>JALXJV020000009.1:31340779-31940779 GCA_024633595.2 Lepomis macrochirus | reverse complement strand
TACTTTAGTATATGCATTACATTTCAAGTAATGGAAGTACTCAGATTGTTTACTTAGGAAGTAATACCACAATGTAAAAATATTCCATTACAAAAATCCTTCTTGAGGAAATGCACAGAAGCGTTCTCAGCAAGTTATTAAAGTATCAAAAGTAAAGTTCTCATTCTCCAGAAATATGTCCCCTGTGACTGATTAATTACTGTATTTTATATGATCAGATTTATAATACTGATGCATCAATATGTATGTATTTTACTGTTGTAGTTAATTGAGGTGATAACCTTGGGGTCTTGCCCCTCAAAAGGTTACCTAGAAACCCCTGAGGCGTGATGGGATGATTAATGTCATGTATCCTCAACACTGCAGTGGGGTGGAAGCATAAAGTAGCAGCAAATGTAAACAGTGAAGTTAGATCAGTATACTACTTGTAAAGTACTGAGTAACTGTACTTACTAGTAGTTACTTTCAATCAGTGCTTGACAGCAGATTTATTGAGTGTGGCCAATCAGAGCCACACTTGCCACATGCGTTTTGTGCGACACTGTGTGAAGAAGTTCATTCAAAGCACAATGAAGCCTTTATGGGAAATCAAGTTTAACAAGTTCCCCTATTCAGACTCCAGTGGGGTCTCCTGCTGGACATTCAGTACTAAACACACAAACAACAGTCTATCCAAATGGACCCCTGGAAGAACATGTCTACAAAATGGTAGTCATTTTATTTCAATTTTAAGTTAAAAAATTCAATTTAAAGCAAATGCTTTATTCAGACATTCTACTTTCTTGTTCAACCTAAAGTAATAAATAAGTTATTTAAAATTAAGTGAAATCATTAAGTGAAATGAAAACACAGAAATGAAATGTATGACTTGCAAAATGCTCGTTTAGAAATCATTCATCAAGGTTTCTCCAGACAAATGCCGATATTTTGTAATGCTGCTTGTATACAGTTTATTATCCTAACAAGTAGTCTGTGTGGATCTGAATTGATTACGCTGTGAATCAACTGGTTGACCGACAAAAAAAAAAACTAATCAGCAGCTATTTGATCAAGTCACTTTTCAGGCATTTGCTGGCTCCAGATTCTGAAATGTTAGGATTTGCTGTAGTGTTGATCATTTATCAAACTTAAATCAATATGTACATAACACACAGAAATACATCATTAACAGAGGGGTTAACACTGACTATGACTAGTTTCACAAGATATACTGTCTGTTAAACAACATATAACATTGAACATGAGGGAAAATATTTTCTACACATATAACTAAACGGTCTGACTGTTAATACTTTTGGCTGCCCTGAGCGCAGACTTCATGGCAGTTTCAATCCACCCATGCGGTGTGGCTGTGTGTTCTCCTGCAAAGTGCACCCGTCCCTCACTCTGGAACAGTTCTCTGGAGTAGTGTCCCTGCTGGTAGGGTGTGAACAGAGCGAAAGCTCCCAGACTGTACGGATCCAAGCCCCACTTCTTCACCACCCCCCCTGTCCACTGATCCCTGATGTCCTCTCCGTGGATTTTGACCAAGTCCTCGAGGACCACAGCCATCAGCTCCTCCTCGTCCATCCCTTGAAAGAGGGTGGAATCGTCGGAGCAGGTGTAAGACGCCAGGAGCGCCCCGGCAGATGTACCGGGGAAGCTGTGGCTGGGGTAGTAGATGAAGCGAGAGGGCCGGTCTGTGATGCTCTTCCCTCCTCTTATGCCCTCTTTCTCCCAGAACCGCTCCCTGAAGCTGAGCACCACCTTGGTGGAGCTGGCGTAATGAACTGAGCGCAGAGCCTCCATCTTGTCCCCAGAGAGAGGGGGCTGGAAGTCAATAAAGAGGGTGGCCTTGGCTGTGGCCGTAACCAGGGCGTAGTCCACTGTGAGGTTGGTCAGGGAGCCTGAATTCCGCATGTCCTGGTATGTGACGGTCACATTGCTGCCGCCTGTTTGATTGATTAGCTTGACCTTGGAGTTGAGGAGGATGGTGGCATTTAACAGCTGGTAGAAAGCCATTGGGAGGTGCTCAAAGCCATCGGTCACTTCAAAGTACCTGGAAAAAAAACACCCAATAAAAACCTCTTCATCACAGTACATCATTATCTGATAAATATTTTATATTAACAATGGTTTAACTGACAATGTGTAATGTGAAAGGCATCACTTATAATGGCTCTGGAGTTCCTCTTAGAGCGTTTTAGCATCTTTAAGCTCATTGTTTTGTTCTTACAGACTGATTTCTAGACACAGCAGGTAGCAGGTAGCTCTGCTAAATCAACACAGGTACCCTACCTGCTCAGCAGCAGACAGCAAACACACAGTTAGTGGCTAGCTGGTGAACAGAGTGGAGCATTTAGCAGCCAAAGAGCCAGATATTTCCCTCAGGAGTAGGTGAAGAAAAGGGAGAGTCTCCATATTTGACGATAGCCCAGTTTCAAGCCTCCAGAGCTATAAGTGAATAGAGTGAATGTTGGACTTGTTCGTCAGGTGGCCAGGAACCAAAGTGCATTCCAAGTTCAGGATGCCCAACCAAAGGTCAAAGTGTCAAAACCCAACTCGAATTCAAAGCCAACGAAGAGAGCTTGGTCTTAAGCAGGAATTGCAGGAGTCCGAGCAGTTCTTATTTAAAAAAGGTTTAATGTTCCAGAGATTTGGAGCAGCTGCTGAAAAGGCTCGGTCACCTTCATTTTTTTTAACCTGGATCTGGAAACGAGGAGCGTCTGATTGGACGACCTCCTCGACGAGTGCTTCGACAGGAGTGTGGGCAAGTAAAAGCCCTGATAAATAAGAAGGCGCCAACCCATTTAAAATCTTAAAGACAAGCAATAAAATCTTACAATCAATTCCAAAGCGGACAGGAAGCCAGCAGAGCGAGGCTAAAACTGGGGTAATGTGCTAGCTGCTGCATTCTGGACTGACTGTAACCGATGAGGAGATGACTGGTCCAATCCAACATATGAAGAATTACGTTGGTCTAGTTAAAACATAATAAATGCATGGATTACTCTTTCAAAATCATCGCGGTCCAACAGTATCAGCTGGAAGAAACTGCCTTTCACAACAGAACTACTCTGTTTTTCAAATTTAAAAGCACTGTCAAAAATCTCATCCAGATTCTTGGTAAATGGACTCACCATAACAACTTGATTTTGTGATAATATCACACTGTTGTCTTTGTGTGTATCCAACTAGCTCAGTTAATTAATGCAGCTTTATGCAAAAATACCATAATGTAAAATACTTCAAAGTAAAAGCTCTGCATTCAAAATGCATTTTAAGTAACAAATTTTATCAACAGAAAGTATTTAAATTTACTGTAAATTACTTTTTTGGCCACTTGGGAGCAGCAGAAACAAGTAGTGAACACAACATGGACATTAACAATGAGTTGTGTTTTTTGGCAACCTGATGAATGTCAGTTCACTCTCTTTCCGCTCTGTCTGATCTGTCAACTCCTGAGGGAACTGTCTGACTCTTTACCTACAAATGCTCCACTTTCTTGACCAGCTACAGTTTCAAACTGTGTCTGTCTGCTGTTTGGTGCTGATCAGTTTGTGAACAGTGGGTTTTTAGAGCTTTTCTCAGCTGCCTGCTGTGGCTGAAAACAGCACTATGACAGCAGTGAGAGGGAACAGTGAAGTTGCACCTAAACAATGAGCCGATGTGCTCTATCTCTAAAAAACTCATGGTTAGCCAAAGTTAGACCAGAGTGCCTGTGGCAGACACATAAAATGGTAACGTGGATATTTCTTACTCAGTGTTGTCATTGATGTCTGACTGTATGTACAGCATCTCTATCAGTGATGTGTAGAAGAGGCTGTTTTCATTCAGGATGTCCCCGATCATCCTCAAGGCACCACGACTCAGGTTGCCCTCCTTCACCAGATACTCCTGCCAGCAAACGAGAGTAAGATGTTACTTATTTAATGCACATTTTCATTCAGATTTAATCCACGACCTGTGTGACATCTGTTAAGACGATGTGAAAATGAATAAACTTTTACCTTCACTGTGTAGGAATCATATTTATCCAGCATGGCGCTGCAGCCGATTGCCTTCAGGTCATCCCTCACCTGTGCACAGGTTACAGTACTTACAAGAAGGCATCCCTATCCTTATGAAATAAAAATACAAATGTGGACAAAATGTAATAATGATATTTGTGGAACGTACCTTCCAGAGTGCTTGGCTGAAGAGTTCAGCGGCTGACCTCCCTCTCTCTCTTTCGCTCAAGTTGTATTTGAGCACGCCAGGATTGTTTTCCACGGCATAGGTTTTCTGTAGCGCTCCATTTACCAAGTAGTAGGTGTTGATGTCGTCTTGGATGAAGTGGTTTAGGGAAATGTGTAATTTGGAGACAAAGGAAAGAAGAATCCTGTGGAATAGATGGATATTAAAAATCTTATATGTGTAAGAGAGATCTGACATTCTGTTTAGGTAAGACCAGCTGTGGATGAAGTATTTAGATCATTTGATTACGCATGAGTGGCATGCAAGCTGTAAACTCAACACTCAACATAGTATCACCTTATCAAAGCTGATATGGTAAGTGCCTATTAGACATGACGTCCTGATTTTGGCAACCTGATAAGTCCAGTTACCCTCCTTTTAGCTCTGTTTTGGTCTCCACCACCTCCTAAGAAAAATACCTGTCTCTTTAGCAACTAAAAAATTAATTAATCATTTACAAATGGTGGGTGTTGATTCTCTACAGCCATGTTTCCCAAACTTAGGGTTGGGATCCAAAATGGGTCGCAGGCCCATTTTTATTAGAAGTAAAATTTATAACAATGTTACATTATGTAAATTTGTTCTTTTTTGCTACACTTGTTTGCTCGGCCCTGAGGCTGTATGAGAATTTCTCTCTCTCTTCTCCCTAAACTGAGTTTCTCTCCACACAGACTTTTTATGTCTGTTGTCTGTGATCTGTCACTGTCGACCCTGTGATGTCTAAACGAAAGTACAAGGATGAGTTTGAATGTGTAATGTGTGGGGAAGTGCTCAGTAATGAGGATTTTAAAATGAACAAATTAGACAGGTTTTTCCAAACGAAACATTCGCTGTAGCTGGGAAAGTCCAATCTTTTTTTTTTCTTTGCAAAGAAGATGTGATGATTCAACATGCTTGTGTGAATCTGGCTTTCCCACCTATCTGGCATACTTGACAGACTAAATGGTCAGCAGGACCTCAGAGTGGCACTTTCAAAAACTGAGCCCAGAATAACGATCTTCAGGTGAGATTGGTGATGATGTGAGGGGATAAGAAAATGAAAGTAGGGAAAGGTGTGAGACACAGAAAGGTGAATAGGCCGTTGTTGTTACGTTAATAAGAAAATTAATACATTTTATATTCATGGTTTGTTTTGCCCTTTATCCGAAGTTTGTAAATGTAGATGTATTTTTGTAAATTTGGGTCCCAGTGAAACACCAGATTTCTCTTTTGGGTCTTAAGCTGAAAAAGTTTGGGAACCACTGCTCTACAGCATCACTTGCTTCATCTCTTTAGCTAGCAATTTAACCCATGAGTATGGTAAACAGCTTATTAGCATTGGTAGCTACATGACATCAGAAAACAGTAAGGGAACCAATAACTACAGCTGTCAAATAAAGCAACATCACTACTACTACTAATAAAACCATTAATTTAAGTACCTGAGTACTTTGTAGATGGAACAAAGTGCCTTTAACATTATCAGTCCACTCATGTCCCTGTCACTTCCCCACAGACAGTTAAAAGAGACAGACAAGTCACTCCGGTACTCACTTATGAAAGCTAGGGATCCTCATGGCGTCCAACTCTGCGTACCAGCCTTCTCTTCTGTTCCTGAAGGTCTGCACACGTCCTCCAATACGGTCACTGGCTTCTATTATGGTGACCTTGTGGTCCCAGGGGACACATATATCATCATCAAATACACTTTAATATGTACAGCATGTGTTTCAACAGAGTCCTGTATGTGCACGGTATCCATTTCAAAAAGAAGTCATTTCCTCACTCTAAATGACCTCACCTTGTGTCCGGCATCTTCTAAAAACTTTGCAGCGGTCAGTCCAGCGATGCCCCCGCCGATGATCGCTACGTGATGAGGGGTCTTAGTGGCAGGAAGACCTTTGTCCACAATGTCGAGAAGCTCACTGTAGTCAGTGTCTTGGAGGCACTCGTACAGAGGGTCTCCAATGATCCCACTCACAGCAAACACCACAACCCCGACTAGAACCAGAGGAACTAACGCAGGAAGAAAAGGAGCAAATCAAACATAGCAGAAAATAGAACAGAAAATAAGACTAAAACTGAAAATAAACCTAAGTGACTGCTAAGCAACCAAACACCAACTTTCAGTTTCCTTTCTTTACTGCTGAGTTACAAACTGAACATCTCTAAGCAAGACTTTAGGGATAATGACAGATAACATAACATAAAATATCCTGTCAGACTGTAATTTTGCACTAATCCACTTAAATTGCTTAATAAGTTCTCTCCTCGCTGATGCAGATGTTAATATGGTTGTATTACATGTCAAAGATGAATTTCACGATTCATTAATTCACAATGGCAGCATCAGTGGTAAATTTAATACTTACAGAATTTGCACAGTGCCATATGAGGGATCATCTTGAGGAGGGAACTCCACAGTCTGGACTTCTTACTCCTGCTGCTGATGCCGGCACTGTCAGAGGAAAATGAAACCTACCAAAGACAAGATTTTCCAAGCTTAGCAGGAGTGACTCAGGCAGTGTTTTCAACAACAAATAGACGTTCATCCCACTGAACTAAATGTTCAATACTGAACTGTGATTTTCTAAAACCTGAGAAAATACATTCATCTTGGTACCCACATAATAAGTTAGCACAACTAATTAATGCGCATGCAAAAAATGAGAAGAGAAACAGCTCAGACTGGAGTATCTCTTCATTCCCCTCACCTTTAACAAAGGTAATGTCTCGTACGTTGTCGTGAGCCTATGCATGACTGAGGAGAAATGACCCAGTCCCTGATGAAGCTAAACTTTCTGTCTCGCCATACGAAATCAGCCTGGAAAACCTGGAGGCGTGGTATGAGTGAAATTGCTCCCAACGTAATTTTAATGAGGGACTGTGTGGCTCCTCAGGTCTTCCAGAAATATTTTCCCACACCGGCTCGAGAGTCAACCACACTGAACAAATCAGATTAGTGAGGTTATACTAGTCATCAGCATACCTCATTTCCTCCATTTTCACTCATTTCAATATCTGACCTGAAACTGCTCGTTCAGTGGGATCCAAAAAGTCAAAGATAAAGCCGCCTTTCGTTACATCCAACATACTTAACAAAAACACAGTGCATTCTCAAGTCTTTATAAATGTGTGTGTGTGTTGTGTGTGTGTGTGTGTGTGTGTTTGTTTTTGTGTATTTAAACAGTGTTCAATATCTACCTGTAAAGAAGTAGTCCCACTCACCAAAACCTTTTTCTGTGTCCAACACACTTAGAAGGTGGACCATTTTTATAGGCTGCAGTAAATGAAACCAAAAGCAAGAAGAACAAACAGTCAGGTTTCATTTTTCTGACATCATTAGGTGCTGCATTTTACTTCATTGTTTTCAAAGCTGAATGCTGAATGGGAAGAGCGTAACTTACCACTTCACCAAAAGATTTTCTCAGGGAAAGCCCCAGATACAGATCCATGCAGATGAACAAAACACGTCTTTATTTCCAATTTCCAAAATTTCCAGTCCCTCCCCTCACCCTGAGTTTGTTGGCATGTAGGTGTGTAAAACAAAGAAGAAAGAGAAAACAAACGGCACGCAACATCTTAGATGTGGTGCTGGCATGGCTGGTGCTGTTCCACCTGCTGGTCAACATCTGGCTGCTGTGCGTGTTCACATCAGTGAATAAGCTACTCTCTCTATGCTACCTGCCCAACACCAAACATCAGACACAGTTAGTAAAGTAAACATTTACTGTCAGCAGCTAATACTAAAGAGCCAGAAACTTTCATCAGGTGTTGGTGGAGAGCAAACCAGAGCAAAAGAGAAAATATTAGACTTATATTCACCAGATGGTCAGAAACATGATTTCAAAGTAAAGCTAATGTTGCCCTGTGTCTGCTGGATGTTTCAATAAGCCACTGTTTGCTAACACATTCACTATGTAAACAATATATATGGTGTTAAAATGTCACTTTTATGTTCAGAGCCTGTTGTGCTGCCCTCAAAATGTCAGAAAAATGTCTTTGCAAGTTTGGAGAAAAACCTGAGACATTCTAGGAAATCACCCAGTCACTCGATCACCTTATTTTATGAGTGAGATGAGAAGCAGACTCTCGTCTTTGTGTTCAGGATGGAGCTAGACCCCGAGACCATTAGCTTAGCTGAGCATCAACAATGGAAGCAGAGGGAAACAGATCCTGCCTCTTCAAACAAGCAGGGTTGGGCAAAAATACATCCAAATGTGTTTTAAAATAAGATATCAAACACCTTAATCAAAATGAACTACAAAATACAGCAGCCATGCAATGTATATAAAAACTACTTTATTTTTGTGTTTCAAAAATCCATAAAAATACCAGGCTGATGAGTCATGCAATAAATCTGACATATGAAACAGTTCACAGATCAAACTCATGTCCCTCTGAGGCCAGAAAAAGGTGAGTTTTTAAACCCCCCCCCCAACAGTTTTCACAATGTTAAAAGCTTTATTCTAATTTTTTCTTGCACAACCGATAAAAATTTACACAGACTGGAAGTATCAAGCTAATGTTAACTGTGAGGGCTGCTACTCAGGTCAAACAGTTAGCTAGAACATTATGTCATTTGGAAACAATTTAGACAATTGAAAAGAAAATTAAAATGTAGCTACACTGAGGTCTAAGTACTGTGTTGACTAATGTGCATTGTCCCTGGTAAAAAAAAGAAAAAAAAGAAAGAAGAAATGATACATTATTTATGCTCTATGCATATAGGCAAGAGAGAAAAACATGGCTCATCCTAGTCACAACCAACAAGTCATGCTAACCACCTCCAACTGAAAAAGAGCAGGACTTCCTTTGTAAAAAAAAAAAAAGAGACCCAAGACACCCAACATTCTGCAATTATATATTAAAAAGCTCCAAAACACACAAAAATGTACGTAACCTTCCACCCATCATCGTGGTATAGATTCCATCTCTGAACCTGCCTCTCGATACTCTGATCAAGACACCGCACATGTTCTTACCAAGATGGATGAGACATTGGTGATGTATTCATGGTCCCCATGGATGTTACATTTTTATATGGTAACATCAAACATGAAGATGGTCTTGAAGCAGTGAACCAGCTTTTACAATCCAGAACAGATGACAATCTACCTAATAACTGAGATTCTGATGATTAGTGGACTCACAACTTTGTATTTGTGTTCCAGGCCAAACTGTTCAGGTAAAATGTGGCAGAGAGCTATAGGCTATAGAGCTATAGGCACCAATTTTGAGCCTATTCAGGGCTCTTCCTTGGACTGGAGGGAAAGTTTATCCTGGACCCTTCCAATCCACATCAAGACAAGATATATTACACAGTGATCCATCCTTGCAGAAACTGTTCCCTGAACCTCCTTCTTTTGTCTCGAGAAGGGCCCCAAAGACAAGCTGGTTCACTGCCATCTACTACCATGGCTCCATGGCTTCAAAAAATTGGTATTAACTTTGAAATGCGTTGCTTTGTTTGACTGCTTGTGCTTGAAGAATAAATGTAGTATAATCAGTGCTTGAAGGGGAAAAAATAGGTGCCAGTAACAGAACATTTTTAACAAAAGCTTTCAAAAAGTGATACATTCTGATTCTGACAACGTCCCCAGTGTAAATGACACCTCTCTGTTTTAAATGTCCCGCCCCATCCAGGCTGTGATTGGTCGGTTCTTCTCCCTCGTCTCTCTCCACCTACAGAGTTTAGCGGTCAGAGAGAACGGGAACAGGTGAGCGTCACGTAGCGCCCAGAGAACTTGATGGAGAGGGCTACTGTGCAGTGGAAAGTTTGGTTTAGAACGTTTATGTGGTCAATTTGGACTCCATTTTTATTTGACATTTACAAATATCTACAGTCACACAAAGATCTCACTGCCTTCAAAAAAAAAAAGAAAATTATCCCCACAATGTAGATCATTTACTCAGTCTTCCTCCTTATAAAATGCTAAAGTAAACACCCCTGCGAATTCTTAAGGGGTAAAATGAATTAAATTTAGAGACAAATATCCCATGTGTTTGGTTACTGTCTGCACTGAGAAGTTGAACAACACTTTTTACCGTCATGAAACAACATGTGTCATGAGTCTTAGCTGCTGACGAAGCCTCATGGGAGCTGTAGTTGTTGAACGGCAATACAACACTGTGTGTTATCTTTATTTTTTTATCATAAAGTGGCATAAGTTAATATCATAGACTGTATATAAAAAGGTTAATAGTGTTTCTTTTTCTGACAACCTTATTCTGGCGCTTCCAGAACATTAGGGGCGCACAGCAGACTCTGAGAGACTTTCTCATTTCAACATACGTCATGATACAGGAAGTAAACAAACCAGACGAAGGTGTTGTCATCACGACGCTCACGAGACCTCCTATTAAGTGCCATGACAGGTCGTGCAGGTTAAATATTATTCTTTTTTTATTTAAATTGGTAGCGAGGGGTAATATATTTGCGAAAGGACGCCACTTAATATCTGCACTGTGCACGCGATTCCACGGTTCCAGAAAGTTGTAGCTAGCTAATGGTACTTCAATATTTGAGTCCGAGTCTAACCACAGACCTCTAACAAAACATTTAGAAATTTACAGTAGATATGCTTATTGATAACGAGTGACGCCTCACAGGGCATAACTGACTACCTCAAATAATCGCTAAGGTTTTGTCTTTATTTCGGCATTAATGTAATACATGAAAAAAGAGCTATAGAAATTTTCAACTCGCATCCCCGCCTATCACTTCTTGTCTTCCACTGACGTTATTTAATTTACTAACGTTAGCTTATTTAACCGTGGAGACTGAGAATGTGCAACACTTACTCATAAATTACATTTTGTGTGAAAATATATTGCTCCAGGTTGAATATCCTGTATGGCGAATGGCCTGCTGTTGGAGTGAAGTCAGTAAGCTCTTTAAACCGTGTTTAGCGGCAACAAATAACGTTAAAAATAAACTGTCGTATTTCTGAGTGAGGTTTGGTGCAGCTGAGCAGATAACGGGATGCATCAGGGCTAACGTTAGTCAAACACGTTCCCTTGCCGGTGGAGGTTACTAGAAATGATAAATACAGGTTAAACAAATAATAATTGTGTGGCTGACCACTGGCTCTGTAGATATTCAAGCTAATAAACAGTTGTGTAGTTACTGTTGAGAACTACACAACTGAGACATCTTGCAAATAAACGTTAGCAGCTCGTTTTTATTAATAAGGCAAAGCAGTTACGGTATAATGTTTTTAATAGCAAAGTTAATTGTGTAAATCCAAATGTATCAGTTTAGTTGATATTGTTGCATATGTTATGTATATGTTATGTGGAAATTAAATTCCTGGTGAGGGGTTGAGCAAAGAATCGTGCGTCAGTCTAGGTTTCTATGTTTTGGGAACAGAGGTCCTCTCTCAGCCTTGAATGAACATTCCAGGAGAGAAGAGGAACAACAAGAGAGGAAAACACCAAAACAATTTCACAGCTCTCACCTAAACCCTAGTAAATGTGGACAGACCAACATAAGGAGTATAGGAGAAGAAAGGTTAAGGATAAAAACACAGTACATATCTATAACAATAATAGTAATGATAATGATAATATTAAAAGATCATACATAAAAGTCTGAATGTAAGAGGACACAATTTTCTGCCATAACATGTTACATGTCTTTATTAAACCACACAGGCACATTAGTAAGCATGATTAGTGGTTGGGCTCTGGGGGCCTTAGGCAAAGTACTGTATAACTAAGCTGCCAGTTGTAGATTGGTTCCTGCCCTGTCCTTACTGGAGTTTGATGAAAAGGGATAATTAGGGTCCAAAAGATTCATTTTTGCCCTTTGTCCAACTTCCTGGTTAATCTGACCATGCATCCATTGTTTTTAATTCACGTTGATCACACACTGACATTCAGCTCCTCTGTCTGTTTTGTCACATCTAATCTGTAGTCTCCATTGGTTTGGTTTTCCTCAAGATGCGATATTGCTCTGGCATGCATGATCTCCACTTCTCTTCGCGAGGGTGTCGAGCCAGACAGTAAGCCCCACAGTGCCATGGCTGAGGTATTGGGACAGAGAAGCTTGTTGGGCTTTGGTGTGGTGCTGGCATGGCTGGTGCTGTTCCACCTGCTGGTCAACATCTGGCTGCTGTGCGTGTTTACCAGCCTGCTGGTGGTGCTCGGCGGCTGGCTCGGCTCGCAGGTCGTCCTGGAGTCCAACAGTGTGGTTCACCTGGAGAGGTTCATCACCATGGAGCAGGTAAATGTACAGTTACCTGTGGTTTACAGTTCCAGTGTTAGTTTCACTTAATTTTTAGACATGGTTATGAAAGTTTTTTTGTGTTTTTACAGGGCTTAGACAATGATAGCCTTGCTGGCTTTTGGAAAAGTTCCAGGCTCATTTAATTTCCAATTATTTTATCATTGCTAAATTTAAGGTTCCACCGTCTGTGGAGGATGAGCATCTCTTGGACCAGGAGATCCACAACACAGTGAGGAAAATCATCAGGGACTTTGTCACCTCCTGGTACTCCACTGTGTCTTCTGAGAGTGCTTTTGAAACGGAGGTTCAACAGGCCATGATCTCTATGGCCATGGAGCTGAAAATACGTGCAAGACAGGTCGACAGGAAGGTACTTTGATTTAAAGACATCACTGTTAGGAGTGTTGTTGTGTGCTTTGTGTACAAGATGCACTAGGCTAAATCTGTCTTTTTTGCCTATGGCAATCATTCCTAACCTGTTTAGCTTGGGACCACTCCTCACAGGTTGTTGCCTGAGTGTGTACACAAGCAGTGATCAGTTCAACCACAAAAGGGATTTTTCCCTCACAGTCTTGCTGAAGAGCTGAAAAGTCTTTGGTTTATTATAAAAAAAATCAACAATTGGAAGAAGAAAGTGAAAGAAAATAATCTTAATTTTTGGAAACTTTCTTATTCATTTAATCATCTTATGACTCCTCAGATGTATCTTGGGACACCTGTCCTATAGGCAGCACTGAATGTGGTTAATGATGATTTCATTTTGACATTTTCAGATGAAAATTATTGACTTGACAAAGGCCCATGGTTTGGAAAGAAATGAAAAAGTTCTTTATTTTGCGTCAGTATGTGATAGAAACCCCAGTTATACAGTACTTCCTTATAAGCCACCACATATTGCATTATAGCTTTTATTGTTTTTACTACATCTGATTGACCGATATGGGTTTTTCAATGGCCAATTACAGAGGGCAGCCAATGGCCAATATATTTATATTGCCAATATTAAAACAAAGAAAAGTCCTGTATAATTCTATTATTCCATGCACATCTATCTAATGTACATGGTTCTCTTAGCCAGTAACTTGGTGTTTCGGATGGAATTTTTATTAAAAATACATTGGGTTTTGCTGTAGAACATGACTGATGTTTAAGGAAGAGTAGTTTACAGTTAGTTAGAAATTACGTTATTCAACTGTATTATTCTTTATAGTATATATTTAACGTTAACCAGTGATGATTTCAGCTTAGATCTGTCATTTAGGATGATATATCGGCCATGTGAGTGCAGGGATTGGCCTAACACTAGAAATAACTAAATAAAAGAATTTTGAAAACCACAAGTGATTTTTGATGGGACATGTGCGACTTTTTTGAATCATGGCAGGTGCTGACCCAGAGGATCCTGGATCTGTTCGGCAGCCACCTGCAGGACTACATCAGTGCCAAGAAGCTGGTGGCCGAGCAGCAAACGCCTCTGACAGCAAAGCGGGGCAGAGAGAGCGAGCAGTTGTGGGAAGCATATTCCAGGGTTGCCACGCCTCATCTTGCCATGACCAGTGACACAGTGAAAGTAAACTACACCAGAGCCGTTGTAGATCTGTTGCTGCATGTTTTGGTGCCTTCGCCTCACTTGGAGACCTGCTCCGGACGGTTCGTCGTCGGAGAGCTCATCACCTGCAACGTTCTGCTCCCTCTCATTGCTAAACTGTCTGACCCTGACTGGTTAAACAGTGTCGTGATCGAAATATTCAGCAAGTCCAGCAAACCACAGGAGCCAGTTACAACAGAGCCACTGACTTCATCACCCCCACTGCCACAGCCACCTGCTCAATCAGAGCTCTCTCCACTACAAGAGACAGCCTCTGCATCTCATATGTATAATGAAGTTCCACTAAGAGCTGAGACTGAAATGGTCAGTGACAGAGAGACTGCCACGCCTGAGCTCGCGGCCTACGATGTGGTTGACACCGAGGAGGTGGACTGTCTGCAGAACAACACTGATGAAGAAGAATCCTTTTTAAGGCATTACATGACAGGAAGCAAATCAAACCCATTTTACGAGGAAAACGACTCTGACCTGGATTCTCCTTTGGCTGACTATAAACAGAGTTCCATTGATTCCCTGGTCATGATAGGCCAGGGCCTGTATGACAGACAGAAAGAATGTGCCACGTCTGTTGAGAAGAATAATGGTGTGATCCTGGAGGATGTTTGCCCCAGCCCAGTGGACGGCTCCTGCCCTAAAGTCCTAGTAAATTCAGAAGCAGTAGAGCTTCCTAATGGCTGCGGCTCTTCATCAATTAGGACGGCAGAGGGGACTCCTAGTATCAGTAGCCGCCAGGACCTGGGGAGGGAGGGTGCTTCCCCTTTAGTAAACCCAGCCAGAGAACTCCTTCTGGGTGTAGAACAGACGATGCTGGGGAGTGAGCTGACTGAAGTCAGTCCGTTGCAGGGCTCTTCCCCCATGCCGTCGTTCAGTTTTGAGCCCCTAAGCAGCCCTGACGGACCAGTCATCATCCAGAACCTCCGCATCACTGGCACCATCACAGCTAAGGAACACCGTGGCACCGGCTCACACCCTTACACTCTTTACACTATCAAAGTAAGGAGATGTATACATCTGTTTGTCTTACCTCTGTTTATTATTCAACATTTTGTTCATGTGTGATACTGTACTTTCCCAGGGGGAACATGTAAACAATATTATCTCTTTAATCTGGTTGTTCTGTAGTGTGTAAGCCCAAAGATTAAAACCCAAGGAGATTCTCAGACATTTTTTAAAATTTCCAAATGAAGAATTTTTAAGTCAACTTACTGTTACCCTGTGGAGGTTTTCACTACTAGTAGCGCTACGGAGCAGTATTTTTATGATAGGGTCGTACGTGTGCGTTAATAACGATATTTTAATTGGGTAGTTTGAATACACAAATATCAGCAATTGACCATGAGACATTTTGCAAACTGTGTCACAAACAGCAATATGAACAATATAAATTATCACAGGAACCTCCAAAAGATGGCGAGCCTTATACTTTGTTGTGCTGGTTTTCAGTACGAGACAGCAATGTGCTGTGAGAATCCAGGAAGCACCCAGTCAGGCTCTGAGGATGCTGAAGCTGTGCCATCAGGCTGTGAGACTCCGTCACCCGTTCAGCCAGTAGCCTATCACATGGTCAACCGACGATACAGTGAGTTCCTCAACCTGCAAACACGGCTGGAAGAAAAAACGGAACTACGGAAGCTCGTCAAAGGTAGGAAGGAAGGACTCTGGATAATGCGCGCAACCAGTGTGCACAGTGGCCTAGTTAGCTTTGTGAGAAATCCTTACATGGGCTACAAACAGACCTGGATTTGCAGTTGGATTCTTGGCCACTCTTCTTGAGCACAAATCCAGGATTTTTTATTATAATCTGACTGTGTTTCAGGTGTGAAAGGTCCAAAGAAAGTATTTCCAGACATGCCATTTGGAAACATGGACAGTGAGAAAATAGAGGCCAGGAAAGGACTTCTGGAGACCTTTCTAAAGGTAAGCAGATTGATATTGATATTACATTCATTTAGTATTTGTTTGCCCAATGTAACATTTTACGTTGTTTTTTTATGTCTAAGGCTCTAATCCAGCTGTCCTCTTTTTCAGCAACTCTGTGCCATCTCTGAAATAGCCAACAGTGAAGAGATGCAGGAGTTTCTGGCTCTCAATACAGACGCCAGGATCGCATTTGTCAAGAAACCTTTTATTGTCTCACGCATAGACAAGGTTTGATCCTGAATATTTCATTATGGCACATCTGAATAATACGGGATGCAATCTCATAAACAATAAATATAATGTGATAAAAAGTGTTTTGATGGTTGTACAGGTATATTTAGTGGTTTCATAGCGAGTTTTTAATGCAGTACATGTGTGTTTTGGGGTTTAGATTGTGGTGAATGCCATTGTGGACACCCTGAAGACAGCGTTTCCTCGTTCGGAACCCCAGAGCCCAACAGAAGATAATGACGGAGAGGTGGATGGAGGGAAAATCATTTCTGACAAGAAGAGCAAGTATGACTCCAGAGACCCAGACCAACTTTTATCTACATATTTGCCTACGACACCAACCCATATAGAGTGTGGCCAGCCTTTTTGCTCCCGGCCTCATGAGAACAAATTTGAATCCCCGGTGGCGATGCTGCCAGTTCGGCCAGGTGTTTTGACAAACAATTTTGGCAGTTGACAGAACTTTGGTGTAGACCAGACACTTACACAGAACAGGTGTAGGCGTTTGTGTCTTAAGGTAAAAGCAAGGTGAGCAAATTAAAGTACTTTTATGAGTAAGCATAAACATAAGATGGAGAATAAAGTAAAATTTAAATGTTGAGATAAGAAATAACCTGCTAGAGATATGGTAATGTATTCTTAGAAATAAAGTATATTAATGTTCCCCCATGTCCCCACCACAGTCGCACTGTCATTCTTTGGAAAACACTGAGTGTAACATCTGAATTATGTAAAGTAGCCCACTTAATACTGCAGTTTATTTTCAGTTGGATTTTATTTGAAAAGCTATGTCCAGTATCCTGACCTGGAGCGCTGCTTGTTTTGATATTTGTCCGAAAGTGAGAGAAGTTTTTGTAACGTAGTGTACTTACTGGCTATTTAATGTAAAACATTAAATAGCCAGTAAGTTGTATTATGAACATACAGTTGAATAGATCCCAGGAAGAACAGCTGATGCTTACGTGCTCTCTTTCTTTCTAATAAAAGAAGAGAGAATTTTCCATTGCAAAAAAGTTACCAAATGTTTGGGTATGCTGTCTGTGTGTGTGTGTTCATATTAATTTGTTTGTGTGGTCCCAGGTCTCGTCTGAAGTTCTCCAGTAAAAGCATCCCCTTTATGAACGGCTCAGACATCAGACCAGCGGTTCTGTTCAGTCTGGAGCAAACTAGCACAGTGAGTCACTTAAATTTAAATCTGATAGTTGACACAGCTGATATTTGCTATATATTAGTTTTCCTACCTTCTCCTCTCTTTCTCAAAGGTGTTTAATGGGATGTCTTTGGGAGATTTACAAGCCTTTCTCACCGAACAAGAAAAGCTGGCCTTCAGATGCGAGCCAGAGAGGGAGGACAGTCCAGTAGTAAGACGGTTCGGAGACTATCTGGATGAGCACTTGAGAGGAAAGCAGAGTCAGGAACCTGGTAAGAACGGGGAAAGGGGACTGCTGGATGTCAAATTCAGTCAGGTTACCTAGTTGGTAACGTCTCAAAGCTGCTGTAGGTAAGTTTAAAGACATCAAAGGACTGGCTTCATATCTGATATCTGTGAACTCCTGATGGCTTAGTCTGATGGCTTCTGTTTAGTCTAGTACAGGAATCAACTTACCAGTCTTGGCACTTGCATTTAAGCTTTTAAAAGAGCTTGGACTGCAGTAAGATGCATAATCATAAGTGGATTTTATCAAATATTGTAAATGAGCTAAAATCCATTTGTGAACTAGAATTTTAGCCTCCAGGCCTATCTCTGCCATCATCATGTCTGCTTGTCTGACTCACCCTGGCTCCGTCTACTTTCGTTTTCCTTTGTGTCTGACCAACTCACTGACTCACTGACTGTGTGTTCCTGCTTTCCTGTCTGCTTAACTCCACCACTTTCCATTCTGTATCTCGCTCATTCTGTGTTTTAGCATCTGATCGAAAGCAGCATGTTCCATATTCCAGGCACTGATCAGATCTGTCAGACTGGCTTTATATTTTGGCAACCCTCGGGATGAAGAGACAAAAACTCAGAAGTGTAACCGTCACTCTCATTTTTCCTTTCCTACCCTAAAAGCTTCCATTTACACCCCATACACTTATGCAATGAAATTCTTTGTAAATTTGTGGTTTAACAGTGAAATGGATGGAAATACACTTCTGAATGTTAATGCTGAAAAGATTAATTTGTGACAATAGTCTTAAATGAACGGGTCGAATGTGAATTAAATGTGCATTAGTACACCTGCATCATATTCATTTCCCTATATGAAAATGATATTACACTCAGTGACCAGTAAAATAGAAATCCCCGTTCAGTATGTCATGTCATGACAGCGATTCGACAAGTGAACTGTTATTTTTTGCTTTTGCTGACCATGCAGAATTCGGTGCTGCACGCAGCTTCCCGGGTTGGTGTGTGGGAGCTATCTATCCAGCGCATCCCATAAGGATGTCGCTCCATACCAGTGGGGGATTTGGTTTTTCCAGGACGTACACAACATGTCACTTCAAACTCTTCCTGTCTTGATCAGGCAGCATTTAAAGAGTACTCCACTGATTTAGCATTGCAGTCCTATAATGTTGTCAGACTCATGGTGGACAGTTCAAAAAAGGATCAAAACTGGCTGCCTATATTACCCACTATGCAACTCGACAGACGACAACGTGGTTGGAGAATCTGCTCTGTTGTGCCCGTGACAGTTAATATACCCACAAGCTGCTGGCCACAAGCAGAGATGATGACCAGGCTACTCTTTAAAGTCAGGCCAGCCAGAAAAAAAGTGTCCCACACTCTGCCTCCATATGCCTTTCATTTCCTACTTTCAAGACTACTTTCTGTGATCAGCACCTCACTACAACCGCCGGTGTGTTACTTTACTATATTAAACTCAGCAAGCCAACATCTCATACATTCCTATCTTAAACGATGGCCTCCCTGTTCTGAATATTTTTATTAGGCGTCTTGTGGTCCAGTTATTATGGGACATCTTTGAGCTTGGTGTCGTTTGAAGGACTGCTAACTGTGCAGTCTTGATGATACTCAGACCTTCCCTGCTTGTACCCATAAACATCCCTTTTGTGCAGTCTATTAGACCGTTTCAAAGGATATTTTTGTCATGGCACCCTGAACCACCCACCCAACAATATAACATGCATGTATGTCCATACATCCAATGATCTGGGCCCAGGTCACGTGGCAGCAGGCTAAGCGAGATAATCCAGACTTCCCTCTCCCCAGAAACGTGTTCCTTGGGGGATCGCAAGATGTTCCCAAACCAGACGAGATCTCTCCAACATGTTCTGGGTCCACCCCAGGACTCCTACCAGTTGGATGTTCCCAACTTCCAAAGGAAGTTAGTGATCAGAAGCACGAACCACCTCAACTGGCTCCTGTCCTGTGAGCCAGTGGCTCTACTCTGAGCGCCGTCTGGATGTCTGAGTTCCTTTGCCTCTCTCTAAGGCTGAGCCCAGTGACCCAAGGAAGAAAACTCATTTTGGCTGCAATTCTATCTGCAAATTTCATCCTTTCAGTCAATCCGCAAAGCTCATTGACCAGAAGTGAGGGTTTGAACGTAGATCAACTGGTAACTTGAAAGCTTTGCCTTCTGGCTCACCTCCCTCTTTATCGCAGCAGTCGAGTACAGAGCCCACATTACTGCTGACACCACACCGGTCTGTCCTTCTCATGCTCCATTTTACCCACACTCCTAAACAATGCATGCTGTATATGTACACAGATGAATTTAGATTGAATAATTATATTATTAGTAATATAATGTTGATATTAAGTTATATAATATCGGACTGATGAGATTAGCCCACTCTGGGAACCACTGTGTTAGACTATAAGTTAATTTGTGTTTATTGGTTTATGTGGCTGATGAAGGGATGCCTAGTGATAGTTCAAACCTTAAGTAATTACCATTGTCTGTCCTTAACTCTTAATTGGGATGTCTCTCACCATTTACTGTGTTGCATCGTGTACCATCGCTGCTCCGTGTTTTCTCCATCACAGGGAATCACCATAGGAAAATGGATGATCTCATTAACATCATATGGAAACTGTCTCTGTATTTGCTTATCATTGGAACGAGACATTCCCTGTTTAATTAGAAGCAAGTTGTATTTCTTCCTTCTTAGGCATCTGGTCATTGCCTTTTTGAAGGACTGTCTTTTTTTCCCACACAGTCGGGGTGAATGAAGCAGACAGTTCACAGAGTTCTAATATGCTGCTTTCACAGCAGGATAAATAGGTGTCACAATACCTTTCAAATAGGGCATTTTTGAATTGGTACATTTCAAATTGTTCACTTATTAATTTAGGATCCCAAATGTCAAGTCAAGTTCAAACCTAAAGCTGCTCAAAGGGGACTGGACCGGTATATTCAGACACCAATATTCAAGATGAAGTATTTAAACTTGAAATTGGGGTTATCAAGCTTGAATGGAATTGGCCTCTGTACAGTCGTGTCAAGTTCTGTTGGTCATGTGATCCAAGAAAGAGAAGTACAGATACGTAGCTGGAAACCCCGGGACAAATTCTATTTGAATTTGTCAGCCTGAAAAAAAAGAAAGAAAAGAAAATTACCATCTGGAAATGTCAAAGAGGGGAACAAACCACATTAATACATATAGGTGGTTTCCATCTAAAATATGTCAATGCTTTAAATTCAGTGGTATTTAAATGTCAATATTAACCATTTAGAAGTGACTACATTTCAGTTTAGGTACCCAGTTGGAACCTCTGTGGCCACTAAAATCTAATGCAATGTAGCAGCTTACAAAGATAATAATGTTCTGTTTTTTATTGACAGTTAAAGCAATACCTAATAATGACAGTGAGGTATTTTGCTTTAATTTACTTTAACTATTCATTTATTATTGAGGTTGTACTTTGCTGATGTTTATCTGGATTGCATTATATTGAGGTCACTCTAATGTTTGGTACAACACCACCACTAACTATCAATGACAAACACAGATACATTAACACCTCTGGGAAAGTTTTACCTAAAACTGACCATTATAGGCGTTTGTAAAAGGGGCCGTGCTGTTGTACTACATTGTTCCATTAGATTGTAAAATTTAAAATTCGTGTAAGATTTAAGTGAATTAAATCAAAAATTTATTGAATATTTATTGAACATTTGTTATTTCTTCTTATTATTAAAAAATATTGCCATAATTATTGTTATTGTTTTATTGTCCAGCCCTAAGTGTGCCTAATAAAGTGGTCACGAAATGTGTATATGTTTTGCACGGAGCTACACATGGAAATTCTTTGCACCCAAAGCTGCACTTCGTCAGTGGGTACAAAGCATGTTGAAGCAAGCTCCCCTGGCTTCAGAAGAATTTCACTGTTACAAGTAATGGTCTGTCATTCTGCTGCACAGCCGTCACTGATATTTTTCAGCTGTGTTAAAATTTAGAAGCTCACCTAAGTTCTCTATCTGTGTTGACCAAGTTCCTATTATACCCTTACACTGATCAAGAAAACTGTATTTCTTGTGTACATTTTAATAAATTTAGTTACTGCAGAGAGCTCTCAGTTATGCTTTTTAAAGTGGTTCTTCCCTAAATCAGTCTTTTCAGTATTCATTCACCCTTTGTGGACTTGAGAAGTAGTCACGGAGCACGCCAGCTGTGATCATCGTCAGTTATTATGCATTCCAGTATCAGTTTTCATAGTGGAAAAAACCAACATCAAATGGCTGTAAAGAATAAAAGTCTTTGACAGACATACTTCAAGACTAGAGAGGTGTGTGTGTGTGATTCTCAGAGGATTTAAGGTGGCCTGTTTGAATTTGGATGCCATCAAGATGTTTTCTGATGGGGCTTTTCACTGTTAATACACATAAACTAAAATATATCCTGCAGATCGCATTGCAAGGATTGTGCTAACCAAAAGATGAAGTACATTTTGATGTAGTATAACTACATTTTAGGGTGCTGGGATAAAAAGCAGAACCAGCAGCATCTAGGTCTAACCACATGAGGGCAGTGTTAATAAATGTATAAGGTGGACGGCTGATTACTAGACCCGCATGTTCCTCAAATAAAGATTATAATGTTTGGATTCAGATACGTACATGTCCCTCCATCTGCCTGTCAGATGCTACTTGTGCATCTTAAACCAACATATGATAAGGTAGATTTTTAACACCATACTTATCTTGTAGTATGTCATCCTGAGTTATGTTTTCATGTGTATCTTGAATGTTGTAGCATCTGAGACGGCGCTGGCTGAGGTGGCTCTGAACATCCTGTGTCTTCTGATGGAGAAGCAGTGGAGCTGGCTGTGCACTGAAAACATGCAGAGGACCATCAGGCTGCTGTTTGGGACTCTTATTAACAGGTGACATGCCACAAATAAACTACTAAATTGAAAACCAAGATCAGTGACACTCCCCCCGACGCCACAAATAAATTTAATCAGATAGTGAAATAAAAATATTTGACATCTGAATGAATATATATATAAAAGTGAATATGCAAATCTAGACTTATCGCCCGTTTGTTAAACACTTTTGTCCAGAGTAAATGATCATGACAAGTAAAACGAGATCGCTTCAAGAAGCATAACTAGAAGATCACTTACCATTTCCACCTTTTCAACACCTTCTTATATGACACAAAATACCTCAAAAACAAATAACTGAATTCTTCTCAGCTTTACTTAACATGCTAACTTTTTCACTGGTAGGAAAGCTAGCCTCCTTTGATTATTTTATTTTGACTTTTTTACTAAGAGTGTCATGACATTTTGCATTCTCTGTTGGCATGGTAATGCTAATGTTGCCCTGAAGAACTAGCTCATGAAAAACTAAGAATATTGCCAGCAAAATAACAGGTATTAAGCAAGCCATTCGTAGAGGCTTCAACAAAACCAGTTCCCACTTAAAAATGCCCTTGTTGGATGAGCTGCAGGCCTTTTCATCAGGCCGACGTCTTTTGGCCCCCTGTTGCAAAAGTAACAGAGCAGGAATTCCTTTATCCCATCAGCCAGCCCACTTTATAACACACATGTATGAGTTACAGCACTGGGGGGGTCAACTCATGTTGATGCTCATGGCAACGCGGTTCTTGCACATCAAACTCTTAAGTACTCACAGCAGGACTATTAGCTCTCCCACCATCAACAGCAGGCTCACATGTTCCATTAAAATGCCTGCAACCTTTTCTTGTAGAGTTAGTTTGTCTTTAAATATAAGCTGATTTTGAAGAAAATGAAAGAAGTACATTTAACACAGTAGCATATTTAGCTGTTTATTATTTATTTTAGTTAAATATGCGTCTGTAAATCTGCAGAGCACCTGTTGGGTTGTAGTCTGACTGATTGAGAATGGGCCTTTATTATTTACTTTAATATTGATATATCATACTCACAACATATAAGCATCTGTGGATAAAATGTATGTGCATGTATGAGGTAGCTCAGATGTTTCCCCATTAGCGCTTTCTGCAGGATTCCCAGGCTCTCCAAGCGCACATAGGATGGATAATTAGTCTTTTTTTGGGGGTTATCCCTGTGTTTCGTCCCAGTTGGCCTCCAGAGGGAGGCATCCAGGCATTCTAATCAGATGTGCAAACCATCTTACAGTAACTGTCCTTTCAGCGTGAAGGGGCAGTGATTCTGTTTTGAGCTCCATACAGTGTCAGTATGCAAATATGAACTAGCTCGTACAACGTGTCATCTGACAATGTCTCAAGGCAAAAGTCTTTATATCTGTGGGTTGAAAGCCTGCCATCAGAGAGAGACAAGACGTGATGTTCCTTTTAAAATGGGGATAATGGTGGGGTTGTGGCCTCAGAGGTATTCATAGCGTTGCAAAAAGAGAAGTTGTGTTAAAGATTAAAAAAGAGAACTTCACCTGCACATCACACACTTGTGACTCTGACATTCTGAAACTCCAACGCACTTGGAACCTGAACTGAGTAACCCACAGCGTTTCATTTTAATTTATTGTTATTCTTATTTACAAGGATGTTGATTCAAGTAACATTACAAAACAACAACAAGTTTAATTTATCCATGGGGGGGAGGGGGGGGGGCATAACAGTCTCGCTTTTTACATCACTGTTTACATTCACACAGTTCATATATTCACAGCGGGAGTTTCTCAGTACACCCACAGTTCTGTACTGTTGGTACCTAGAAAGTACTAAGTGCAAGCAACATCTTGTGATTTGGCTGCAGATTAGTGTCTTGGTCAATCGTATATTTTTAGGAGTTGCTGACAGAACATGGGGGGGGAGGCGATCGTTTTCATTCACTTTCCTCATCCTTGGTGACTGGTTATAAGCTGATCATGGTAACCTTTTAAAACAACCTGATCATGACCGTGCTGCTGATGATGCCACAGCAATGCATTTTTTTTTTCTCTCCCTTTAAGGGCTGCCTCTGGAACGCTCTGCCTGTTTAAAGTGCTTTTACAAGGTTTTCTGCAGGAAAGTAGTGAACTACACAGGACAGGACGATCTGTAGACTCAGCCAGGTCAGGACCTGAAGACAAATGGTTCCCAGTGGAAATTTCACGGAGAGGGCTGTTAATGGGCTGGAGATGGGACTCTATATTATAATATTTAGATATTTTAGAAGGGGTCCCTATGAACCTTTACAGAGCTCTGTGTTTTGCAAAATTAGGGGTATCACTTGCAATTCAGTGTACCTATTAAACGGTTTAACACAAACATTAACATCGAAAAAAAAATCTTCTTGATCTGATTAGAAAAAATTGCTCTCGCTTTTTACTGTTCCATATGTGCATACATGCATGCCTGCACTATTTGGCCCTGAAGAGAATGCCTGACATAAACTCCCCAAACATTTGTCGCAGATAGGTATAGCTCATGCCGCCAGTAAACCGAACATGCAGACAATGTTCTCAGGTTCTAGTGTTTGTGCTGTTTGTGCTGTGACCTCACGTTCCCTGGGGTGTCAGTACCAGAATATCGTTTCTTCATATTGATACCGAGGCTTCTATTTTAAGAAGTTCCACAAGCCAAGTATGAAAGACCTTGTGCTTTTGTTTGGCCTTGGTCTATAACAGGCAGCAGTCTGTCTACATTGCGGTGACAGCTCTTGACAGTGTGGCAGGTATCTTCTCTCATCAACCAGTTTCTCTGTACAGAGGAGACAAGATGCTCTGGCTGCAAACTGCTGATGATAAAAACACCACATATGAAAGTGTGTAACTAAGATAGCTGTGTTTGTATTTATAATATTATAATTTTTCAACAGCTAAAATCAAATGCCAAGTCATATATAGGCAATAAAACAGCAATGAATGAAACCTGAGTACTGTAGATGTACAATAAAAAATTCCAAGCATGTATTAAATTGTGACATAAAAGTAAAATGCAAAAATAAAGCAGCAGAAGGTTGTATAAAAAATAAAATTATATAAAAGCTGTATATAAAAGACACTCTACAAAAGGAAAATTGAAGAATGATTGTTAGCGTATGTCGGGGTGTTTTAAAGCGTCTGGGCCACAACCTTGGGGCTTTAGCCAGGATTTACTGATGGTTACCAGAACCATGCCGAAGTATTTCGGGTTGCACTCCATCTCATTAAGAGATACTTAAAACAAAGATGGAGCAGTTTTAGTGTCCATTCCTAGCCAAGCCTTGAAGCTCTGCTAAACACTATTTTTAGCCATGCTAGCGGCCTGGCTTTAGCGGTGACAATGATGGTCGATGGAATTTTCATGTTTTCATGTAGTGCCATCAGCATGTTGAAATTCCTTTGATCACAGTGAAACTATTTGATGGATTGCTATGAATATGTATATATATATATATATATATATATATATATATATATATATATATATATATATATATATATATATAATGTTATAATAACAACAGGTGATCCTCTGACTTTTCATTTAGCGTCATCAGGTCAAAAGTTTAATTTGTCAGATATTTTGGTAAATGATTGTCATTGCCATCACACAAACTAAGATGGCGACCATGGTAAACGTATACCTGCTAAACATGTGAACATGTTAGCATGCTGACATTAGCATTTTGCTCAAAGCACAACTGTGCCTACATACAGCCTCACAAAGCCACAAGCATCATTTGATTTAGTTTAAATATAAAAATTGAATCAGATAACTCTGAAAAGGGAAACGACTGTGAATATTGCCAAGCTATTGTAGAATTAACACTGATTTCTGCAGCTTTATGCCACTTGTAGCTTATTGTTCTGGTTTTTGACTGCCGGTTGCGTGAATAGCCAGTTCGCTAACGTATTAGCCATAACAATGTGCTAACCTGATGGTGTTTCAGGGCTGTGTTTCTATGCTTTGTCCAGCAGTTGTTTTCCTGAATGATCATCAGTCACCTATTGATTCTTTAAAAGAAATGTATAAAATTTAAGATTCTGAAACTAAAAATATATATTCAGATTTCACTTAAACTGGAGTTTTTAATATAATAATACTATTGCTGTGCAAAACATGTGTTTCTGAGTGGCTGGCAGATGCTCTTTAAGATCAGGTAGCAGAACTCCACAAACATATTTACATCAACAGCTGAACCACCACTTCACATCAGCGCGCAAAACCATATTAAGCTACAGGTAACCTTAGGACCAACACCGATGCTTCAGGTGAAAGCCAAACAATAATGAAAACTGATGACTCAAAGCTCAGCCACCTTTTTTTTTCTTTTGGTAAGTGGCAATGCTATAAGCTCGATGAGACACACTGAGGTGATGTATGCAGAAACTAATGAACTCTGTTCCTCATTACTCATTATTGCCTACTAGTGGTTTCTGAAATGTATACTTCCCATATTTTTCAAGACATATTCACTGCGGAGGAGAAATAAATAGACCATAATGATCTTAACAAATGGCCACAGACGTGCAGCTGTGTATTAGCTGGACCTGCCTCGTAATATATCTAAATTCAGTTTGTTTTGGTTTTGGTCAGTTAATGTTATTAATAAATGAATCCACAAATTAGTCTGAAACTGCCGTTTAGATATTTATTTTAGTTTAGTGCTGTGAAGGTTTTTTATATAATCTGACAGCTGTTTAGTGGAAGGCAAATAGAAGCTGCAGGCTGGAGAAACCTTATCCGTGACGGTCTACAACTGTAGTGGATGCACGTCTGTCAGAACTGAATTTGGAATTGCGAATGGATACAGAAAGTGTGTGTTTGTTTATGGGAGATGAAACCAGGATCCAACAGGCCAAATCTGGGCTCTCTCTCTCTCTCTCTCTCTCTCTCGGTGTGAGTGGCTGAGAGGTCTGGAAGGAAAAGCCGGCTCTCTGCTCCTATAAATGGTGTCCAAGGCGAGGCTCTGGTTTGGGAGATGTCTGATTTTTATGGACTGGAAAGTGGGACAGTTTAAGATGAATATAGGCTCTTTCTCTTAGACGGCAGTCTGGGTGGAAAATCCAGCTGGAGCCAGATTGTTGACGGTTTCTAGATAGTATGGTAGATGTAGCAGTCATGTCATCATCACAAGCATTTATAGGGATACTCCATGTTCTTTTAGGTTAAATGTGTCTGTAAACACAACGCTTCCTTTAGTTTCCAAATAAGAAGATGAGAAAACTCAGAGTTGGTGATTATCAGTTAGACTTCTACTAAAGAATGCTGAGATTTAGCCTGCGTCAGCTCCATAAATGCACGCGTGATAGTTGTTAAGGTGGGTTTGCGCTACAATTGTTTGAAGTACGCCCTATAAGACTCCTGTACTCATTTACATGCACTGACCATCGGCTGCAATTGTGTGGTGGAGAAAGTGGGTCTGTGGTGGTGATGATGATACACTATAATGATTGTAATTAATCACATTGTCGATGGAAGTGGTTCAGATGTTCTTGGCAATCTTTTTGCTGTTGGACCGTGGTCAGTAACACGCTGTAAGTGTGGAACATTCCCCCTACAAGTCCTGTCCTTAATGCACCTGTCACACTATGACATGATTCTTTATTTTTACTCCCTAAAACAGCATATTAATACTTACATAAACAATTCAAATGGTACCACAAGTCCTCGCTGACAGCTTGATGTTGGAGGTGAGGATGAAGGGGAGCATGGAGGATTTAAAGCTTGTCAACAGTTGTCATAGGGAACGCTCTCCCTCGCTCAATCTTTTTTTTTTTTTTTTTTCCTCTCTCTGTCTCTGCTTCAACTCCACGGTTAATTAATACCCAGGGATTGCCATCTGACATACGGTGGCCTGCTTGGGTTTCACCAGTGGTGAACAACAAGTTGTTTGGCTTTAGGGGAAAGTGGTTTCTGTCTCACTGCTGCACTATTTAGCCTGTGACCACATTGTGGCATTTGGAGAGTACTCTGAAGATGCGGTTCAGAACTTCACCCTTAACAAAATATAACACTGGCTTGTAAAAGTAGTATATGTGATTCACCACCAGTCCACTTGCATGCTGTTATATAATTTGTTTTTCAATTTTAAGAGTTGGCAGTTTGCCTTTGAATGCACACTTTGGCACATTGAATTGGCAGGATTGCTTTAGAGCATTGGAGCATGTTGTATCCAAGAACAACCGTCTTTAATGTTAATCTGGTTATTATAGTCAATCCTAAAATGATGTTGTTGCTAAAGGCTCATGTAGATAAACTGTCACACAAAGCGTCTTCGTCCTAGCTTACAGCACTCTCAGAGCACCTCACAGACGTCATCAGAGGACAGAGTTTGCCATTGTCATGTCGTGGCTGCATTATGGATTGGAAGCGATCACAACTGAGCTCTTTCCCTCACAACTGATTAAACTCCTTCTGCTTACAAAGACTGTGAAATGCATTTGAAAGATACATAAAAAACTACTAAGTGGACCTTGATTTTAAGTTAAGATTACTTTTAAACTTGCTTTCAAATTTCACATTTTGCTGGTCCTTTCCTGGATGCGAGTTGTATCAGAAACCCGTCAGTGTAATTCCTTAGCCTCTGACAGAGGTCAATGAAATGTATCACAGCTGGTGAAATCATAAGCAAAGGACTCATTTGCCCGCGTCAGAAACAGGATTGTGGTAAAAGTCAGTCTTTAATTGGAAAAGCAGAGAAAGAAGAAGAATCCTGCAGGGAGAAGAAAGACGAGGTCAAGAAAAAAGGCAACATCCAATAATCAGATTGACTAAACACTAAACACAAGGAAACGAGGCCGGAACGTTAGATACTGAGTACTAAGACAAACTAGCACTGAGTCAGGATAACACACGAACTAAATACAGTAGAGAGGTAAGTGTAACGAGGGACAGGTGATTCAATCAGGGAAGGGCAGACAAAGGCAGGAAGTGAAGTGAACTGTAATGAGAGGAGAGGGGAGTAACAAAATAAATAACAAATGACTTTATGAACCAATGAAAAATCACCTAGGACACAGAGCAGGATGTATCAAAATGTCTAAATTATTCCAATGAGGAGAGATTTATTTGTTAAGTGTAGAGCAGTATTTGTTAAGGTAAGCACTGGCAAAACATCCTGGAGGTCATAGTGGATGCAATAGTACGTATGAAAGACAAATTCATAGGCGGTACATGATGGGATTGTGTTGATATTTCAAGAGCACCATCCAGACAATTGGCCAGACACAGGCACATTAGAATTTCTGAATGAAAGAAACTTTGACAGCGTGGGAAAGCGGAAGTGACGGAGTGACGTATTTGAAAGCAGTCGCTTCCATTCAATGTAAACACAGGGAGAGAGACGGCAGCTGCAGCCCTTTTGAATGCACACAGCTCTTTATGGTAGCATTTGGAGGTTATGATGATTCAATTTTTCCAGAAACCACAGCGAGGAAAATGAAACCGGAGCTGATTTTACTGTATCGGCGTTTCCTGATTTAAACACCTATTCACCAACACAGAACAGACAGGTCAATAAACAGAAACGTTAGTGGAGCAACATCAGCTTCAAAGTCTGATTGTCTGGTCCGGGACAATCCAGTGTTTATGATACTGTTTAGCAAAAAAAAAAATATTATACTTGTGTCATTTTACAAAGCATTTTCCCTCTTTTAGCTACAGCCCACTTTATTTGGCTGCTTGTTAAGATTATACTAGGTGATGAGCAGCAGGTAGGATTGGAGGTAGCCAGGAGCCACGGTGGAATTGCACCTCACTGCCGCCAATTTAAAACACAGACATTGATGTCACAGAGGAATGTTTCCCACTTAGGAAATAGCAGAAATGAAAGCAGAGCATGAGAGAAAATATCTTCCTTCTTTAACTTTCACCAGCTTATGTCAGTGTCGCTTGTTTTTCCTTGAATCAACAAAAGTCAGTGAATGCAGGTTTAAGCAATAAAGTGTCATAAACACGATTTAATTAATTACATGGATACATTGTGAGCTTCTAGCAGCAAGTGTTGTAAGACTAAAAAGAAAATAGCAATTGTTTTCAAATGTAATTCACTTTATGTCGCCATTGGAAAACCCCCCCAGTCTGTTATTCATCCTCACAAAGGCCACAACACTGGCAGTACAGTTTAGGCACAACTTAAGACTTCAGCCAGCTCCATGCTGCTGTCATGCGTTGAGCAGATCCATATGTAGTCCAACGGCTCATTTGCTGCAGGCTCGCTGCCATCTCCACCAGAGAGACAAAAAGACTTGTTCAAATGAATATGTTCAGGCGCACTGGTCTGAAATGACTCCATGTAAGAATATTCATCAGCAGATATTTACTTTGAGATACTAACAGTATGAGAGAGTAGTCATATGTGTCTGGCTCTGAAGGCGAGACTGTTTTTAATCTTCTAACTTTATTAGCTGTTGTTCCTAGAATTTATCCTTTTGGACACCGTGTTTCATTTGGCTCCCCCTACCTGACTTTACAAGTGTCAGATGTAGTTTTTTTATCATGTCCTAACACAGCAGAAGACCTCACGCTGTGTTACTGTGTGAAGACCGAATGATTCTCAGTGACAGTGATGAGGGGGATCCAGGGCCCAATATCTTTCTCTTCTAAATGTTTGGCCCCAAAACAGAGATCCCTCCCCTGGATTTTTGACACCGCTGGCTGTTTTCACTGTGAGGATGTGATATCACAGTCCTCTGTTGTTCTTCTGTTCTGGTGCTGTTCCTAGACATATGGGTCCTGGGGCCAGGTGTAAGGTATAAACATAAAAGACCCCTACTGTCAGCAGGAATTCACTCTGAGGTGGTGAGTGTGCTGGTGGTCAGAGGGGCGGGCTGCATGACAGGTTTGGTATTGGTGGGAAGAAGAGGAGGGAGTGCTGGATGGAAAAGATGCTTATTACATAACAGTGTGGGCTATCTGTCAGCCTCCATAGAGTGGAGGAGGTGTGACATCCCTGGACAGGCTGTTCCTGAGACGAGACAAATTCAGACACACTGTCTGAGTGGTTTATATCGCACCTTGTGTTTCAGTTGGAGGTTTGCCCTGTGTTATGTCACTGTCACGTTTGCTCCAGGAATTATTTTCTCTCTACATCCACACACGTTTCTGAAATATAAATATTGTCTTCTCTTACAGGCTAATAGTTGTATGCGGTTGCTTTCCAATTCCTGCACAGCAATGTAATCGTCTCAAGGGGACATTATAGGTCAGATATCTGGGTCACTTCTCGCCAAGGTTGTGAATCACACTTACCCCCGGCCCCAGTGTGCCATCAGTTAAGCCTGCCAGCCTCTGTGTTCATTTAGCCTTATTTAGTGTTAGCGAGTTGTAGGGATAAAGAAATCCTCCCTTGGCAGGACATGAGAGATAATATGGCTCATTATTGTCCACACTTCTGATAAAGTTAGATGGAGGACAAGTGGCACATGCTAAACCGCTGTCAGGAAGTGCACTCGATAAGTGACCATTTGGCCTCATCTCTGGTGTCTGTTTTCACCGCTCACCTGAGCCTGGGGCCTGAGATGTGGCTCCAAAGTCATGTCTTCTTCTTCTGTCTCCAGAGACATACTTGTGCAATGACATGTTGTCTGTCGAAAACTGGCTGTAGGCTTATTTTAGCTCAGATGGGACCTGGTTATACTTGGTCTGACCTGGTCTGTGTTTACCATAAATGGAAACTGAGATAAATCCCACTGGAGTGGAACACATACATAGTTGTTGGCCAGCTCAGCTGATGTTCTACGTGTATTTGGATTCTCTTGCGTCACTAATTATTGATTTCCTGCCAAGTATTCCAAGCGTCTCCCTTTTATCTATTATTGTGGTTGATTGTGTCAGGTTGTTTGTTGGCGTTGAGCCCAATTGTTACAACTGGACTTTCTCTTGCAACTCTGAGTGAGTGTCTTATTGAGGCTAAAAGCACACAGTGTGTGTCACAGTTAAAGAATTAAAGGGAAACTTAAATGGGAATTCCTTTTTTGCTAAGAATTTTGTGTACTTTGCGAAGAAATTTGTGTAGTTACCAAAAAGAAGAAATTTAAATTTACAATAAGAGTTTTTCCAGCCACCTGATTGTGTGCACATAAGTAGAAATGCAGACAATTTGAAAAAAGGCAAAATATAGCAAAAATGTTGCGCTTGGAGGATGTGATGTTCCTTAATATTTGAAAGAAACATAAATACGATATTGCCATCAGGTTTTCTACATGGTTTTCTACCGGATGAGTTTTGGCTACTATTTTAGTGACATTATCTCATTGCGTCCTCTTCTTCTGCAATGGTTTAATGGTAGAATTAACCCCGCCAACTGTTTATCTCAATCAGCTCAAATTCTAACATAGGCCTTGCTGCCTCGCTTCTGTAACAGACAGGTGCCTCAGGAGGGAAAACTTTTGAGTGAAGGCATCTTCACTTACTGCAACATTTGACGTCAGCACGGCAGCTTGCTTTTCTTCTGGCTGTCAGTCTCTAGCCTTAGTGTCAGCTAGCTATTGAAAAGGCAAATAGCAAACAGATGCCTAATCATACTAAACAAACTTGGTTGGTTACAGTCATGGGCTAATGTGATAGTTCATCGTTTAGTTCTTGCTAACTTTTCAAAAATCGAAGCAAAATACCCCTTAAAATCTTACATTTGTAGATGAACTTGGCTTATTTGTCTGCCATCTTGTCACTTTTTTGTGAGCTACCGCAAGCTCACAGATTTTTGGGTATTGGTATGCTGCCTTCAAAACTGACCGTTGTGGGGGCAGTTTGAAGGCATCTTAAGAGACACGAAAAGATCGTTCGATCCGTTTCGACCAGCACGCCATGCCATGTCTGTTAGACACCTTCTGAAACAGCATTTTTACCCAATTCAAACACAGTTTATAACTTTAATTCATCATTCAAATCACAGTGTGTGGAATGGGAAGGGTTACAGAACTACAGTCTAAGTCATTCATTACTAAAACGCTGGGTGCGCACAGGAGCTGGCAATGAAGCGTAAAAACAAAACGGGAAGTGGGAATCAGCGGTAACGTTAAGCTAAGTTAACTAGGCTCCACTTTTTGAGTGTTAGCATCCACTTCTCCAGTTAAAGATAGACTTAAGCACAATGGGTCCTCCAAAACGACATCTTAAAATGCTCAATAGTTTATAGCTAGCTCTAGGTTGACCCCTTAAAAAGGGGGAAAATGCTAACATGTTAACATTTGTAGAAATATAGTATGAGCGCGCCGCAGACCACAAGAAGACAGCGTGTCTCCCAGCAGTGCCAGCCCTCAAATGTCAGGCAGCTGCCACAGGAAACATGCACCCGGAGGCTTAAGCTTAGGCACCGTTTCCACATATAAGCCCCTAAACAGTGTTATCCTCTTTTAAAAAATGGAAAAACATGCACAATAGCTGCAGTACCATTATAGTAGTATTACCTTGCATGAAAAGTGAGGAGAGAATTCACATTTCAGTGACGGTAATGTACTTTAAAACTCTGAGCAAAAAGGTTTCACCAACTCTGGTCATCTCACTGATTAGGGAATTTTCTTTGTAGGATTATAGTATGTCACCTATACTTTAAACATCTCCTCCCTGGCAGGCCAGACAGAGGTATTGGAGTGATCACTAACACAGAGAGTTAGTAGCTGGCTAGGTCCATCTGCTCTCTCGTGTGAGCGGCGCATTTTTCGCCCAGGCATTCTTGGGTCAGCGACAACCATCCACTCCTTGTGTACTGCACCGTTAGACTGTTTATATTAAATCAGCCTTGCTGTAATGTACTGGATCTGTCTTTTTGTCCATGATAATTTATTTATTTCTAAAATGCCAGTGAAGAAGACACATACATCTGCAAGACGTTTGTAAAATGAACAGACTGGGGACTTGCACATATTTTGCAGACTTCCCCTGAGGTGATCCCAACTTGTGTATCAATGTGACTCTAACACAGTTACAATGTTTTGTTAAATTTAAGCCACATTGAGCTCACAGGCAGAGAGCCAAACATTGGTCAGGGGCTCTCCTCTTGCCTGAAAAATATCTCTCTGACAGAGCGGGCCTGGAAAACAACTCGGGTGGTTTTCATGGTAGCAATAATGCTGTGCAGTCTAAGACTCTACCAGACCACAATCTCTCATATAGAATTACTGGGCATTTGTCAGCTGTAATTGGTTGAAAGCACTCTGCTCTGTGTTTGCAGGATCTAAATCTGTGTGTGGTTGCACGCGCCAAGGGGAAAAGTAATCTCTCTGGTGATTGCAATTGGACTGCAATGGTGATGACAGCAGGGAAGTTTGATGGATTTTGTTGTAGCATAGGCAGGTAGCTTGACCTGTGTTTGTGTGTGTGTGTCTTGGTGTTTGCATTCACTGACCCATCTCTGTTTATCCTTTTGTTCTAAGTGTTGTCAGTTTGTGCATTAATGTGACACAGACAGAACCAAGACCTAAACCTCTGTGGGCCATATGGGATTAAATTCTGTCTCAGGGCTGTAACGTCACATGTCTGTGTTTTGACCAGCCGTGGGGAACAAGGCGCCACGACAGAACTAATAAAACCAGGCCCGATGCATACGTGCGCATAGTCAGACATTCACAGAGAAACAGAGCTGACCTTGGACAGCAGGGCAGGTGGCTGTAAGACGGCACCGTGGCCTGAATGGAGGTGGTGATGTGAATGAGACCTGAACCAGAGGGCTGGACTGAGGCGTACGCCTCACTGGCAGCAGACACATCACACAGTTAGGGGGGGAAAACTTTGCTCACTGCTGATGTGGTGCTAACAACTGCTTAGATTGGAAGTCTGGTTGGTTTCTTTCTGTATTATGACTGTACTGTGTAGGCTATTGTATAATGATGACAATACTCGCCTTCCTGTTTTGAGTTTTTGCCCCCTTTTGCAGAGGCCTAATCGTCTCATCATGCCGTTTGTGTTTGTATGTTCTTGGCTGTGGTGGTGTGCCCCATCCACTCTTGAGAATTTGAACATTTTGTGACCATGTAGGACCCTATACAGTTAATAAGGAGCCCACTGACAACATATGTTTTTAGGGCCTTTAAGTGTTTCCCATTTGAGCTAGACTAAAGATTGGAAGCCACTGGTCACACGTGCCACAAGCCAATCATCAAGGAACGGTACACACTCAATGTGTCTGTGGATTGCGGTGTTTCAGATTTTCAGAGGCATGCACAAATGACAGAGGATCATGCTGTTGCACAGTAGAGTGAAAGTAAAGTGAGCCATTACAGAGCCAGTGTAACCAGCTGTATTTATGCCATTAAAGTAGGCATGCACCGAAATGAAAGTTCTTGGCCGAAGCCGAATATAATCAAAAAGTTTACTGAATACCAAACAAAGTTTTTCAGACTTTTTTACATTTATTTCGCCAATTTTTTTTACCATTGCATATATTAAATAGTCAAAATGTGCTTTTTACTCAGTGTTTCCCACAGGATTTGGAGAGACAATGGTGGGTGGGTCCAAGGCCCGAGAGGCTCCTTTAAAGTAAATTAAATGTGTCTATTTACTCTCAATGGACACATGTAATATGTTTTATACTTTCTGTGAATATAATCCAATTAACGTTATTTCCATACTGTATAGACTTATTTTGAAAACCAGACGTTGTCACACATGTATCCTCGTGCTTAGTTCATTAAGTCCGACCGAATTTGATAAATAATGTTGTATGTGGTTCTCTTATCATGCAACATGAGGACTTCACAGCCTGTCTTCAGGTAGGACTCTCATACTGCTCTTTGTAAAGAGCCAAACTGACAGGATAAAGTCGCTAACCTGCCTGTCAGTTTCAGTGGATTTACCGTAAAGGCTTGAATACATGTGCACTCCAAATTTAGGTGCGGCTAGCTTAATCTCCGTCTCAGAAATGAGTGACAGAAACACTCAAAACGGTTCATAAACTGCTCGTACAAGATAAAGAATGCAGGACACAGCCGTAGCAGCAGCAGAAGAGAGCTCTCATTGCTTAGGTTAATGCTGAGGTTTTCTAAGGAGTCGGCCACAGATGGAGTGGATGTGCTAGGAGACAATAAAGCCGAACATTGTCTGCAAACAGTGATAGGCTGATTCATTTTGATTGCCGAACATTGGGTTGACTTAATATGTGATATTTTTCAGCGGAGTCTTGCGTTGCTGGGTGGTTAGCAGCTGATGTTAACAGTTCTCATTTGACTAATATTTAAAAGAAATTCAGCGGCCTGTCTTTCTGACTGTTTCTGTTCACTTCTGTTGAACAGTGTGCCAATCTACCAGTCAGTGTTTAGTGTGCAGACAGTGTTTCTCACACATTTAGGAATTAAATTTGTTGGTCTGGTGGGCTACAAAACAGCACTGCGCAATTCTGACCTCCTTCTCTGTGTTGTCAACAGTGTTTCCCAGCATGCATTTGAAAGGAAGAAATATAAAAATACATTTTTGGGTGGGGGGAATCTATTTGGATGGGGCGTCCAAATATATTGTACTTACGGGCGACATGCTGATTTAGCACTCACGCTACTATATCTACAAATAGTGTTTGTTGTATATAAACAGATTCAGCGTTAATCTTAGTCTCTGTTCTGTCTGAAGCCATGACTGTTCTGAGAAAGGGTTGGCTGTTAATACTGGACAATTAACACTTCATCATATTGACTGACCTCTAATTTTATCCCTGCTTCTTAAACTGAGCAGAGCTGGATGTGGTGAACACCTGGCACTGACTTTATTTTTACCATGATGAGTTTGTCCTAAAAGAAATGGTATGTGCTATGTTTTTTAGATCTGTATCTTTGACATTAGAGATATATTTCAAGGCAGTTAGGAAATATGACCATTTGTTGCAATGTCTGGATTTTATCGTTTTTGTTGTTGTAGTGTTCAGAAACTTCAGGACACACTAAAAAAGTAAGTTTTTCTCCTGCTTGAGTGGGCCTCTTGGGTGCTATTCTTTAGCAATGATAGCCTTACTTGGACAGAATTTATTTCTGAAAAGTAAACTGGATTATTTTTAATAACGCGTGTGCTGGTTAGTGGTTTTAATCCTGTTCAGAGGTCATAAGCGGCTTAAATTTCCTCTCTATTTCTTCATCAGTTACAGCGCCAAATATCTTTTTTGTGGCACATTCAAGTCCTTTCAGATCAGACAAGGGTCAATTATGATGAGAAGCATGTCTAATATGTCTTACATCTCTCCCTGGAATATTAATCCCATCCAAATGAGGCTTTTAGGAGATCTTTCTTACATATTGCTCTGTCAAAATAGTAACTAGTTGTGTCACAAACTCCACGTGGGGTTTTCTTGTATACGATGTTATATTTACATTTACAGGATGTGTATCTTATGAGTCTAACAAAGGCAATGAAAGCATTTCCTTCTACAAACTGTAAAACATTTTCAAAGCCGATTTTTAAATATATTTTAAAACCTACATTGTTTACATGTATTGTTTACACTGTTTACATCCATGTTTGCTAGCTAGAAGTCTTCTTTCTTACCTATTTTTCTTGGCGCACTACAACCACCAACTGTCAACCAGAGGGATAGCATGAAAACGTTTGCATTGTGTCGCCGGCGTGCTTGTCTAATGAGTATGGGGCGTGAACAAAACAAGGACCCGCTCATAAAAACATACTACTAGTCATCTTCATTTCCAGTATTTGTTTCCAAATGTAATAGTAAAATGAGCAGCTCAGAGCTGTGCAGATTGTTAATTAAGCAGTCGCAAAGTGGAGCCAGCAAAACTTCAATATCCGCTTCAAAATGAATACACAAAACACTAAGTCAAATCTCAGATTTCCTTTAACGTGATTTCACAATTTATGTAACACTGATGCCTTCATTGATCACCTAAAGCAGGGTTTTTTAAAGTGTGAGGTGGGCCTCCCTAGAGAGGCTCCAAACAGTTTCAGGGGAGGCTCGGTGAATGCCAATGAAACGATATTACAATCTTAAGTTAAGAAAACTTTCTACATCAGCGTAGGTGCCGATGCTTGTTTGTTTTCTGTTTTCTTCTTCTCTTTTAACGCGGATTTGCTGTGATTTTTCTCTCGCTTCCGGGCTTCCCCTGGTAACCCCGTGTTTCACATCATACCGCTATGAACTGTGGGCAATTCCCTCAGCCACAGTCTGCAGAAATGCGGACTTACAAAAAAGGTCTATAAAGGGCTCCACGAGAGAGTCCTCACACACTTGGTGATTTGACAGTGGGACGGCCCTAAGCCCTCGTGGACTTCCCGGGTACGCGTCTCAGAGTCTGTGAGGGTGGGCATTGGTATTGGGCCTCCAGACATTGAAAACCCCTGACCTAAAGCAATGGCTTTTTGTCATTCAGACACGTGTAGATGTTTGTTACAGTTTTATTTAGACAGTTACGGAATGCGCCGCAACACTTGCTTGACATGTGGCATCTGGTGTGCAAGAGGGAGGGGTGTTTAAAGCAGCGGTGAGTTCATAAGTGATCAGGGAAGAAGAGAGTTTCTGATAGGCTGCATCAGTAATGGGTGTTAAATGTTATTTTGCTGTTGAAGATAAGTCAACACTGGCTCATTCACAGTGTTTCCTAGTTTAATAACCTGGTTTTAATTGTATTGAGCATATGAGGTGATAATTGAGTGATACATTGATTGCTTTATATAAACTAGAAAACTAGGATAATGCTGAAAGAAATGAATGATATGATCTGATTCCAGTGTAAAGGTTTGGCTTTCATTTTAGAGTGTGTGCAGCAGCAGAGGTTGGCATTTCGCAGATATCACTGCTGAGAAATGATCCCGTACATCTGCCTCTTTTTAACTTGCACCAACAGTGCTGCCATGATTATAATGAATATTTCCTGCTTGGCCTTGACACATTGCTGCCAGGTATTCTTGCCTAGTATTTAATGTTTTGTTATTTTATTATCTCGATCATATTCTGATTGGTCTTAGCAAGATGGAAACTTTGCCTGGAACATTTGAATAATCCGTCTGCCGCATGCCTTCCAGATCCCAGACCAGACAGTGTCAGCATTTTCATTTAAACTGTGTGAAGACTGTGTGAAGTTCGATTGAGAGACTCTGTTTTTAACCAGTGGGTGTGGGGGTTTTGGAACATGGTGTCTTCCATGAATGCAGACTTATGTTACGGGAATACACTGTTTTTTGCTCGATGTTTTTTCTGTAGGGGCCCATATTGGCTGGAGGAAGTCTGTCATTTTAAAAATCAATGTAAACAGTCATTAATTATCCAGAATATGTTGTTTGCACGGTTATGACCCGTGGTGGTGGTAACCATGCAATAATAATTAAGTAGACGCCCAAAAATTGGATTTTGAGTTTTTCAGGTGGTCCTAAGTTTTAATAAATGGTTCTGAGACCCTCTTAGACATGCTAACATAACAGAAACAGATTTTCAATAAACAGCATCAAGGTCAGCAACTCAGCGTGCTGCAGTCTGAAAAGAATCCATATTTCCTTCAACCTCTTCTGCCAGCCTGCAGACACTTCATTAATTGTCCTCACTTGTCCAAATGAACATTGGCTTCTCCTCTCTTTGCTCATACAGCCACCCAGCCTGACTCCTCTGACTCTGTCACTTTTTCCATTCTAATTGTCACTTAGTCAAGGCCGTTTTCCAGCCGGGAACTGGCGGTAGTGATTTTGTTTATGTTTTTGCAGCGTCAGGAGAAATCACAGTGCAAACTGTCATGTTGTAGTTTACTCACTGTGTGCACGGCTCATTCATCACCATAGCTACAGGGTCATTTAGCTTTTGTATAATTACTGATTTGTGTGCTAGTAGTAAGTGCCTTAGTAACTTACATGTAGGCACATTGACCTTTTCTTCATTCCGTCACTAGCCACTAGCAGAATGCAAAGTAAAACCATTCAGTGAAGGACTCACCTGAGACATCCTTTGTAGCCTCATGTTCTTGTCTTGCTCTCAGCGAATGGGTTGAAAAGAAATGTAAACACACCCATTGTCACCCTCTGTCTGTTGCTCTTATTTCAGTAATGCTGCTGTGAGATACTATATAACAGAAACGTAACTACTCCAGTTACACTGTAAGTGTACTACTAAACCTCACACACTGTGTTGCAAAAGTGGCATCACAACCATATCGTCCTTTTCTTGGTGTGCGATGGAGCTTCCTCTGGGGGGAATGATTGTTCATTACACAGAAGATGCAAAGATGCCCTGTAGAGTTTTCCTATAAACAACTATGTTTAGATTCAGTGTGTGTATCCTTGTGGTCTAAACAAAGATAATGAATGTTTTCCTCATAAAACACATGCAAAGCTGATCTTTGTTCTACGTTTGTTCACATCCATGTTTACCAGCTTGCAGTCTTCTTCTATCCTGTCAAGTGTGAACTGTTCAACATGAACCTTTAACCTCTTGCGCAGCTCTGTTTGACTGTATACAACAGTAAGTTGTGCTCTTCATTGTACACACCAGTGTTTCCCTTATAGGCTATGCGTTCAGGAGCTACTAAAATTTCCCACAATCATTATCATATCAATGCGCTACTTATTTTCACTCACACAATGTGTGAGCAAGGTAACACTCAGCTCGTGACATGTGCTGTTATAACAGCAACGTAACTCTGAATCAGGAGGTCCGAGCGGCAGGAAGTGACGGTGAACGCGAGAAAATATTCTGCCAGTAAATGTACTGTGTTTGTTACAGCGTGTCAGCTTCTCAAGACCAAGAAAAGTCTGTTATTTCCCACCTGCTGGAATAGTGAAGCCTGTTTGCGCTAAGCTAGCTAACATCTGCTCTCCCCTTCAGACTGCGCAGCTGAGCAGGAAAGCTTCTACGGTAGGCTATGTCTTCAGCTGCTATGTAACTTAACATTAACTCTATTTATATAAAGTAACTGGTAACGTTAGCTGTATTTTATTACTAACGTATGTCCAATGTTGAGAACCTCAGGTAAACTTGAACCAAACTGGTGTAGCCTACAGCTCTGTCCTGGACTGGACAGAGTAGACTGGTTCATCCTAAATTATTTTTCAGATGAGCCCGAACCCCCACCCCGCTGACCCTGACTACTACGGCCACCACCAAAACATTCATCTAAAGCTCACATAAAACTGGGAAAACATTGAAATGTTAAGTTCTTTTAATGTACATCGCATGCTCATTGACACGAAAGAAATACTACTGAGACATGTTGTGTTGGGGTTTTATATTTACATACTACGCACTAAAATAAATTTTTGCTTCACGTCTACTGCTACAACTCCATCCTAGGGTCAACACTGCACACAGTAGCAGTGTATCGCTTGACTTGCGGCAGACTCGATGTATTGACCAGGGAGGCAACTGCTTTCCAACCTCTCCGGCTCTCCATCTGTCTTTCTCGTGTCATGGCCACAAGACAAACAGTTCACTGTAGAAAACCATGAAGGGGAATGCCCTCAAATGTACAGTACCTCCGTATTTGTGTACAACCACCGTCAGGAAAATGGGCCTCTTCCTTGTCTACGTTTGGCTTTGTTCCAAACATAGGTATGTAATGATACCATGCAAGTATATCTTGTAGCATTCGCCTGCCCCTGAAGAAAAGTCGCTGCCACGGCGTCTCCAGGTAAAAACCTAAAATGTCAAAATGAATGTGTGGCAGTCACCGAAGCACAGCAAGCCCTTTAAACATTTTCTCCTGCAGCCGCCTGTAGCCATCAGGAGATTTAATCATTCTAAAGAGTTATGGTCACAGCATTAAAGTGACTGTGGAATCCCTGAAAAACTGTAAATTAGTCCTAATAATGTCATGGTGCTTTTGTTGTGTCTGGCTCTCAGTGACTATAGGTCTCACTGTTCATATGTTCCCATCGGAGGTGGTCAGTCATAACTCAGTGTGATTTAGAAAGCTTGTCTCTGGCTGGTATGAGCTGCAGAGGAGACAAACTTCATTGTCCACCTGCTGAGCTTTAAACAGCCTCGACCAAAATACACTGTTGTAACTGGGGATGAGGCTAGGCTTCAGTGGTGAGGTCGCTTACAACATAAATTATCTGTGTTGTGAATATTTGTTGTCCTTTTTTATATTTTAAATCCAGACTTTGTCCCCTTAAAGCTGAACCGAAATCAGGATGATCCTCGCTTTTTGTGGATGGAAAACTATTATCATCCTGCAGCTGTTGGGCATATTTTACTATTTTTCAGAAGAAGAATGAATTTTGTTTATTCACTGCATGCACTGCACAGTTTATTCACTGCATGCACAATTATTAGGCAAGTGAGTATTCTGAATGAATAATTATTAACCATATAAACTTGTATTTGTGTAATGAGGGAGTTTGCTGGGCATGATTATTAGGGCAGCTTCATTACTTGCTAATAGTCATGCGCAAAAGGCACATGGAGAAGAAAAGGTGCAAATGAACTGCAAAAGACTTAAGTAGTATTAAACGTGAAGCTACCAGGAACCCACTATCCTCCAGTGCGACCATACTGCAGAACTGCGACCCATTAGAGACATGACCGAGGTCAGGAGGGCTGAAAAACACAAAGATTCACGAGTTGAAGCGTCAATATTTGCTAAAGAAATACCTGAGGACAGATTATTCAAAGATTTTATGGAAAGAGTGAGAGTGACTCTTGATGGACCAGTTGGATGGGTCTAGTTTCTGGAAGATACAAGCAATGCTAAAGGAAAAAGTCCTCAGTTTTCATGAAGGCCATGATATTCTGCTTGCTTACCCAACAAGGTGCTCAAAGAAGCCACAATAATGACCAGTCCCCCTTCCTCACCTCACTTGAATCCTGTTGGGAACATGTGGGCCTTTCTCAAACGGGAGATTTACAGTCAGGGAAGACAATCCACCTCTTTGAACTGCATATGGGAGGCTGTGGTTGCTGCTTCAGCTACAGTTGATTGTGAACAGATCAAGAAACCGACAGACTGCATGGATGGAAGGCTCATGGCAGTTATTGAAAATAAATATTGGTCACTAAATATTTTTGGAATTCTTATTTTGTTTTTTTTTACGCTTACTATAATAACTGAGAATAAACAAGTAATTTGAGTTAAATTATTTTGGTAATTTGCTGCCTAATAAGTCTGCACACTTTTTTTCCTCCTGAATAGGACACAACTCACTTTCCTTAGTTAAACAGTCAGGTTTTAGATTCAGTCATATTTTGGATTGTCTGAGACCATTGTGTTTGTTCAACAATAAAATGAATCCTGAGGAATATTTCCTAATGACTGCACGCAGTGTCTAAGCCTCGAGCCTATGAGTCAGCGTTGACTGGCCCTGGCAGAGGTTGACTGGCTACTGACTGGAGAACATTGTAGCCATGTTGCCTACGAATGTTGAATGTATCTTTTATTTCTTAGCTAAATTTTTTATATTTTTGTATTCAGTTCAACTTTAAGTTGCTTGAAGCATTTTCCTCACATTAATAGTATTGCACCCAAAGATTTCCAGTGTACCATCACAAAAGACAAACACGAGCAGCAAATCCTCACAACTGAGAAGCTGGACCCACAGCATGGTTGGCAGGTTTGCTTTAAAAATTATTACACTGCTCAAAAAAATAAAGGGAACACTAAAATAACACATCCTAGATCTGAATGAATGAAATAATATCATTAAATACTCCTTTCTTTACATAGTTGAATGTGCTGACAACAAAATAACACAAAAATTATGAATGGAAATCAAATTTATCAACCCATGGAGGTCTGGATTTGGAGTCACACTCAAAATCAAAGTGGGAAACCACACTACAGGTCGATCCAACTTTGATGTAATGTCCTTAAAACAAGTCAAAATGAGGCCTGTATGACCTCCCTACAACGCCTGGGCATGCTGCTGATGAGGTGGCGGATGGTCTCCTGAGGGATCTCCTCACAGACCTGGACTAAAGCATCCGCCAACTCCTGGACAGTCTGTGGTGCAACGTGGTGTTGGTGGATGGAGCAAGACATGATATCCCACATGTGCTCAATTGGATTCAGGTCTGGGGAACGGGCGGGCCAGTCCATAGCATCAATGCCTTCCTCTTGCAGGAACTGTTGACACACTCCAGCCACATGAGGTCTAGCATTGTTTTGCATTAGGAGGAACCCAGAGCCAACCGCACCAGCATATGGTCTCACAAGGGTTTGAGGATCTCATCTCGGTACCTAATGGCAGTCAGGCTACCTCTGGCGAGCACATGGAGGGCTGTGCGGCCCCCCAAAGAAATGCCACCCCACACCATTACTGACCCACCGCCAAACCGGTCATGCTGGAGGATGTTGCAGGCAGCAGAACGTTCTCCACGGCGTCTCCAGACTCTGTCACATCTGTCACTTGTGCTCAGTGTGAACCTGCTTTCATCTGTGAAGAGCACGGGGCGCCAGTGGCGAATTTGCCAATCTTGGTGTTCTCTGGCAAATGCCAAACGTCCTGCACGGTGCTGGGCTGTAAGCACAACCCCCACCTGTGGACGTCGGGCCCTCATACCACCCTCATGGAGTCTGTTTCTGACCGTTCAAAACATCAGCCAGGAAGCATAGGATCTGAGAAGTGGTCTGTGGTCACCACCTGCAGAACCACTCCTTTAGTGGGGCTGTCTTGCTAATTGCCTATAATTTCCACCTGTTGTCTATTCCATTAGCACAACAGCATGAGAAATTGATTGTCAATCAGTGTTGCTTCCTAAGTGGACAGTTTGATTTCACAGGAGTGTGATTGACTTGGAGATACATTGTGTTGTTTAAGTGTTACCTATATTTTTTTGAGCAGTGTATATTAGATCAGCTTTTATTGTCTCCCTGAGGAGAACTTTTGTCTTGGGCATTTGAGAGAACACAGTTGATGGTGCAGCACACATGTACAATAACACTACAGTTAACTGCAGTATTACACACAGATCTACACTACTAAACAATTAGTTGATTATCAAAAGAGTGTAACCTGTTGATGGATGCAGCAGTTATTCAACTAATTGTTTCAGCTTTCATTTTAAATCTCTTGTGCTTCATTTTGTTTATATCTCCCCAATTTCAGCCTGTCAGTTTGGTATTTTTGGAAAGTTCCTACGCACAAACCGGTGGGTTGGGCCGTTTCATAAATTAATTAAGTCCTGAAAGTCTCTGACGCCTGTTTTTCCTCTCCAGTTGTACAACTTGAGAAATCGAGGATTTGGCTTCTCTCTCGCTGTCATGAAATACTGAGGGATTAAAGAATGTGAAATAGTGGAAACCAAAAATTGTGGCTGGCATCACTTGTCTATCCTTAGCTTCTCTTTGTGCAGCACCGTCGCTTGCCAGAACAAGCTAATGAAATAACTTCATTAGGGGCCACATGAAGTGAGCAAAAGAGGCAGAACACTAAGCCCAGAGGGAGGTCCCTGGAACTTTTTTAGGTTTTAAACAATGTTACATAACAGCATCTGCACGGTGTTAAACATTTTTTGGGTGTCTTCAGTTCCTCTTACAGTATCTGAAATGATCTTATTCATGGACTTGACATTTTCATTTAGACTACTACCAGCCTGCTAGTATCTCCTACAGCTTTATGGTCCTGAGCTGTACAGCGCTTGAATAGTTGAGCTACATTGAGATGTTGCTTTTAGCTTTTAGTTTGTGCTTTAAATAACCCCCTCATCCAGTCTGGATGTTTCCACGCCTCAAACGGTAAATCTTGGTGTAAAAAAGGTCAGGTCAAAACGAAAGGGTTGAGTTTACTCATCACAAGACCTTAAATCCAGCAGTTATGTGGAAGACCTCAGGGAAATGTTTGACATCACTTCCAGGGTGAGTCTGTGCCAGGCCGCACGCCTTTGCTACACTTTTGAGTTTCAAATCCGTGTGGGAATGCAGCGAGGCATTTAAAGGGATTGGCTGGTCTGAGGCCTGGATCATTCAGTACTTGTCAGGTCAGACATGATGACGAGGTCACACACATGAAACTTATTGACTGTTCTGTGGGACCTTAAAGTCAGGAGGTTAACCAGCTGCTGTCAAGGTCATCGTGTCTTGACATGAGATACTTGTATGGAAAGTGGCGGTCACACCACAAAGACATTCACTCGTATGCTTTGGTCATGTAGTGACCACTCGCCGGGTTAGGAGGTGAACTGCCGTAGCTGGCGAGGTAACGGCCAACGCCATAGCTGCAGAATATTATTTATGTAGATCGCCTCCTGATTTCTGAAGCATTTAGAATGAATTAAAAATAACTGTATCTTAAGTAATCACCTGTCACACTTTTATATATAACATAACATATTGAGTTTATTTTACTTCCTAACTGAAATGATTTGCTTGTCTCAGCATATGTGGCCGTCATGTTCTCAGATGTAGGTATTGTTATGAACCACTGTCATGTTCACAGCAGCGTTCACAAATGCCAGCTGCCATTTGCAACAGCATTTTTAAACACCTGCTTTCGATATAAAACTTAATTAAAAACATTGAACGGCAGGAAAAGCCGTTTTGTTTATTTTAGTGATTATTTTTGGTCCAGCCAGTCAGATAGATGGCTCTTTTCTTCCACTCTGGAAGTTTCGCCAACGTCTTTACTGGGGCACCGTGCTGATTATGATACAGCGTCAGCACACCAGCAAAATGCCACAACAGCAGTAGCAAATTACAGAAATCCACAATATACAACACTTGCCTCCAAAATAGTGTTTACCGTGAAGACATCCAGCAGAGTTTTGTTGAGAGCTGGTGCCAAATTTGACGGAGGGGCCGCCTCAGATCTCTCTGTGTAGTAAAAACTCTATTTTTGTGAGTTTGCTTTTGCTCTTAGCCCCTAAAATTTCCGTACCAGCATGGGATGATCTTAAATTATATTTTCCACTAGAATAGTGAAACCATCCTCCGACAACCTCTGTTATGTGTTTGTAAATTTCAGATGGCTGGATGTGAGCGTAGCCAACCTGACATGCACCAGGTACTGGGTGGTGTACCTGCAGGTCATCCAGGAGGCCGTGTGGCCGGGCGGAGCTCTGCCTGTGGCCCCTCAATGGGAACGCAGCCAGCAGCAGAAGGACAGCACCAGGCAACAAGCCTTACACAGTCTGATGGGACTCCTACCAGGTACATAACCGAGCATGTTGAGCACAAAATATTTGAATTAGAGCCCGACCAAGACATCACATGACCAGTATTATTGGACAATTTTAGACTAATCATCTACAGTCTGTGACTGTGGCTCAGGGGGGGTAGAGCGGTCGTCCACTACCTGGTTTAATCCCGGGCTCCCCCTGTCCACATGTCGAGGTGTCCTTGGGCTGGACTCTGAACCTCAAATTGCTCCTGGTGGCGAAGCCATCAGTGTGTGAATGGCTTCAGTTTCTGACGAGCAGCTGGCAGCTTAGCCTCTGCTCATCAGCGTGTGTGAATGGGGTGAATGTGATGTAGGACAAAGCGCTTCGAGTGGTCGGACAAATACAGGTTATTTACCATTTAGCATTACAAACTGTAAAATGTCCTGTTTAGCTCGTCTCAAGGTCACAATTCTTTAATAATCAAATGTAAGGGATCGTCATCACATGTTTTTTTTTTTATGGTACATGTCTACACTTTTGAGAGAGGGAAAGACACACACACAACAAACAGCTGGTTATAAACTGTTATATAAATCTCCGTGTCTTTGTGTCTCTAGATCTGGTCTCAGACATGTTGGGCTCGGAGAAGTACAAGCTCAGCTGGCAGACTGCACTGGACTCTTTTCAAAACCCCTTCATTAACAGGTGAATATTATTACAGTGTGTTGCAGCAAGGTAAAGAAGACATGGGCTAGTTGCCTAAGGCACCAGTGCATGGGGAGGTGGGGTACATAGTGAAGGGGAAAGTAGTTTGTGGTCCCTTTTTGCCCCTTCTCCTCAGATTCTTAACTCAGTTGAACCCTAAAACACAAACATGATGCACACAAGGACATCTTGTTTCACATCATGGACATCAAGGGCATCTCCTATTCCTGTCAATAATATTGTTAGAAATCATAAGTGATCTAATCAAAAGTAAACCAGTGAGTGTTCCCTTGACCTTCCTCATAGTGCCATTATCAGGGTCTAATTTGTTCAAGACTTTGGTTTATGACTAGATACCTGCAAAGCTGATAATATTAAGCCTCATGCTGATGTTAGCGTTTAGCTCAAAGCATCACTGTGCCTACGTACAGCCTCAAAGTGCTGCTGGCAACTGATCCTTAAAATTCAATGACATGTAGTGGCTCTGCATCCTGGATAGGTGCTCCTTCATAGTACATGCTGGAGGACAGTAATAACAATAATACTGATGTTGAAACAGTACCTGATGATCCTCTTGACTCTGTCTGCATGCTTTGGGTTCTGGGATGGAGCCACATGCTTTGCTGTTTGGAGGTTCTGGCTTTTGTTAACAAGCAGGTGTAGCTAATCAAGAGGCCAGGGAGTGTACGTGCTGACTTGCACAAAGAGTCACCTGGAATCGTACGGTGTGGACTCATTTCTTCAGTAAACAACAGACAGTTGAGTAAACAACATCTGGAGAGGTCTGAAGAGGTTTACAGATGTAGGAACAAACCGTGGTTGGACTCAGGCAGCTCCCCTTCATGTGGCGTTTTGATTTGATATACAGAGTCCCAGACAGACACCAAGATGCACGCATAAAGAAAATATTGAAAACTCTTCACTTTTTCCAGGACTTTTTCATATTGGATTTGATTAAGGCTCTTCTAGCATGGATACTGAATTTGGCCAGACACACGTCTCCACAAGAAGTCTTACTGGTTTCAAACTTGTTCCATTTGATAATGATGGAGCCCATTGTACTCCTGAGAAATATCAGTGGGTGAGCAGTGCTGTCTGAATCTGAGCTCGGATTCTGAGCTTGTCCCCTTTTCCCTAACAGCCCCTCTCTGCTTCCTCATTGTTTATTGTTGTTTGTGTCAGTTGTATATTTGCACGATGCTTTCAGAGTACAGCTGTTTACCACAATACACTGAAGACACTGATGCTAACAAAAATAAGATGCCATTAATGCGTTTTTCACAACTTCAAATACGACTTCAAAGACTCCCCGGGATTGTTACAGCTTGAGTTACAGAGCTCAGAGTCTAACCAAACGGGCCTCACATCGTCTCATCTTTACCGAGTCTCATTCACATCAACTCACTAAAGAGAAGATGCTAACTGCTGGTCTCGTGTTCCTTTAGACACCTGGTCTACTGCATATTGGATCTTCTGCTGGAGTTCCTGGTTCCTGAAATACCTGAGGAAGACTTCCAGAGGAGCCTCTTGCAGACCTTCTCCAAGAACCCAGAGAAGCTGCTGGCATGAGGAGAAAAACGAACAGAAACGCCTGCAAACCCTGCTTCAATTTCCCGTCAACCTAAGTGATCAGTTACCGCAGGTGGATCGTGAAAAGCTGTGTGACGGCGAGGCTGCTCCTGTTCTACTAATGCTCTGTGTCCTGACTGTACGCAAATGTTCCTGGTGAGACTGAATCTTCTCTGTCCCCGTTTTAAACTCCAGAGGTCACTCAGGCCTGTCTTTAATTATGTGCTGGTAGGTTGACATGTAACACTCGTGAACATGGTGTCCTGTATACACACTCACACACACACACAATTACACAATCTGCATTTGAAGCAGCTTTGATTACATGAGAGCACCTGGTTTGTGTTTGATGTCAGAACACGTCTGACGCGCTGTTCAGATCTAAACATGTGGCAAAGCCTCGTCTGATCTCCACATCCAGCCTCTTCCTGCTCGCTAAACTCTCCGGCTTTGACTAAACTCACTTCAGATGGTCTTCACACTCTGCCCTCATCTGTTCTAGTTAGAACCCCCCCCACACACACACACACTTGTTGCTCTAATCTGGAGCCTTTTTCCCCCAACTTAAATCTCAAAATGCTCCATTGGGATTTAGAGTCAGTGTTTTTGTTCTCCGTCGACCCATTCTTCAACATCCCACTGGCTCTGTATAGAGCCACACATGTGATTCTGACACAATGTGAGCTATACTTCCTAAATCTGAGCCTTCCTGAGAGATTGCCTGTCTCTGGTAGTGATGTTTTTAACCTGCGTGTTCCCAGGTGCAGGAAAAATACATTCTGTAATGTAGTGTGGTCTAGAGTTGGCCATAAATTATTTTACTGGCTTCACAGACGCGTCGCAGGTCTTTTAACAACCTTGGAGAATTATCTGCGCAGTTAATATCTAAATTCTATAAGAACTGGGCTCCACAAAAAACAAAGAAAGATTTTTTTTTGTAGGTTTCTGTGAAATACCTCAAAGTCCCTGCATTATATTTAATAAAAGGCTAATTAACTAGCAGGCTTAAAGGGTTGCCAGTTACAGAGAAGCATATTTCATCTCACTTATTCTGGAATCTGGGATTATAGTTGTGTCTATCCATGGTGATAGCTTTGGTTTTTATTTGTCCTGATACTGAGTTCTCGGCCTTTAAAACGTCTGCTTCCACCCCAATGCAATGGAATTTGTGGTGATCACAGCATTTTAAAAATAAGGTAAAAGAAATTCAGTAGCAAGGTGTCTTTCCGGAAGCAGTGTCCCTGTTACTGTGCTACTTATGTAGACGAAAAAGTGTCGGTGTAAATATAAACCAACATAATGGCACGCGCTGCTCTTTAATGTACATTAAAAGAGCATGCGCAGTCAGAGTTGTTAACTTTGACTCAGACTTGACACTAACTTAAACTCGATGCGGGCTCTGTTGGGCAGATCTGATCATGAATCAGACAGATGCTGACGCATCTCGTCCAGCTATCAGTTTAGTCACTAGATGAGGGATTAAACAGTCTCCTCACTCGTTAAATATGTGTAGTGTAATTATATTTTATTAAGGTGTAATAGTGTCTGATGTTCCTCTGACTGTGTTAGGCAAGGTGCTGCTCCTCCACCAATAAGTTCAGTAAAAACCCATTTGATCCGTTGTATCATTCCTGTCAGATAAATTGTGTTGAGCCAGTCTGTCTATTCAGTCCTGTTTCCCAGACCACCACCTTTGCTGTGGTATGTTTTTGCACTTTGGGAATCTGCCTTAGCATCTTATTGCCTTCATGGTGGTAACACAACAAACTGTGCTTCTTTTCCAGTTGGACAAGTTTACTGAAAAGCATCCAAACTATGTTAACTATCATAATTATTTCTCATCTCTATGACAGACACGTGGAACCGTATTGCTTTGACACTGTTAAAATACTGCAGCTGGCCAGAGTGATGATGTAATCTAGATCTAAATCAGAGTTTCTTAACTTCTTCTGGCAACATTTTAAGGTTGGAACCTTAAAATGTTCAGACTTAAAGTTGTTATGCTGATTGTAATACCACATAGTTTTGTACCTTATTTTTAGGAGTGTGGGATCAGCTCCAAATGGGTAATTTGAAGGTTAAAATTTTTTTTTTCTCATTTAAAACACATCAAATATCAAATATCAAATATGGATCCCTCGACTGAATCTGCATGTCATGTGGGGTTGTGATGCCAAGTTTGAAAAATGTTACATTCCATCTTGTCAAGTTTAAAAAAAAAAAAAAGTCAGATCTTAATGTTACTATCATTCCAATGTTTTGCACTCGTATCCTGGTTTAGTGGTCTCATCCCTTTCCGTTGTGTTAACTTGTGTCTATTTATTAACCTATTTATTTGCTTGATTTACTAAATGACAACTTTTTGGAGCTGGCAACGCTGACAGAGAGGAGCGTCCCTTCTAATGAAGTGCTTTTAACTGGATTTTGCCTTACAAGGTGACTCGATGACGTTTGGTCTGCCTGTCCTGCCTTAGTAGAACATAAGCACCCAGCTCCAGCTCTCTGCATCGACACTATTAACACGTCTTCTTTTTATTGTGTCAAATTGTGCTGAATGTTGAAGCTGTTACAGGTTTTTGTTGTGAATATATTGTTAGATACGTATTAATTACATGCTTATTATCTCCGCTGCAGAGTGCTGCCATCGTGACATAAGATATTGGCTCAGTGTGGCGTTAAAACAAGAGCATTTTCTTGCTTCAACAGGATCCTTTTCATGTTTTACTGTTATATTTTTGTTACTGCTTTATCACTTCATCTTATGTTACAAAACTCTCTTTTATTACATACATGTATGTGGGTAGAACAAGAACTGTTTCTTGTTATAAGAAGGTATATTGTTAGAGATGAAGAAGAACAAGATCCAGCCAGTGCCAAAAAAAGGACAGTGTAGCCTACATTGTACACTGCCCTACACTGTACATCTACAGTGTAGGGCTGGAGTGGGGGGGGGCGTAGAAACAGTATGTGGTACTCAGATACTTTACTAAACTTGCAAAATAGAAGGTTATGAGTAAGGTAAAGTTGCAGCGCCAATGTGATTTTGAATTTCTTACACCTGGATGTAAGCATAGATGCACAAAACATGAAATGGTGTGTATTAATAATGTCATTATCTAATTATGTCATAAGAAGGTGGAAAATATTTACTACATTAAAAAGATTTTGTTCAAGCAAGACATTTTTCTCTTTATAAGAAAAACTGATAAAGGTTTCTGTAGCGGTGGCAGCAATACGCTCCTTTAATTAGTAGTCGATGTTGGATGTTACACTGTTCATTAAGAAAATGCACTGTGCTGTCTGTCTTTGGAATTTCACATATTTCCGCCAAATGTTAATTAGAGCAGTTTTATAGAAAGCGACGACATTAAAGCTTTATCTGTTTTAGAGAAACGTACGTGTCCACTGTGCACTATAATCCTGTTCACCTTTTGCACTCTTTGTCACCTTCACATCCTGTGTCTGACGGTTCTGTACGCTGTCACTTGTGAACGTGTGTGAGTCGTGCCGTGCATGTTGAAGCTGTGAATCTGTCTCCGTTTGCTAGCACAGACTGTGTCACAGTCTTTTCAATTTGCTGGTTGTTTGTTGAGCGAAAACAATAAAGTTGCTGAACCTGATACAGGAAATCTTCAACCGTTTGCATTATTTTCCTGGCCTGAGGTGGGTGATGCATTTTACAAGACGCTGATGAGCTGCTCGGTTATCTTTTATGAGATGTCACTTTAAATCTATCCCAGGCATGTTTGAACTGTCTGGAAGTTCACGAGAATTGTACTCTTCAGGGTCGTTTATGCATTCCATATTTTCATTTTTTTTTTTTTACCCTTTGTATAGACGTATTACACTATGCTCCATCAGCTCCTCACTAATTTACCGTAGCCTTCAGACCCATGGTTCACGTCCAACAATAACAAAAAGTGTGCGGATTAAATACCCCATAACAAAGATCAGAACCAAATCTTGGAACAGAGAAAGGGGGAGTCGGGGGGTGTTGGAGAGCGGCTTTGCATTGCTGAGAAATCCTCTTAGATCGGATCTACAGATAAAACTGTAAGCAACACTTGGATTAGCCGAGCGCTGAGTGGTACGGAAGAGTAAATGTGACAGAACGTTTTAGGTTACGTTTACATCGATCACTTTTTGACATTGTTGTTTAAGAAAATGAAAATTGAATGATTGGGATTTCTTTCAGTTAAATACTCATTCTGCTTCTGATCTCAGCACAGCCACATTCGAGACTCACTGCCTGGATCCTCAGTCCTTGGCTAAGTTTCCTACATTTCAGTTTCTTTATTTTTTCTAGACTTAATTCATTTAGATTTGATTCTAACACGTTTTATATTCAGTATGATTCATTTTAATAGTAATTTTGTCTCCTTCACCTTGATTAAACTCTCCACTGAAGGTTAAACTTACGTGCTTGTTCCAGAGCTTTCGACCACATCATGCAGTCTAATAGAATAGCGGGTTCAAACATCTCCAGTTCTCTTAAGCCACGTCCATATGCTGATGAAGACCTAATTTGTCCAAAAGCTCCACAACAAGTAAGTAAATGGAACTTTGAGTGGAAACTGTTTTGTCACTGTTTCGTTACAGTGTAGTACATCAGGGTAAAGTCTTTTTCATGTTTTGACTGAAAGGGCTGCAACTAAGTAACATTTTCAGACTGTAAAATGTCAGAAAACAGTAAAAAGAAAAGGCCCACTACACGTTCCCCGAGCCTGAAGTGAGAGGTTTGATTTACAATCACATAAAACACACAAACTAATGTTGATGATTCATTTTCTGTGAAATTGACTTTTAAGTCGTTTTAACAATGGACTCACACCACCCCACCGCCCAAACACACACACAAAGTTTTTAAACCCATTAAGACCTGAAATCCAATACTGTTTAGATTTTATTGTCCCATGTGAACCGGGATTATATATGAGCGAGTATTGGCCAGTCCTCATGGTTTAGGGAACAATGTGCCAGTAAAAGCCTCTGTGTGGGGGATGAGCCTCAGTTCCTGGAAGGCTATTCAGAGAGCTGTGTCTTACGGATCAGGGGTCTGTGAGTTGGGTGTGATCCACAGAGCAATAGTGACATCTATTAAGGCAGATGCACATCGTTTTAAACACTTGAGGGACTTAATTACCCTCAACTTTTGCTTTTTTTTATCGTTCAGAAGGAAAATCCTCAAATGCAATCGCATGACATTGAACTGAAATGCTGGCAGGCCACCTTTCAGCAGCAGCAGGGGACCTCTGGGATCCACAACTGCCTTTGAATGAAAAAATACTGTAATTCCCTCAAACAATACTTGACAATTAAATTAATATAAGCAATGTGCAATGAAAATAAAATGTCATAATGAGATTCAGACTGTTTTAATAATGATTGTGGTTCAGGAGGCGCCTCATGTCATCATAGATGGCAGACTGACATCAGGACTGTCTCCTCCATGTGCAGTCTGAAGACACTCACAGGGACAGAGCATGAGGAAGAAGACAGCTCTGCATCATTTCAGGATCACTAGAAGAGTTGCTCTGCGTTTCCTCTGCATGGTCCGCACTGACAGTGGCTTTGTGTTCCAGGACAATGTCTGGGGTAGAAGCCCGGGCTACCGCCGTCCCACCCACATGACCAGACCAGCTCGCAGTGTCGCTTTAGCAACTGCACCCAGAGGGTTATGGGCTTTTACCTGCTGCTGCTGCTGACATAGTCTAGAGAAAGCTACAGGTTGCTATGCTGACCCCAGCAAAAAACAAAACACGTTGGGCGTCCAAGTCTGCAGCTAGTCCTGTGTACATGGATATATATGAGCTTTCTTAACGTTTGTTTCTTGAGGCCCAGAAAGTGAAATAAGAAAAACAGCAAGGGCTGCGACTAATGTTTATTTTCATTAATGATGATTAGACAGTGCCAGCTGCAGTGAGAGAGACGAGAGAGAGGATGACATTAAGAAAGGGGCCCCGGGTTGGAATCGAACCCAGGCCATTGCGATAAGTTCTCAGTCTTAATGGTGCACGGTCTACCAGGCGAGCCACTGGGAACCCCTACAGATTTTTTTTACTTAATTGGTTATTAAACTGTAAAATGTCACAAAGTAGTGAAAAATATGCGGCACATGTTCCCTGAGTGTAAGGTCATCTGTCTCAGTCATCTATTGCTTAGTTTGTCAGCAGTCCTGGCCTAAGACAAAAGAGATTTCTTTATTTTCTTATAAAGTATCATTTAATGCTTCAGTTCACTGGGAAACAAATATCCCCAAATATGGAGATACATGGTTTTCATTGGACTGTGACAGAGATATATGCTTTGATGTTGCCTTGTTTGGAGGACATTTTTGTTATGATGACTAGACGTTTACAGCAATGCCGACTAATGTGGAATCTATTGACCTTGAAAATACATTTGATTTTTATCGAAAGCTCTGGAAAAGCTGCCTAATGGACCTTGAGCCAAGTTTGTTTTGTCAACTGCTGTTTCCAAGGTCAAAAATGAACTTCAAACATTTTATAAGCACACATCCATGAGAACTGAAGTCCATCTGCTGATGTAGAGCGTATGATACTAAACGGACCTTGGGGGAAAGATTGTTTTCTCAGTAGCCACATCATTTTAAAACAAACAGGGTACTTAGCACCAACAATGAGAAAACAGTCAAATTACCACTTTAAAAAGGACATTAAGACAGCATGCAGTGGTGCCACAGACCTCCATCTTGTCCTCCACCTCATCAGCCGTGTCACTAACGTGGGGCTGCTGCTGCACCTGCATGACTGGCAGCCTGCACCGCGGTCTTTTTTTTTTTAGGCGGCAAATGAATTAAAAGTTTTGTCTCCCAACAGCATCAGGCTGCAGCACGTGCTGATTTACATGGAACCCACATGTTCTTCGTCCTCGACGGATTACGCAATCTCCTCTCATCAGCCCCCTCCGCACACACATGCACACACATTCTCCAGCAGTGTTTGACACGCTTTGGTCTCTGGTTGTTTTCTGGAGGCACAGTCCACCTTCGTTCCCTGTCTAACTCTTGTTTTCTTTTCTCTCTTGCGTAATAAAATGCAGACACGCACACACAGGCCCGCAGCTCTGAGGACATACATGTTTGAGCTGATGCCCTTTAAAGGACAAAATTTAGACACAACCCCGAAAGATATTTTCACTAACTTCAGATGGTTCCGCCTTTTTTTTTTAGGGGCCTGCTCACCTGCTTTCCCAAAAGGAATCATCTTGAACGCCACTGGGAGACACTTGGAAACGTTCCTTTGACAGCCTCATTTTGGTTTTAACATCATGAAACTAATAAACATTACAAAGCGTTTTGGGAGAAAAAAAAACAACTCAACAGAACAGAGTTGGTCTCCTTTTCAAAACCAATCTGTCCAAGATAATGGAAACAGTTCATGCAAATTCTGCAAACTGGCTGCTCACACACGGAGAGGCTGCTGGGTGTTTGTGCTTTTTGCAGGAAAGCAATGAGCGTTTTACTTCTTTTATCTAGCAAGGTGAGAAGCATATTTTAACAGAAACCTGCTTTTTCTTACAAGGGCGTCTGTAAGACTGATGTCAGTTTGGCTGCTTGTGTGGTGCTGAAACGTGTCTCCAAAGATCAACTGTTCTGAAGTTGCAGGAGTTGCAAAATGTAGCTAATAACAGCCAACTCCCTTGCTGCACCACATGCAGATATAGACTTTTATTGACCCATTAGGGCAAATTAAATTAGGGAGGCTACTGTCAAAGGCTCAGATCAGTGTCACTTTGCTGCACTACAGTGCCCTCTAGTGGCAATCCAAAGTGCCCTACATAAACTGAAGAAATGAACTAAGTCTACAGTAAAGCACAATAAAGGAAATGAAAATTAGATTAAAAACCTCCCACTGGCGGGTTGTGTGTTTACAGGTGCACTGCATGTGAGTTATAACCTAGCTGTTTAGTTTGAGTGTTTTTTTCTGACATGTTTTATCCTGCATTTTCATCCATCTGTCATTTGGAGATGTGTGTCATGGTTTAAATGATTATTACTGACATGTAAAAATCCAGAACACTATTAATTACTATTAATCTGTGTTTCTAACTTCACATCTCTCTAACAAAATATCTATCACACTGTATGGCCTATTGATTCAGGGGCGTTTTAGTGCATTTTTGAATGTTCACCTCAAGATGGCAACAAAACCAAACTGCTGATTTAGTAGCCATTTTTAAATAGACCACAGGGTGGCGCTACATGGTAAACTAACAGGAATCCACCTGTTAGTAGGGAGGGAGGCTGTGGAAGGAGGGATGAAGCAGAGAGGGTGCTCATAGGAACAGTGAGTACCTTAAGGGATAAACATAAAGTAGTTTGTATGTTCTGCTGAAGAAATGCGTCAACTGAAATGTGATGAGTCAAACCTCAAAGCTGTGGTGTCGTAGTAAACACAGGAAATACACGGAGGAAACATGACAAGAGAGGAGAAGAGCAACAGCAGCTGGAGGGGGTTAACTCCCAGTCCAGCCAGTTGTTTGTTGGTAACCATCTCTCCGCCTCGTTGTCGCAATGCAGCTAAACCGCTGAGCAGTCAAAACAACTTCCACAGCTGTATTTGGAACCAGAATCCTCCCCTGCCTAATTAATTTCCCCCGCCTGTGTAATTGGCTCGCGCTGTATTTGTTATGGTTTCGCTGTGTGGAGCTGTGTGAGGCTGGGGAAATCAGCCTCCATTTGTCAAACCACACCAAACTTCTCCAAAAGGTGAAGTGAACAGAGCTGCTTGTGCTGGGTTCTGTCAGTAAGACTTTGGTACAGACAGTGAGGTCACGAGGAAGAAAAAGCTGGGGAAACAATGACATCTTGGCAGCGAGCATCGTTAGTTAAAGCTACCAAAAAATATGAATAAACGACTGTTACATTTGTAGAAAAACATTCAGCGGGCCCTGTCCTCACGTTTCAGGGGCTTTTTCGCTCAGACAAGAGTGCAGTTCTTTTTCTCCTGTTTTTGTTTTCCTAAGAGTTAGATAAGACAATTGATACCTCATGTCTGTGGGTTGAATTGGAGTCAGAAGGCGATAACAAAAAAAGTGGAAGCAGGCATTCCTGTCTTCTAGAAAGCACGCTTATGCAACCGATTTGCACCAGCAAATAAAATTTGCGAAAAACGTATTTACAGGTTGCACGTTGTTACGCAGTAGGACTCGGTGCCAAACCTGGCCTCTGGTAACCGTTTTGGGGCCGGCTTCAGACAAGCTTTTGTGAAATTTGGTCTCCTTCTCCAATGAAAATGTAGGCTAGCCTATACCCCAACAAATCAGCCCCTCCTCTCCTCCAAGTGGTGTGAGGAGACTGGCTGGGTGCTGAGCTCGGTGCAAACCGCGATGACAAATAAAAATGACATCTGAGTTGATTACAAAAAGCACGAATCTTTTTTTACTATTCAAAAATGATTCAGTCATTCCTCTCTGATACACAGCAAGACTTTAACTGTTTATTACCTTTAATGAAAAGATTTGGTGGTGCCAAACAAAAGGAAAACAGCAATTGAACAGCTTCAGTCTGTGGAGCTAGCTATCGGAGGCGTGAACACCTCTCCTCCACAGGATACTCCCTCATTTATATATAACACCTTTATTTTATCAGGTCATCTCACTGAGATCAAGACCGATCTGAGTACAGCAAATAGAGAGAAACACAAACACAGCCAGACAGGACAAAAAGGACATATAGCACCAGAGACATCTGCAGATGAAGTTTATGTTCACTTGTCATGGTCATGGTGATAGTGGCGGAGAGCACCGTCTCACACGTTGGTCCAGAATATTCCAGGTGTGAAACTGGGTTGAGATCCGGTGACTGGAAAGGCCGAAGCATTTAATTGCCATTATTTTCAAACTCACCAAAGCATTCAGTGAGCCCTGGTGCACAGAGGCATTTGATGTTTCTCTTTTATTCAGCATTTTCCCTTCATTCGCCCCCTGTCTGTAGCTGTCGCTGTGCCCAGTTGAAGTAGTTCTCAATATAACTCCCTCTAAAACCACACATTCTTGTTTTCACATGTGCTTGTGTACAGATTAAACGTGCAATGTACGTGTTAATTAGTGATCTAGCTTTAACACACAGACATGAGAGTGATGTCTGTCAAAAGAAAGCAAATCAGTGTATTTCCCAGAGTTTCTTTAAACTCATCTCAGACATATAAAGGTTGCCTGTTTTAGTAAAGAAACCTGAACTGTTCAGGAAAACAAAAAGTCATTAATCATTTTCCTAATCTGTCTATTATTAGTACAATATAGGTATCTGTCTTAAATGATAAGCATTTCATCATATTGACGTCATTCCTTCTATGAATGCGTCTTTCTGGAGGCAGATTTCAGGGCCTTTCTACTGCACCTCTTACATTATTGTGCCTGTATCAGATTTAACGCTTAATGTGCAGCTGTCCTCAGCAGCATAACTCTGTTTGCCATCCGCATATAGTCAACAGAGTTCTCTTTGTTGCAGGAGTTGCTGATTTCTTGAAGCAAACAGGAAATATAACGAAGTTGCCTGCCAAAAGAGGAAGAGCGTGACGCGCTCCCTGCCGTTCCGTAGAACTCTAAACAATGTTGGCAATGAAAATGCTCGCACGGGGCCGATGCGACACGGCCTTCACACTCAGAGTGCTGCTGGTGCGTCTGCGAGCCACGCGCACAAAACGCAGCCACACACACACACATACACACACATAACCTACACATCAACATGCCTTGAGGAGTGCAAAAGAAATATGCACTTTGGCTCTGTGCATGCTGTGTGAACTTCTAATGAGCAGAGTCTGCTCATCACATGGGCCTCTCTGCAGAGACAGAGGGACACACACTCATGTTATCTCTCTCTCACACACACACACACACAAACACACAGCCTCGTGTCACTACCTCCGTGGGGACTAGATGCTTAATATTAACCCTAACGCTAACCTAATTCTAACCTGAACCCTAAAACCACTTATTGACCCTCAAAAAGCCCTTTAAAGTAGCGGGGTCCAGCATTTTGGTCCCCACAAAGCTGTCAGACCTCAGGTATAGTGGAATCCTGGCTTTTGAACCCCACAAATATTGTAAAACAAGCCCACACACACACACACACACACAACACACACCTCCAGGGACTGTTACAATCATTTCCGAAAAACTCTCTCTCTTAAATGTGGAGGAAGGTCAAGGAGGTGAGTGGGAGGTTAACTGACAGTCAGTCAACCTCAGGGGCCGTGAAGTGATCTGACCTGCTGCCGGTGAAGCCCTGAGGGGCCGACAGCACATAACTCAGGTCAACAACAATCCACGTCATGAGTCACAATTGAGTTCTCCTGATGAAAATGGCAACATAGTGCACTGCAGCATCATCACATTTGAGACATTTTATCGCTCATTCTAAACAATTAGGACCATTACAGAATGTTAACTTTCAGGAATCTGTAGGATGTTGTTCTTTCACAGCTAAATCTGATGAGGGCAGAAAAGGGAAGCAATGAAATAACTATATTCTCTATAATAAAGCCAAAGATTGTGATAGAGGGGGACAAGTTTTCTAAATAATTTAACAATTTTGTAAAGCATTAGTGTTATTAATACCACAGGCGTGAGGTCTCCACCCTCACAAGATATTTGTACCAGTTTTAACAAATAAATGTTTGTTTAATTGATAACAATTTATTTTGTCTATAATTTAATAATAATTAAATAAATAAAATAATTTATTTGGTCTATAATTTCCCAAAAGTGTCCTATATGAATATCAATTCCCTCAAAAGAAAGCTCAGTTTAAACCCCAGTGAATTTTATTTACTGGGGTTTAAATTATTTTATAGTAAATAACTTTTATATAGTAAATTATTTTTGAGAACTTTATTCTCAACATATATTAAATTGAAAGCTTAACTGTAGACAAATTTCTCTGACTAAAATAATCTCAGGGTTATATTAGAATTCAGCTGGAATCAAGTGATTGGAAGTGCACCAATTGAAGACTGTCTCCATTTTCCCAAATATTTAGAACATAATAAACTAATGAACTATCTTTTAATTACTGTATAAAACATCCAATTAAGGCAATGTGGTTAATTTTTACCAAAATAGTGTAAACGAAGGGTGTTAATTAAAGAATACTGATATTGGTGAGAGAAAGAGGTCCATTCCTACGATCCGAAAAATATTTTTTAGGTAGAATAATTGAAATTTCGTAAAAGACAACATTAAATAACACTTTATTGATCTTACAGCAGCACAAGAAACCTGACCAGATAATGGTTACATAAAAGACGGAGAAGAAGAGCTAATGCTGCTCAGAAAATGTTGTTCCACTCTCATTGGTTTATAAAGGTGTCACTTCATTTGACAGTTGTACCTTGCCCTTAAAAACATTCATTGTTATATTGAAGCAGAAGTGACTTCAGCCCTGCATCAGTAGTTTAGTGGAGGACTTGGTCTTATATGGATCTGTTTTCACTGGGTGTCTGTTTTTATGGGACTACCTGAAGCTCCTCAAGCTATTTTAGCTGGCAGCTGACTGTACTGCTCTTGGTATTGTTGGATGATCAAAGGCTTGAACCCTGTGTGACCTCTCAGACGGCAGTCTGATCCCAGCATACTGTAGGTTAATGTTTACATACAGTCCAATGAGGCAGACTGAGTGGAGAGTTAGCAGCAATCTGTCTTTTGGGAGGCCTGATTCTCACACATATGGAGGGTGATGGGAAAGACTGAAACATTTTTGATTTCTATGGACTGTATTTACAAAGACAAAAACTTAGACAAAAGAAAGTCATTTGTGACATGTGATTTATTTGTTTATACTGCAGATCACCTGAGGATTACAGTTCGTTGCAAGTTAAATGAACTGGCTTTATTAAAGTAGATTAGTAGTCTTTGAAAGCCCGATTGTGTTAATCTGTGTTTTGTATACAGCAAAGAGGGAAACTGAGCTAATTTGGCTGAGAACATGCACTGATGTTTATTAGGCTGATTAAGATGTATGAGACAGCAATTGATATTGGTTGTAATCCTTTACTGGTATGCATTCTTTACACTTACTTTTGTTGCAAACAAAAGCTCATTACCAATTGCATTATCCATCCATTCATCCATCCATCATCAACCACTTATCCTGTGTACAGGGTCACGGGGGGGGGGGGCTGGAGCTGATCCCAGCTGACATTGGGGCGGAAAGGTGGGGTACCAATTGCATTATTACAAACCTAATTTATGGGTATAATCAGCTGATAATCAGAGTTGTTTGATTGATGAAGATCTCTATCTGCAGTTCATGTGTTAAATAAGATGATCAGCAGATGGAGAACAAATTTGCAGTGACCCATGATTTGAATTCAAGATGCTTAGCACTTTGTGAGGCTGCCTTTCTTTCTGCCTGTTCTTTTGCATTTCAATAGGTTATCTCTCTGTTCCCCCCAGTCCTCTTTCCTTTTCTCTGTCTCCCTCAGAAGTACTCTCATTTCAGCCTGACTACACTAAACATCCTTCAGGCCTCAGCTGGTCTCTGAGATCTAATCATTCAAGGGGGAATGGAAGGAACATGTCGAGGCCCTAATTTGAAATACAGATTAGATAATGAAGGACAGCCTTTGGAGAAAAAACAGACCTGACCACCCATTGTCCCGTCCATCCATCTATGTATCTATCCACAGTTGGGGCCACGACTTGAATGGAAGCAGTTGTTTCAGCCCTCTACCTACTATAATTGCTAGTGAATAGAATGAGAGTATGTGAGATCCCTATCCAATCATCAGTGTAATCTCCATGGATGGGATTTATGCAAAACATTAATGGGTTTTGTTCTCCCTGAAAGTAGCATCTGCTTCTTTCTAAACAAGAGACGATGAAGTGAAATCTCTTCTCATCAGCTGGGAGAGATTATGTGGCAGTTGCTGCATCGTGATCCTGCAGGAATCAATGACCTTTAAACTGAAGGGCTGCACTTTTCCTGCAGACTTTTCAGATGTGAGTCAAGGCCCCTGTATGTTTCAAACAAACTAGGTTGCATGACTTGTTGTCTGACGTATAAAGGCAAAAGTGTTGCTAAATCTGTTCTGAACTGAGTTGACTTGTTTTCACATACGTGGTAGTTTGCAGTGACACTGTTTCCCATGATCTTGTTGGCAAATGATGTAGAGTTTGTCCCAGTTCAGCGCCGCGGGAAGGCTCGCAAGAGCATGTAACCAGTGGTGCGGCGTGGTCTGCCGTCATCTCTCCTGACGGTATACCAGTTTTGAATCCCCGCTAGTTGTGTTGGTAGTCCTGTTGACCTGTATAACTCTTCTACACCTGTGAACAGACTTACTGTGTAATTATTTACTAACCATATTTCAGCAGTTTGTCATTAGTAGGGTGTTATTTTGCTTAAAAAATAACTAGGGTAGTTATTCTTGACATATTTTATTTAGCAATAAATGGTTTTTTGAAAAACATTTACTGTTTATGGCAGGTCATGGCCGAGAGATGTTGTCTTTCAGACAACATGATTTATATTTCTTCTAGCATGAATGGAATGAAAAGAAGATAAATTGAGTTGAGACCATGAGCAGTGGCCCAATCTGCAGAGGTCAGTAATAAACACTTGTCAGCTTCAAACTTGCCAGTAAGGACGAGCTGATTCGTCGTATGTTGCAGCATCACAGAGGTTTTATAGTCTCTGTGGGCTGTACAAGCCCCGTCAGATGTTCAGACACCTAGCAAGGACACAGGTTGATGTCCATCTGCAGTATTTCTCATTATATCCTTGGAATGGTACACTGAATTTTTTCATCATGCTGCTTTTTTTCATCTGGTGTCAATGTAGAGGTGTGTACAATACAATGGTAGTAGTGGTTTTAATGTCATTGAAAGATTGTGTTCATTAAGAGGCACTGCCAAGAATAAAAAGCTGTGGTCGTATTACTTCACATTTTTCTTGTCAAGAAAAAAGGAAAATATTTAGACAATTAAAAATGTTGTACTACTATCATCTGTCAAAATCTAGATTAGTTTCACTCTAATTCAAGTGTTAGAGTCTATCTTGTTGCTTTGTTTCTATTCTCTGATCACTAGCATTAGTTTTAGGGTCTTGCTCATTCACAAATGGCAACGCCATTGTAAAGCCATCTCACATTCTTTTGTTCAGTCAGATAACATCAGCTGGAGGACCTGAGGGCAACTTTTGAGCAACACACACAGAGGTCACAGAGACATGAACAATATTTATGACCTTTCAGTATCAGTAAATCACTGCCAGAGTCATTCTGAAACATTAGTGTAATGACCATGAAACAGAGAAGCCCATCCCTGAGCGTATTAGCGGTCAATACCAGACTCTCTGTTGGCTTTTATGCAGATAATCAAATTTATGGCTTAATAACATTCAATTAAGATTAGTCATAACTCTGCCGGAGGAAGAGGACATAAAGTAAAACGAGTGGTGTACTCGGATGAAACTGACTGAGGTCCAAATATTGTAACTCATTCATTTCTGCCCTCCCAAAACTGGCCCCAGAACCACCAGCCTAAATATTATAGACTTGCTTAAGCTTTTAAAAGGGGTTATTGGCTTAAGTACTGTCCTAACAATGGAAGACAAACTATCTTATCTGGACTTTGTTCACAGTGGACATTTTAACATGTCACAGCTGGAAGTGCCCGTTAGCTAGTAATTAAGTAGTCACTTAAGTGATGGGCCTTTGTACAAATACACAATCAGAATGCAGCCTGTATTAGGCACACCTTTTTGAGATATCAAAATGCTCGGTGTGAGACAGGTTTACGTGAAAGCTTTGCTGTCCCACTGAAAAATAACGATCCAGATAGCTAGATAGCTAACTAACATTGTAGCAGCACACAAGTGAGACCCGTTAACAATAAATATTCTACACAGCTAATGTAGCTAGCAGAGTGGTTTTTAGCTAGTTAGCAAACTAAAACACCTGTGCAGCCATCTTTGTACTGTACATACATTTCTGAATGAAATAAATTTGAATTGCCAAATTTAATTATAACTTACCTCAAAGGATAATTACAAATGTTTATTATTGATCAAACTGTTTAACCTCTACTTAAAGTCTCAAACAGACCTCAGACCTCAAAGCAGCCGGTAAAGGCACAGGTGGACCACATAACCAACAGCTCTGCTCAAAGAATGAGCCATATTTAATGTTTTTGTGTAACACCTGTGTTTGACAAGTCACAAAGAATGTGTATAGGCCTGCCAAGTCTCGATTGTTAATATTGGGTCACCATACAAAACGCATCCCTGTGATTGGCAGGCAGTTGAACTGAAAGTGGAAATAAAGTGGGTTATTTTGAACCATGCCATTCACGTAAAAAGTTGTTTTTCACTGATGAAAAACAACATCCTCTCTATAAGATACAGATATCTGGATTTGTCCTGTTTTCAAAGATATGGAAAGCAATCTTTGTTATCTCACATAATATTTGCAACATGTGTCCAGCTAGCAGAGCCAAGCACTCTGTCATTCAAGCACAAAAGCACATTAAAGGTAATAAAAAACTCAAAATGCATCATTGAAGGATTGTTTTTTAATGCACGCTACTGTTTTCATGTGTGGCAACAATTTTCTTACCTTGTTTAAATTACAATGAAGGGTTCGGGCAAATCAGTCACAAAATGCTGGCTTGTTTATGTCACAAAACAGATGCTGATGAAACGTTACTTCCTACGTTCAGTGCTGTCAACTAGAAGCCTTAAGCTAATATGAAAAATAAACAGTGTTCTCTGCTACAGGAAGACACAGAGGCTGTTGGAAAAGAGGACTCCAGAAACCCTGGCTGTAACAATGCCACTGGTGTCTTTAGGTTTTCGGTCATCCCTGTCATGTGATAGTTCGCAGAGAGCATGTGGACTTGCTGTTTTAGGCTTCAAGACCTTTCATTACTCATCTGAGAAGTTTTGTCAGTTCTGGTGAAAGGTGGGAACACTGGTGAGCCACTCAGGGCTAAAATGTCATGACAAGACTTATCAGTGCTCACAGTAGATCCTGCTGACAAGAAATACCTTTTGGAGGAAATGGTGAAAGAGGCGCATTATCAGCTTTCTACAACCTGTGGTATACCGCTGTTCGTTGATAGTTTTCCAGTGAAGATGTAGTTCCCTTTATGCTACTCATAAAAACAAACGTACAAAAATGATATACACTTAATGGGTGAATAAATAAAAGTCATAGAAATGAAAACTATTTTACAAGTTAGAGTGCTGAGGATGAATTTAGGAGCTTTACAGCCCAAGTAAGCTCTGGAGCCTGTTGGTATGACAGCAGGGTGAACAGGCTTCAACTTGGTAGGTAATGTCTTTTAGTATCCTTTGAGATCCGCACCTCACCTCATGATATCACTAATGCTTGGTAGATGTGTACCAATGAGTTCTGGGTGGTTCCGTCCTGGGCCATGCACATCCCAGGGCAGTTGGTGATGTTTCCAGTCACGATGCTTTCTATTGCTCCACTGTAAAAGTTAATAAGAATATGGCATGGGAATTTTGGCTTCTGAAGTTTCTTAAAGAAACACAGCCGTTTCTCAGCTTTCTGTACCGGCCCCTTAACATTAAGTATCTGCCAAGACAGAGTCGGATCCAATGTATGTAATTTCTTAAATCTTGATTAAGTATGTAGCTGACATCTTATTTTAGAAGAGCTACTTGATGAAGGTCATGATTCAAATCTATAAAGTTGATAAGCTTAAATTATTGATATGGATGACTAAAGGTTTAACTCGAGAATGCGACTCTTGAAATTGGTCAGACACAATCACCCAGAGAGAAGAAAAAAGTCTTGCTCCGTTGGATTTGTTGGGACTACAGGAAACTTGCACTCTGATTGTACGTGGTGTTACAGAGTGAAGATTCTTTTACCTCATAAATTGCCTGAGTACAGACATCGCCTTGCAGAAACCACAGGAACCCAGCAATAGCCAAGTTTTATTCTGGCTTGCCATCAAGTTACTGACAAAATTTACATTAATTAGTGACAGGTGATATGACATACTGCCAGCATTGTTTGTTGTTTTAACGAGAAAACGTGGCGGTCTGAGCTGGCTGACGAGATAAATAAGAAACTGCCACCTGAATGTACACTGCGATTTGTTGTTAAGAGGGGAGACATAACAGCTTTGTTACTGTTCGAGCTGAACAAACTGAGTAGTTTGCCAACCCAAGTCCAATTATTTTTCACATTCACCACATTGTGATTTTCACTCACATATCAAGTGAAATGCTTGCAGTGTAGAGCCAGCGGTCATTCAAGAGAGCTGCACTGCAACACTAGCAGGCTGATGAAGACACAACAGTAGACTTCAGTAAAGTAGGGATCAGATTTTGATATGCTTAATTTCTGCTAGAACCGATCCATTAAAAGCTTGGATATTTTGGCCCAATACTGATCATTAGGACTGGCTTGGGCCATCTCCTTTCTGGCTAGCCTCTATCTTGTGTAACCCAATGTAATCTTCTACATTTCTTTCATTAGAAAAACATGTAAACATGTTCTAGGGGTTTGGTATCCATATTATAAGACTGGCAAACAATTTTTAATTTGTTCGCAAACAAATAACTACAGCTCATGCACTTTTTTGTCTATATCCATAATATCCACCCAGGATCTTTTTAATATAGTTTTTTCAACATTATAGCTCTAATCTCTGCTGTATAAAAACATCTACATTGTTCAGTCTTCTCTTTTGTGCCATGTTTAACTAACCAAAAGACTCATCGTCTGATAGTGATTTGGCCGAACAGATGGGGATCTTACATGTCATTTTTGGTAAATGAGCCAATGAAACCTCAGTGGATGGTGTTCTGTGGGAAAGTTGCAGTATCTAATCAGTTTAAAAGCCATATTACGCATATCAACACTGGATATCTTGCCAACAGGACCACTCAGCCATTCCTTGATCGCTCTGAAATTATATTGCTATCATTCTGTGGCCAGTGTTTAATCACAAGAGCATGTTTATATTACCATTCAGGAGGGAGTGTTCTTGAGCCACAGCTGGTTTCAGGTAATAATTTCACCACTAGTTATATTAGATTGAACAAGCAAGAAAGAAGTAGAAAGAGGAAGCAGTGGGAGGATGGTACAGCAAGGGAAGAAGAACGGAACAGAGAAGCTGGATCTGAAACACTCCTTCCCCTTTGATGAATGAAAGGGCTCCAGGTTAATTTAACAGCCTTTTGTATGTTTAGGCACTCTGCTGGTCTGGTCATTCCCAGGGCCAGGATTATCAGCAAAGTCATTAATTTCCGGCAATATCATCTTACCTTTTGTTTTTCTTTAAGGAATCTCATAGACTGTGATATCTTGTATGACTTTTAACATGAATTCCATTGTTGGTTGAGGCCCAGGTGCTCTCTGCTCTGTGATTTGTGGCCTGTATGAAATAGGATGAATGTTATATGCCACTGTATCTAAAACAGTTAATCTCTCATTTTCTCCTAATCAACTGACCTTAGGTAATGACCCCAAACATTATTTTGCTAAAAGCTTTTATTCCTTCCCTGACAAATTCCAGAGATTACAGTGATAAATAAGATGTTAGGGATTCTTCCAGATCATACAACAGCCAATGTACCAGAACTTTTACATTAGAATGAATGGCTTTCAGTTTCACACTGTCTTTTGGAACACAAGTTTGGTATATGTTATAGTGCTGCTTTCTCACAGATGAGCTCATCTGTGAGAAAAGCAGCAGAATCACAAAGCATTTAGCTTGTCTTAAGAAATAATCAAGTTTGCCAACATTAAGCAAATAATCTGTTTGCCAACATTAACATTAGCATGTGTTCATATTTTGATATTGTGATTTTAGCTAGCTAATGTTAGCTAATGTTAACTTGCTTGCTTACTTGCTAGCAGAATACTGTCTTGAGTACATAACGTCTGTGAATTAATCCAGATTACCACGACTGATCTGACTGGTAGAATGGCTTAATTGCGTGCCATTTGTCGACTGGCGCCAGATCTGGTTTGCAGCTGGCTGGCTAAGCTTAGCTTGTCTAGTTGCTAACTTCATTGCCAGCAAAATGCTATTTGAGTCAGGGGCGTAGGAGAGACTTTGAACCTGGAGGAATGCTGAAATGCTAGGGGTGTTCTGGGTTATATTCCCTCCATTTTTTGTAAATAAGGCACCTAAATGCTAATTTCTAATGACTTTTGAAAACAGAATGTAGCCTACTAATTGTTGAAAGAGGGTATTTGCAGTGACTCGGGTGCACAGTCAGAGAGACAGAGTATATTAAAACCAGTGGTGTAGTCTACGTGATAACCAGGTATACACCGTATACCCACTAGGAACGGTCAAAGATTTCCGTATACCCACTTAAAATAGCGAGATGATATGTAACAACGTCGTTCTGTGGCAGAACTTCCACACTTTCATTCATAAATTCCCCCCATTTGTGTTGTGAAGCTCTGAACTGACGTTTGCGGCTTCCGTGGCCTGAGACTGGGATCTGATGTCAGCTACCAAACAACAACACAGCTGCGTGGTGGTCAATAGCATAAAGGTCTATGTTATCATTAACGCTGTCAGTAACGGAACTGTAACAGCATTGTAGGTCTATTGAATTGAACATAGAACTAGTTATCTGACGTTAATGTGGTGGATCAGTGAATGCGGGATACTGTGTGTGTGTGTACAGTAGAAGTAGCAGTTCCTGGATGCTTACAATACATGACAATGGTTTTTGGAAGATAAGAGACCCCGAGAGGATGTGGACCCCATTTTGGTGCCCTTTTGCTAATATTCTGTAATGAATGAGTTTTGGTGATAGGCCTATGTTCATCGTTATTACTGCTACTGAAAAGCCTCAGTTTTCCATTACTGTTAATAATAGTTGCAACTTGCACTTTGAAAATCATGCATTGAAAATTGCCAGCTGATAAAACCAGATTCATATAACATCTAAGGCTAAGTGTAGCTGAGTTAGATGGTGATTAACACTAAACATTAGACATTTCCACCATAAATTGGTGCAGACAACATCTCCAGAATGCAGGAAATTAAATGTTTAATGCTCAAAATGTTCTGGGGGAGGACATGCAGACCCCCCCATCATGTACTCATCAGTGAATATTTCTTTACATACTATTAAAATATCTTCTAGTCTTGACCTTGTTACCCCAATATTCTGGATTGTCACATTTTATATGCTATTTATATAAGTGTTTTGTCACAACTCTAATCTGAGCCCTAAAATGTCCCCACCAGTGTTGCCAGATCTCGTGAGACAAATAAGCAACCAGGCCTGTGAAAACAAGCCCAAAACAAGCGACTTTTTCTACGGAGCCCCCCTAGGTTCCAGGAAGAGAAAAATAAATAAACTGTGTGCACGGTTTTACAATCCTTGGATTTGAAACTGTGGATACAGATTGTCAATTTACATCGATGTGGACAGATTGGTAAACTGTGCGCAGTTTTACAAAACTGCACACACTGTACAGTTTATTTATTTTTATTTTAAACGTCTAACAGCTACCACCAGCATGTCTTTCACTCCGCTACATACTGCAAACAATGCTGCGGTTAGATTGCGATAAAATGTTAACAGCTACAGCAGCGAGGTCTGACGTCTGCTTATTCAGGGCGAGCTCTGGGCAGAGCCAATTAGAAGCATGATGTGGGTGGGAAAAAACTGTCTCCTGTGTGTTTGGGGAAAGGGGAGGGACAGAGAGAGAACAGGCTAGACAAACTCCTACGTTGACAACTTATTATGGAGCTGGGATCAAGCCCAAATAAGCAACTACACTTTAGAAACAAGCCCAAAAAAACGCAACCCGCGACTACCAATATTTGTAAGCGACTTTACAGAAAAACAAGCCCAAAGTCGCTTACAATAAGAGGACTTGGCAACACTGGTCCCCACCACGTTTGAACACACCTTTTCCCACCTGTAACTGTCATTGGCTGTTAAAGTCTTTGCGTTGTTGATAACACACAGCTTAAGCAGTCCTTCAGAATGTTCTCTATTACATGTACATGCATACTGTAAGTATTAGTCAGTGTAGTGGTGCTCATGAGACGTTGCTCTGGGACGGGTGAGTATGAGGTTGGGATTGAAAAATCACAGTATACTCACTAGAAAAATCTAAACTACACCACTGATTATAACTACAACAAAACCGACTACATATCATAAAAAACATGGACCAGCTGCTAGTTACTGCAGCTTGCCACAGCACAAATGTATTCAGTTATCCTAACGTTACATTTGTGAGCTGTCTGATATTTCCATTAAATGTGTCGCAGTTGGCCCTGACTCTCCCTGTTCTGTGGTCACTTCATCTCGATCTTGGAAAGCAACAAATGTTTGTGAACACAGAACTGTTCATTGCAAACTCTGATGACATGCCATTGGCCTAACTAAGTCATTTTACTACGTGAATTTTAGAAGATACAGCATGTCTACTAGCCATCCATACAACTTTATAATATACTAATGTGCTCTGCAGGTTAGAAACAGCCACTGTCCAACAAGGTTATTCCTAAAGCATCTATGAACATTATCTTTAAACTGCAAATAATTATTGTGGCAGTAACGTGGGAGCAGCTCATTGTTGAAGCAGGGTAAACCTACGTGCAAAGGAAGCTGTGCGTCATGCCTAAAGCCCAACAGGACTGTTTTATCCGCACATATTTTCTCTCTCTCTCTCTCTCTCTCTCTGCATATCAAATTATTGTTTTCTGAATAAATAACAGCTGGAAGTTGCTGAGTGAAATATTAGTTTCACTTGCAACATTCTATTTGATGGACCATTGGACATCGCTATATAACAAATAGTAGCCTAACCAGTGTGTATTAAAAAAAAAGAAACAGACTAATGTCCATCAAAAGAAAGGGATGCTCTGCTCAACAACAGGATAGCCTGCTGTTAATATATCCGAATCAATCCACTGATCATCTGACTTAGATGTTAACAGTGTGTAGTCTACATTTGCTCTGCAGAGACAATGCTTTTAATAGGCCTACGCCCTTAATGGAAAGTGAAAGTATCACTAGCCGGCTTGTGAAAGAGCAACGCAGGCTGCTTTCCACCATAGCCACCAGTGCCATGGTGTGCGCTCACTGGATTTTAGTTGTATTAGTAGAACAATATAGTCTTAAACAGAAAAGTTATTTTCCTGATTTTCTAGATGTTTGCATCTGTCCAGCTCATCAATATCAAGCGTGACAAGCGCCCGAGGCCAGGACTCTACTGCGTAACGAGTTATAATCTCTCAAATATAAACCTCATGAATATAATCAAGTCATTTCAGGGCAGAAATAACCTTTCAGTCAATAAGTAGAGGCTGCATTTCATGTGTTGTTTTGGCCATTTAAGTATTTTAAGAGGTAAAAATTACTAGTTAAGTCATAATCTGTAAAATATAATTTTTTAATTAATTCAAGTAATTTTGAGGCATATCAATCTTTCAGTCAATAAGTAGAGGCTGCAATCATTTTCTGGCAAGTGAAATACTGTGACTTATAGGTTGTATTGGCCATTAAAGTTATGTCTTTGCTTTGAGCAGACAAATCATTTGATATATAGTCTGTGTGGCTACTATGGGTCGGCTGTCAGACGACGGATAAAGACCATGGACACTTTTCCTCCGCTGCAGTTTCTGTCGAAAGCAAAACTTAATAGCTCAGGGGGATTGCGCAATATCCAAGATATCAGCTCAGAGCTATTTTTATACACAAAACAATGAAAACAGTAAAAGTAAGTCAGCGGTTGTAACTGTTTATGTATAATGGTGCGTTTGTTGTCATTATTATCTGACTAATAACTCTGTGAGTTTGGTGATTTGAGTGATATGAGTTACACAGCTGATCAGAGCTGGAGCTGAGCTTTCTTTAGCGCGGTCGAACTGGGGTGGAGGATGAGAGATATCTGGAAGGCGATAACTGCAGGCATGTACAGTGCTCACAGAGCGATTTATGTTGTGATGTCAGCTCTTTCAGATGCTTGGTGTTTGATGTGTTTTTAGTGTGGATAAAAATGGTTGGTTCGAGATTAACAGAGGTGTGTAGCATCGATAGGCTGACAAAAGCTAGGATTCTCCATGAATTTCCCATTCTGCATTTTGCTCAAAAATTGCTCGCTGAACTTCAGACGTTAACCCAATTCCCAGACAGACTGTTTATGAATGCATTCTTCTGTCTAGCGCAGTCCAATGATAAAGTAACAACATGACATAATGAAAGGAATAGTTCAACAATTTGGGAAATACAAAACATTGTGATATGATGATTTATGGACTATTTGTTAGCCAATGTGCAGTAACATCGTGCTAATGATAAGACACAAGTCACTGCAGCAGGCCAGAAATATTCTGACACATAACCCCCCTGTAAAACCACAATGTCGTGTTTTAAATGGATTTAACAAGCAAAATATAACAAGCTAATTAGATTTAGAGATTAGTCTAGTACAGCAGACTGATTAGGATTTTTGTGCAACTAATAAATATATTGTCTCTACCGCTCAACAAATAAATAGTCTTCAAATCAGCAGAAGAATCAGCAGTTGATGGTCATACTTAATCACTGCTGGCACAAGCCTAATCCACACCGATAAAGAGCACTGGGCATAAGTCATGACTTGTAGAATCTTCCAGTATGAAGTTAATTCCTTCCATATTTTGTTTGGTGGTTTATAGACAACTCATGTCTAACATTATTTAGTTGGTTTTAAAAGGGATAATCTGGAGAGGTCAGAGAGCATAAGCAGAGGTGCTGTGGGTGTATGGGGCGGCTGGGTGGTGGCCCCCTACATGAAAGAATGTTGTATGCAGTTCACATCCATCAATAGAAAAAGGAATTCAGCTGGTCCGTATCAAATGAGACAGTCACTTCACTCCTGGTTTCAATGGTAAACCACCACAAGAATGACAATTATCAACAAAAAACACTATATTCAGGGGTGGACTGGCAAAAGAATTCAGGTGGGGAGTTTGACTCACCCCCCAGGCATGTTAAAAAAACATACATTATAAAATAACATTTGTATTTCAAACAAATGGGAAACTTATTAGCAAATTTTAACCAAACTCCCTTCAGCTTACACTTCAAGTGAATTCTGAGGGACCGACGTAGGCTACTGTGCATCACCCGGAGTCACACAGACTGACGTCTCTAGATTTTCCTGCAGCCACTGACAGCAATACAGTTTCAATGAGGCCACTGCGTAGCTGCAGCTCAGGTTCGGGATCATCCAGAAAAGGTTGAACCTAGCTCAACTTTTGTTGCAATGCAGTGCCACGTTACCCAGCAACGCAACATGCTGGCCAAACTAATAAGTGCAACCTCGCATTCCTGGCAGATTACTGTAAAATCCTGTGTCAGTGTATTATAAACTACAGTGCAGTGTTTTGGTCTCTGAAAAGCCTTTGAACTCTATTGCATCTATTACTTCAACTATACTTCCTGGATTGTAAATATCATCATTCACACAACCTGTACATCATTTAGTTCATTGGTGCTCTTTTACCCATGGTCCATTTGGCAGCTTTTTTTCAAAGCTGAAAAATGTTATAGCTGATGAAGACCATGTGATGCAGTCGAAAGCTTGGATGGAGCTTAATTTAAGAACCAATTGCAGGCAATTGCAGTAGCAGATTGGTCAGTTTGAGCTAGTTGACAACTGAACTCCTTTGACTGATGGGATTTGGATTTTTTTTGAATGAATGATCAGATATTGGACCCAAACAAACTACTTTATGCGCAAACCTGTGCATAAATCATAAAACACTGCCTGTTGGAATCAGTTTATTGTAAACGCTTAATATCACATTTAAACCAATTATGCACTCCAGGTTTGAGTCTGGAGTTCTGAAGGTTAATGGATGAGGAGTGCCTATCCAGAGAGCAGCTGAGATCTCTCTATTCTATCTGGACCGGAGCCAAATGGACAAAAAGCAAATGTTCCCACTGGGAGAGGAGCAGAGTGGAGTTTTTCCTCTTGCAAAATTCCTTTAAGAGAGACGGGGATTAGTTAATCAGCTGCACCTGTTGCAGACTCTTGGACCGCTTGGTGGGAATACACACACACACATTCACACACATGTACACACGCCCATATGCATGTAAAAACACAAGAGCAGACAGTCGAAAACACACACAAACACACAGATCCAGAGGTTGGTGGGAACATGCCTGTGTGATTGGTCAGCCTCTCTGGAGGTAGCTAAGGTCAGAGGCGAGTGTTACCCAGTGTTGTGATCATTGCTCTCACATCTCACCAGAAACAGAGGGACTTTCCACTGCAGAGGGCTCCAACTCAAAATGGTTTATGCATTTATGATGTCATCTTTCAGTGTGTCACAGCACATTTGGGAGACGTTAGCGCTTCAATTATGCTACAGCCCCGTTTCAGCACATGCAGGACATTGCTCAAGTGCATATCCTGCATATCATTCATTTGAGTTATATGTGAAAAATATTCATAGAGATACTTTTCAAGGTTGCTTGAAGGATTCCCGGTCTGGACCATACTGAAGCTCTGCTGAATGCTTGTCTTGGGCTCAAGCCACATAACAAGCCAGGGGAGGAATAGAGGAGGCATATGATTTTGATGATAACGTCTCCAAACAGTTGTGCGTTTGTTCATGCTCAGACCGAGGGGGCTAATGCGGGGCAGCACTTTCCTGCCCCCTATTAATCCGATTATCTGATTGGTCATTGTAGTATTTCCCTCATGAGATTAACATTCCTCTTCTGTTTGACTTGATTGTCACCATCGATTCTGGTCAATACATCGGCCAAAGTGCTGAGAAATTTCTCACAATCACAATGAAATGTCCAAGGCTGGGAGAGGAGGTTCTGTTGTCAGTGTTTGGCCCATGAGGCAAGCTATTTCTAGCAGAATACTCATGCCATGTATATGAATATAAGCATTATGTAACCCCATCTGTATATGTAAAGCCCGTATTTCTTATGAATCAGTATAGTCAGTAATAATGAGCCTGAAGCTATACTATGCTTACTTTATGCCACAATGATCACACTGTATTTACCATCTGATTAGATATCAAGTGTATCATATCTTTAGTTACATAATAAAGTACAATGCATAAAAGCATGGCCATATAGTATGTGATGTACAGGAAATGTTTTAAATGTAATCTCTTCTACAAACATGTGGACATTCGACAGCGTTTCCATCCACCGGAAGCGCTAGCTAGTCGAGATGCTAACTCAGAACATCTGCTCTCGCTCAGGTCCTGCGCTCAGCTCCCAACGTCAATGACTTCACCAAAGAAAAGCACGCAGGAGACCTCGGGCCTGTCAGGATAAATGTGGATGATGCTGTCAGCGCTGTGCGACAACGGGGCAAAAAACAAGCACGCTCGCGCCATGTGTGCCTAGTTAGTGTACTGTTACCTGGAACGTGCAAGATCGTGAATGAGAGCAAGATGGAGAGAGAGAGAGAGAGAGAGAGAGAGAGAGGTAGAGAGGGGATTTTGGGCTGCCTTGGCTTTGGGTGTGGTGGCTGGATGAGGGTGTCTAACTGAGCATTATGCTCACCGAGGCGTTTCAGCTGTTAGTGTTGGCCAACATGCTGTGTGGTTACTAACTAATGTGGTGGGTCTGGCCTGGAGGGGAGATTTCTTTCTCTCTTCCGTCTCTCTCTTATTTCTCTCTCTCTCTCTCTCTCTCTCAAACACACACAGACACACAAAATCAGCGGTGTGGAATTGGAAAGGGAATCGAGTTCATCCTTCACGGCCAAAGTCGTTGTAATTAGTGTCAAAGTTACTTTTTATAATGTGTGTTTGATAAGCATACATCATGGTGTTTTTAGCTGTCAACACATCACTGGCTGCCTGTGGACACATTCATCAGACACAGAGTAATATTTGGATTTGTGTCCATTTGTGTTTCTGTCCATCTGATGAATCTAAGTCTGATATTCATTCTTCTTTTAGCTGCGTCTCTACCTCCAAGAAACACTTCTGGCTACGGGCTAAATGCTCAGCTATGTTACAATCTTGTTGCTAAATTTGTCTGACTGATTTTTGGTGCCAGGCTGGTAGTGGTACAGTGGGTTTATTAGAGTGTTTTCAAGAAACAAACAACGCTGACTTGAGAGCTGTGACTGAACCAAAACAGTCAAATTTGTGGGCCGTAAAGCTAAAACAATGAGCTGAAAGGCGCTTAAATTCTTGTTGACCTGCAGAGTGAGGGAGGGTACAACTTGCCCTTACCCAGTCTGAAGTTAAAAAAACCCTCTCCAGGAACTTTAAAATTGTCTTATTTTGTGCAGTATGCAGCTAGTCACTAGTACGTTATCCAAAAATGACCTGGTTTCTGTGTGTTTTGGCAGGGCTCTGAGCACAACACACAATCACTGTAGTTAAAACATGCTTCAGGACTCGCAAGTAAAACCTGTTGAATCCAAAAGCTATACCATGTGAATTAAACAGTTTTGGGTCAGTGAATTCCCACAAACACAAGTGCAAAGTCAGGGCACACCCATAGGTGTGACCAACTAATGCAATACTGAGGCAGTGAGGCCCAAACTGAAGAAGTTGGAGCAGAATACTTTATTAGAAAGAGGTAACCAATATGTATCAGGAAACCGATTTAAGAGTCAGAGACCTAAGTATAACTGAAGTGTGACAAACCCACAACAATGTGATAAAATGCGCTAAAAAGCCCCACAGAGCTGCACAGGTGATAGACAATTGTCATTTCTCTTTCAATTTTGGCATTACGAGTAAACCTTTTAGCATTACACAGACTGATCTGATTCAGTGTTAATATAAAAATGTTGTTTAATTCCGGTTTAAATAAACATCCTGAAACTATGATTTATTTCTGTTAATGCTGGTGATGATTAGCTTTTTGATGAGCATCAGCTGGAGTTCATAATTTAACAAATGCTGTGTTTACAGTACCACTACATAAACTGCATACACCCATATCCACCCTCTACGCGCATACACACATTTTCACTCACGGTTTTCTTCCCCTCTGCACCTGGACTGTGACTGACAGCTGGGTGGTGGGTGACTCTTGGTGACAGCAGCAGTGACCTCAGACTGGTCGACGTCACAGCAGCAACGGCTGGCTGATGCTGCCAGATGTGAGGCTGCTGCAGGTTTTCACAGCTGTACGGGGATAGGGGCATGGACAGCGTCCATTTACAACCTGCTCTAGTCCCATGGTCCTTGGAGACTTTTCACCATGTGAAAAGAAATTCTTATAAGAGCCGGAGTGAAGGGAAGCAACTGTAGCTGTACTGTTGGCTACAGTGTATCCCCAGAATCAATCAAGACTTTGTTGTGAGTTAGGGTTTGACAAGTATGAGGTTATAAAGCTTTTAAAGTTGAATGCTCCCAAAATGTTATTATGTACACCTTCTCATAAAATTATATGGGATCCCGGCTCCCCCGGTCTGCATATTAAAGTATCCTTGGGCAAGAAACTGAACGCTAAATTGCTCCCGATGGATGTTCTATTGCGTGTGTGAATGTATATTTCTGTTGTGATGGCAGATGGCACCTTAGCCCCTGCTTCTGAGAGGCTCGACTGAGAAAGCACACAGAGTCTGCAGGAATACCTCACATTCATTTTCAGTATATTTGCAGCCACTACTGAGATATGGATCGCCCAAGAATAAAAGCAACAGTGCAGAAAACTCATTTATACCCATGGCAGGAACTCACTTATTAAGTACACTCATCAGAACTGTCATGGATAACACAAGAAAGTTTTAAAAAAATGATTTCCATTATAGTCCTCTTTGTAGTCGTTGTAGTCAGGGTTGGGGCTTAACGGATTACATGTAACGGCGTTACGTAATCAGGATACAAAAATAAAGTAAGTGTATTCCATTACAGAACAGAAAAAAAAAGACTTAATCAGATTACAGGTACATTTTGTAAAAATGGGGATTACAGTAGTTGCAGGCTAACGGAGCTAATTAGATAGCTGCAGCTAGCTGGCAACAGTTAGCTGACTTGCAACAGCAACAAGTAAAGCTATCTGTCCACCAGGGAACTCTGTAATCACAGAGCTGAGGCAGAGCAGCTGGACAAAATCAGTGAATAAAGTTGTGCTTTTGTGCAGTAATCAGTGGTGCCTGGTCCCAGAACCACTGTTTTTCAGCAGCATCATAAAAATTAAGAAAGATTTTCATTGGTCACTAAATTAAAACAGGCTCCCCAGTGCAGGATGATTCATCCACATTTTAAAATTCTTTTCCCAGAAACGCCACACTACAATGTCATTCCAATAAAATTCCAATAAAACAACATTTGATGAGATTTTATAGATAGTAGGTAGGTAGATTTATGGTAGATTTATTTTGTCAACATACAACATGTTATGCGTCAATTGAGTCTCTGCAGCAATGCAGGATGAATTAGAGCAGTGCAGGAAACTTCTATATCTCTTCCCAGAAGGCAGCTGGGTGAACAGGCTGTGGCTAGGTGGGTACTGTCCATAGGTGTCATTTACACTGGGGGACACTGGGGACATGTCCCCACCGCTTTTTGAAATTGCTCATTTTGTCCCCATCACTTTTTAAAAGCATAATTTGTTAAAACATGTTCTGAAATATAGCTTGCAAGTTAAAAAAAACACATGAAAGTGCTTTTGAAAGGTTTATTTGCACATTAAGAAAACATGCAATGGCCTTAAAACATAGAAGAAACCAATGTGCATTGCCAAACAAGTAACTTAAGCTAAAAAACAAAACAAGCTACTGATTAGAAAATGGCCCAAAAACGTGCAGCACATAACTTTAGCAACTTCTTTACACAGTTTCTTTTTGGGCAAGTTTTCCGTTCTCTCCTTTTGAACATGACAAAAGCGGAGGGAAGACTAAATCTGGCCTGCACATGTGTTGCCTCAGCAGGGATGATATTACATGACAAAAGTTGATCTCCAGGAGAAACAGATCTGAAAGCAGCACAGAATGACTGAGAGCTGCACTGACTTAGATTCTACTATATTTATATATGTTTTGTTTCATTTCAAATAAATAAAAACATTTCTACTATACATTGGTGCAGAACCTTTCACCAGAATGCAGGAAATGAAGTGTTTATGATTAAAATTTCCTGGGGGCACCTCAGACCCCCCACTCATATATGTCAGTGATGACGATATCTTTAACAGGGTTGAATAATATTTTCGTCACGTTCTGGTGAACCTAATATTGCTTTCCTGATATCTCGTCAGCTAAGTGTCTCTTCACACCCCTAATCTGAGCCCCTATGTCCCCACCACTTTTAACGCAAAGTGATGCCCTTGGTACTGTCCTTTAGTATCCTTTGGGCTCTGCGTAGGCACATCACCTCACTGAGATCACTGATGTTCTGGAGACGGGTACCAAAGATCCTTCTGAGCATTTTTAATCACCTGCTGCATATATATGTATGTTTCTGTATAAATCCACTGAGCAGGCAACATTGATACTCTCTTGACTTTATTTGCGTATTTGGTATTGAAGTAATCCAAAACTAACTAAGAGTAATCAGGTTACATTACTTTTATTTTGTTTATTTGGATTATGTTACTGATTAAATTGTTTAACAAGTACTGGATCACATTTTTAAAGTAATCCTCCCAACCCTGGTTGAAGTTCCACCCCAAATTGCCTTTCTGGGATCTGTGTCTTTGTATAGACTTAGACTATTTGAGGCTTTAAGCCTCAGTAGATCAGAGCCTAAGCCACACCCTCTGATGATGATTTTTCGTCCTAGCGGTCCCTTGCGTATTTGCGGACATGTACTCAGTGCATGAATGTTTTTGAATGGGGTGAATGTGATGTAGTATAAAAATGCTTTATACAGTACATCTTACCTTCCTAGCAAACCATCTAATCGCCATGACATGTGGTTTTTTTTTTTAGGTAAGTATGTAATCAATCAAGGTGTATCACATCAATGACATCAGATGTGGATGATAAGATAAGACATATCTTTATTAATCCCCATAGGGGAAATTCAGATTGACACAGCAGCACAGAGGGCTGTAAAAGAACAGATACAATAAAAGAACAGATCAGTAACATTCTACGTAGATGTTTAAATATTTACACACTATATACAATGAATATACGTTAACAAATATTTACAATCAGATAAAGTTGTTAAATTGTTTTTTGTTGAAAAAAAGATGTTGGCTGACTGTGTTTGTATTTTTTCTTTTGAACAGGCTAACATCAGTTACACATATTTTAGGGTTATCAAAGGTTTTGTGGGTGGAATTTTTTCACTGCATCGTTTTTCCCTCTGACAAAGCCTCAGCAATTCTAAACAATGTCTCCGGTGATTGGCAATGAAATAGTGGTTGTTTATTTGATCAGGGTGTGTGAATGAAATTTAGCCAAGCTGATTGTAATGTAAATACTTCACACTATGGCTCATTTCCAGAGTAAATATTTTGCCAATTAGGTGTCCTTTTGTGTCTAGGGCTTAAGAAAAAACAGTGTGTGTGTTTCTGATTTGTGATGTGTTTTTAATAGAGGGTGGGGTAAAATGTTCATGTTTCTTATTCAGTACCATGTGGATGAGCAATGGGCCGCGCAATTAACTTGTATTTAGACAGCTGACTTAATTTAGACACCTCTCTCTCTCCTTCTCCATGAAATCCTGTGATTGATTATAAAGTGCTGTGCACATTGCTGTGCATGTTCTTTTCTACTGCATTCGGCATGTTCGCAACAGAGTCATGCCAGATAATAAGTGCCTTTAACCTTTGACCTTCAACCCCATCAATTTCAAAAAAAGTCTTTTAATATTTAAATGGTTCAGCCACTGCAAACAAGAACCTGCTCCATTTATCCTTTAGTAAATTCTTTATTACCCTCAAATAAAGCTATTACTTGCAAATTAAAAAACCCTATACAGTTACAACAGACCAATGTACTGAAGAGCAACATTTTTCAAGTATATAAATAATAAGACGATTGTGAGAACTTGTTTTGGGTTGCCAAGTTGTGAAAATCCCTTGGGTGTTGGATGTCTTCCTTCAGAATAACATTCTGTGTCTTTTTAGTTAGCTCTTTAATTTATAAGTTTGTCATTTGGAACAGAGCTGTGGAACTTTCATTTATTGACAAACTTTTTACCGTTTACCGCTGCAGACTTGATGGATTATTTTACTGTATTAATGACTTACAAAGATTTAGAACTGTTGACATAAATGCTAATTTGTAGCTAAATAAATGCAGGTAGAAACTGACAAGACTCGTAACAATCCGACAGCACACACAGACCCAATCACTAGACAGCCACGCTGCTATCTGTGGCTGTTAAAATATAAATTAGATATACATATACATTTTGACCCAATGGCATCACTATGTGAAAAGCTGGCTGGATAACTGAATAATTTTGTCCGGCTGGTGGATCAGCAAAATCAGGAGGCGTCATCATCTGGGGAACATGAAGGTCTTGTACACAAGTGTATGGAAAACCATCCAAATGGTGTTCTGAACCAAAGACGTAGTCTGACCAACTGACAAAAAAGCACAGCTTCTGCCCTGCTGGCTGAGCTAATATGACGACCAGCCAACCACAGAGTCTCAGAATGCAGGCAGTAGCAACTGTTCATGCTTACTTTTTCTTCCTAATCACTCATTAGTGAGATCTGTCAGGTTATTAAAGCTGCCCTGACTGGATATACTCATGCGGTAGCCAAGTTGACAAAGCATGAATCAAATGAAAAACGCCAGTGAAACAATCCTTCAAACAGAACAGAAGGGCTCACTGGATAATTTATTAATAATTGTTTTTAGAGTGATGTGTTAGAGCAGTGGTTCTCAACCTTTTTTGGGCCAGCGCCCCTCCTATCCACTATCCAGATCCCTTACCGCCCCCCATCAAAAAAGATGTTGATTATTTGCCCTGAATATATTTTTATTTTTTTTAATTGTTACTATTGTTATTAAAACATGGAAAAGGTAACAAAAAGCCATGTGAAAAGTAATTATATTTAACTAATAAGTGAATGTTCCTCCCAGAAACTGTGTATGAAGCAAAAAATGGATGGGGCACTTAATAAGTGGGGGCTATGGGGGTCCTCCCCCCAGAAGATTTTGAGCATTAAACACAAAAAAATTCAGGTGACAATTCGAAATATATAATTATAATAGAATACAATGTAGTGAGGCTCTCAGGCATTTTTCCTGCTTTTAAATATTTTTCTCCTGTAGATCAACTTATTTAATATCATCCCTGCTGAGTCAACACACATGATTAAGTCTGACCTCCTCTTTTTCACCCCCGTTGAGAAACACTGTGTTAGAGAGTTAGAGAGCACTGCGCATCATTATTGTCAAACTACCAAATGAGGAAATATCTTTTGTGAAGAATGCTCACCATCCCGCCATTGAGTTCAGCCATTTGGAAAAAATCTATGACCTGGTCAGTCTCAGTCTCAATAAATCCATTAAAGCAACTTTAAGTAGTAATGTAACAGCTTCATGATCATTTTGATGGTACACTGACTTGTAATAGGGCCTGTTATCGCACCACTATGTAACATTAGAATCCTGGGCAGGAAATCTTTTGCGACAATGGCATAATGCTTTATGGTACCATAACGCCAGTGTTGTGACGTTGAACATTGTACCTGCATAGCATCATGTTTGCAGCATGTTACCATTGTCATTGTGAGTTAGGATGCTGACTTTGGTATTTAGCTCAAAGCATCTGTACGCCTTGAAATTCAAACCAATCTTAGAAACAAAAAAGTCTGAAAAAGGGTCTAATGTTGGCCCAAAATATTGGTTTCACAATGTTGTGATTGTAAGAGAGGCTGATGTGTTACCACGTGGATCCCTTACCCAATGACATCATCACCCTAAAAGCAATATAATGGTGCACCTAAAGAAACATTTTAGACTGTTATTATGTGTCCAGAGGTGGACAAGGTGTTGAGGTACAGTTCCTCGTACCTCTTTGGCCAGTGTGATTTTTTTTCTGGTTACATGGAGGCTAATATTGTTCTCTACCACAAAGAAAACATCAGTGGGCTGCAATCAAAGTAATCTGTTAACAGCTGATAACTTGATTGATGAAACTAATAGATGTAAGTTCATAAAAGCCCTATGAGTATATTTCTTAGACACAAGGATTCTGGGTGATATTACGTTTTGATGACCTGCTGGTTGCATGAGTAATGGCCAGGATAGAGTTACACACATGCAGAATGTTGAGCACATTGAGTCCTTTCTGTCAATGTAATATGGAGCTAATGTGTCCCTAATGACAGAACAATATCAGCGCTATATTGTCTTCTCCAGGGACATGTTGCCTTCCAGTTAACATCTCTGAAAAACATTTACACAATGTTTCATGGGGTATCATGTGACGAGAGGATTTTGGTCATACATTGAGTCAAGGTGGGTTTTAAAATTGTGCACCTTATTAAAAACAACAACATACCAGATGGGTGAAGTCAGGCAGAGGAGAAAAAAAAATTGTGGTCCTTTGTTTTTCACATTTCAAGGAGGGAACATGAGCTCATTTCATCTTCTCCAACCCAATATATTTTCAACATTAGGCACATTACAAATAAAAACAGATTATCTGAGGGCATGGTCAGTGTGCAGTCAAATTCTGTTCTTCCATTTTGTCAGCTCTGCAAAGCCTCTTTTCTGTGTTTTCTTCACGACAGATGTTAAAACTGCATCCAAAATAACCCAATTAACCACAGAAGAGAATTCATTTACTGCACATTGTGTCTTTATTAATTCTAAAAATAAAAATAAGTGACTTACTTTTTTTTTTGAACAATGTGTTTATTAATTTTTGATTATACAAGACAGTTTACAGAGAAACACTATTTCAGTTCGACATAGTTATTTCCCACCCCGACACAGAAAAACAGAACACATCACTCTCTTCTCCCATACAAAAATACACAAAGTTATCAAACAAGAGTCAGTCTGAATGCAGAACAAATATTGCAAAGGTACCCAGAAGCCAAATATGCATTACTGTACTTTACACATAAAAAGTGACTTACTTTTATCAGATATCCAGATTGACCTCTCACATTAAATTTATTAGGTAATTTCATGTGTATACAGCAAGGTATTATAATTGTGGACAACATTTTAACCATAGTGGCTTCTGTTGCTACATTAATCTGTTGCAAACTTCAAAGAGGTGGTATTATGCTTTTTGGCTTTTCCCCTCTGCTTTGTTGAGTTATATCTTTTTTGTGCATGTAACAGGTTTGCAAGGTGAAAAAGCCCAAAGTCCAGCCGAAAGGGAGTTCCCATCTCCCACAGAAAACTCTGCTCTGAACTGCTTGAAAACAGCTCGTTTGTAGTCCAGTCGTTTCCCTGTGATGTCACATGGATGAAAGCTAAATGCGCCACATAGAACGCTCACCAAGCGGCTACTCCGACACGCCCTCAAAAACACTGGTGGAAAAACACTGAGCTGCAGCTCACACCTCCTGTCCCTTCCAAGCTGGTCACCAACATGTAGGCTACAGCTGAATCGAAGCTGTTTGTCTTCTCACTGACCCGCCCATCTCTGCTTCTGATTGGCTAGAAGTCCTTAACTAGGAACTGTGCATGTGCAACTCCCAACAAAGATCATTTTGAGACAAGATGTATCACTCCATAGCTGAAACAAAGCCTTTAACACACATGAAAAGAGGAGCTGCAGCAATGTGTAGTATGACAAAATATATGGTGTTTTTTTGGAAAATTCAACCATGTAAACCTGTTCTGGTACAACCTCTAAATAGGATTTTGCGGTTAGAACCTGCCAGTAAGAGCACATGGTTTATCATGATTTGATTTTGTTGTTATTCATCTTTAACTGAGTTCATGGTATGTGAACCTGTAGTTTATGTAACATTGCAGTTCAAACCCTTGTGAACCATCAGATGAAGAGTAAAACAATTATCAGTCGACGTTGCTATACACACTTTTTAATTTGCCTCATAGACATGTTTGGTGAATCTCTCTCCAAAACAAATGTTTGCAGCATTCACACTAGTTTTGCTGATTTCTTCATCTATCAGTAATAAATATGAAATTGTATCTTTCACTGATGCAAGTATGTGCATCGGAACAGTTTTTAAACATCAAATATATCAGGATCAGGTAGTAAATGTATGACCTGGCTGACTGGCCCTGACACATTACATGACAGTTACACAACACAGTATGTGCAGGATGACATCTAACAGGACCTCTCAGTGCAGACCAGGCAACAGACTAAACATGTTGAGGCCCATGTTGCCACATCATGCACAGAGTAGTTAGTCCTGTAGGCAAACTACACATCTGTGTGTTGTTATAGCATTTTAATGTTTTAAGTTTGCCTCGTGTGCACTTAGATAACCTACCGCTGACATGATCATGACTGCACTCTTAAACTACTTTGGATCATTAACACAACACTACTGACAAACACTTTCCAAAGTGGAAAAAAAAATTATGCCAGGACTCCCATTATACAGATGTTGCATTCCGGCCGGTATTAGCAGTTCATTCCAGTACAGTGAATAAAACATACTAGGATATATTGCTGATGTTCACAGCATGCATGTATTTACCTAAGGGGACAACCATTTCAACTATTAGAGTAAAAACTTTATTAAAATTATTTAGGGCTGGGCACGTTACCACGTTATTGCGTTGAGATTTACAAGAAACATTTTATTGCCACTGTGTAAAGGGAATACTGCTGGTAAAAAGCAACTTATTTGTTTAAAGTGTTTGCAAACCACATGTTATTGCACTTTTGTGTGTATGGCAGTACGTTTAAATTAAAAGTGTGCAATACACTACTTTAGGTTTAATTATTCAAATTTGCGCGTAACAATGTGATTAATCGCGATTAATTGCAAGAAAATTTGCGATTAAAAATTTTAATGGCTGCCCAGCACTGAAATTATTAAAGCAAACATTTCATCCCGCCAGTGTCACATGACTGTGGAAACCTATGTGACTTAAGAACCAGTAGTTTTAATTTAAACAAGCATAGTATCATGTTCACAAGCATAGTATCAAAAGAAAACATCCTAAACACACACATACAGATGAATCATGAGGACACAAAACAAAAAGCAGCTTCAAGCAGCCACACCCAGTCGCACACTTCCACTTCAAACTTGTGAGACATGGTGAATATACAACAACATGCACAGAATCAGATCAGAAAGTGGCACAAATAGTGTGAGATGGTCTGGAGAAACCATGGGATAACGCGATGTTTTTATTGTACCCACCAACAGTGACAATAAATATCTGCCATCGGCAGGACAGACTAGACAGAGATGGACTGCAAGCTAGCACATCATCTTTGCATTAGTGTTATTTGCTGACATCAAACTTGCAGAGGATAGAACATGGGTTTACCTGATAGCTGTTCATGCAATTCACTCTTATTGTGATTTTTATTTTTTTCATGACCAGAAGGAAAGTTCTGCAATTCAGTTTTGACTAGGCAATACTGAATTGAGGGGAATTACTGGGGGAATCTAATATCTAAAATTGAAATTACAGCTAGTCATAATTTAATAAGTTTTCAGTTGCAGATATCTGTAATGAAAGCCCATATACATGAATGGCAAAAGTAGTTTGAATCTTGCTAGTCAAAATGTAAAAACAGATATCTAAAATTTTACTTTTGACTAGACAAGATATAATTACAGGTAGTGGCATTTCCAGACACGCATCTACGGTGGCGCAGGTGGCATGAAGTCGCCTACATTTGCATGACGTGCACCACTGACATTATTGACAAAATGTTTCATGTTTGTTAGCTAAAATACAGCCAATGGGAAATGTAAACGGCTGCAGCGGCTCACGTCAAAGAAGCTCCGTCACAGACTTTGACAAGCGGAAGGAGAAGTACTTCCTCTAACCAAGTATATTTAGACCATCCTGGTGACAGTTAGATACATATGATAAAACACTCACTCTTACTCAGTTACTGAGTTTAGATATCAATCCTTTTATATGAGTATTGATCCTAGAGCAGGAATCTTGTGTTTGCTCTCAACTCGTGTTGCTGCTATCCCATCTTTTTTGAGAAAAGTCAACATTTTTGGAAGCTTTTGCTGCTTCTTTCAATTTCTGCGCCTGAAAGCCGCTTTGATGTTTGTAACTCTATATTGCTTTAATTTCTCAGTTGCAGTTACAAGTTGCACTTTTTAACATGAAATTGAGGATTAATTAACCATTTAACCTTCATTAAAATTGAACTTACTATAAACATATAGAGTAATATGTCAATAAAATGTTTGTAAGTGTTTCATGTTATTGTATTGTTATTGATTGTGAATGATATCAAGTGTGAGACATTATAGAGTAAGGGCTTAACTCACTGACTACTTTAACATCTATTTACTAGACTGGATACACATTACTGATATCTGTAATGTCATTTCACCTAGTCAAAGCTCTAATTAAATATACCGGTAATAAAGGGGGTGTCTGAGGAGGTGGCATTGGGTGGCAACTGTGAAATCTGATTGGCACCCTAGGTCCCACACATTTTTCCTAAACTATAATTGGCTATTTGCGCCAGTACAGTCAAAGCTGTAACCTTAAATTGAACCCTTATAGGTGAGAGGCAGGATTGGGTGGCCGGATTGGGCGGTCCTGTGGTACCGCCTAATCCGGCCGGAGGGTTAAAATGGCTTGGAATGCCATGTTGTGCACAACGCCACACAAAAGCTGATGATACACAGAGTAACTTTTAGAGCAATTGTGCAGGGCAACATCGCCGTCAATGGTAATGTGTAAAGATTACTACCGCAATCCCCTTCCCCCACTCCGCCACCCGCCCTGCACCGCTGCCAGACGCTCAAAACATAGTCGGACTTGCCACGAGCAAGATTGCACAGAAACATTGCTCAAAAAGTTGCGCAGTGTATCATCAGCCAAAGCCACACTCCACAACTGAGCAAGCACAAGAGTGAGCATCATTATAGCACATTTGCTCCGTGTTCTGCAGGTTAAGAAATGGAGTAGTGTCAGGGGCCAGTGCCTGTGGGGTTGCTGATGGGTTTCGAGATTGATAATCAGCGCAGGGAAGAGGAATACTTGGTCCAGTAATCCACTGTCTGTTATCTGCTGGCTTCACCGGAAGCCCTGAAACTTTGGCTGTTGCCCTAAAGTTTGAATTGGTGCCACACAATAGCCGATGGGTTCCGGGATTGGTATGAAGCTACAGTTGATATTTTTTGTAGGAAAGTCAATCAGGCAGCTACAAAGAGATGCAAAAAGATACACAAAAAAACACAAGACACAAAACCTTCCAAAAGAGAAGCAAAATTATCACAAAGAGATGCAAAATGACTAGAAATGACATTTCTGAGTAATATTTCTGAAAGTTCTGGTTCACCTGCAAAATGTCACTGAAAGAGACACAAAACGACGGCAAACACTGGATCTGGGTTTCTTTCTCCTATGAAGGCTGGGGAGCCTTTTAAATGTCTGTGCACAGGGGCCCATTGTTTCATAATCCGTCCATGCTGAGGTGTTCAGGTGTCTGAGATAAATGTAGGCCTTTGTTGTAGGAGGTCAAAGCTTACCTTTTCTTTCCTAGAAATAGGATCACTACAGTGGATGATGAGGTCAGCTGAGGAAACTTCATCAGGAATCAGTTCTGGTGTTGTTTTTCTGTGGTGGAAAGGGAATGTGACAGACCTCGAATGCTGTCGTGGAGAGGGGGAGTGTGATTCATACAACCAGTGAATTAGAACAGATAGATATTTTCAAGTTTTTACAACTGTGTCTGATTTCGTGAGCACTGGGAGAGAATGTGATATGAAATTACCTATTTCACAGTCTGCTGCATGCATTGCACAACAGGCTGGTGGCTCTGATTTAGTGGGCGAAGAGAGGGAGATGAGCAAAAACCTTAAAACCACAGAAAAATATTTTCCTATGGTATGACATCGCCAGGCACTGGCGATTGTTTTCCCTCGGAAGCTGTGACTAAGTGGGCAGGTGAGTGCATGCATACGTGTGTACCGTTGATGTCCTGCACATATTGAATTCTGCAGCCCCCAACCCCATCTCCTCAGCAGACAGTATCTGTCAACGGATTGAGCCCTGTTCTCCGCCAGGGCTTCAGTCATATAGTGCATGATGGGTTACCATGGTACTAAGATACACTGGAGAGAAACAGTGTTGTTGTTCCTACAGAGTCTGTGCCCTCTACTGTTTGCACATTACTTAGAACTTCATCTCAGGCACAGGGAATTAACTAAGTCAATACTGAAGAGAGGAAAAAGAAAAACTAAACATATCTCTTACTAAACTTTCTTTGGTCTAAGTTTCAACCAAAGGTAGTTATAGTCCAACAATACCCCTTTTACAATTTTACTACCAATACGTAAGGCTGAAAATTTGCAGGGGGTGAAATGCTGCTCCTGGGGATAGATGTAGAGTGCAGGTATTCTTTTCCAATTTTCACCTTTGATTTAAGGTAGAGGTTGTTAGTATGGTAGTTCTCAAATATTTGCACATTCATTCTCTTAATGGCGTTTCAGGAACTCATTTCACAAAGTGCAAGAAGAGGGCATCTTTAACAGAAACCCGAATGAGCACAATGTTTTCACCTATATGATTGTATGGCATAATGAAACATTTTTGAACTGATGTCTGAAACTTTTTAAAGATCCTGATTGCCCCAGATGATACCGACGGCTAGAGACAGAATCTCGACTTTCACTTGCTCTGCTGTATTTACACAGGTTTTTAGTGTTGGTGCAGGCTGTCACATCACGATTAAAAGTTTGGATTGTTGCTGCCAGTGATAGACCTTATGTTTAAATACTAGCAAAGAGCAGAGACGAATACCTTTTGAAGGAAATGTAATTGCTGTGCGGATTATGTTTATTGGCAACATTTCTTTCCCCGTGCACAATATGCTACGATGCTGTTGGATCACACTGATCATAATGAGGTGGTTAGTAGGTGTACAGTGCAGACACCAGAGATCGGCCTGTGCCATGTGTCCCGCATGTGGTTAGGTTGAGATTACAAAAGCACTATGATTAATGTATGAAAAATATTTTGACTTTGGGTAAAAAGAGTTAAACTAGTCCTGTCTTGTGTCACTGTTGACTTTTTCAACATTTAAAGCAACGCTAATTAGATTTTTGGCCATCTGGAAGCAGTGAAACATGGTGCATGTTATATGGTGCAACATGATGTCAAGAAATCGCATATTTACACACCCAGCAGACACAGAGCAAAATTAGCGTTCATTTGGATAGATGTTGACATCCACCTGTTGAATCTAAGTCCAATTTTCACTCACCTTCTATCTCTATTGTCATCTCGCCACCTCCTGAGAGAAATTTTAGTTTCTTTAGCTGCTAAATGCTCCAATCCAGTCATTTGGTGCTGGGCAGGTAGTGTACCGATTGCTTATTACAGTCTTTTTTGCTGGTAACAGCTGTCTGCTCTGGCAATGTTAATGAGAGCAATGAGAGTAAACTACGCAGTAAAGCTGTGGGCTGTAAAACCAAAACAGTAAGTTAAAAGACACTAAAATTCTCTGTACAGATGTGGGAAAGTGCATGGTCAGCTGATAAGTCTTACTCACTACAGCGTACCCTTTCCTATTGTTTTGTGGTCATGTCATCAAGTCTTTCCCTATCCTTAACCAAGTGCCCAAACCTAAAAACTTGCTGTAGTTGCCATGAATGGGTGTTGTAGGAAAAACAAATGCAATATGCTGACAGTGAACGTTTTGCAGATACCATAAAAAAAAGCTTCAAACATATTCCAAGCAGCAACATGTTTCTTTCAAAATGTTTTTGCTGTTTGCTGGGAGTGATTTGTCTTATTCACTACTGTTGTAGTGGTCTGTGACTCTCTGTTGACTTACTGAACTAAAACAGGGCCCTACAAATGTGTCATCTCCAAAAAATGTTCCTCACTTTGCAGTATTGCATGCCTCCCGATTCTATTTGAGAACAAAAAAAAGGGCTCATAACTCAGCAACGTTTTGGCATGCCTTTGTGCCAAAATAAAACATCAATCATTAATTACTGTCTGTCCCGGGACACACTTAGATATGGCTCTGACTATGAATTCTTCAATGCAAAGACATTGCTTTGTTCTTGATGTGTTAGGCCTCAGTGCCAAAAAATGTTTGGAGCATGAGGGAAACTATTTCAAGGCAGAGTGGAGGTAAAACATGTGATACTTGAGCACACACTAAATAGAATACACTCACAGTGAACGGTTTAGTTAAACATTGTATGCCTGGACACATTCTCAGACACACTCATGCCATTTCCTCTTTATTTGTCCACTTAGGTTGCTCAGTATTTGCAACATGTCATTAAGTCATTTGCACTACTTGTAGGACCAGCTTAAATGGAGCAGTGTGGTGAGAAGAAGCTGACATTTCCTGAGGTTGGAGCACGGTGACATGTAGAGCGGCTGGTAGCTCCAACCTGGGACCTCAGCCTGTGACAGAAAAGAATGGCAGCATCTACAGGATATGTCACATCACACTCACATGATAGGATAGGATATGTAGTTAATCAGGAAAAGAAACAGAACAAAAGTGTTCTTCCAATATAATATATAATTTAACCTGTTATGGACATTAATCATTCCACTAATTTGCACACTTATTTGTCAGCATAGTTTTTTTGTTGCACATAGATGTCATTAATGTGAACTCTTGACTGCTGTTTTTTTTTTTTTGCCACGGAATGGCATTTTTCTTCAACCGGTTCCGCTGTGTTGTGTCTGTGTAACGTTAGTCATCCTTGTCAAAGTGTTCCCTGCAAATGCGGTAATCTTTAGCGCGTAGTACTTGTATGGGAGTTTGCACATCAAGTTGAAGTACAACTAGCCACAACTGCAGAATCTGGAGGTCATGGAAAGGAAGACGATGAAAATTTAAGTTCTTGTATTTTCACATTCTGTTGCCAAAAAATAAGAGCCCTATTCATGTTGGACAGACATTTTAATTGAATTTTGTGTCTGTTAAGAGGCACAAAGACACTCTTTATCTATATGGCCCCATAACTGCCATTTTAGCTGAGTGGGAGCTCTGGGCATTAGCTGTAGGAGCTCCGTGTTGCAAGCACCAATCCTTTTTTTTCTTTTCTATAGACAATACTCACAAAGGTATAACGATCAAGATTAACTTAAAAATTGCCCGGAGTTCTCCTTTAAGGACATTCTCTTTTTCTGCCAAAATATTGAATTATTAATATTAAAGAGGTGGTATTATGCTCAGTTTCAGGTTCAAAATCTTATTTAGGTTTTGGACCAGAACAGGTTTATATGGTTTAATTTTCAAAACACACCTTTTTTCTTTTTCATGCTGCACATTACTGCAGCTCCTCTTTTCAGCCTGTGTTGAACTCTTCGTTTTAGCTGTGGAGTGATACATCTTGTCTCTAAATGATCTTTGTTGGGAGTTGCACATCTTGCATCCATAAAGTTTTAACTGAGCTCTGTCTCTACATCACAGTAACAACTTTATGTCCGCTGACTGCCTGGAGACAGCTGTGTGCTGCAGCTCGCTGTTTTTCCTCAGGTGTTTTTGAGGGCGTGTCGGAGTAGCCGCTTGGCGAGCGTTATATGATGCGCATTTAGCTTTCATCCCTGTGACGTCACAGGAATTCGGCTGAACTACAAACAAGCTGTTTTCAAGCAGTTCAGAGCAGAGTTTTCTGTGGGAGATGGGAACTCCCTTTGGGGTGGACTTTGGTCCTTATGATCTATGTGAGGTGTAAATATTGCTGTGCATTCAAATGCAAATTTAACCTTTGTATCGCTTTACTCGCGTGCGTTTTATCGCTGGACTATTGCAGAGTGTTCACACACAATGCGATATTGTGAAAAAACACAACCTGTAAATTCTACAGCGGCATGAAACCAAAGTAAACATTTTACTGTGATTTAATTGCAATAAAGGGATCAAAATGATGCCGAAATGACTAAACCATGATTGCTGATTTGTAACATATGAATTCATGATTTGCCAGGTCTGCAAGCAAGACAGCAGCACAACAACTTAAAATGTTTGTTTTCTGAGTGGAGTTCAGATCAGGCTTTGCCATACTAATTTGTTCTCAGTGAAGTACAACAATAGCTGGAGTCAGTAACAGACATCTTTAGGTAGTTTAATTTCCTTGCTTATTTTGCTCCAAGCAATGTCCAGTTTTGTCTGGTTTTCATTTAATTATGAAGTAGTGTCACAGAGCTCTGGGTGCCCACTGACACTAACAACAACAGTGGAACTGGAAACACAAAGTAATAAACGCAATTAACTCTGAGCAGTAGAATCCAGTCAGACTACAGGTGTTTATCAGTCCATAAGCTCTCTCCTTCACAGCTATCCATCAAGACAGCTTCATGCAACTTTCTTGCTTGAGTTGAAAATTTTCAACTCACATGAATGCCTTTGCGTCGTCAGCGCGTCCTCCACACTGCTCGACAAGAAATTGCATTGACTTTGCATGTAATCTGTCTACCCCCAACCCTCGCTTAGTGTTTGGTTTGGTCTGAATGTACGGTAAAGCCTCCATCTTGTCTTGTTATTACTTTGTTTACGAGTCCAGATTTTGCATATTTAACATGTAATTTGTCATATGGTTATAAGGATTAATTTGCTGCCCATGCGTGTTGTTTATACGCTCTGATAATGCTAATCTAACACATCTTTGTAGTAGCATCCATATTGATTCCACATTCGGACTCAAGCGCACATAAACACAAACTGAAGTCAGAAGAACGACTTCACAACTCGGGAAATGGGACCATCTGTGGGACCATCAGTGGAGGCTGTAACTCATTGGTTGTCGGCATTTTTCCTCCATTTTTTTGTCTCCATTCCATCCAACTGCAGCAGCTTTTGGACACCTACTAAAACAATGTCCTCCAATGCACACTAATATACAAACAAGTGTGTCATAACTACATTAGTACACACTATGAACACTCAGTCAAAGACTGAAACCCAATCCTCAACAATAGAGTGTTGGCCTTGACAGGACTTGGCTTCTCCAGCACCCCATAAGTGATGGATGATGACGCAGTCCGTAGTTAACTGCTTCCTTATCAGCTGGAGAGAAAGACTTATTAAGGAACATCAAGGCCCAGCAGACCTGTGCTCTGCCCTCTTGGCTTTATTGCTCTGTCCTTCCTCCAGACCACTGCTCACCTTCATTGCACGTCTATCTGACCCGCATGATCTTCCCTCTGTTGCACTTACTTCTATCACCAACTCTGTCCTTTTGATGACAGAACAGTCTTGAAGGGAACTTTCCCCCTCGAGATGAATCATAGTAGCTTTGGTGATCCACTGACTTTTCATCAAATGCCACTATCAGGTTAAAAGTAGATTTTTAAAATTTGTCCTATACTTTGGTTTATTACTAAATTGTGACATTTCCTCAGCTGTTCTTTGTGTTTTGTGCTAATTAGCAAATGTTAACATGCCAACATGCTGAACTAAGGAGCACCTAAGACCTACTGAGCATTGTTATTGGGAGCATATTAGCATGGCAATGTTAATGCTTTTCTATCTTCAAAAGTAATGTAGTGACTGAACCTTGGCAATCAGTACTTGAGGCTATATATGGTATAATGTTTTGTCTGCAACTGCTTTAGACTGAATAAACCTTTATATGAAACAGGCTGAGCCAGATAATCAAGGTTATATAAAAATTAAAAATTAAATCTTCTGGAACAAAGCTTCCAAATAAGGAAAAGCTCAGCTGTAAGTAAAAACACTGAGTTTGAACTGCTGCTCTCTGTAAAATGGCCGAGTACAGGTGTCTCTTGTGTTCATCACATATCCGATTTAATTGGACATTTTGGTCTGGCTCAGAAGCAAAACATACACTATTCCATAAGGAACATCCTCTTGGACTTGACTGATCATGGATGATTTGATCGTAAACATTTAATATAATGTCAGAAAAGCCAGATTTATAGCGTCAGTTACGTAAGAGCATAAAAAATAACAGCATCACAGAAGCCCAATGTTTTCCAGCACAGGCGTGATTTTTATCAACAGCAACACATTTCTTCTAGTGACAACTTATTCAGTATGTCAATAACCCCTCCATCTTTGGGCCACATGCCATTTTAAACCGGAAAAAGATCAACTTTGTGGATATGAAATCATAATCTGATTTACACGTGCCACATCATACAGTATGTGGTTGACTTTCAAAGCCTCAGTTATGCAATAGCTGTTCCACTGACTCATTGTGCTGGCAGGAGATTATATTAGGAACTTTTTGGATTGGTAATTGTCCCACTAGCTCATAGAATGGTAAATACCCCAGTTTACTCTATGGCATACATTTACTCTGTAATATATGTTTATGGCTTGTTTTGTGCTCCAATTAATCCTTTTGGATACACCCATAAACCTATATTGATGAGTTGCCAAATCTATCCAGTCTAAATGAACAACAGACTTGTTATTTACAGTAATCTGATATCGCATATAAACCTGTGGCTACATTCTAGAGGTATATGTAATGTGCATGTAGGTGGTTTTGATATTTAATCTTTGCATGTGTGAATTTATAGATACATGTAAGTTAATGTATGTATGTATGTGTACTTTACTGTATAGTGTAGCGTGCCACCACACAAGGATACTACCTCATTTCTCTTCTACTTATGAAGGAATGCCGAGTGCTTGGCTTGGCAACGTTGGGGCATCATCTAGTGCAGCTGTGGAAGTCTGTGCCAGTGCTCTGCTACCCATCAGTCATGGAGCCCTAGCAGGCCAACAGCTGACCACGCACCACACAGCTCTCAACTACCCACACACACACCTTAAGAAAATTGACAAAACAGTGATGTCATTGTATTTGACGGGCCATAACAGCAGGATTGGCCTGGCTGTCCTCTGTGGTTTGTGGAAAATAATCTGAGCTATATAGACGCAGCAAATCCCCAGCCCACAAGTGTCCCACATGTTCTTTTGTTGGAACAGAACTACGTATGTGTTTATCTGAAGTGTAACTCAGTCAGGCAGAGAAAAGTGAAAGAATAGAAGTCAAACGAGTGAGACAGAGTGAGAGCGATGTAATTCAGTAACACATGCACTCAAAAGTGAACAAAACAGCTTAACCTTTCTGTTAACTGTTTAAAGGCCCTCTGTCTCTGAAACACTTCTAGTGCACAGTGGAAGCCAAACCATTTCTAGTGAGTACCAGGTTTTGGTTTTCACAAAACCATGGCATAGTATAGACCATGACATTGACACAGAATGGATGTTACCCTAGAACTGATAAAATAAATATAGATATGAATGAATGTATATCAATCAAACTGCATTCAAATTCTTATAGAATTTTTTCCATGATATGACCTTGGAAACAGTAGTTGACTAAACAATCTCACCATGAAGACCATTTGTGGCCATTCTAGATTGTATTACGCAATCTTCCTCAGCTTATGCTTGCGCATCTCAGTGGCTACTCTTTCACTGGGTGTTGTTATGATTAACAATTGGAAACTAATGGAAAACACAAGGTATTTCCCCATCCTCCACATTTAGGTTGCTACATTTACTGTGAACAAATGGATTGCTAAAAAATATCACGGCTTAATTTCAAACTAATTTCCAGAAGACTGCAGACCCACAAAACCGCCCTGTTGTCCTGTCGCCCTGGTGAAGTGTCACCACCAGGCTAAGCCAGTCAGAGTACGGCAGATTCGCAAACTTGCCTCCCCAGCAACATTGCCTGTAAAGTCCAACAAACTATCAAAATAAGTTGGAATTACAGGAGAAGCATGAGAAGCTTTGGTGGCCGACACGTTGTGTCGGCTGTTCTGCTAAATAATACGTGTGGTCCTCTATTTGTCCAGATTTCACTGCTTTTCTTATTTCTAACAAACCAGACTGCTACTACTACTATTACAAGTTCTTATTCTTCCTTCTTCTGAGAACATCTTTGAGCTCTGAAGAGCAGTTTGTCCATTTGGCCTACCGTAGAAACATGGCAGCGCAACATGGCGACTTCCATGTAAGAGGACCTGATAGAAATGGTTCACTCTAAGGTTATAAAGCTTCAACTAAAACAGTTGCATCTTTACACGCCACTGAAAACATTGTTATGTATATTCTATTGTATTTCTGTAAACAGATCCTCCTTAATATTACACAGTGGTCCTTTAAACAGGGCAAAACAAACAATAAAACACAGAATCCAGCTTTTTTACATGACACTTTGACACATGGATTGGAGACAGTGATTGAACCACCAACCCTGCAATTAAGCCACTGAGCCACAGCCGCCCCCTTTAGTGCTATTCATTTTGTTTCCCAATATACCTATTCTCTGCAGTGTGTCACAGTAACTGCAACAGACATTTTTATAGCATGTAATGTATAACCATAATCAACAATCAAATCCCTGCAAGAACATGAAATGGTAAGAGGGTGAAATTTGTAAGCACTTAATATTTATATAGTTATAAGACTTATGCAATGACACAGCACACCAAAACTTTATTGTCATGACTTGTGAAAGCATGGGGGTAGTATCTACACTCTTAACTCAATGATATCTTCTGCATAAAACTAACTACAACATATTTACTACACTGAAAGGATTCCGTCCAAATGATGTAAAACTCTGACAGCAGATGCATACTCCAAATGGGAATTGTCCTTTGAAACATTGTGTACGGTGCGGGATGTGAGGTCCAATTATGTACTTACAGTCAGATCTTTTGCGTAAATGGCTTTAGGCCAATTTAGTCACATGGCACTTGTATTACTTTATTATTTCTGAAAAACATTGTTTTGGCTGTGTCGTGCCTGAAGAGCGAGCCGGAAATGTAAAAGAATAGATGTGCACACTGGCAACATGCCTGCTGTGTGGACTCCAAATAAACAATGTCTGTTCACCACATGAGAATCTTTACAGGGGTGGTGACCCCTCCCCCCACTCACACACACACACACACACACACACACACACACACACACACACACACACACACACACACACACACACACACAATCGTTAATATAGTCGGTAGTACAGCATTCCAGTAATGATGGAGACATCTTGATAGAAACTCAGAGCACTTTTGCGACACTCAAGGGGAAAGAGCAATGGGACATCGCTTGGAATTTGCTAAATGATTTTTTCAGATCCAGGACAGTGAAGATTCATAGTGACCAGCTCATCTTTTGGCTCTGAGGATTGTGTCAACGTGCCCTGCTGGCCAGCCCCACTGACGTCAGTGTTTTCCACAGTTTTGCTCTTCAGTGCACTGACCTCATCAATTTCACCACCACAAAATACGTAATACTCTGGAGGTGCAGAAAGATTTTACCTGCCGAACCCACAGTGCATCTCCCCCATGTCCCTCCAGGACATCATTCCTCACCCTCACCTGTCATTAAGAAGAAAGATAGTTGCAGGTTTTCAAAGTGACAAAGTGAAGTATTGTAATGTGGTTTTGACAGTACCTTCTTACTCAGGTAACAAATAGACTTGCTTTTGCCAAAGCCCTCACGTATATGATGATTGTTGCTGCCAAATACTTCTCATTTATCTTTTCTTCCTTGACAAAGAATCCTGTGTCTTCTATATGTGGGCGTAACTGACTGTCATTGCTCCCCTTCTCACTTAAGGTTTGGAATACAACTTTTTATTTTATTTTACGGATAGTTACTTTACAGGAATGGTGCAAACAAATAGATATTGTATGTCCGTGCCATTTTCACAGTTGACCTTTGTACTATTTTCTTTATAAGGGGAAAATTATAAAGTCAGAGTTGTGTTATCAACGTATTCTAAAAAAGTAAGTTAAATAACTTAAACTGTTTATGAACAAGCTAGATGCACATATTATATAACTGGAACACCTCTCCATGCTCGAATGTGCAAAGTTAAATACTATCATCCTGTACATATGTACGCACCTTCATGTACATCATTTATGTAACTAACTTAAGTTATGTAACTAATGTACTCATTTTACCCAAACCTTTATCTTTTACTAAACCCAACCAAGTAGTTTTGGTGCCTTAACCTATCCAAACTGTGAGCGTTACATTAACCACGTTTTACTTTGAAAGTGTGAGCAGACATTGCATATTTATTGTTGTCAACTGTGGAGTCAGACAGGGTGAGGGGGGTAGTTGGGGCTGGGCTCTTTTTGAAATCCACAACCATCTCCACTGTCTTCAGAACATTGAGCTCCAGGTAGTTCTGACTGCACCAGTTCAACCTATGATCAATCTTCCACCTGTAGTCGGACTCACTCCCACCGAGCGGTCTAGAGTAAATGTGGGTGTCCTTTAAACCTGCATAAAAGTCCATTAGAAATAACGGTAAAATGACCCTGCTTTTATTAGGAATTGGCCGCTCACTTTCTCTGGTAAGTACATTTAGTTTTAAGCCTGTTGTTCGCTATCGAATCATCATAGTTAAGATGACAGTTAACGGGAACTACAGATGCACCTAGATAAGCAAGCTTTTTAAAAAATGTTTTAACCTTGTCCTGCCCAGTAGTCTGGCATGCAGTATTAGGAGCTGGATACCATGTTGTGCCAGACAGATTTTGCTTTAACAAAGGAGCTTTTTTATTTAGTCTTAGTCACCAGGCCACAAAACGGGGGTGGAAATAGGAGGGAGCACACAAACGTCACACAAACAGACACCACAGAGAAAGGACAGCACCTGTAAGAGAACAGGAGTGGGGGGGTGAGACAACAGGAAATGATAGAAAATACACCAAAGATTCCTGCAGGGGAGAAAAAAAGACAAGAGACAACCAACCGAACACCAAGGCAAGACAAGTTTATTTTATAGCACATTTCAACAACAAGGTAATTCAAAGTTTACATAAAACATAAAAGCAACAGGGAAATATAAAAAAGTTTAAAAGCTACATAAAATATAATAAAAGTTACAGTGTAAAAAGCTAAAAACAAAGAAAAAGAAAACAGGACAGTAAAAGTTACAGTGCAGTGTAAGTTATCAATAAGAAGAAAAAGAAAATTCTTAAATATTTAATTAAAAGCAGTAGTTATTAGTGAGAGTCTGTTGCCGCAACAATAGCCCAACGACGGTGGTGTCATCTGCAAAACACTAGAGCTTGACAGACTGGTGACTGGAGGTGCAGCTGTTCGTGTAAAGGGTAGTGGGGAAGATCGCAGCCTTGGGGGGAACCAGTGCTGATGGTCTAGGTGTCAGAAGCATGTTTTCCCAGCTTTAGACAGACAGGAAGTCTGTCAAGCACGCTCAACTGGGAAAGCTTGTCCTGCAGAAATCCATAGGACCCTGGCACAGGCATCCTGAGGAGTCCAGGTGCTGGATGACGAAGTGAAGGGCCATGTTTACTGCAGGCTAGCTACAGTTGGCCCTGTAGGGGAACCGCAGGGGATCCAGGAGTGGGACTGTAATGGATGTATCTCTGTTCCTGGATTCAAGGAAATAGCATTTTCCCATCTACACGGTATTCAATGGTACCGCATGCTCAAGTTGGGCAAAAGGGAGCCATTATCACTGTGTCACAGCAAGGGGTAGCTTTGCTGATGTGCTATTGTTCTTTTGCTGTCTGGGACTAACCCATGACGGTCTCCTCCCTCAACCAAAGTCATGTTTTGCGCTAAGCTGATTGGCTGAAGAGCCAAGCATGTTCATATCTAACAGTTTTTGGTAACCCTTCCTTTTACAGTCCCCTAATTACCAGGTATTTACCTGGTAAATATATGGTAAGTTACAGTGGGTTATTGGTAATTACCACAGGTAACAAGTATGTAAATGCAGAGAAACTACAAACTAATTACTAAGTATTTACCTGGTAAATATATGGTAAGTTATAGTGGGTTATTGGTAATTACCACAGGTAACAAGTATGTAAATGCAGAGAAACTACAAACTAATTACTAAGTATTTACCTGGTAAATATATGGTAAGTTACAGTGGGTTATTGGTAATTACCACAGGTAACAAGTACGTAAATGCAGAGAAACTACAAACGAATTATTAAGTATTTACCTGGTAAGCATATGCTAAATGATAGTATGTTACTGTCTAATTACTTAAGGTGATTAGTATGCAAATACATAGAAACTACAAGAGAAATAACACCACTATTAAATATCAACTCAACAAAGTACCGTGTACCTCAAAATTAAGATGGTAGTTTCCAACAAATTACCTTGTCTTACATAGTTGTTGTTCATTGCTACACCCATTTTTACAGGGTTTATCAAATAATTTACCTTACACTTACCTGTTAACTACCCTGCAGGAACTGTTTTCCCATAGTGTCATGGCACATCTTAAATACTGGGTATGTTCTTGCTGATGTTTTTACAATTTACTCGGTAAGTAAAGTGTAACTGTACTGTAAAAGGAAGCCTTGTTTATTTCCATGGTATTACCAGAATCGTACCATATAATCTAAGATTCACTTTTCCATGTAATCACAAATTTGTACCCTGTATGTCCTGCAACGTTACCAAGGAAAACATGGCAATTTACTCGGTAAGTAAAGTATAACTGTACTGTAAAAGGAAGCCTTGTTTATTTCCATGGTATTACCAGAAAAGTACCATATAATCCGTAAAAGATTCCCTTTTCCATTACTCACAAATTTGTACCCTGTATGTCCTGCAACGTTACCTAGGAAAACATGGCAATTTACTCGGTAAGTAAAGTGTAACTGTACTGTAAAGGAAGCCTTGTTTATTTCCATGGTATTACCAGAATCGTACCATATAATCTGTAAAAGATCATTACCTTTTCCATGAAACAACAGCGGAAGGAAACCTTGTTTATTTCCATAGTATAAACCAGACTCTTACCACATCCTCTTCAACTGGTTATACATTTATGAAGTCACAAACTTTTACCATGTGTGTCCTGCAACTTAACTAACTAAACATTCTAAGTAAAGTGAAACTGTACTTTAAAAGGAAACCTTATTTTTGGGGTGCATTTACCCCATCAGCATCACTTAAATGTGGTAGCATGCTCTGATGTCTTTGCAAAGGCGTCCAAGAATACCCTTCTTGTGCTCCTTTCCAAGCCAGTGGTTCCACTCAATGAACCTCAAGTTCATTTTTAATGCCTTTTCTGTCAGGTTTCCTCTGTATCGGTAAATGTCCTCTTTATAATTTCGCCACGCCCGTTCAATATGCTGCGTGTGAGCACCACTCCCAGGGTGGACAAAATGTCTCCTGTGATTCACCTGATAGTGAATGTAACCATGACGTGATAACCTGTTGTAGGCACTCCAGCTATCACTTATCACTTTACTACCGGGTCTAATGTACTTCTGGATAATTGGGAGCAGTCGCTTCCTGGATCGATATTTTACAAGCTTTAAGATTGGACGTCTGTGGCATCCCTTAACTTCCACCATTCCAAAGACCCACGAGCGTCTTCTCCAGGTGTGTCCACGTCGTCCACGTCCATACTGAAAATAAGTCAAATGTCTTGCTTAATAATTGTCCACCTATCATATGTACTGTACATTTTTTAAAACAGTGTTTACCATTTTACTTACAAAACCAGACCTTACCTTTCTTTTGTGTCTGAATTTGCTCTCATCTATGGCAACAAAAGCTCTCCTCCCTCCTATACGCATTTTCCGTCTAATCTCCAGTCGCCTGACTGCTTTACCACAGATCTCTCTTAACAGTGTGGTCACCCTGGTCAGTGATTGGCTGCTCCCACATACTCCGTCCTCGATCATGTCCACTTGTCTCTTCCTCAAACCCTGCGACAAACTGAAAAAAAAAAACTACTGAAGATGACAACTTCTATCAACATAATACCAGTTGATACCCTGATAGCCTAATTATAACAATACAACAATGTTTAAATATAATAATTAAATTACCAAATTGGTACAAAAAAACAAACCAAAAAATGTGGATTTAATAAATCAGTAATATTAGGGAATATTGCAGGACATTGTTACAGCGTAACCAAAACAAAGACAGAGCACGAGATAGAGAAACAGAGAGAGATCCCAACCTGTGCATAATCTTCATCCATGATGCTAACGTAATGTGTGACCTGGAGAATATTGAGCCCTCTCTGATGGACCTTGTGATGCCCCTGCCCCTGTGGTTTGCCTTTCTACAGCTCCTGTAACATATCATATCCCATAATCTGTAAATATCCAACATTGTATACTTTGTCAGGCTGTAATAAGGTACCAGGTGATCATTTTTGATCGCAAACCACTATTGTAAACTTAGAGTGAGTACTGGAAGTCTATGGGAAGTGATATTTTGGTTCTGTACTCCAACAACTTCAGTGTGAAAGGATTCCGTGACCAAGAGGTCAAGTACACACTGTCAGCTTCAGTTTTAGGGTACTTACATCCATACAGGATGACATCAGCACTTTTTGTAAATGATCCCCTCATTTTATGTTACTAAAAGTATTTGGACAGATTAATTATGCTAATAGTTGTAGTGAGTTCTTGGTCACATATCCTTTTCATGCAGTAACGGTATCACTAGAAGCTGGATTTTCTCAGGTGATGTTCTAAAGGCCTTTTGTTTTCTCTTCAGTGTGTGAAATATTTAAATCTGACTCAGATTGGGTGTTTGACTTGTGAATTATGTTTATGTAACATTACATTCTTTCTAACTCAGGATGCTATAATACTGTGTCACTGTCCCAAAGTTGAGCTTACTGTCACTTCTCCCCCAATCTAGACACTGTATGATGTAATGGCACATTGATGCAGGTGTAGCCAGTGTGGCAGTTATGCTTGGCTCTTACCACCTATATCCATCCTTGGTCGTGTTGGTTCTTTTGAGTTTCATTCTGTTGTTGCACACAGGGCATCGTTTTTTTTCGTGACAACAGCCTCTCCCTCTGGAGCCATTTTATTAATTTTTTTACCCCTTGTGCTGTCCTCTGAAGTAATGTTCTTGTCAATGTCATATTTCTGAAAAATACAGATAATTTAAAATGTAAGAGACATAACATTAGATGCAGCTGCAGTACTAACCTGGCTGTGTTCTAACCATCCGGCAAAGTCTCTTAAATCTGACATGTATATTCTAGATATATAAATTAATTCCACTCACACTGTCTTGGCGCCGCAATCAGTGAAGCGAATGCCCGCGGAAAGACCGGAAAATGCGTCAAACCGGAAGAGTCTGACTAGCGACAGTGGCTGCAGAAAGAGCGCTGAAGTTATCTACTGTGAGAAGGTAAGGTAACACCGCTCATTTCAAACAATTAGCATATGTTTTAGCTATATTTTTATAGTTTAATTGTTTCATCATATTCCACCTTTTTAAATAGTCATGCCAAGGACACGAGTTACCAGACGAACCAATAAGAGCAGAAGCCCCCCAGATGATGAGCCGCTGCAATCTGATAATGAAGGTATATTTATATTACATAACGTTAGTAAAGAATTTAATAACGCTAAAATGTTTAGTTTGTGTGCCTCCAATCGTCACTCTTACAAGTTGTGTTTTTTCACTGTAACGTTACGGTTTTTACAGTAAGTGTGACTGCTCAGTCACAGAGCTCTCTGCAATAGGCAATAACTTCGTTTACTTGTTAGCATAGTAACGTTATCAGGATAACGTCAGCAACATTTACAGTAAACAACACACAACATGTATGTTGTAACATTACAGTTTAAAGCACAAATTACAGGGTGTAACATTAAACCTCGCTAATCACTCTGAGAGTCCCTCATAGTGGTGATGTGTCAGGGAAGGAGTCGCCTTAATATAGGCCTAACGTTAATATGCCGTAAAACTTCAATTAATAGTCTCAAATAGCTGCCTAACGTTACCTCCTTTCCTTAGCCTGCTGTTGGAACACATTTAGACAAATAAATGCAGGTGCTCATTACAGGCATGGTCTGTTTTTTGGATGTATAAAACCTCTTAAACCCTGCGGGGTCGCCGGCTTTAGCTGCTTCTAAGCTGCTAACATCCTTAATACAAATATTAATGTTTAAACTTATGATCTATGTGTCAGTGTGTACATGCTACACATCGTTAGATCGGTTAGATTTTCCACAATTCAACTGTTTAGTTCATTTAACGAAAACAATGAGTCCCAAAGTCTGATTCTTATAGATTTACTGATGTAACCTGCATGATAACTTACAAGAGATGAAAAGGAAAATAAACCACCGACTCCCGTTACATTTGAAGCGCTCCTTATGTCCGAGTGTTCCTTGATTAACGTTATTTATATTCCTTTAGTCTGTAAGGGTCCACTGATCAAATGAATCAAAACAGCTTTTCATAAAAAGTAATCCAAGTTATGAATCCTGTCACGTGAAGTCCATGGCTCTGTCTGCTAACTTCTGCCACATTGTCCTGCAGAGTGTTGTTGTTTTCGTTACGTTGCTGCCTTCAAAATAAAAGCGCATAAGCCGTATGTCAGAGCTAGATCAAAACAGTACAGCCGGATTACTACAAAGCTCTGCGGTGGAATTGAAATAGAATATGTTATGATTGACTCCCACATTGGAGTTAAGGGTAAAATGAAAAAGAAATAAATAGCAAATGTATTTCTGTTTGCATCTATTATAGTTGTAGAGATTCAACAGAAAGCCACTGCTCCAACCATGGATAAGTTTCGTGAGGATTTCAAATTACTCAAAGAGGAAAACAGGCTTCTGAAAGAGGAGAACCGGCTTCTAAAAGAGGAGCGGGATTTCCTTAGGGAGAAAGCTCTGAACCCAGTAAAGACTGGACCCTCAACAACTTCAAAAGGTATCCAGACTGTGTTCCTCCCATAACCAACACAGAAGGCTTTTTCCATAGTCATAATTATTCAAGTTGTTTGTTATTTTGCGTATATTGATTTGATATCCCCACATCATGCAAATGAATAAGAAAAATAAACTACAAGAAAATTATTTGAGAACACTTAATTACTTTTAATTTTTTGTTACTCTGTTTTAGGGTCCCACAAAAAGAAAGTTCTGGATTCTTCAGACTCTTCAACATCTGACTCTGAGTCTGACTCCTCATCTGAAAGAGGGAAGAGGAAGAGAAAGCAGAAGAAGAACAAGAAAACCCATGCAGCATTTGGAAAAAGAGGTGAATTATATAATTTGAAAAAAAGCAGGCTCTCAACTAAAATACATTTTTATGTACATATGACATTATCTTAATATAAGAATGTTTTTTTCAGTGTAGCGCCCGTATGTGTTGAATGATTTTACTAAGCATAAGGCTAAGATCACTGCCAACACACACAATCTACAACCCTATATACATGTGCCATATTCAAGTCTGGGCCGATTATCAAACAGTTATGTGTTTTATTGTAATACGTTATTGATACTACAGAAGAAGAGTTGTGATTGCACTAGATTGTTTCGGGCTATTCAACTAATGCCTGAATGTCCTGTTTTATATAATCAAAGCTGCATTTTTTTGTGGTAATGATATAATGTTTTTATGTGGTTTTATGATCTGTCTTGTAGTTCAGAGTCCAGAGGATGTCGTGCACAGGTACCGTGCTGTCCTAAAAGAGTTTAGACGCACAAGGAGCGTCAGCCTCAGTTGCAGAACACTCGACGTGGACCGGAACACGATCGCATTGACTGCTATCATTGCTGAAATTGTGATTGCTGCAGAAGGTGAAAACTTCGGGCCGCTGCCAGTGTTCAAAGAGGAGGACACTGTAGGCAATTATGCAAAAATCTGCAAGGCCTTCCTAGAGGGCAACAAACCTCTTGGGGATAAAATAAAAACAATGAAAGAAGATTCAGAGCTACTCCCCATTAAATATAAATTTAGAAAGTGAGAGGCCATACTGCTGTCTTCATTGTTAATGGCCAGTTTTGCACTTTGTCAATGGTTCTGTGTTTCTTTGAACCCAGTTTCTACATTTTCTATTAAGGGCTGTTAATAGTTATATATTTACATGGTAAGAACGATTTAAGTTTGTTTATATTTCTTTATTTAAATTCTTTTTGATACTATGTAAAATATGGCTTTCTTTTACAGTATATTTTTAGCTTACTTACTGAGTAAATAGTGTTGTTTTACATAGTAAACTGTAGTTACCCAAAAGGGGTGGAAACTCTTTTGCAGATTATAGGGAAAGATCTACTGAGAATGTTTAGTTAGTTAAGTTGCAGGACACACGGTAAAAGTTTGTGACTTCATAAATGTATAACCAGTTGAAGAGGATGTGGTAAGAGTCTGGTTTATACTATGGAAATAAACAAGGTTTCCTTCCGCTGTTGTTTCATGGAAAAGGTAATGATCTTTTACAGATTATATGGTACGATTCTGGTAATACCATGGAAATAAACAAGGCTTCCTTTTACAGTACAGTTACACTTTACTTACCGAGTAAATTGCCATGTTTTCCTAGGTAACGTTGCAGGACATACAGGGTACAAATTTGTGAGTAATGGAAAAGGGAATCTTTTACGGATTATATGGTACTTTTCTGGTAATACCATGGAAATAAACAAGGCTTCCTTTTACAGTACAGTTATACTTTACTTACCGAGTAAATTGCCATGTTTTCCTTGGTAACGTTGCAGGACATACAGGGTACAAATTTGTGATTACATGGAAAAGTGAATCTTAGATTATATGGTACGATTCTGGTAATACCATGGAAATAAACAAGGCTTCCTTTTACAGTACAGTTACACTTTACTTACCGAGTAAATTGTAAAAACATCAGCAAGAACATACCCAGTATTTAAGATGTGCCATGACACTATGGGAAAACAGTTCCTGCAGGGTAGTTAACAGGTAAGTGTAAGGTAAATTATTTGATAAACCCTGTAAAAATGGGTGTAGCAATGAACAACAACTATGTAAGACAAGGTAATTTGTTGGAAACTACCATCTTAATTTTGAGGTACCACGGTACTTTGTTGAGTTGATATTTAATAGTGGTGTTATTTCTCTTGTAGTTTCTATGTATTTGCATACTAATCACCTTAAGTAATTAGACAGTAACATACTATCATTTAGCATATGCTTACCAGGTAAATACTTAATAATTCGTTTGTAGTTTCTCTGCATTTACGTACTTGTTACCTGTGGTAATTACCAATAACCCACTGTAACTTACCATATATTTACCAGGTAAATACTTAGTAATTAGTTTGTAGTTTCTCTGCATTTACGTACTTGTTACCTGTGGTAATTACCAATAACGCACTGTAACTTACCATATATTTACCAGGTAAATACTTAGTAATTAGTTTGTAGTTTCTCTGCATTTACATACTTGTTACCTGTGGTAATTACCAATAACGCACTATAACTTACCATATATTTACCAGGTATATACCTGGTAATTAGGGGACTGTAAAAGGAAGGGTTACCCAGTTTTTTTTCAAATCCTTTCAGTACTTTCGTATCTTGTTTCTGAATCTTTGTGCTTTCGAGTTGTGTTACAGTCTTCTTATTCACTGTTGTCCTATAGAACTACATATTTTTGGAGTTACTGCTAATGCAAGCCACACCTTTCCGGCTGCTGCTACACATTAAAAACTCTAGGGTGGCAAACCACAGGGAAGCTTTTCTTGTGAAGCAGCTTAAGGAAAACCAATGAATTTGTCACAAAAATTAGAGGAGCTTTAAGTAGTATTAACGGATTGTTTGGCCGCTCTTTGCCACTGGAAAAAGCTGTAAATATAAGACTGACATTAGAAAGTTGATATAGAGAACATGGTAGCAAACAGTTTTTCAGATCCAGCAGACACCAAGTAATATAACCATTATGGACTCATGTTTTTAACTACTCAATAAATCTAAGTCCAGTGTCGACTCTTCTCAGCTTTGTTTTTGGTCTCCACCGATGCCTGATGTAAATATCTGTCTGATTAGCTGCTAAATGCTCAACAATGTTGACCAAAACAATGCGCTGAAAGATACTAAAATACTGTACAGGGGAACTTTAGACTTGGGTAATGACGCTATGTGGGCCCTCCTTCACATTACACATTTGACCCTTTTTTATAGGTATCAAAATCCCTTCTAGTGCATTTCAACCTAAGACACCTACAGTATGTCACAGAGAACATTTGCACATTTTAAGGCACCTACACAAAAGAATGGTTGAAGTCTTTGAAAGTGCAAAAATACAAAACACTTGTGTTGTGAAGATTTTCTTAAGGCAAATTCATTGACATACTGGGCCTGTAGATGTTTGAGAGGCTTTAGGCATGGCTTTTACTGGTTTGCAGCCATTATGTGTGGTCGGTCAATCAGTCAGCCGGGTCACAGCTGTTTTACCTCTGATGGGCAGCTAGAAACTGAATCCTTACACTATTTTGGCTCCTTCTCAAAGCTATGTTGTCCCTTGGCTCAGTGTGATGAAGTCCAGGCTGTTGACTTAAAGAGGAACTTCACTGCTACGAAGGTGCAAGTACTACGAATGTAGCATTTATCTAGAAACACGAAGAACCTTTATTCACATAAAGCAAGTTTAATCTGACAGGTATGGAGTTATATTTGTGACTCATTCTTGAGTGGTTTTTTGAGACATTGTTATCACAGAAAGAATAAATTAATTAAAATTTATTTGAGCAAACAAAAATCTTCTATTTGTCAACAAGTTTATTTACATGTTTCTCCTGCTCTCTCAACATCGCTGCACTCCAATCTCAGTTTTGCCTGCACCCAACATAACGGAGTGTCACAGTGTGCCAATTACAGAAAATGGGTCTGTAATTTCTGATTAGCTTTTTTTGTCCCCAGTCCAATTGCTAGAGAGGGAATATTGGACTTACATTTATCTGACGCTTTTATCCGAAACGACTTACAATTGTTATATATGTCAGAGGTCGCACGCCACACATTGGTGGATGTGTTACAGTGGGGAATTGAACCTGTGTCTCTCACACCAAAGGCATGTGTCTTATCCACTGCACCATCACCCGCCCCCCCCCCCAAGAACGTTACATTAGTAGACACACCATAGCCAGATGGAAGTAGTTTATAGCAGTGGTTCTCAAACTTTTTCACATCAGGGACCCCTAAACTGACATATATTAGACCACGGACCCCTCATCTGATTGCATTTTTGCTTTTAGATGTTTTATTACAAAATATGTTTGTACCATATGACCAAAATAGTCATACATTCTGTCTTTGTGTTACTTACGGAAGGAATTATAGTGAGTGCATTTGTGTGCTGGGCCAGAGTGGTTAATTTTACATGAGAGTAGAGCGGCAACAGTTCTGTTGTCCAACGTCTACCTGCAGGTGGCAGTTATCGCGAGGCTAGTGACAGAGCTCAGACTGGGTATAGGTGTGTTCGAGATGACGGCGGCTGACTTTCGCTGACTTCATAGTCTAAAGTGAGCTGCAGGTGACTGCAGGGGCGGGGTATAAAAACGGCGCTGTAAAGTTGGACACATTCTACCTGCGTGAGCTCACTGTGAGCTGAGATCAATGACTGATCTCGCTGCCATTGCAAAGAAAAATGCCGCGAGACCAGGCAAAAGTGTGGTTCCAACTTTGTGCAGTCGGGGAAAAGCAACTGCGGCCGCCGGACTCGGCGCCTGCAGTGGCCTTGCTCCCACGGGTTTTTAATGTCATGTGTCCTGGTGACGTTTTGCAGCGCCGGCTAAAATCGGGCATGATTTCTAACCTTTTTATATACAGTCTATGTTTCTAACCAGTGTAACCAGCTGACCCCGAGTACATAGGCTACTGCACGGTCCTGACTCGAAACGGCGACCTCGGGTACGGGAGGCGGACACACTGACAAGGAGGCTAAAACTCACGGGCGCTAGCGTCCTTCGCCAGTGCGTCTCTTAATGTGTTGGGGAGTGAGGTTTACTCACTGCACAGCTTTGCTGGCTTCCGTCACACCAGCATACCTTATTTTAAGTCCAACATGCATCACCTTAAGTCAGCCCTGCGCAGTGCTGCATGGGTATTATTATTTTTAATAACGCAGGTTAAAATACGGGAGATTTACAGGAAAATACTAATACAGGAGAACGACGGGAAAGAAGGGTAAAATACGGGACTTTCCCGGCCAAAACGGGATACTTGACAGGTATGTCCCCTGCTGGGGATCCCTGAAACCCTCTCAAAGACCGCTGAGGGTCCCCAGACCGCACTTTGAGAACCACTGGTGTATACTATTTGTTGCTTGGACATGAGGCTACTTTCTTAGCCTGTAGCCTTGCTATATTTGTAGCTTGCTCACGTCTGCCATATGTTTGGTAACTAACTAAGCTAGTCTATGGAATCAAGGAATCTAGCCTTGTCAGAGCAACATTGGAGAACTAGCAAGGGACATCTAGATTTTTAAAGCATCCTTCTAAAGTCGCCCCCCCAAACACGTACTACCGGACTTATTACAATCCTGCAACAGCATCGGATCCTGCAATTTTTCTTTCATTTTGAAGTTGATTTATTGATCCGGAGCTAAAATAATTTGTCTACCCCAGCTTTTGTCAACTAGCACGTCGACAATATGCATGTAAAACACACAAATGAATACAGTGACTTAAGCAATGACCCCCAAATAGAAGCTAAACGCATGATCCAATTATACACACCTTACCCCAGCAAATAAAAACACATACAATGGCTGACTTTTTTATTACATCATCTCCCAAGGTAGAAATGATCGTCAACAAGATCCTGAACTGCTCTGACAAGATGTATAAAGAATGCAGGACACAGTCGTAGCAGCAGCACAAGAGAGCTCTCATTCCTTAGGTTAATGCTGTGGTTGTAGAGCAGTCTACCTCTGGCCCATAAGGGGCAGGTGTTAGTTGTAAAATCCAACCGCTAAGCTCCCCCCTGCTATTTACTAGCCCAGCATGCCAGGCCAAGCGTGAGCCCTGCGCTAATTGTACATCAATGCTTGGCTCTACAACAGGTAATCTCTACCAGGTGCTGTCATTCTTGTCACCGTGGGCATGCGATTACGTAGATCTACAATGAACAACATGAACATAGTATGTTGAGGTATTCCACACTCACACATACACACAGTACACCTACTGGATAAAGTCCAGGCACAAAGAGCTTGTTCTAGTCTGGAATCCATGTCAAGGAAGTTACACTAATTGTTAGAGATTTACAAGGAGCAATATAATTGATTGACTTAATTTAACACAGTGTGAACGGTCATTTCTCACTCACTCTGTAAAATGTAGCTCCAGGTGGATCAGGTGGCAACTCAGTCAGGATCTAGTTACAGCAGGTCTGCGCAGACTATACGGGTATGGTGCCACTATTTCTCTAGGAATAAGAAAGACCCTTGACAAGAACAAGATTCACATGTTTTATACATCTTTATGGATCTAATAGTCTCACAGATTCATTAAAAAGTCTTTTAAGATGTAGAATACTTAAGTGAATACATAGTATAGTGAAAGCTATTATAAACTAGAGACCAACTTTGAGAGATACTTAATAACAAGGGTATTTTTTCCAAAAATGTCACGTCTTACAACCTGTTCTTTCATGTACAAGTATGTTCAGGCCATGTCCTCCTAAAGTATTTGCTAAACACACAGCCCTAGGGAGCAAGAAGTTGCTGATTTGTGGTTTATCTGTAACAAAATCCAGAATCCAGTTGCAGAGGCAAATGTTGAAACACAAAAACAGCTGGGAGATCTTATCTATTAATCATGGGATGACTAACCTTAACTGAATGCTAATAAGCTGAAGCCAAATATAATGAAAAACTCTCCTAAATACAGAACAAGGTTTTTTACATTCTTTTCCATTTATTTTGCTTTTTTTTACCACTGCATAAATTAAATAGTTAAAATGTGCGTTTTACTCAGTGTTTCCCAGAGGATTTGGAGAGACTATGAGGCCTGAGAGGGTCCAGTAAAGTAAATTATTTTTAATGGACACATGTAATATATTTTATACTTTATGTGGATAAAATCCAATTAATCTTATTTCCATACTGTATAGACACCTTATTTTGAAAACCTGGACGTTGTCACGTGTGTCCTCACACTAAATTCATCAAGTCCGACCTTGTTTGATAAATAATGTTGTATGTGGTTCTTGTATCGCGTAACATGAAGACTTCACAGCCTCGCTTCAGGTAGGACTCTCAAACTGCAACACTTGTCTTTGTAAAGAGACAAACTGACAGGATAAAGTCGCTAACCTGCCTGTCAAATTTTTAATGAATATTTTCAACTGTTAAATGCCACAGGTGTTGCTGCAAATTCAAACACGAGAACTGCACCAGAACGGCATCAAACTTTACTAAATGGCTGTGACTGGAAATGGCAAAGGAAGACATTGTGCACGTTAAAAATATGCAAAGCAACACCATGAATATTATTCAATGTATAGCTGAGCTTTTTACTGGAAATATTCATACGTAACCCCCATTGTGATCAGGTAATCATGAACATTTTCATAAATAACTCTAATTTAATTCAATGACATTTATTTGTGATGAAATGACATAATTAAATTACACGTAACTAGTTACTCCCTGACACTGCCTATTTGTTCATATTGTCCAGGTGGTATCTAGTATGTTCTGGTTCACGTTATTGTGAATGATATGGAATCATCTATGGAGTGGTTTGAGTAATGTGCAAGCAGCAGTAATGCTTAACAATGCAGATTACATATTCCTGAGTAAGTGCTAGGGCACAAGTAATGACCGAAGTTTGTGTGAGTGCACAGTCAAAACTGGAAAATATATAAAAGTGGGTGGGCACACAAAAAGTCGGTAAAAGGAAAACTTCTAACTCAGAATACATTTTCAGTGATGGAGTTAGTGTCATTGTTTGATTTGCAACAATCTTGTCTTGTTATTTTGTTCCTGACAACCACAAGACCAGCTCCAGCTGCGCTCTGACCACCAGCTAAATTGCCTCATGTCTGATGGGGTGACTCAACCACTATAAACCAGAAAATAACAGACAGAAATTGGGGCTTGAGGGAGGAGAGGGGTAATGAGCTAGGAGTGTGGATGGAAAAAGAGATAGGTTTGGGTGGGGTAAAGAGGAATAGACACAGAGGTGGATGACAATATATCAGTAAAATATGAGCAGCATTACAATATGTGTCAGTTTTTTTCCCCTGAGTTTTTTCAGAAACAGGTATGGAGAAGTAGGACAGCTAGATAGCTACACTTTCTTGACTGGTTTCCAGTTATATGTTATTATTAGACTGTACAAACAGCGGAATGAATTTAAGCAAAAGTAAATCAAACTGTCCTCAAACAATCACAAAATGACCTGCAGCAAATTATATCAAAAGAGGATCAGTCATTTTAGTGAAACCTGCGGCGCAGAACTTTAATCTCACCTTCTGACAGTGACAATAATTACTTAAACACTGTTGAAGCGTGCTTATGATGTATGTGAGACCGGCCCCACACTCCTGTTCAGAAATAGTTCTAAAAGTTGCTGTAGCATACCCAATCGCACCGCTTGCTCCAGAGCCATGAAGAGAGAGAGTGGCACCATTTCTGCTAATTTGAGTTCAAATGACTTTATTGGCATGACGTAACGTTGCCAAAGCATATTAACACAAACTATACAATGGAAATAAAAACACAAATAAACAAAAATAAACACTAAACAACACTCAATAATAAATGTTCTCCCCAATGGAACTTTTTTTTTTGTTTTTACAGTCATGGAGCTCTGTGAATGGCTCTGGGTTGCTCTCCTGTTCAGCTCTGAAGGGAAGGTATGTTTCAGACTTAGCTGATGTCACAGAGGGTGGAAGACTGTTCCAGAGAGATGGGACCCTTTTGGCAAAATCCCAATCACCCTCGGATCTGTGCAGGGTGCGGGGTATAAATTATAGAGGTGGAACAGGGATGTAAAGGTCCGGAAATGTAGGAAGGGGAAGGCTCCTGCATGGCCTTTTAATGTGATAAACTGCTGAGACAGGAGAAAAGAGCACTGCAGCAGTGAAGATGTGAAAAAAATAAGGGTCTGGATTAGTAATTCTAGATCTATGGTTGATAGCATTGATTTAAATTTTGTTCCGGAGTTAAAAGAAGCACAAGTACAAGTGAGTGCACGTCAAGGTTGCACTGCACAGACGATCTCAACGGTCGACCTCCGGTATGGACGAGGAGGCTAAAACCCATGGGCACTAGCGTCGATCACCAGCGCGTCTCTTAAGGTGTCGGGGAGTGAGGTTTATTCACTGCACAGCCTCGCTGGCTTCCGTTACACATGCTTGTTTATGTTTATGTTCAGGTTTTGGTCAAAGATTACACTCAGGTTTCTTCAGAAGGGTTCGACACTGCTGGCAGCAGCAGGCTTTCACGTCAGAGACAAACTTATTAGGACTGAAGGAGAACTTCAGTTTCTTTGGATTTAACTGAAAGCAGTAGATGAGATCACATCATTATCACAATTACCTGAGTAATAACTGGTTTTGATACCACAGTTGTGCACAGTATCAACACATACCAGAGCATTCCAGTGTTGTTTAAAACATGCAGTTGTGTTTCTGCCACATGTGATTTCATGTTTGTGACTCAGAGATCCTGTCGTCAGTAATGACACCTCTGTGTCCTTATTGCAGAGACGACAGGCTCTCATACTGAAAGTCATGTTAAACAAGCACTTCACTGGTTCGTTCTTCATAAACTTGTTTAATGTTTAAGATTTGACACAAGCTGTTTGGATGGGACGGCTTGTTCAAAGGGCAAATACAACAACGAAGGTTTAATGTTTAATGAATTTTCCACTTGCCTGGTTTGACAGTAGGTCGAATTTCTTCTGTACTGATCCTATAGGGTTAATGATCATCGAGGACATGCACTCGAAGAGATTTGGGGCTATCGACATGTGCTATGGTGGAACTGCTCATGTGTGATGAGGGATGTTCAGGCTATGTCCTTCTCAAGGATTTTCTAAACACAGTCCTAGGAGGATTTTGCTTTTGATCTGTGCTATTTCTCACACAAAATCCAGAATGCAGTTGTAAAGGGAGGAGTTGAAAGACAGCAGGGGATCTGATCCATCAGTCACAGTCTGCATGTTGAAGTGTCCTTGGACAAGATACTGAACCCCAAATTGCTCCTGATGGCTGAGTCATCAGTGTGTGAATGTATTAGTTTTTCGTTTCTGATGAACAGTTGGCCGCTTGCATGTTGGCACTATGAGTGGGAATGGGTAAATGCTGATTGTAGTGTAAAGCTCACTAGAACGGTGCTCTGCAGTCCATTTACTGTAGTATATAGTGCCACGCACTTAGACTATGTTGATGAGGTTATTGTCTGTGGAGGAGGCGGACTAACTCCGAGGTGTGATTAGTCAGGCTACGGCTGAAGGAATGTATCGCTAACATGTTGGATTGTAAATAAACTAAGAGCTCGTGCAGTTAAAGCCAAGTCTCTGGATGTTCATCAACATTATGCTACTATACGGTCATGAAAGGGCATAACAAGGACGATCATTTTTCCATTGCTCATTGAAGTCTGGTAAATTTTGTATATAAAACAAGAGAGGACATACACTCAGGTAGTGGTGTGTCTAAACGTGGACAATTCATTGCTTAGAGTCATTACAACCAGTGACAGAAATGTGAAAACTGCATTCATATTCAGAGGATTACTTCAGACAGTGCATATGATCATTTCATAGAGGCATCTGTGATGTTCTCACATGCAGGGGGCACCCAGAGTTGAACTGGGGACCTCTTGATCTGCAGTCAAATGCTCTGCCACTGAGCTATACCCCCCTGACAACAACTTTTCCATTGCTCACTGATAGTCTGGTAAATGACCACATGGACAAAAATATTTATAAATATTTTGTATATAAAACAGAGCACTGGCATTTACGTAGTGGTGTGTCTAAACGTGGACAAGTCATTGCTTAGAGTCATTACAACCAGTGATGGAAATATGAAAATTAGCCAGTTTGTCTGCATATTCAATGGATTACTTCAGAAAATACATATGACCATTTTATACAATGAAAGACGGCTTAAAGATTTCAAAATCATGACAGACTGGAAGTCATGCTGTATGTTCTCACAGGTAGGGGGCACCCAGATGTGAACTGGGGACCTCTTGATCTGTAGTCAAATGAGCTATACCCCCTGTGCCAGTAGCATATCTATTTCTCATTGATATTCTAGATAAAAATGTTTATAAATATTTTGCATAATACATAAAATAAGAGAATACATGCACTTACGTAGGGGTGTGTCTAAACACGGACAAGTCATTGCTTAGCATCATTACAGCCAGTGCCAGAAAATTGTGAAAATTATCCAGTATTCAATGGATTGCTTCAGAAAGTACAAAAAGCCATTTGAGACAATGATTAAAGATTTCAAAATCATGACAGACTGGATGTCATGCTGTTTGTTCTCACAGTTAGGGGGCACCCAGATTTGAACTGAGGACCTCTTGATCTGCAGTCAAATGCTCTACCACTGAGCTATACCCCCCTGTTCCTAAAGTATATAGTGCCGCGCCATCATACCATGGTGATAAATTATTGTCTGAGGGGGAGGCAGAAGTGTTGTTCCCATCTCCTCCATTTTTGGGAGAAAACTGGAGGAGATGGGAACATTTCCTAACCTATAGTACATGACCGCGAGTGGTGCAGAAGGTAAGGAGGAAAAAATTAAAGAAGCCATCATGCTGCATGCACTAGGAGAGGAGGCTCTCGAAGTGTACAACTCGCTTAACATTGAACATGATGAAGAAGCAGACTGTTGACGACGTTCTTGCAGCTTTCAGATCCTATTGTCAGCCTAAGAAAAATATAGTGTTTGAAAGATACCAGTTTTGGGCGCATCCCATGGCAGAGTCTATCACAATCGAGAAATGTGACAGAACTCTAGCAAAAGAGACTGTGAATTTGGTGCCACAGAAAATGACATTATCAGAGACAAGATTGTGTTTAGTATGCATCATCAGCGCCTGAAAAACAGACTATGAAGAGAACCAAATCTCACACTAGAGAAGGCAATGGACGCATGTCGAGCTGCTGAGACTGCTAAAGCACAAATACAAGCATTGACTGCAGCTACCCTGGAGAAAACAGTGCATGCTCTGCAAAAGAAAAAAATGAAGAACAGTCAGATTTGGCATAAAGGCTGAAAGCAGCCAGTTCAACAACACATGCCAATGCAATGTCCAGCATATGGAGTTTCCTGCCCTTTTCCAAGTGTGGAAAAAGGAACCATTATGCAAAGATGTGTGGGTCAGGCAGAAGTCATCATGGCAAGACAGTGCACGATATAATACCAGAAGTAAATGCTCTGTTTATTGGAAATGTGAACGTTGATCAGCGGGCCCCAAAAGCTGACAGGTCCTAGTACTCCTAGTATGCCTGTCAAGTTCAAGTTGGACACAGAAGCCGAGGCCTACGTTCTACCACTCAAACTGTACAAGGCCATGAAAAGGAAGGCCAAGTGTGAAAGGAGAACACACCTAAAACTGCAACACACAAGGACTCACTCCAGTCATATATGGGTGCAGGAAAATATCACTGGCAGTAATGGACAGGGTCAAGACCACTCTTGATGACCTGTTACAAGCAGATGTCATTGCATAAGTGACCGAACCAGCTGTGGGTGAATAGCCTTGTAATCACAGAAAAGAAAGACAAGAAGAAACTGCAGGTTTGTTTGGACCCCAGTGAGGCCTTAGTGAGGCCTACTAAGACTACATTACACCATTCCTACCTACAGACAAAGTTTTGTGCAAGCTTGCTGGTAAGAAGATATTCACAGTGCTAGATGAAAACGGTATCAGTTCAAACGCTTACCTTTTGGAATGAAGTCTGCAAGCCAAGTCTTCCCCCAACGCAATTGTGAAACGTTTGGAGACATCCAAGGAGTTCACATTTTTGCTGATGACATGATCATCGCTGTCAACTACATGGGCCACATTGTTACTTTGGACGGTGTTAGAGCAGATGACGCAAAAGTTAAATCCATTGCAGAAATGCCACCACCCACTGACAGAGCAGGACTACAGCGAATGCTTGGCATGATCAAGTATCTCGTGCAGTACACCCCAGGTGAGGCGACCATAATGGCACTACTGAGGCAGTTACTGCGCAAGGACAATGTATGCCAATGGCAACTCGAACACATTGAGGCAGAAAAGAAAATGAAAGACGCCCTCACATCTGCTCCAGTGCTCAGGTTCTTTGATCCAAAGACACAACTTATCATACAAGCGGATACATCGAAAGATACACTAAGCTAATAAACTGAATTGTTAAGTAAACAAAGAACGACAGACAAGTTAAAGAAATTATATTCTGTTCATGCAGATGGTTTGCTATTGATGGGGTAACATTTCTGTAACTGTAACAGAAGTTATAGATCTGTGCTAATATGAGCTACAAGGTCACTAGTTCTTGTGTTAAAACAAATGTGAGTAAATTAGTAATGGTAATAGAACACAAAGTTAAGTTTGAAAAGAGATTTATTATAGTAGTTGTATAGTGTAACATTCATGCTGTGAAAGAAAGATGTAGTATATAGTGCTGCGCACTTATACTATGGTGATGAACCTATTGTTTGAGGAGGAGGCAGAGTAACTCCGAATTAATCAGACATGCCCACATTAGTAGTGATTCAGCAGATGATGCCATCAGAGCAGGAACGTCCCTCTCTAACTTCCTGAAGACTCCAAGAACACCTATTCTTATAACACCTCTAATATGCACTTCCTGTGCTCCTCTTTTTCTATCCCCTTCAAATTCTCTTGTATTGATTGCACTATTGGTTAACTCTTACTTCTTGCCTTAGGTATTTACCCAAATTGATCCCGTACTTGCTAAGAACTCTAATATTTATTGTTGCTCTTACTAGTATCTATTGTCACTTTAAGATATCTTACTGTAGTGATGCTTTATTGATGCTTGAATGTTGTTCTTCAAATGCATGGATAAAACCATCTGCCAAATGAGTAAATGTACAGTTCAAGTGATAGTTTACATATTTTTTCTAATCCTGAAAGCTCACCCCCTTACCCTAAAATAGCTGCTATGAGGAACCTGATTTTGACTAATTTAGGCTTAGAGTGAATTTAGCTGTTTTCAGAGAGAAATGATGCCATGAATTCAATTACTTGTGTTCATGGCAAAGGAATTGCAGGTTTTTCCAGAGGCTGATGATTACCAGAAGGTAGTGTCATAATAGAAGCATATTTCTCCATCTGGCCTCACGATCCTTACAAAGTTGTTGTCAGGACAGTCTCCAGACGTTTAAATTTTCCAGACCTGTCACTGATCTGACCTGTGGGTAAGAAAAGGTATAAAAGAGCGAGGCACCGTGTATAATTTTTACTGTTGGAGTAGATTTAATTAGTAATCTAGTGAAGTTCGCAGGTGATCCATCAGAGGCTGTCGGGATCGGGCCTCCTCTGCTCTCCTCTCCTCCACACTGCTAACACATTCTACATATGGAATCTCAGAATGATAAATGGAGCTGGAAACTGTGAGCCAGTCAAACACCCCAGTCACACCCACATTTCTTAATCTCAGCTCCTCATAGCATCCTCACACCCCTGGTTTCCATCTTTCAACTGCTACAAGAGAGCAGCTGTTAGAGGAAGATTAAATTGGCTTTTTGTTTGTCTTATATAAACTTTGGTTTTTGTTTGGCTAATATTTGGCTTCGCATGGCAACAAATCGACTAAGGCCAAAATTCTGCACTGTACTTGTACTGTATAAGTTTTAACAGGAGTATGCATTAGTCATGGATATTATGAAGTTCTGTTAGAGACTGTTCTGTTTTCCTGACACTTTCTAGTGCAGTCTACTCAAAACCCCTAAAGGAACTCTGTGTTTCAACCTGGCATATTTGCCATTAATGTGGTCATTCTGCCAATATAGATTGCGTTCATTTTGTACTCTGTAATGGCTCAGAAAACAGCTGTTTTGAACCCATTATAGCTAATTGCATAGGGATTTACATCTGGGTCAACTTGTTGGCCTTTTCTCTCAGCTATAATTATGTCGGATCATAGTGGGTAAAGGAAAATAAAAAAACTTGTTGTTAGTGTTTGTAGCTGATGGGTCACACATTACATGCTGTAATGGCATTTTCTTACTATAAGGAGAATGTTTGGTCTGGTCTTTCTGCCAGTTGATTTTGAGGTGCAACAAAGTCTGGATGAAAATGTTGATCAGAACCGCAAATTTATTTGTGGTGACTTAGTTACACAGCTTTGATCACTGTTCTTGGATGTGGACTCATCTAGACTTTCCAAGTATGGCATTAACACTGTCCCACTGTATGCAGCAGAAGTTTTCCTCCTCAGTAGGCAGTGGAGAACAGTGAGCACAGGAACACTGCCTGATGTACATCGCCTCTCTGTGCCTTTTTTAGTCAGCCTTTACAATAGGGGTATTAAGGCAGCATTTCCACAACCTCCTCCAGCAGGACTTGAATCACTGCTCATGTCACAACATCCCCATGAGGAGTCTGATAAACTACTTCCATGTGACCTTCGTGGTGGTATTTCCACACTTCAGTCAATGAAGCTGATGGATTAAAGGCTGGAAGCTGTCAATGAAAGTTGTCTAGTCAGCCACTAGTGTTGTTAAAGTGTTGGGAAAGACAAATGGATCAGCCATATTAACAGAGGAATGATCCAGAGTCAATAATGATTGGTGCTTGATGTGTTTCTTGTGTTTCTTTAGTGGGACTGCTTATCTTTAAACAATAATGTGTTGCCCCATGACCAGTTAGATATTAGCCATTACAGTACTGATTTGAAAAAGTTCTCTCAACACAGCTGACCTGAGAAAATCAGTCCACAGAGTGGAACAAATTGTGATTAGCTTACACAGGTGTTGTTTAATGTACCCTTTCCCCTGTCTGATCACATCAATACTGCAGAGTCCTGGGGTGTAGTTGGGTAAGGATGCCTCCCACCTTGCATTATGGCAACAGACATAAGTCTCACTGTATGTGTATTTCACAATGTTTTCACTGTTCCTGCTTGCTAATTACCATGAGTGACGTTCAGTTGAAGATGATGTTCTCCCTAAGGTGAATGCAAACGTGGGTCTGTGGTTGTGTGTTGGTATGAATAAATCTGGTACTGGAGATTGCTCCCCCAAGTTCTTATAGAAACCTTAGCTTGCCACAATGCTTAACACGAACCCTTCATATGCTGTCGAGCACCCCTGTCCAGTGTCCTGTTCTTGAGTTTTTGCCTATGTGTTGTGAATGGATAGATTACTGGAACCAGAACAGATCACAGATCTACCAGTAACACAACTGACAATGAAAATGCTGCAGCCCTCTTCCACCAGAGTGCAACATTATGGGAGGTAGCACCTGTGTCTGTGTGTGTGTGTGTGAGTGTGTGTGTGTGTGTGTGTGTGTGTATAATGTGCTTAAATATAGTGTAGAGTCAGGTGTGCAGGAGTCAGGGGACCAGCTGCAAATCATCAGCCTCATTCAGATCTGCATTATACATCCAGTACATCCTGCTGCTCTGCGCCATATCACAGACTAACCAACTATTCTCTGCCTGGACTGACTCTCTCCGTCACACTTAAAGACAAGGATCCCTGGAACTCTGGAGATCTGTCAGACAAACACTCTGGACCGCAACCCAGACCCCCTCCTCTGCCCCGTGCATCAGAGTTTACAGCTAACTCCAGCCTTAACAGCACCCACTGTAAACCAATTGAAAGTTTCTAGAAATGTACGATCCACCAGGTTACGTCATAACTGAATAGAGAACCCTATCCATGATAATTCCAGGGACTTCTACCTTTGCTGATGTGCAAGGCTACATTTGGTTGCCTGCATTGTTTAAAAGGAGCCGTGTTCTCATTATTGAGTTACACTTACTTGGATGACTGCTGGATGATATCATAAAAGTGGGCTGCACCAGATTAGCATGGCATTTGCACAGACATTTCTGTGGCTTTGCTTCACTCAGAACAAATAATGGTTCAGGTCTGGCTTTTGTCCTGGGTGGTGAGGTGGGTTGTTTTTATTCTAAACTTGTCTCCATCTTTTCACAGACATTCAACCTGAGTCAGTTCAACTGTCTGAGTGTAACTGAACTCCTAATGCTTGTTTCTAGCTCTTCAAGTTCAAGGGATAGATCAAAAGGTGACAAAGGGTGTTTCATTGTATAGGCAGCACACATTTCGCAGAGATATACACACATCTTCTAGGTTTGCAAAGTACTTTGGATGAAAGCCCTATGAAATACTAAAAAAAAACAATTTTTTTTTGTTTTTAACTTTGACAAATGAACACAACACAAACACACATAACAGTGGTTAGTGATGGATGAAGCCTAATTGACTATATTTAGGTGTGGATGTGTTTTTCAGATGGTGTCCTCTCCCTTCTCACCATCCACACACAAAATAAATATTACATTGTGATTGATGAAGCGCTCAACAACAGCTCTCTCAGGAACCGAGAATCATAAACATAAATCTCATCAATTTGCAATGAGGAAACACCAGAGGCAGGCTTAGAAAAACAAAACACTTACATTAGACTTAGCTGATGCTTTTACCCAAAGCGACTTACAACTGCTATACACTCACCTAAAGGATTATTAGGAACACCTGTTCAATTTCTCATTAATGCAATTATCTAATCAACCAATCACATGGCAGCTGCTTCAATGCATTTAGGGGTGTGGTCCTGGTCAAGACAATCTCCTGAACTCCAAACTGAATGTCAGAATGGGAAAGAAAGGTGATTTAAGAAATTTTGAGCGTGGCATGGTTGTTGGTGCCATACGTGCCGGTCTGAGTATTTCACAATCTGCTCAGTTACTGGGATTTTCACGCACAACCATTTCTAGGGTTTACAAAGAAAGGTGTGAAAAGGGAAAAACATCCAGTCCTGTGGGTGAAAATGCCTTGTTGATGCTAGAGGTCAGAGGAGAATGGGCCGACTGATTCAAGCTGATAGAAGAGCAACTTTGACTGAAATGACCACTTGTTACAACCGAGGTATGCAGCAAAGCATTTGTGAAGCCACAACACGCACAACCTTGAGGCGGATGGGCTACAACAGCAGAAGACCCCACCGGGTACCACTCATCTCCACTACAAATAGGAAAAAGAGGCTACAATTTGCAAGAGCTCACCAAAATTGGACAGTTGAAGACTAGAAAAATGTTGCCTGGTCTGATGAGTCTCGATTTCTGCTGAAACATTCAGATGGTAGAGTCAGAATTTGGCGTAAACAGAATGAGAAGATGGATCCATCATGCCTTGTTACCACTGTGCAGGCATGATGTGCACTGTGCAGGCACTGTGCAGGTGGTGGTGTAATGGTGTGGGGGATGTTTTCTTGGCACACTTTAGGCCCCTTAGTGCCAATTGGACATCATTTAAATGCCACGGCCTACCTGAGCATTGTTTCTGACCATGTCCATCCCTTTATGGCCACCATGTACCCATCCTCTGATGGCTACTTCCAGCAGGATAATGCACCATGTCACAAAGCTCGAATCAATGAGTTCACTGTACTAAAATGGCCCCCACAGTCACCAGATCTCAACCCGATAGAGCATCTTTGGGATGTGGTGGAACGGGAGCTTCGTGCCCTGGATGTGCATCCCAAAATCTCCATCAACTGCAAGATGCTATCCTATCAACATGGGCCAACATTTCTAAAGAATGCTTTCAGCACCTTGTTGAATCAATGCCACGTAGAATTAAGGCAGTTCCGAAGGCAATAGGGGGTCAAACACAGTATTAGTGTGGTGTACCTAATAATCCGTTAGGTGAGTGTATATGTTAGAAGTCGCATGCCTCTGGAGAAATGAGGGGTTAAGTGTCTTGCTCAGGGACACAATGTGTTGCAGTAGGGAGTTGAACCTGGACCTAAGACCTAAGGGTTCTACAGGGTTCATAGGTTAGCAAATCTGATAAATGGGTGTGAACAAGACCCTAAATGACTTTAAGGATCTTTCTGGTCCTAGTCAGTACACAGGCAAATCAGTTTTGATGTAATTGTAATTGAGCTATATTCTTCTTAGGGGAGACCAGGAAAAGAGAAAATTAATCCTGCAGGTAATAATAGTGTGCATTAGTGTCTCTCTGTTGACTTGACAAAGAAATGGTCCACTCTGGCAATGTTCATATAATAAATAGCATTCTTAGTTATGTTTCTAATGTTAGAAAAAAATGAAGATCTGAATCTATGCTTACAGTTTTGCATTGACTTTGTCTCCGAGCTTTAGTACCAATACGCCAATAACACTACAGTTTTGTTCGTGACTGGCAGCATTTTAAGGTTAAAAACGGTGGGACCTAAAATTGGGACCTTTGAGGATCATCACAATTAATTTTGTAGCTTTTACATGAACATTGGTAAAATAACATTTGAACAAAAACACCAACCAGAGAGCCCAGTCAAACTGTGAAGTCTACCTAAAGAATGATCTACTTGATGTGCAGGTTAAAATCACTTAGAATAATGATTCATTCAGTCATAATTGGTGTGGATACTTGCAAGCACTTCTGAAAAACATGAAATAAAATAAGAGCATCTCTTTGGTGGCCTGTAAACTATCATACACAGTATAGGACCAGAAGAATGACCGCACAGGTCACCTGTGTGAGCAGCTTATAATGACCCATATTTACGTTTATTGTTAGGTGGCATGCTTTCGTGGCCATATTAAGTATGACTAGAGCAGTCCACACATGGAAGTGACCCAGGAGACCAGGGTTCATGTTCCGTCTTAAACTTGTGACTTGCAAAAGCTAACGTAATATAAAGTAACACTTATTTTAACCCATGACATAATAAGCCATGATCTTTTTCTAAACCTACCCAAGTCATTTTATTGCCTAAACCTATTGTTGTCCATTTTACAACATTAATGACGTGTTTATGTCACACCTGCTGCTTTGGGGAATGGTCACATATGTCGTTCTGGAAGTCATTGTCAATCAACCCATTCTGTCATTTAAGTATGAGGATGTTTTGTTCAAAGGTTCTGTATTCATACCCACCTTTTATAAAAATTTCCTGGGGGAGTAAAAAAAATTGTAGTTAGGTGGTGATGCTTCAGTAAGAAAGCTGGTCCACCCATATTAAGCCATGTCATTTAACATGTTCATGTTAAAAACATGTAATCAATTACATTTTCTAAAATCAAGACATTAATAAGACATGTCTACTCAGGCGTAAGACCTTTTGAATTATGCAACTGAAAGCAACAAAATACCCTCTTACTGTATTATTAAATAGAGATCAATAGATGTTATTGTGATTTTGTTGTGATTATTATAGCCATGAAATAGGCATTTCTTTTTTTGTGAAATATTATTTCAGAAATAACATTTTACATTTTACACAGATTGTATCTTAAGGGAGACCTATTATGCTTTTCCATATTTTATGACTTATCTACAATGTTCAATGTTTGATGTTCATGTCAAATATGGCCAAGCTTCAAATAATGAGGAAGTATTTAAAAGGAATTCCTGAGAGCAAAGACCTCAGATTTCCTCCTGTTATGAATGCTCTGTTTTGAACTTCTTTTTCTATCAACGGCTCCGTTCTACGACATATGGAATTACAACGCTCACTGCAAAGCCTGTCTGTACCACTCAGCGACAACAACAGCCTGGTAACACCCTGATAAAGACCTATGCCAGTTACAACACGTCGGACGTATACACTATATAGCCAGATTTTTGAAGGAGACTTGCATTTTACATGTTTTGTTGTTGACTGTATTCCACCCATGCAAGTAGCCCTTCAAAAGATGGAATAAATAAAGTTATCACTACTTGACTATTTCACCATCAGAAATCTCAGGCATGCTGTATGCCAATTTTATTGTTATCTGAACTCTCTGGTATGCTGTTTCCACAGTTACCTTGCAGGCCAGTTTGTTTGATTAAGTCTTCATAGCTGTGATGAAATATGAAGATACTGCTATTCGGAATATTACATCAGCATCTGAAATATCTGGCACACCATGTACATACTTACCTTGGGAAGTCCTGCCTGGATGGCACTGACACACAGTAGCTGTAATGAAATATGAAAATATTACTGCTGGTCACACCATGCAGTGCAACACATAAATCCACAACAGGAAGAAACTCCAAAAATCCACAGAAGAAAACTCACTGGGCTACAGGACACTTGACATACAATGATGACACTTCAGATACTGAACAGAACTGACAAACATTTATACTCAGGTAAACGAGCAGGGTGGGAGAGCAAACAAGTGACAGGGATCAGAACTAACGAGACAGGCAGGCAGAAAGACAGCAGGGGAGAACAGAGAGACCCAGGCACTGGGAGATACTGGGAGAACAGACATAACACACGCAGAGAACAAGTCTAGAACTAACAATTAACAGACAGGCAGACAGAAACAGCACGCAGAGAACTCAGGACAGGATCGTGACAGGTATGCTGTGTCCAGACTTATTTGTTGTGGTTTGCCATTACTTTGGGTTGAGGTGTGTGTTGGTGATGGTGTTGGGCTAGTTACTCAAGAACTGTAATGAGTTACTTTTTACTTATTACTCCTTCACAAAGTAAAATCATTTCAGCCTCTCAAACTAGATGAGATACAGTATAGGCTTTGTTCCAGCTGTCAAAAGAACGCCTATCTCCCTCGTTCTCCATTCTTCGTTTGAGCGTATCAAATGTTGAGTCCAGAGTGTCTGAAGTACCTTGGAGATCTAGACACAGCAATAAATTAAATACCAAAATGTTACTTTCGGCTACAGCTAGGACTGAATAAAAGATCTGGATGTAGCTACAATGATGTCACCCATTGGTTTGTGGACTACCGTGTCATTTTGGCCATCAGCCTCTTTACTTTTTTGGAGCCAGAAATGACTATATTCGGACGAGATGGTGGAGTTAGCTGGCTGGTTAGCAAGATGCATCCGTAATTCATGTTAACTGTGATACTGATTGGGATTCTAATTTTGGCAATCAAAATGTACTTCCTTGGAACTGTCTTTAAGTATAACCTAACACTAAACAAGACATTTTTTGGCAACCAAAATGTTATAATTTACATCTATGAACTGAAAACACACTGTGAAAATTCTTAGACGAAAACACAGACACCCCTGCACCAGAAACAAGTTCATAGCCAGTTAACTAGACATTTCAGAGTCATCCAAATATAATTTTTACTAATATACTGTGTACACAATGTTAAGCTTCATGCAATATGCAGGAAAGCTTCAGATCTAACAATGCGCCTTTTCTTAGGCTTTGCCAAGGAGCCATAACCACTTTACAAGGAAATTAATTGGACCTGTTTTTAAAGGCGTTGTCTTCATCTGCTTACTTTTCCCTTTGGCATCTTTTGGGACTGCAAAGAATATTTCAGTCATTGTTCTTAATATCAAAAGATAAATAACTAATTCTTAAATTCAAAAATGACTATTGTAGACAAATTTATTATTATACTATAGTAGTAAATATATATGAAACCCTTGAAAGCGTGTCATTCTGATATAAACACTGATGGATTTATCCAACAAGTAATATTTCAAGTCAAAAGGTAAGAAAACAAATGTGCTTCATCAACACAATTAAAGCCTAGATTTTTAAGGCAATTGGACCAGCCCTTTTTTTTAAGTATTGACCACCCTGGTCTACACTCCCCTCAATTGGCATTTGGGTTTGAGCAGGGGCGTAGCGTGTTGGCACGGGGCCCCAATGCAAGATAGTCATAGCGGGCCCTCCCATCCTGCAACAATGCAGCTGTGGTCACAATTAATATCTTGCTTAGTTCTTGTGCTGTTTTCACTCAGGTGTCCCCTTCGGTTCTTCTTGCTCGCTGTTCATGCTCGCTGCCATCCCGTCTTTATTGTTAAGGAAAATCAATATTTTTGTGTCTTTGCTTTTTCTTGCTCAGCTGGTTCTTTCAATTTTAGCTTGTGAAACCCACTTTTGTGTTTGTACTTCATATCGTGTTAATTTCCCAGTTGCTGTCACGTCACTCGCTGGCAACTCTTCTGTGTGGATTTTGCCACGCACCAATGCGCAAGTCAGTGACCCAGAATTCCGTGCAGGCCCACGTTACACATCTTTAACATACAATCGCCCATGAATTCATTCTTATTTACACTTAATTTAGATGTTCTTAATGTAGAGTTATGTGGCAATGGAGTGTTTGTATGTAAAAGTATTTATTGTTATTGTATTGTTATTGAGACACCAGTGAGTAAGAGGCTTAACTCACTGACCACTATAAATATCTACTAATACATACATTAGATCAGTTGGCTGTATATGTTATTAGTTCATGTTGTCAGAATAGGCTACTTCATTTAAATTATAATTTTACTAACATGAGAGGTAAATTGCAACTGCAATGACTGCAGGCCCCTATGCAACTGCATTTCCTGCATATATGGTTACGCCGCTGTTGATATGAATGTTGCTTTGGTTGCAGACAGACATTCAAGACAGGTCTGGTAGTATTTAGATAGCTGAAACTCCAGAATAGATAGGAAATTTCAAAAAAATTAAAAAAATATTAATTTATATAAAACTCAGAAAGTTACAGTTATCAAGATTCAGTTGATCATTAAGACTTGTAGGAGTGGAATTGGATGTTGAGAATGACTGATGGAGAAAAGATGATAAAGTGATAATAACGGAACATCCTGTAACAGAAGTGCTCCTGTGAACAGTGGAAATTGCTGTAGTTCTGTTGCTGGGCTGGGCTCTCAATAATGGTATAAATATCAATAAAAATTTACGACCCACAAGATCCATACTGCTTGTAAATGATTTGGAGTTTGGGTATGATACTGGAGAAATCTTGGTTCTATTCCATGGCATGGTAATGTCCACTACATATAGGTGAACCAGGTTTTGGTACTTTTGGCAGTATGGGCAGGTGCCAAGTCCTACTGGAAAATGAAGTCAGCATCTCCATAAAGCTCATCTGCTGAAGGAAGCATAAAGTGCTGTAAAATGTCCTGGTAGACGGCTGCGATGACTCTGGACTTAATAAAGCACAGTGGACCAACAGCAACAGATGACATGGCTCCCTAGACCAACACAGACTGTGGACTTCAAGTATCTTGGATTGTGTGCCTCTCCAATCTTCCTCCAGACTCTGGGACCTTGATTTCCAAATGAGAATCAGAAAAGAGGACTTTGGACCACTGAGAAACCAACCAGTTCTTTTTTTCTTTAGCCCAGGTAAGAAACTTCTGACGTTGTTTGTTGTTCAGGAGCGGCTTGACAAGAGGAATACGACATTTGAAGCCCAGGTCCAGGACCCGTCTGTGTGTGGTGGCTCTTGATTCAGTAACTCCAGCCTCAGTCCTTGTGAAGCTCCCCTACACATTTGAATGGCCTTTTCCTGACAATCCTCTCCAGGCTACGGTCATCCATGCTGCTTGTGCACCTTTTCCTTGATGCTGCACTTTGAGAACATCCAACTTCTTTTGCAATTACCTTTTGAGGCTTTCCCTCCTTGTGGAGGGTGTCAATGATGGTTTTCTGCACGGTCTGGTCAGCAGTCTTCCCCATGATTGTGAATTCTACTAAACCAGACTGAGAGACCAATTAAAGGCTCAGGAACCCTTTGCAGGTGTTTTGGATTAATTAGCTGATTAGAGTGGGACACTTTGAGCCTACAATACTGAACCTTTATATCTCACTTTGCATGTAATGAGTTTATATAATGTATTAGTTTGACCTTTTAAGTTGAATTACTGAAATAAATGAACTTTTGCATGATATGCTAATTTTTCGAGTTTCACCTGTATATTCCTTATGTCATCCCCTGAGGAGGTTGCAAGCACCCAACATCTTGTGGTGACCAATGCAGCCACAGTGCTCCACGTCAGCCTGAATTATCACTGAGTTCATGGACGAAAATAAGATACTTTCTCAGTTGTGTTTATTGCAAGTGCCCAGCGTCCATGCCTATATATGACTTCCATTGTATGCTAGAAAATAGAATTCTATAAATGTATATGTCTAATATTCAGTAAAAAATATTGGCATCTGTTTTCAAAACTCATCAGTGAAGTTGGCAACAGTATTTCATGGAGTATTACTTCACATATTCAAGGTTTTCTCTTTTGACATTGCCTCAGTGCTTCTCTGTCCAGGAAAACATCCTTCAAAACTTACATCTTCGCATTAATGTCCACACACGCACACACACACACACACACACACACACACACACACACACACACACACACACACACACACACACACACACACACACACACAGTCAAACATGTCTCCAAGAAATATTTGGCTAAAAGGACAGGGCAGCAGGTTAGATGTAGATTTGAAAGCCCAACGTCACCTGTAACTCATTTACTTTCCTTGGAGAAGGTAATCTAGAGGCCTTTTTCAAAATGCAGTGTGTATCAGAGTTTGCAGTTCTTTTCAACAATTTCACCAGAGCTATGAAATTACTGCCAAGCTTAATTTTTTCCATTAGTTAATGATTTAGACAGCATGATAGACATTACAAAGAAGAAATGAGTTTCCACATGTTAACATTTATTGTCAATCCTTTTGCGTTCAGATCGAATGTGAGGAGATTTGTAGCAAATATGGATCGACTGTAGACATCAGTTGTGCCTGTGTGTGCGCAGTGTGGCTGTGTGTGTGTGACAACCTGAAACCGTTCTTTCTGTTATCATCCTACAGACGACTCTTCTATTCCCTGTCTCTCTCCGTTTAAAATTTGTAGTTAGAATTCTCATCTGTTTGCATCCTCTCCCTCTAAATTGAATTGAAATGCCATGGCGTTAACTCTAAAGTTTGCGTCATGTTCAGCCTGGCTAACCATGTCTCATGTAAAAACATTAATCTAGTGATCATCTGATCAACATTTTTATTTGCCAATACTTGACCAAATGCTAAACACTCCAATCAGCCTCAGCTGTACATTTACTGTTAAAGGGGCAATATGCTTTCTCGGTTGTTGGAACAGCTACTGCGCTGCTTCCTGTGGGATGATATCAGGTAAGATTTTCCACAAATCTATTTACTAATTAATCTATAGACTGTGACCATCACACACGCCCCTGAGCCTGTTGCTTACTGATTCTGAACTCTAGACACAGCTCAACAAAATGATCCGCTAATACCAAAAACAACCATCTCCCAGTACGCAGACTCCAACACCAAAACCCCACATAAGAATTTTTTAAAAAATGCTTCATGTGCCAATCAGGTCCTTTAGTCCTACAGGTAAACTAACATCACTGCAAAGTACGTGAAATATATTGTGATTGTGTTTTAGTTAGCTTGCCTGCTAACCCAAACCAGTTGCTAATGTTATTAGTTACAAAATAGTTGTATGGTTTACCCAACACATTCTCATCTCAATGCGTATATCTGACGCTTTCATCCGGAGTGACAAAGCGTAAGGATTTTACGCTAAAGGTACCCTTCCGCAGCCGTATGAAACGCCCCCGTTTCCTATGTTACAGCAACACAAGGGAGGCTAACCCTACCTGTTAGCACATGCTGCGCAGCTGTAGGGTTAGCCGGTCGACATGCATACATTCAGTGACTTGGGTTTAGGCACTAACATTTCAGATGGTTGTGGTTAGGGTAGGGGCTTCGGGGGGGCTGTCAACACCTTTATCACGAAAGGTGATAGCCAGCTTGCACTTCCAGTCTTAACCGACGCCCCGGAGCGTCTCATACAGACGCTTCCGGAAGCGTCTCATGGAGACGCACCGGGTGCGTCTCCATAAAACGCTAAAGGGTACCTTTCGTGTAAAATACTTACGCTTTGCAGGCCCGGCGCTCCGCACACGCACATCACGCACTGCGCGTAGGGCACCAAGTGTTTGGGGGGGCACCAAAAAATCTGGGTCGTGAAAAATCATCACAATAGGCAACTAGTGTAAATAACAAATAAAATATGTCTAAAGCATGTTAATATACAAAAGCAATACAAAAGCAATACAGGCCTAGACCAAATTAGTCGAGAAAAAGGTGAATCTCCCTCTGGTGCCCCCCCTTCCCCACCTGCCAGTGGTCTGTTCCTCAATCAGTGTCAAATTTGGCAGACACCTGATCGACATCAGACATGGCCTCGATTTTAGATTTGCGTATACCCACTTAAAATAGCGAGATGATACATAACAACATCGTTTTGTGGCAGAACTTTTACACGTTCATTCATAAATTCACCCCGTTTGTGTTGTGAAGCTCTGAACTGACGCTTATGCTTCCGTGGCCTGTGACCGGGATCTGACGTCAGCTACCAAACAGCTGTGTGGCGGTCACTTGGCGCAAGTTTGAAATTAACTAATGTGAGTCACTGAAAGAGATGTGAAACGCGAGCAAACTCAAACTACACTCTTTTAGTATTTTCGTAAGCCTGCAGAAGCTGCTGCCGCTCCGTGTGACACCATGACAGGAACGTTAAAGTTACTGAAACGCAAAAACGAGCCAGATGATGCTGATGTTATCGTAACGTTACCTGGTGAGTGAAAATAGCTTATAGGCCTGTGTTATCATTAACGCTATCAGTAACGGAACTGTAACAGCATTGTTGGTCTATTGGTTTGAATCTAGTTAACTAACGTTTGTGTGTGTGTGTGTGTGTGTGTGTGTTTGTGTGTATAGGAGGTCCTGGATGCTTGCTCATGCTTTTAAGCTGATAAAGTACATAACTTACGTTTGACAATGGTTTTTGGAAGATAAGTGAGCCTGAGGGGATGTGGACCCTTTTGGTGTCCTCAGTGCAAATATTCTGTAAAGATTCTGTATGAATGAGTTTTGGTGATAGAACTGCACACCTGACCTGTGTTCATTGTTATTACTGCTACTGAAAAGCCTCAGCTTTCCATTATTGTTAATAATAGTTGCATCTTGCTCTGTGAAATGTGCATTGAAAATTACCAGCTGATAAAACAAGATTCATGTAACATCTAAGGCTAAATGTAGCTGAGTTAGATGGTGATTAACACTAAACATTAGACATTTCCACCATAAATTGGTGCAGAAAATGTCTCCAGAATGCAGGAAATTAAATGTTTAATGCTCAAAATCTTCTGGGGAGGACCCCAGACCCCTAATCGGGTATTCATCAATGAATATTTTTAACATACTATTGAAATATCTTCTAGTCTTGATCTCTTGACCCCAATATTCTGGATTATCAGATCTCATATGCTAAATGTTTGGTCGCAACTCTAATCTGAACCCTAAACACGTCCCCACCATGTCTGAACACAAAGTGACGCCCTTTCCCACCTGTAACTATCATTGGATGTTAAAGTCTTTGCGTTGTTGGTAACACATAGCTTAAGCAGTCCTTCAGAGTGCTCTCTATTACATGTACATGCATACTGTAAGTATTAGTGAGTGTGGGGGGCACCACCAAGCATTTGTGCTTAGGGCACCCAAATGGCTAGTGCCGGCCCTGACGCTTTGTCACTCTTTCTCAAATCGTCGGGATATGACGCCCTGAGATGAGAACGGGCTCGGTTTACCACATTTCTTAACCTGGGCGGCCCGCCGAAGTAGAGTGTATGTGTGTGAAACACTGACTGAACCATTATTCATTACTTTTTACAAGCCAGGTCTCCAGCAGTGTCAACCAGCTGGCACTGTGTTTCCCTCCATTTTTGTTAGAGATGTTGTAAGTAGACGTCCGCGTGCAGACGCAGAGGGAAGGGCGGGGTTGTGGGGTGAGAGGGAGAGAGAGGAGCAAACACTGAACATTTTGCGAGTATGTTTAGTGACTTGGAAAATGCATTTATTGAAAATGTTTCCTCATTATGTTGAAAAATATGATTTGTGTGTGGTTGCACAGGGAGATGTAAGGATATGGATTTCTTCAGATCTATACTTTCCAGGTCAGCATTAGTTAATCTATAGTTTTAATTATGAACATGCCTAAATGTTTTTCAGTAATGAGCCATCAGTATTGTGCAGGACAGCTTAAAGGTCAGGGATGATTGTTGACTCCCTTAACCCAATAACAGAGACCCCAGAGAAGCTAAGGAATCTTTGCCAGGCTTCAGATTACATCTTCATTAGTGAATAACATTGTTGGATTGCTCAACATTACAAAGGGAAAAAAAATATTTTTCATAACACACAAATGACTTTGGCTGTCAGATGTAGAGTGAACTTTGAGCTCTCTTGAATTTTAAGTTTATGATTGTACAGGTCAGGTTAAGGCTGTAGATGTGTGTAGACTCCCACAGCAATGAGGCCACCAGAGAGGGACAGCAGCAGGAACTGCTGTTTGCAAAATCAGTCAGCACAAATCTGGAGTTGGATCCTCTGAGAGAATCAGGTTCACGGTGAAAGTGATGACAGGGAGAGCTAACTGAAAAAGTCTAACCACATCTGTACAGTTTGTGCAATGGTTATTTATTTAGATTAGAAATGGAAATATACTGTACGCATGTTTGTTGTAATTACGACAAAGCGCAGCAGCTGCCCATCTAAAACATCATTCGATGAAAACGAGTCATTCTTGGCTACAGTTGTACACTGTATTGGTGTATGTCTGTTTATATTGAAAAAAAATGTCTATATACATCTACGTGATTCATTGAGCAATAGTATATACAACATGAATAGGATTTCCGACATTAAATTATGAATATCCAGCCTTAGCTTACAAACTGCTGCGTTTAGCTTGAATATCAGGCGCTGTAAACAAGACCATGCTATCATGTTCAAGTGGGTCCTGTCAGACTAAACTATTTGGAATGAGGCTACATTTGCTGTGACAGTGATGTATTGCAGAGTGCAGTGGAATGATGAGGGGGTAAGCTGAGAGTTCCCACACACACATGCACACATGCAAACCCGGCTACCTCCAATACCACAAGAATTGGGTAATTCTGTATGCCAGGCCTCTGCGGGGATGTTGCAGTTAAAGTTAAACATTAATATTGGACAGCAGGCGTAATAACAACTTGACAGACTCAGAAAAAAAAAACACAAGGCGAAGCTGGAGGCTCGTGACTTCCTCTCATTGTCAATTAAAGCAAATACAGTTCAGAGAACAGACAGTTGTGCTGTGATGAATTGAGCTGAGGTTTGTATGCAGGGCTGGATACAATGAGGGGAATTTCATGTTGACAGCCGTGACTTCATCCGTTCCTGGTGCACACTCTATCTCCAGCCAGCGAGAAACGTCTTGTAAAAGAAATTCAGTGCAGGTCCTAAAGAATGTGGTGGTGTTGCGCTCATCCAGAGTTTTGGAGTAGAGGAAAGAAGAGTCCTACGTGCTTTGTGCTGCTTGTGGCTACTGTTAACTTTTGCAGAAAGACTGTGGAATGTGGTGGAACACGTTGAAATTTGATTTTTTTTTTAAGTTCTCCTTTCTTGGACCCATTTGTCCCTACTGTTATTCAGGAGACAGAGCACACCTGAACTCCACCTGTGTGACTCTATGCTATTTACCTGAACACAACCAAGTCCTCACCTCCTCACTTTTTGCTTTATTTTCACTTTTCTGAGTTTGGTTTGTAGTCATTAGTCAGTTCCAGTACACTGACTACCCGAGTGTTGATGGCTCTGTATTCAGACTCTGCAAATAGATGCAAATTTTGCTTAAAAACTTTGCTTAATCCTTGATCAATCATTAAGGACTACATGGAGATACATGTGCACTTTTTAAGCCATGCTACTGGAGTGTTTCTAGGGATGGCAATGCCAGTCTGCCTGTCAGTCAGTCAGTCAGTCAGTCCACCACTTTGGTCCACACTAAAATATCTCAACAGCTACTGGATAGATTGCCATTGCACTATCCATAGTGTCCTGAGGATGAATCTGGTGATCTCCTGACTTTTCCTCTATCACCTACAGCAAGTTGACATCTGTGGTTTTAAGTTAAATGTCTTGACAACTATTGGATGGATTATCATGAAAGCTGGTACAGATGTTCCCCTTAAGGATGAATCTGATCTTTATCTCTCGTTAACAGGACCGGTCTGGGGTGAACACAATAAACAAGGTGAATCTGACAACAGAAAAGTTCTCAAATGTAGCCTACACAACAGTTAGGCTAAGTTGCTGTAGTAGTACAGACACTGGCTTATTGGCTGATTTAACATTAAAGGGGTTTTATATTAAGTGGGGATCTGGGGGTCCGTCCTCATATGATTTTGAGTATTAAACACTTTATTTCCTGCATTCTGGTGAATTTTTCTGCACCAATTTCTGCCTTGTCCTCATCAGTTTCTTGTGGAAATGTATTTATGTAAAGGAAACAAAAAAACAATTTCAAATTATCATGTAGATCATCTTGTCTCTTTTAATGTTATTCTTGCTGAGTCAGCACACATGTAGGCAGGATTAAGTCTTTCTTTTTCTTTTGTGTCTCTAGTTTGGGGAAGTAATCATTTTAAATCTGCGTGTTCGACCTATTCACCTCAGTTATGAAATGAATTCATTTATAAACACCATTATTTTTAATAGCTCTTGTGTTTTAGCTATGTTTTCTGCTCCTTTGAAAAATTTTCTGCACATTCAAAATCTATCCCACATCTTGAAAATAAAATCGTAGTATTTGGGGTTGGGGATGGGACGGCTGCGGCTCAGGAGATATAGCGGGTTGGCCGTTAATTGGAAGGTCGGTGGTTCAATCCTGGCTCCTCCAGGCTGCATGTCGAAGTGTCCTTGGGCAAGATACTGAACCCCAAGTTGCCCCTGGTGGCTGTTCCACCAGTGTATGGACGTGTATGAATGTTAGTTTCTGTTTGAGCACTTAGGCTCTGTGTATGAATGTGTGAGATTGTAACTAGGGATGTCCCGATCAGGTTTTTTTGCCCTCGAGTCCGAGTCATTTGATTTGTGTATCTACCGATACCGAGTTCCGATCCGATACTTCTATAATACCTAAAAAACAGATCCAGGATGTTCCTTATTTTTTATTTAATTCACCTTATTTTAACATTCAACAACTCTGTTAACAAACAGAGCACTTCTGTGAGGTAGCTTGAACCATCAAGTAATAACTAACATAAATTCTTCATTTTGGACTTTAGTGCAACAGTAAATAAAAATATGAGAATATATATACATTTATCGAGTCTGAAACAACGTGATCGGGCCCGATTTCTGATCTCGTGTTCGGATCTGGACATCCCTAATTATAACAATAAAAAAGTTGTTATGAGAAAACAAGTCACAGGTTTTTACAAAATTATGTACCCAGTACTCTGCTGTGCATTAGCCTACTTTATTGTTCTGCTGCCCCTTTGACTGTCTGACAGACGCAGAACCTCATTTGGGACTGTACTGGATGAGATGAGCGCTGCACTTCATTGGAGGTGGAAAACCCAAACTAACTGTACACATTAACTGTACACTGATCAGGCATAAATCTCACCACGAATCCACACAGATGTTAACTTCAGCCCCTCTGATCAAGAGGAGCTTAGCCCTTTCAGTGCAAAGCAGAGAGACAGCAAACAAAACAAGGGTGTCTCTAAGCGAGGGGGACACAGAGACAGCAGCGACACAGAGCTAAGCATCACGGCATTACAACGAATAAACATTTATCAGACTCTTCTTGTTTCAAACAGAACTGAATTGCACCAACTTTCATAGGGTTGAAGCAGCCCAATCAGCAGTTCACAAACCTAACAGTAAATTATTGAATCATGTAAGCATGTAATCATGTATCATTGAATCATGAATCATGTAAGAGAATAATTTCAGTTTGCTCCTGCAGCCATGTCATTCTTTGAAATTTGAGTCCTGCTGCGGTCACAGGATTGGTTTCCATGATTTGTACCCCCAACTGCTGCCTCTTTCTTCAGAGCCAGAACCACTTGTTCCTGTGTTCACTGCTGCTTCAGAGGTTGTCTTTGTGGCTTGCCATAATCCCTGACCACAAATCCCTGACTCCTTGAGTAAACTAGTGCTGAATGTAGCTGCAATCTGTCAAATCTCCATAAGCCATACTTGGTTTTGAGCTTTGCATCAGTGTGCCTAAGCTTTTTTCTAATATGCTTCGTCTACCATCTCTGCATAGAGAATCCAACCAAATAACATGTTCCTATATGACACAAGGGCCACAGTTTGATTATATAGCCTTGATCAGCAATTTGTTGATAATACTGGAGTGGATCCAGATGCACGTCCATTCTCTCTCTTTCTTTCTCACACGAACACAGGCGCACACAATCCCACTATTGATGTCGTTTGGCAGAGTTCATGTGTGTAGTGTAGAGGAAAACACGGTGTAGATTCCCAAGAGCTGAGAAAGTTTAAACAGGGAAACCCAACATAAAAGGAAGAGCCCAGTTATTGGTTCCAGTGCCTGGGGCCACGCACAGTTCATAGATTACAAGGTCTTCATGTTCCTAAAGTGTTAGCACATTTTGCACACACACACAACACACACACACACACACACACACATATATATATATGGCACAGTGATGTTGCCATAAATAGTGGTAAAATACATTTACAATACATTACTTTCTGTTGCTCATGCCAACTTCATCAAAGGTACCTTCTTACCCTCTACGAAGTTTACCACAACTACATGCCGAATCTGTATTTTTGTGTAGGAATAAAAATGGTAACGTTATGGGTAGACAACGTTGCGGTTTAAGGAATACCCAGCCTACCACCTGCATGGATTTATACTGACCATCAACAGTTAGCTTAGCCCCGGTGACTGCACACAGCAATCCAGAAGCCCTGTCTACACAGTGATAAACCTCCGACTCTAAACAAAACCATGGGAATCCTGTAGGCTTACCTAGTTGAACACAAAGAAACGCACACACACGCAGACGTATTTTGAGTTACCAGAGCATCCGCAGCCACTGTGCCAAGCTATCCGGTCTGTCCACTGAATGTACAAAGAAAAAAATGATGGTAACCTTCTAATCAAACTCATGATAGGATGAAGACAAATTGTGCGGCACCACCTCTGCCACAACATTAACAAGCTAGCAAGTAGCTGGTTGTACAGTGAATAAGCAACCGACTATGTGCCATTTATGTATCTTTATTCCAAGCAGCATAATGTTGCTTTATTTCTGTTACCTTGAAGGTGAAAGACATCCAAAAGAGGTATTACAGAAACAACAATAAAAATATTCTTCTTCGCAGACATTCGCTCACAGCTGATATAGACTGACCCAACAGTGCAACACCTTTTCATCAATCACTATGAAACTTCTGTGCAAATTCTGCTCTCCTTTGGATAAAGTAAAAAACATTTGACCCCTCCATTTTTTGTACGGCTGGTCAGTCTCAGGTCGGCTGCTATCGCATAATGCTCTTTTAGGTGATTAGCTTTCATTCCACAAGAAAGAAAACCAATTGGGCCAAGAGTAGCTCTGTATTTGTTTCTTGGTTGTAACAGGCCAACCAAGAAAAATTCCAAAGTAACAAAGTGTATGGATTAGCAAGTGTTTGTTTCAATCCATCTGTTTTTATGCACATTTAAAACTGGTGTATTAAAACCCTGAGTGGAAATGCCAGAAGTTCAGACAAAAAGCCAATTGAGCAGGATTTTCTGTGGCGGAAAAGTTGGCATATGGACACGTAGGAGTTGCAATAGATGTTTTTTCTAGTATGCACAAAGCTATTTGCTCATCATGCTACCGCTCACTGTTCGATTCATCCCAGAAGGAACAGAAAGCCCAAAAAATAAAGACTAAAAAATAAAGAGCAGGGTTGTCACAGCTGTAACAACATCTCATTTCAAGTTCAGATGGGGGAGCTGATACCACATGGTAGGATAACAGTATATATGGGCATATTAATGCATAAAAAAATACAATTACCCATCTAAGATGGAAAGCAGCATTATAATTCCATGATCAGTTGCAGGTCCTCAATTAAATCAGCTGTCCTACTAAATATATTTGCATAAAGGCAGTTTATAACACAGACTGATTCATATTTCATTTTTGCATGAACAGTTTAAACATAACGACAGAATAGGAAAGACTAGAGACAAGAGAAAACCTGCTATTGACTAAGTTACTGTACATAGTTTTTCTTTGGATCGACCTCAGTTCCCAACCCAGTTGAACTAAGTGGTCCAGTGTGTGGCATGAGCCTGCTTTGAAGACGTCAGTGATTAATGGTCTGTGTGCAAATCTTCTGCTGTGCTGGTTACATCATTCTGTGTTTCTACCTCCCTCTTCAACATGACACCTGATACTTTGTCAAACCAAAAAGATCATGCCACTAGCATTACAGTCTAGTGTTTCATATGTTTCAGTATGGTGGTCTTTGATCCGATGCTGTCACATTGAAAACAGACTCTGTGGATAGAATGAGAACACCCATCGTAAAGAGCCTTTTACTGCATGTGCGTATGCAGGCTTGACCGCATGTTTTCCTCGTTCCCTGTGTTGTTAAAATACTATGACACACACACACCCACACACACACACACACACACAGTTTTATTGTATGTGCACGGTTACACTGTAAGTGCACGTTTCCTGAGGTGAAAATAAATTAAAGCATTATGTAATATAACTCAACCCCGTGATTTAGATAGAGGTGCTCTGTTGAGAGATTAAAACCAGTGAGCCATGCAAAAATGCTGTCACTTTTTGGCAAATCAGAAGAAAGGAAGTCACTATAAATATGATTGATATTAACCATAACAATGCCCAAATACATGGCCAAGATTCAGCTTTAGATGATTGTTTGAACTGGATATAACCAAAGTTCAGATCTAATTTATCAAAACAACAGAATACATCTGTTGAGTGATTCAGATAGAGGACAGATGGGATGGAACAGGTTGGTTAGAGCTCAGAACAGGTAACTGACTAAAGCCCTACCCTGAGCAGTAATTGTCAAATCATAGCTTAGTATTTGCGGCTGGGCACAACAGGCCTGTCAATCTTCAGTTTTCGAAGACTTCCATTTCATGCCGTTGCGGTATGCATGGGGCGGTGGTAAGACTAGTAAAGAATGTGGAGGGTGATTCTTTTTTTCTACCCTTTCCGAAAACAAAAATATGCAGCTGAAAGTTTAAGGACCATGTGCATTTCTCTGCTAAGCTACATTACTTTGTGGTTTTACAGGTTATGGTAAAAAAGCTGTGCTCAGCTAGCAGGATTTGGGGAAATACTGTAGCCTTCTAGACAACATTAGCTGATGTTAGCAGGTTGGGTTTGCCAGGGGGGATGCGTGGGCTTTCTGGTCCAAGTATTCCTGCCTCTGAGAACCACAGGAAAGGCTGCTGGGCTGAGGACAGGCGACAGGACAGGAGTGCTGGAGGTCAGCAACAGGAAAGCTGAGTTGATAACCAGCAACAGTGACGTCGGGCTTGGAACCGGCAACTGGACAACCAAGCTTGTTAGTGGCAACTGTGAGGCCGGGCTAGAAACTGGCAATGGGGCAACTGGGTTTGGAACTGGCACTGGGCACTGCTGCAACTCAGAAGAGTTTGGGGGCTGCTGTCAAGAGTCAGCCGAGCCACTGACAAGACAAGGGGGCATGTATTGGTCAGACCACAGACAGGGAACCAGGAGCAGGTGTATGTCAGGCCACCGACAGAAAAAGAAAAAGCTCAGCAGTCTCTGGATCACCTAACCACTATGTCTCCCTGACCTCTTGCCTCTCTGTCACTGAACCACCAAAGTTGAAGGAACGACTTCCCAACTCAGGAAATGGGACCATCTCAGGAGCATGTGAATGCACCAGGTTACAGACGAAAACACGTTTGCGCAATCTCCCCCAGAACCCATAAAAATTTAATTTCAGTGCTTGCAGTTTTCAAGACTGAATTTGCCTGAATAGGTTGGTACTACACAGAACATGACTTGATGGCTGATTGGACTAGAATATCCAGAGGCAGGACAGATGGTTGTAAGAATTTTTATTATTTAATAAACTAGTGTAGTGCCCGTTCACATTGAGGTTATTAATTCTGAATGTGTCGCATGTCCAAATTGCACCAAATCTCACATACACATGCCTTCCGCGTATGAGGTCGATTGGATAAATCGGCATAATCATAATACAAACAGACACACACACACACACACACACACACACACACACACACAGATTCCTGACTTTACTAGAGAGATTATATGGTAAAAAAAGACTGATCATAATAATACATTTTTTTGTAGGAGGGCCGTGCCTTACCTCCCTCTATTGGCAAGCCAGCCCTGATTTATACCTTATTTATGTTATGTTACTTACTTTAGCCTAATTAGCTTGCTAGCTACAGCTGATATAATCTGCCAGTTGTCAAGCCCGCAAAACCGATAGCTAGCTGAAAATGAGAAACTTTTGTCTACCTCTGTCTTTAGTTTGCCACCATTATTGTTGTAAACTGCATGTGTGCTGTGTGAGAACCGAAAACTTGACATAGCAATGGCAAGTTGGTGGGGCAGGACTTTGTGCACTGTCAGTTATGCTGCCAAACATAGCTGAAGTGTGCTCAACAGGAGGGAAGAGAAGAAATGTAATTACTTTATTTCTATCGGTGTCTTTCTTTGTGTGTTGGACGTCCTCCAGATTGCTTGTCCTCTGCCTGACTGACTCTCTGTGAGACCGTCCTCTGAAACGTTGCCTCCCTTCAGAGAGGCTCATCAGCACGGGCCGAGGCAAACCACTCTAGTGTAAACTTGTTAAGCAAACACAGCGTGTTGTGATGAAAACCATGCGGTGTCACTCCACGGTTTTACAGGATAACAACAGTCAGCGTTATAGCAGCTGAGGAATAGCTCTGCTTCCTTCTTTCCTTTTCTAGTTTCTCCTGTCTTCCTCCTAACCCACTTTTCCCTCCTTGCTCTTATTAATCTAAGTCCAGTTCACACACTGAACATGCTGTGGCTGTTGGCCAAAGCGGAGCAGAGGCCGCTCTGTGGGATCAAAGCCTATTGGCATCTTCAGCAGATTCCTGCCATCCATCGGTTCCATCTCCTTCAGATAACAAAAGGGTATTGTTGTGCAAGAGCAAGCAAGCGTTTAAAATGTGCGAAGCCTCTGAGGGGCAAGTGAATCACTCATTGTTGGTGTCTTCAGCGGGACAGCAAGCTGAATCCCAAAGGTGCTGCTCTTACTTTCTCAGTAACTTGACCCTTCTAACCAACTGTGATTCAGTGTTGCCTCTCAATATACAACTTCCCTTCCGGTGTACACACAGTATTCACAACATTTAATCACAGTCTAAACATGTTTGTGAAACTGTTGTTGCAGGCATGAAATCTATAAGAGGACTAGCCTGTAAAGAGCAGGGCTTTTTTTTTTGCATTCTGCTTTTGATTACAGCCAAGATGATTGCTGAAACATTAGGAGAGCAGTTAACTAAGCCCTGCCCTTATTTTGCAAAGTCTCCATGGTAACTTAAATCTATGTAGACGCTGGAAATACCCCAATTTAGTCCTCATTACATTTTCTTTCTTTGTGGGGAGCAAAGAGGAGGAAGAAGTGAGAGGAAAAGGATACAGTAGGACTAATGTCTTGACGTGATTACGTTGACGTGAAGGTAGATCGGAGTGGACAGGACTTACATTGAGAGAGGCATTTGTGTTACATAAGTTTTGCACAACTGAAATGTTTATATTTCAGAGGCAAATATCTTACTTTTTTTCTGTACTACATGTATTAAAGAACTTTAGATACTAGCCATGTCTCAGATTCAGATAAATAATACAAAATATAAACAACAACTAAATGATATGATGTATTGTTACAGGTTAAGATAAGACTTAATTGATCACTGGGGGGGAAATTCACTATTTAGCCAGCAGATAAATTGCATAAAAAATTGCAACATTAAAGTTATGTACACTTTAGAAAAATCTGCAAGTATTATCCAATAACATACTTCTATTCTGAAATGTGCAATTCTGCATCATGAGTACTTTTGGAACTTTATGTCTGTTTGTACTTTTAAGTACAGACTTAACTACACTGCTTACTGCCTGATTAAAATTAATGGGCAGGTGATAAAAAGAGTGCATTCCACTAAATTTCTGGGGGTCCTCATTGATGATTCTCTTAACTTTACATGTCATATTGACCATCTTGTAAGCAAGCTATGAAAGTATGTTGGCTTGTCCTATAAGAGCAGACATTTTCTTCCTGTCTGCCCATCTCATGTTGTACAAAACACTCTTTGAACCACATCTTAATTACTGTAATGTGATATGGTGCAACACCTTTAAAAGTCATCTTAAAAAACTTGTATCTTTGCTGTCCTGGTCAGAGATAAATTCCCCCACCCACCCTCTATTCTATCGCTTTGAGTTATTGAGACTAGCTGAGCTAAATCAATATCATAATGCCTGCCTTATGTTTCAAATTGTAAATAGGCTGAACTCTAGATTGAGTAGTCTTGTTCCTATCTCCAGCCCCCAGCACACATACCAAACGAGAATATAACCACTTATATTAAGAAAATGTCGCACCAGTATGAGTGTTGTCTGTAGGAGGCCGCAGTTCTAGAAGGGGACTGATGATGGCCTCAAGGTGTTCTCCAACTTTAAAAGACAACTAAAAAATCACCTCATATTTACCTATATCTAATATCAAACTGTTTTCTAATGGATTACTGGGATGTATGTGTATGATTGTATTTGTATTCACTGTCATGTATGTTCTGGTGTGCTCTGTGTGCATTTACCTATCATCTGGTTACAGGTGATAACTGTGTGTACCTTGTCTGTACCACTACCTTTGCATAAATCATGAGCCCCCATCTATAAGCTTTCTTTAGCTTCTTTGGGAGATCCATTCACTATACCCAATTGATTCTGTACCCTTAAAGGGGCATTATGTAGTTTCCAGATTGCTACCAGGCGTGTGCTCGTACGCGTGCTCACTTGAACTCATGAGCGAGCATAATCCCAAACACAACTGCTTTCATACAGAAATCCTGCAAACGCAGGAACAACAGCATGCAGGGTGTGGCTTTTCACTCAAACATGTTAAGGCTCTGTTACTTCAAGGTTCCCGTCTTAGCCGACGTGCTACATCGTTTGCTCGCCTGCTGCTTTTCAGTAACTATCTTTACTATCTGTGAATCTGTCACCGGAGGTTCAGCAATGTCAGCACAGCCACATGTACTGGTAGATAATGAAAGGGTAGTGAGCTGGACTGAATATTACAATGAGATTGTGTCACACTTTATAACAGTTAGACTGCAGTAAGTAACTTTACTGTAACTAGTGTTAGTGGATGGCTCTTCCTCTGGATTGTTGTGACCATTTTGTTGCAGTGTTTTATGCCATGGGGGTCACATTAATTACAGCGACATCAGGTACACAGTGTGGAGAAGCTGTGTAACAGTATTGGTAAAACCACAATAAACCTAAAGTGAACGTTACGACGCAAACAGCAGCAGGTCCGAGCTACTGTAGCGTTAGCTGGCTGCTCCTGGCTGCATCGCTACAGGCTAACGTTGGTAAACAAATCGCTCCACATTTGCTTTTTACCGTTACATTCTTTCTTGCAGGCTAAATCAACAGTGGTACACAGGATAGTAACATGGGTCGCATTAGTTGTTGAAGTAATGTGAAAGCGATACAACTTTGCACCGGATAACATGACTTTCTCTGTGTTTCTCCAGCTTTACTAATGCTCACTTTGTTCTTACTCGACATCATCTGAACCTGTTTGGTCTGAACCAAAAAACCTTTATTGTTGCTCTGTATCCTTATGAGGAGCCTGTGTTTTGCTGTGAGCCGGTTGTTTTATGGTGTTAGTGGACTGCATGTCATTAGCTGCCGTGTTGTCGCTGTAGTACGAGAGAGGCTCGGGAGCACGCACAGGGCTGAATCTGACCCCGGAGACCTCACATTAAAAGCAGAATAGTGGCTGATGCAAGCAACGGAGAAAACAGGTGTGTGCTTCATTTACAAGTGAGTTTTGAGCCCGTTAACAATAAGGCAATGAAAATTTGATTCATTTCATTGAAAAACTTACATATAGTCCCTTTAATTGTATTTTTGTAATGTTTGAAGTGGTATTGTGAATAAACTCTTAAACGAAATTTTGAATTCTTATATGATATTTGGCTGATATACTGTACCACTCATATATGCTATGAACTAGGTGATATAATTGTCAGATATGCGTAATCTTTTCCTTACACTCTAAGCCATTTAGTTTCTATTTAAAGGACCAAAGTCAGAGCAGCTGTAAATGTCAGTTATGAAAAGCTGGGCAAATAAATCTAAAACTAACAGTGTCACTGGAGGTAAGAGAGAACATACGTCATTTTGGGATTAGGGTGAACTGATACTTTAAGGCAGTGTGCAGTCAGGGTCACCTACAATAATATGAAAAGTGAACAGAATTTGAAAGTCTAACATTCTACTGAAAATATTCTTTAGTAACAGTACAATTAGAGATTTGTTTCATTCGGATGTGCTTCTGACTGCATCCTGTAATAAGACATTATTAAACCACATACTGCTGAAATTACACATGTGGTTGTGGTATATTGCATTTTCTCATCTCCAGTTGAAGACCATCAATCCTTCACTTTAAAGCAAGATTGGTACGGGGACACGGCACCGCCAATAAATTCTTGTGGATAAAGTCTTCACTGTTAACCCCGCACTCACAACCCTGATCCTTTAGATTTATCGATTTAAACCACAGCCTCTCTTCCTCTGGAGGAAGGGCTCCTGCCTGACCTGAGCCAAGATTTAGATATGATGACACAGGCGCGCCAGTGAAATGGGATAAATTGGTTTGTGTTGACTTTGAAGCCCCAGCTGCAAGCCTTGCTGTATCTTGAAAGGTTCTAATAAACAAAGACATAACTCACAGCAATAACCAAGCATCACTTCAGGTGGAAAATCAAACTGATAATCTCCTGAAACATACAGCCGTTCTGCCTGAAAAGGACTGAGAGCTAATGCCAGGCATTATTTACATTTGCTTCGCAAAGATATGACAAACTTCTCTGTGAATTTATGCATCAAAGGGTGTTATGGGTAACCATAGGTCGCAGACAAGCACTTAGTCAAAGCATATGTCTTAATGTGCTGCTGCAGTGTTTATCTCATCCCTTAAAATGCAACCATAAAATGATCTATATGGTTGAGGAAGTGGTATGAGTGAGAACCCATGAAGACAATAAAACTTGCTCGTGCTTTCTTGCTCGTATCCATGTGATAGTTGTTAACTGTTATTGATGTAACCAAACTCCTAGTTAGTGCAAAATTATCTCTAAAGTCTTTCAACTGCAGGCATTTCTGTCTCTCTGTTACCTTTTCTTTTATCCCTAATGCGTTGTTCATTCCACAGCTAAATTAACATATACATTGACATCATTTACTTTACAACACACATCAATAGGTTCCTGGGACTGAACCCGATACTTGGCAGGTACAGTATGGGACAGTCTCTGTAACTTCACATGTACACATTCCAACATACTTTCCAACGATTTGTCAGAACATCACATTAGCATGAAAGGGACGACCCCTTAAAAGCACCAAGCGTCAAACAATTCCCGTTCCCAGCATGGACAAATCTTTCACCCGCTGTAATGGAATAACTTCAAGACAAGGGGGGGTGCTAAGAGGAGCTATAGGTGGAACAAGCACAGAATCATTTGTCACCATAGGAATCCTCTCAAAGACCTCAGCAGCAAATGTTTGGCCTAAAATGGCATTTGTGGAAAGGATGTGGTCAACTTGTGAATCCAAAGACAAGATTATAATTTGCACATCTCAATTTATGTGACTGCATAATTGTGAGGGGAGAAACTGACCCAGATGGAGAAAAATGTATCTTTAAAACTTATTCCGTAGGAAAGAAAAAGTAAAGTCAGCTTCAAGGAAAAAGACAACATCAAGCCAAAGTACAAGTAGGCACAAGAAGTCTAGAAAATCAGGAACGTATAAAGTTATATAGTTTCTTATAAAGTAATACTTATAAAGTAGTTTGAAAAGACAAGACATTAGTGCTGCAGCCATGCTTGGCCATAACACCCTCAAAAACCAGAGCATTTTTATTTTCAGCCGACGCCTTATGACATCAGGTTAGCTAATCTGCCATTGTCCTTTGCAATTGAGCAATTGAGAATCACTTACAGAAAGAAATTACACAAAGTAGTGCCTCATCTCTTTTATTATATATTGTTCTTCTGTATGAATAGTTTGCTAAATTTATTAGCCTGTTCCTGGACCAGACAGTGTGTTGAAAGATGAAACAGGAAACAAGTAATTACCAGAAAACATATGCATAAAAATATTGTAGCCTTTCTGTTCTGTTTCTGTCCAGGGGTCCATTTGGGTCCGTGAACCCTTTTGACCAAATTGCTTTGTCCCTTCCATCATATCCAGGGTTGCCAATTCATATGACACCCACTGTGTTTAATTACAACAGAGGCCCAAACATTGTTTCCTCTGTGGGATCAAAAAATGTTTTTCTATCTTGTCAGGGGATTACAGTTTTTCTTGATCGCTTAGACACATTCCTTGAAATTTTACCTCTTTTTCTCAAACCTCTTAACACAAATACACAACTTTTCACCCAATTCCCCAAACATCCTATTTTCAGGTCAAAATGAAGCTCTCCACTCAAAACCATTCAATCTTGCTGAAAACCAAACTGTGCCCTCAGACATGTGCCCTCAAAAACACACACACACACACACACACACACACACACACACACTACAGCACAGTCTTACACACTGGTGAGATAAATTTAAAGTAACACTACAAAAACTGGTTATTTGTAATGTTGCTTATGGTTCTCCTCCTCAAAATGATGAACACAACAAAAGAAATAACAAATTTAAACATTTGCACGTTTTTTTGTTCCTTAGTGTGCTGTGCAGTACGACACAGCGAACAACTAATTATTCTGCCCCGACGTCCTGTCTGTGGTCTGGGACAGGCCAGAGATTCTTGTTCTTTACCCTCCTCCTCTGCCCTACTTCTGCTCTGCCTCCTCCTACTCCTCATCTTACTCCTATCCCATCTCCCCCTCCAACTCCTACTGTTCCTCTTCCTCCTCTTCTTCCTCCTCTCTGGTGTCCTCTACCTCTTCCGTCAGATTTCTCTGGAGCCATTGTTCCAAAACTGAATGACCTGACTCCGGCCCTTTTATCTATCTTTTGGATCTTGGTGTGTTATCAATTTTAACTCTTTGTGTTTCCACCTGGATAATGATTGAGTGAACAAAATTGAATGTTAGTGTTTTCTCTATGACCACATGGTGTAAGCAATGAGAAATGGATTTGGGATTTGTGTGTAGAGTTTTAGGGAAATGGGTGTGCTTTTGAGTTAGCCTGCTTATAGTGTTCAGGCAATTGAAAAAAACTGTAATACAGGGATCATGCCTGACCACATCATATAAACTTTGACATGTTAAAAAGGAACATTTAGCAAACTATCTCTATCTAAAATGTGTTGCATGGAATTTGGGTAATAATCAGAATCACAAGTGAACTAGCACAGATTCTATTGTATCCTACACTGTATTCTTTAGTTAATGGTAGTTAATATCAGCTATTGCTTGAAATCAGTATATTTCCCCTACAAGGAGCCTCTGTTAAACAAGTCTTGATCTTGATGTATTTCGCCTTGGCTTAGCAAATGAACTTCCCCGCCAGTTGTTTACAGCCCTCCACATGCATTTAATTCTGCAACGCTGGTCATTTTGACTTTGCGGTTCAGTCAATTTAAAGAAAGGCCAACTTAAAGCCTCAGCGGTTCCCATGGACTGGGAAACATTAACCCTTCATGCTCATTGGTCACGTGAGTAGGGTCTGAATAGGTGGACAGGCCCCCGGTTGGAGAAGTGTGGGGAAAAGTAAATCAAAATCCGCTCAGCTCTTGGCAGAGGCAAGTGTCAACTGCTGTGTTGTTGTGTAAAGCAGATAATGTGATTTCCGGACAAGAATTCTCTTCACACCTCTCTCGAGCAGCCACCCACTGTGAGGTAAAACTCCCTAAGATGAACTCCAAGAGGGTGATTTTCTAAATACACTCAACCAAAGCTCAAATTCAATAGAGCCCTGATCCATTCAGGATGCTACAGGCAAAGTCCAGGTCAATTAAAGTGGCTAAAGACTTGAGCAGCGATGACACAGGGAGACACTGCACGTCTATGCTTCTTTGCTTTTTTTTTTTTTTTTTTAAAGATGTGTGAGGAGATGGAATGGGTGGAGGAGCTGTGGAACAGAATAGTAATGGCTGACTTAAGCGAGTTGATGTAATTTCCAGACATATTCAAATCAAACAGTTTTATTGAAGCAGCGTCATACAAGAAGTGATTCCTCATGCACATGTTGTCCAGATCACACATTAAGTCTCACACTCTTAATTGTTGTTATTATTAGGAGTACTTCAACCTACTTGGTCACTGTGTGAATCATGGCTCTATGAACCCTTTCCACCCTGCCACACCCATCATTATAAACATGTAGTACTCTGCCAAGCTTTGTCGAATTGTTTGATACTTCCTTTAAAGTCTATTGCAGAGTTAGCAGTATGTCAGGCTAACTTACAAGCAGAGTTGCCTAAAAAATTGCCAATTCCATTTAAAAACACCCTCTTATTTTTGAATATTTAACTCAAGCAATGTCACAGATTGACCTAGGCTCATTGGACCCCATTATAAATGGTGTATGTGAGCAGAACATTAAGGGTTTAAGAGGCAACAACTTTACTACTCTTCTTTGTTGCAGGCTGACAAGTGTGTTTTGGATAATTATCTAGTGCAGCTTTAAAAATAGCCTTCGGATACCTAGGAAATTGTGTTTTTTAGCAGACTGCCCTCACAGGCTGCACTGAGACAGACTAAGCTTCCTCCGTCAGATATCATCTATATAAAACTAAACTGACTCGGGCTTTTCAGGTTAGATCTCGTGGAATTCAGAGCATGCATACAGGACCGGACACCTGGCTGAACATGAAGATCCTCTTTACCAAGCAAACAATGAGTCCAGGCCTCAGTCTCACAATCCGCCATGTCTACTTCAATCTTATACAAGCTCACATGCATAGTTGGTGAACCTGCCAAACTAAAAGACCGAAATCTCAAGAAAACTCTATATAAATTTGTCTCCCAATACTTTCTAACTTACCCAGGCTTTGGCTACACAGAATATACTTGTTAGCAGAAATTCATTGTTGGCTTTTCATGGAATTTGTTGACAAAAACACAGAACATCACCAGTCTTATCTGTAAAGCTACCTGCCTGAATCCCAATAAATGTCATCAAAACTATAAAGAGCATACTATTGTTCATGGGACTTGAATCCTCTGTGAAATCCAGACAGTATTTTGCATAATGTCAAATCTAGGTCCAAGTCAAAAAGAGCTCCCTTTTTCAGTTGATCTCACTTTGCCATCACCATTGAGTGAACATGAACCTGTTGTCAAAGCTTTTCTCTGCTGATGTTGAAGGAGAACAGGAGAACGTGCACTTTGGAGATCAGTGAAATGTAATGCGATGACGCTCTCTGAAGTCTCCTCTCGGAAGCTCCCACTGTCAAGAGTTCTATAGGAGTTAGTTTAGAAAAGTCTGTTTAAGGCCTCATGCGGACAGGATGCTGAAGTACTTTGAATCACTACTACATGGCTTAAACTTGACCTGACAGCAATTATTCAGTCCAAGTCCCTGCATAAATGTTCCTTAGGTGTGAGATTTGATGAGAACTTTCTCATTAAGAGGGTCTCCTAAATGTAAAGGCTCACGGCCAAGGACTACATACTTTTTTCTTCATGTGGCCCCTGGCGTGAAACGTTTGCCTACCAGTGGGAGATGCCCTTGGAGCCTCCAAAGTGGAAAACTCGCACTGTTTTCATCCTACTTGACTCTGAGGCCTGACCTGTCCACCAGACCGTAAATCAGCAAATTGCAATGGCCACTCCACCAATTTTATTAGTCATGGTTAGTGCTCAGGCTCACCCTGTTTTCTGTAGCTTTGGAGGAGCTTTGTCAAATCTGACAAAATTACTCTAGTCCTTGACAGGTGCGTCCAATGAGGAATGTTAATGATGATATCTTGAGTGAAAGCGAGAACTATCAATCATTTATCCTACAGTAAGTCCCACCCTTCAGTCAGCCCCCACCTTCTCCACTAGCATCCAGCAGCAAATCCCATGGTTCTTAACCATTAGCAGGCCCCGTGGGAGTTTATGGTTTTTAACTGACCTTTTGAATCCAAGGAGACATGTACAAGCAGGTTTTGCACCTCTTAACATAATATGTCAAGAAGGATATGTATGGTTATGTGTACAGAGCAAAATATATATATATTATATGTGTTTTTTCAATGAAATCACTTATAGCCTAATAAATCAATTTTTTACTTCCTTTGGAGTCATTGGGCTGTATAGCCTCTCTTAGAAATGAAGCGCTCTCCTTTCTCTGTTGCTTGGAACAGCCACTATTCTGCTATTAGTGTGAGGAGTGTAGCCCTGTGTGCGCTCCCAAGCCTCTATCCGACTACAGCGACAAAACCACAGCAAACAAAATTCAGTCCACTGACACCACAAAACAAACGCCTCCTAGCACAAGACGGACTCCAACATAACATCCACGAAAGGATAAAAACAACAATAAAGTTATATGTGCTGAAGACCATCAGACCAAACGAGATTCAGAAGATGTCGGGTGAAAACGGTCCACATCAGAATGGTGACTACATCACGGAGAGAGTCATGGTAGCAAATCTGTATCGCTTGCCACATTACTTCACGAGCTAACGCAATGCCCATTGCTATCCTGTGCACCACCGGTATTATTATAAAGTGTTGATTTAGGCCTAGTCCACACAGACATGGGTAATTTTATAACCTCCTCCTGCCTTTAAAAAAAGTCTCTCTCCACATGAAAACGCAAACATGCGCTATCAAGTGCCGTCAAGTGCATGCTAAACCACCTGGCAGCGATATGGCCCAAACCGTAAAGCCATGTTGGCCAATCAAAGCCTAATAAAATTTTAAACAAAGCAGGATGTGGCGCACAATCTGCATGAAATACTCTGATGTCGCAAGGCAAAACCCCCGGTTTCACTGTCTACATGACAACACTGCAACCAGCGTTTTTTAAAATGTTCACCCTGGCAGGGGTTTTCAAAAATGTTCGGTTTCAGTAACCTGATGCTGCGTTTTCGTGTGTACGAACGGCCAAACTGCCTAGAAAAAGTCATGGTTATGAAAATACCTGTGTTCGTGTAGACAGGGCCTTAGTCTGCAAGAAAGGATGTAACGGCACAAAGCAAATGTGGAACGGTTCGTTATATTAGCCTACAGTGATGCAAGGCAGGGCAGTGAGCTAACATTACATTAGCTTGGACCTGCCGCTGTTTTCTTCAATTTAGATGTATTGTTGTTTTGCGCAGCTTCTCTGCCTCTCTGTCACTGTAACTTATGTGACCCTCATAATACACAATACTGCAACAAAGCAGCGCAGGACAGCTGTTTTCCTGTCTGTCTATAGCCGCTGTCACACTGCCTCTTTTTTCCTGGAGTACTGTGCCAATATGCCAGTGTCTTGCTGCGCTGTATGAAAGGTAAGAAGCCTCTGAGCCGGGACGTTAAAGTAACAGAGCCTGAACATATCTGGAGAAAGTTTTCGCTTTTATTGCAGGATCTCTGTATTAAAACAGTTGTGCTTCAGATAATGCTCACTCATGAGTAAAAAAGCCTACGGTTCAAGCACGCATACGAGCGCACGCCTGGTTGCAATCCTAAAACCGCACTGCTAGTGGCCGGTGAAAATTACATACTGCCCCTTTAAGTGTGAACTTGTCTTTAAAAAGTCAAGCATAAACCTATTTAATATTAAGCATCCGCATATTCTATCCAAAGCTTTTGATGTGATTATGGACCTTTAAACGCTCAAATGGGTGAAATCCTTGGGTTAAGGGTATCCAAGTATGAGAGAAGTCTGTCCTACAATGCATCAGGCTTCCTGGGCAGGCTGGCCAAGCTGGGTGTGTTATTACAGTACAGCTGGGACAACGGAGCTTGAATCAGCAGAATACCAAAGGGGATAAATGAATGTGTTTTCATCTGCTGTCATGCTTCAGTTGGAAAAAAGCTGAGGTATCAAGACTGTCTCATCTCATGTGATGCAAGACTGCGTGGCACAGCAGAACTCTGCTGTAACAGATACTGCTAGAGCAAAGGGAGACATTCAAGAGAAAGACATCCATCCAGTCTGTCATCCAATGATATGGGATAGATTTACAGTACGGAATTAATTTTGCCCTTTTGTTTAACATTACCTATCTGAATAAAACCTTACAAAGCTTCAGATCATCAATCATGATTCAGCATTTGATTATATTCTTATATATATATATACTTTATTTTATACAGCTAGATGAATGTATACATAGTATACAATACAAAATACAACTGATAAAAAATAACATTATCTGTACATGATGTGAAAGAAAATTCAATTGTACATTACCATCTTTTAGATGGTGTAATTGTTCCCTCTGAACCAAAACAGACTGGAAATGAAGAGTGAAAGGATTTTTGTATTGAAAGATGTGTTGTGTCAGTTTAAAGGACAATTACACCTTCAAATACAAGTAGCCATTTATTATCCTGTAATGCTTGCCACAATGCAGATGTTATTTTATGATGAATGTTGAAATTGGAAGTGTGATTCAAGTCTCAGTTTAAACATTGTAAACATGTAAAATGGTGAGTCCAGACAGAAGCCCTTGCACTTCAAATCTTAGCGTGTGACACCGAAAATAGACTTAAATGTTTTATAGACTGCTAATCCATTTTCTGTTTAATTACACATATTTCCAGCTGTGCTGGACATGCAGTACCATATGGCCTATGGAATGAAAACAATCCCTTCAAAACGACAAAATGGAATCCCATGATGGAAAATAGACCAAAATATGTTTGGTGATTGATTGTGTTTTAGGGTGGATGTTCCCTTTAATGTCACCATGGATGTGATTTGTAGAGATAAGGTAAGTTTTTTTCTGCTTCTGTATACGGCAGGCTTTTCTCAATGGTTCACTGAAGAGAATAAGTGTAACACCAGAGCAAATGATCAAACCATGTACTTGTGAATGCTTGGTTATGTTGAGATGATGGCATCTCGAGCTTGGCAAAAAAACCCACAATGTTTGCAGTATGTCTTCCCCTTAAGAGCTAGAGGTGTTGAAGCTGACATGCAGCTGAAGGACAGAAGCATGTGAAGGTTGAGGAAATGCTATTAGCCAAAACACATTTCACCCAGAGCAACATAGCAAACATTAACTTTGCAGAATATTTAAGTGATACTCCAACCTAAATAAAATAAAAGTAATAAAAAGCATCTTTTCAGCACAAAACACTCATCCCTTGTATCAATGGAGCTCTGAGAAAGGTAACAGCATGATCTGAAAGCAGTGTATTCATTTAGCAATATTATTGCCTAGATTACTGTAATGCCTTGTTTGCCAAATTTTACAAAATTCACCAGCCAGACTTCTGACCAAAGTGCAAAGTGTTTTTTACATATCAACCTAATCTTGACTTTGTTATACTGACTGCCAAAATCTCAGATTTTGAAGTAGCCTATTATTTTTTACACATGAGGTCCTAATTTCTGTATTTATGGAATGTTTTATGCAGCAAAAAAAGTAGAAAAGTAGACTTCAGCAGCCATTACTAGTTTATGCAGAATTTGATTGGCTTTAATGGTATTCTGATGGATTAATGGAAAACTAGGGGCCGCCGAAAATTTAACCACATTTCTCCCTTTTGATTCCTGATTTCATAAGGACAAGTGATTTGGAGAGCAGAAAAGTATGCTGTAGCAGACAAAAAATGGTGTTTAATTTCAGTTGGACTTGATGGCAGAAATGTACAGTGAGGGAACTCTGACCAAGCCACGGTCATGTACGCTTATGATATCTTAAGCAGAGAGGCGTCTCTCGCAGCACTAAGGCGTTTTTAAGGTTATAACTCTTTGGCAACATAGAACAAACAGCTGAGCATTGGTCGGTTTGGTTTACACAGAACGGACTCAGATTCATTATGATTGCACCGAACAGATTCTCTATATAGAATATGCTAACATCTTAGGTGTAACTAAGCTAAGCTTCCTCTTTAAAACCTATTTTTGGTCACTAGTAAAATTCAGAAATTCTTTGACATTGATCAAATTCATAGAGATTGTTATTGTTGACTGTTTTACATTTTGGAAGGATATAAAGCTTGTAAAGCTATACAGTAAGTTGATGATCTGACTCTGGTTAGCAGTGCGGTTGCCTACTGATTTTGAGTTTTCTACATCAGACAGCCAATAGGTGTGAAAATAAAAAGATGAAATCAAAAGATGTAGAAACTGCATGGACCAGTCGGGTCTTGGATGTTGAATGAATGATACAGTACTGTATTTCACATTTTAATTAGTTCTTCAGTGAAATAAGAAAAATGACAAATCACAGGTGAGATATCTGCCTCTGATAACTGTTGAGGTTGTACTTCACAATGTTTGTTTGTCCTGGACTTTCATTTCTCTCTGATTTTGCATTTTTATCCCACACATCTATAGCAAGATATTATGTTTGTGTGCAGATCTGAGTGATCGCTGTCTCTGCATATTTCCCTGTTACTCTCAGCATCTACTCAGCCACTGTGTCATCTTTCCTGGTAGAGGTAGACAAACCACAAGTCAAACCTGCCTCAGAAGGTTTGAAAGTTTACAAGACAGCTTTCCTTCTTGTCTCTTATCTAAACAGATTTTTTTTTTCAAACGATGGAGGGAGACCCTCTCCGTCTCCATTGCCTTTCCTCGGTATAGAGACGCCCCTTCAGACACAGTGAGGCTGTATTTCCACCCAACACAGCCATGAAATCATCACCTTCCTCTTTGGTTGCTTAGGTTCATGTCAAATCATTATGTTGACTGACAAAAAAAGGTCCTTGGGCTGAGTCTGTTCTAACATGGCTTCAGGCTGCAGAGGTCCAGTTCCTGAGGCTTCCTCCTTCCAGAGCAGTGATCTCTGGGTAGATTCAGACCATCCTCAGTCATGCAGCGCACTGACCGTCTTTTAAAACCCCTTCCGCAGGACTTGGAGCAGTGAGACCAGGCCCCTGTATCCCACATGGGACATGGATCCCCACATGCTCTCACTGCCACAGGCCTGTCTGCACTGTCGCAGTCCACTGCAGGACCCCCTTCCATGCTCTGGCACTGCACCAGCCTCTTCTGCAGACCATTCCCACAAGTCACTGTGCACGAATCCCAACTTCCTGTCACCCAATGACTGACCGGCCTCTTACCCATCAACTGCTTCTTAGCTTCTACCCTATTACTGTCTGCCAAAACGCTATTCTGTGCAGCATGGCTTCTCTCCTCTTTGCGCAGAGTCTTCTCCTCCTTGCTCTCCTTGGCGATGTAAAAGGAGTACCGCACCCTTGGTGGAGTCATCTTCCCGACAGACAGCACCTCCACAGTCAGAGGCTCCTGCAGGGGTCTTGTGGCCTGAAGAATCTCTACAGATGAGGAGGTGCCGCTGTAGCGCAGTAAGCTGCCCTTCACCAGCAGATCGCGCTCCACGGCTGACACCACGTAGTTTCCGTTGAGCAGGTACTTGCCGTGTCGATTCTTCACCGCCAAATAGTTTTCGTCACTGACCATTCCTCGGTAGCCGAGCTGACGGATGTCAATATTGGCAGCTCCAACAGGCAGCATTACCACAAAGTTGTAGCCATGACTGAAAAGAAAGTGGAGATGTAAAGCATTATGATATTGAATAACCAATGGTTATTCCAAAAGCTTTCAGGACCATAGCTGTAACTGCAACTTGAAAAACTAGGGGGGAAAAAAAGGGGGATACACGCAGCATTTTTATTAATCATCAGCATAGTTTAGTGACTCCAATGACAAACGTTAGCTTGTTCAACCACACCGTGTTGTATTTGTACATGTGTTAAATACATAAGATACATTGTGGAAATGAAACCATTTGGAGGAACATGAAGGCCTCTTTAACTTTGCTGGGCTAGCTGTTTCTTTTTTGAGCGAGGCTAGGCTAACTGTGGCTGTGTTCGAAACAGAAGGCATTTGCCGGTCTGTCTCGCTACCGTAATAGACACGTGGCTCAGAAGACATACCTTTCAAAGTGAATCTCTGTTAACACTGGTTTCGAACAGCCTTCTTGGACAGCACTTACAGCAACTTGTGACCGTACTGGCAGTCAGAAGACACGCTAACCTTATTATGAGCAAACTAGCTATTAAAAAGACAAATAGCTAACAGATGCCTTGGAAATACTTGGTTGGTTACAGTCATGGGCTATGATATTTAGTTTTCGCTAACTATTCAAAAATCAAAGCAAGAACACTGATAAAAACAATAAAAAGCTAACATTTATATACAAATTTGGCTTGTTTGTCCGCCATCTTGACCATTTTCGTAAGCTGCCGCAGCCGCTGTTTATGGGTAATAGGCAGCATGAAGTCAGCATTGATGCTGCATTCAAAACCGGCCGTTAAGGGGGCAGTTTGAAGGCATCTTACGAGACAGAAAGAGATCGTTCGAGCCATTTGGAACAGCACTTGATGCCTGTCCTGTTAGGCTACGTTCAGACTGTCATCTGTGACTCAGATCTGAACACTTGTCATAATTCGGGAGAAATGTGACCCGTGGACAATAAAAAAACGTGAGTGTCCCGTGAGCTAACCGGAGCTAACCTCTGTTGCTACTTGTTTACTTCTGTAGCCTGCAACAGCATGCTCCGTGTCACGTCGTGTTAGTCTTCTGCGCATGGGGGTCACTTTCAGGCCGAGGACAGTTCACACTGGAGTCTGATATGGTCCAGATTAAAACAAAAATGTGAACTGTCAAACAAAAAAAGCGGACCTGGGAAAAAAATGGGAATTGAGTATTAAGTCCTGCAGTCTGAACAGCTTCTGATACAGAAGTTTAGCCCATTTCGAACACAGCCTGTGTCTTGCTTCATGTATAGTGCCGTGTTATGGGGCTATGCTGTACCTACGGTGGCTAGTCTGCATATGCTCTACAGCAGCTACAGAGATTCCATGTTGGGAGAACTGTGATTGATCAGCATGGGCTGCTTGTGTTTATGATGCCTGTAGGGACTGTGAGCGTAAAGAGACAGCATGCAGTTCAGTTAGCTCCTCCTTTTGAGGAACACACATCTTGCAAAGACATCTCCACAGCAAACTTTCTGCTGCCCGCAATCTAAAGTTGACCTTGACCTGTCCCAACCTGTTTAGATACAGCACAGAGTGGTACAGGATGTGCTGACACACTACTTACATAGGTTTGGTGAACATTCCTGAGACCTTCTTGCAGCCCTGGTTGTCCCCACCACACACACCACACTTGTCAAACTTTCTGTTAGAGTCCAGCTTGCCATCGCAGCCTGCCTTGATGCATTTTCCTTGAACGCATACAGCCGAGGTGTCAGGAGAGCAGGGCGTCCCATCCACAACCTGCAGAGTGTGATACATCACATCATGCTAATCTTTAGGTGGATAACATGAAGGCAGGAACAAAAAAAGAAAGAAAGAGGAAGACCAAAAGTGTTGCCACATTTATGGCCTTTGAGTAGAGTAATTATACGCACATCACGCATGTGCAAGGCTGTCAGAAAACAGTGTCAACATTCCGATTGCATTTAGATCTATGACAAGAAGGATTGAAACTATCTCATTACTAAACTTTTGTGGCATGGACTAAGTGCGCAGCCATTACCTTTTTTCATTGACACATACTGTAATATGGTCTACATCTACTTCATTCTTTGGACTAAACAGACATAATAAATCAAAGAGCTACATGAAGAGAAAGTCAAAAGTAGCACCAGAGAGAGTGTACAGTGTCCTTCAGTGTAAACAAGATGTTGGCTTGTATAGCTGCTTGTTTCCTTTCTAGTTGCATAAATAGTTGCTGACAAGCGACAGCTGTAAAGTAACACTGTCCCTGCATGTTTCCCTTTCTCACCACTCCATCCATCCTGCAGCTGCAGCCGCGCTCTCTGCTGCCACTAACACATCACCTTTCATTGCTCTGCTGTTGATGGAACTAGCCGTTACTTCTTGGATTGTGGATGAGGGCCAAATCATAATGGGCAGTTACACGCTAAACACGAAACCCTTTGTGAACAGAGAGCTGCTCAGTATTTCTGCCTAAATGTTTCAACTACTCCTCCTACAAAATGTTCGGATTGCATTAGCAAGTACAATTGTTGATACCCATTTGGCTCAGAATATTAACAGAACTCTCCGATGTCATGTCTCAGCTTTTTAGACATCTAAGTGTGTTTTTTATTCATAGCAGCAGAATGAAAGCTGACAGCACTGCTCTATATACCTTTCACAGGCTGCAACCACATTTGGACTACAGCTAGCAATTATCAGGCTGAAATCAACCTCCTGATGGCTGGATAATTATGTTTTACTGGTAATGTGAAAGCAGTCAATATGTCATTTGCCTCAAACTTTTCAGAACTCATTGGACTTTCTCTACTTTATTAACACAGAGTACCCAGAGGGTTATTCTTGAATGAAGTCGATTTTTTCAGTGATAGGAAAAAGTGAGTGGTGATTAAAACAGATCACATTCACATTCACATGGTGTGCTAGGGTGAGAGGTAACACAGCAAATCAGCTACATACTTTTGGAGCGAGGACATAGAAGTAACCAGTCCCGTTGGCACGGCAGATGAGCTTGCATTTGTCCTTGGGAGAGATGCCCGAATATTTGGGAACCCAAACCACAGAGGAACCCAGTCTGTTGGTGTTCAGGTTTAAGCCGTTGAACCCCTCGCACTGCTCCTCACGGAAGCTCTTACCTGCAGATTTAAAAACAACCTCAGATTAGACTGACCATTTAAAAAACCCAAAACCAAACAGCAGGTCTGAGCTGCAAATAGGTAACTCTGATAGCGTCCAGGACCAGCTCCCACATGGTGGGGATACTACACAGTGGATGTTGCTAGTCACAAAATTACTTTTCTTAACTCTTCCATGCATGGTGTTCACATTTGTGGACAGTTATTTTAACACTGTTAATATATCTCGTTTACGTTCTCCAAGCCACTTGAGGACAGTGTCGGTTAATTGATAGCAACATTGTAACAGTGGTTATTGTCTTGTATTCCAAATATTCATTGCTTGATGAACTCATCAATCCAAGATTCCTGAGAGTGATGGCCATGTGATAAATGCCTCAGGCATCTCTGAGGAGGACAATCGAGGTAAAAAAAAAAAAGGGAAAAAAAGAATGTAGTATGTACAGTAAAGTCTGATTAACATGTTTGTGTTTTATAATATAAATTCAAAGTAAAATGTACATCAAAAACTGTCCATGGATGTGGACGTCATGCAACAGTGGAGTCAGATTGCATAAAGTCTGATAGGATAAAAATACTTGTTGTTACTTTATAAGCAGTGAATTTTTTCGATTATTATCTAGCTACTGGGTTCCCGTATACATGTAAAACCACCACAGTGAGTGTTTTTCCTCTTTTTGTTCATATATGTGTTTTATTTGTTTGTTTTCAATAATTGAACTTGAAATACATGACATAAAAAACATCCCATATTTTAAGGTGTGACATTTACGCCTTTGTTGCATGGTGCATGGGCAAAATAAAAAAATGTAAATGGATGTCAATTTTAGCACAATTATGAGTATTAAAACAATCTTTAAAAAATCTAGATAATGCTTTTAACAATTCAAGCATAACCTGAAACCCATACATTTAGCTTAGCCTTGGAAGTAACGCAGGGTTAGGATACTACTGTAGGTGGGAAGCTGGTTAGCTGGACCTGCTAACAGTTGCAGCTTTTATCAGGGCAGATAAACACATTATATAATCCATTCCTAACAATTTTGCTCAAGGTTTTGGCTTTGAAAAGGCTAACAAAAACTCCTTCCTATAAATATCAAATTCTTACCACAACACAATGCACTCTGAATTGGGCAAGGTATGATTGTACAATCACTGTTTGGGGGAAAGGATTTATTGAAACGGTTATAGCCCTTAACGTGTGTTCTTGTGTGAATGGACTCAAACAGTGTACCTGTTTCAGGACAAGGGTTGAGGTTACACGAGCGATATTTGATGCGAAGGCCGTAGCAGTATTTGCCTCCATTCTGAGGAACGGGGTTGTCACACTCTCTCTTGGCCAGATGAACTCCTCCACCACAACTTCTGGAACAATCTCCAAATGCACCCCACTTCCCCCACCGGCCATCCAACTGGGCCAAAAGACAAACAGACACAGTAGTGCATAAATCTGTTAGAAAGTGACCAAGCAGGACCAGGATAGTGCTTTGCTTTCTTTCCACACTCTCTCACCTTGATGTGCATGGTGCTGTTCTTATCAGTGCAGGCTCCTTGGTAGCACACCTTGCCATTGCCACAGCTGGTGCCATCCGCCCAGGGGAAGTGTCTGGTTTGGCAGACTAGCTGACCACGGGCCTTCCCGGTGCACCATAGCTTGGAGCAAGGCTGCATGTATGGGCAGGGCCTGGAGCCGGAGCCGAAGGCAAGCTCACACTGGCGGTGCAGGCTGTAGCTGGAACCAGGCAGGTTGTCTGAGAGAGACAGCTGCCTTTGAGGCTGGTCCAACAGACAGTCTCCTACAGAAACAAAAACCAACAACACTGCAAACAATCAGACTGCAGCTGCATTTGTTCATATTGATATTAAAATCAAAGTGACTTTATTACTAAACGTGTGGAAGTGTTTATCTGAAGCCCCCATGGCTAGAGTTTTCTGTGGCTGCTGCTGATCAGCCTTTTTAAACAAAACTTAAAGCTGCTCTTATTAATATTTTTAAATTTACAAAAATATATATATATAATATAATTTCTTCACAAACTCACAAACAATTGTCACCAACTTGTGTTTCCCTCAGCTCTATGAATTATATGTTTCAGTCATCTCATTGTTTCATTTTCATAGCCCTTCCCTCAGGAGTTAGCAAAAGTAAAAGTATGTTTGCAAAAGCGAATACTGGACTGTTGTTTATCAGGTGAACAGAACTCCAAATGAATGCCACTGCTGCTCTGTGTCTGCTGGATGTGTAACACATTGGCTGTGTCAACTTAAAAAGGTGGCGATATGTCAGTGTTTTGTTTACAGCTTGATGCACTGCCCCCATATGGCCAAAAAAAAAAATTATTAAGCAATTAAATCTTGTGGCTTTTTGATAAATTGACTGATGTGGTAAAAATAACACATTATAACACATTTCATTATGACACATTTGTGGTTAATCATATATGCTTTAAACTTGCATACACTCCTAGGAAAGTCACAGTTTACATAACATACTAATTCTGATTCACCAGTCTATAGATTTTAAAAGAACATTTATCACCTAAAGCGGTGAACTCTCTCGGTGAAATGAACTCTCATTTGAAATGTGCCTGAGAATTAATTTTGAGCTATAAAATGTATGCATTGCAGGGTTGCTCAGGTATGTTCATGTTTATCAAGGTAATGATAAAAAGTTGTGAAAAGTTCAGAAAATATTGAGGCAGGAAATAAATTTTAAAGCATATTATTGCACAGTATGATCCAAGGCAGATTTGATTTTGACATATACATAATTGTTACTGTTTGTCCAATAACTTTCGTCCGTCTGAACAAAAGCAGACGCAGCTCTATATGAGACAGTGCAGGCACTGAATAATGTTTATATTAACCAAATGACTCATGTAGAAAAGACAGTAGTGTTTTGGAGTGTTAAACTTAGCAAATGCTCATTTGCTTGTTACATTAAGTGGGCTGGTCGAGAGGAGGTAATAAAGTGGAGTGTTTAATTCTGTTCCACAGAATCTACTTACAGTCACTTATGGGAGTTTACACATAGATAGAAAAAGACTTGGCATAAAGGAGCTACTGTAGAGAAAAAGGCAAATGATATATTAAATGCACTTATGAAGGTTGTGCTGGATGTGGATACTGCAAATTAATACTGTATATCATCATAAGCATATGAAGTTACATCTCAAGGAAAACACTTTTCATTTTCTTCCATGTGTAATGTTTGTTGCATTCCAGCTTCATGTGTAATTCTGCCATAAAGTGTTTCACATTTCTGTGTTTATTTTGTCAGTACATTGCAGTCTATTGAGGCTAGTGAGAATCTGAAATCTGCCAGTCTTACAACAGAGTTCTTCTTTTCTGACTCAAATAACTGTGATATTTACTGTTTTAGATAAAAACATTTTCTGCTCTCATCCTCATTTTTACATGCCTGGACATACCTGGATGTGACCACATCAAAATACAACAGAGTGAACCCAGATATTACATCAACAGCATCCTTTTCTGGGCTCTGACTAGCAGACAACAAAGCCACTCTGTTGTTTTGTCACTCTCAAGCACGTTTCCAAAGACTCTTGAGTCGCTGTGAGCTGCATCATTTTGAGTTTATTGTTATAACAGTATTTGTAGCCAAAATAATCCAAACTACTGATCCCATGTAGGGTAATCTAGCATTACTTTTAATGTGCTTGAGGATTCATTATTCTATCATTTCACCATGAACTTGTGTCTTAGAGAAACCACAACATTTTTTTCTTTTTGGCCACTTGGTGGAAAGACTTCACAATCATCAAAGTTACATCTTGTTAAAGTTAAATCTTGCTTTTTAGCTACTAAATGCTTCACTATGTCCAGTTGGTCTCTAATTTTGTCTGTTTCCTGTTTGGTGCTGGGCTTGTAGTGTACAGTGGGTTTATTAGAGCTTCTTCAGCTGCCCACTGTGACTAGAAACGAGGTTGGTGCGAACACAGAGACTGAACCAAAACCATGAGCTGACAGACACTAAAACACTGAGGGGAAATTGTAGAGTCAGAGTAAAATATAACATAAAATAAATTTATTATTTTGACGTGTGAATGTGTGATCACTTCCAAGTTGAAACTGAAATGAAATTTAACTGTGACAAAATAGAGCCAAGGTCTGTTTTTTGTGCATGCAATTAGATTACAACCAGCTGAGAGCATGAAGCCTGGACAGAATTAGTGGTCCATCTGAGACCAGAGACATATACAGGAAGTGTTTACTAACCATGACCTCTGTCCAGGAACTCAGTAATGATGGCTGCGCTGCACACAGACCAGGGCCTGCTCCTGTCGATCTGAATCAGTGTGGGAGACATCATGTGGTTGTCCTTTAGTTTGCCAAATACCTCCTCACATGCCTTCACATTGTCGTGGGGCATGTTGAAGACGTGGCCTGGGGGAAGAGGGTGGGGTGGAAAGAGAAATAGACGGCCACGTCAAGTAGTTCTATTTTCAGTCGTTCCATGATTTAAAACACAATAAGTAGTTAGTTAGAGTTACTGGCCAGATACAGTGGAGTTTTCTGTGGTGATGGCAGAGAAATATGAAACTATGAATACAAAGAGAAACTTTTTTACCAGACATCACAACACACATGTATGTATCAGGCAAAGCATACTCAACTTGGACTGATTTGAAGCTGATGTCATAGCAGACAGGAATGCAGTTATGCGTGGGAATTTTCATCGTGGCATTTGTTCGTGTTCTAAAACAGGCCTCAAAGGGGACATTAGTTCCCAAGGAAATAATTTCATTACCTAAATATGAACATGTAGTATTTTTCAAAAGAAAAAAGTACTGTGTTTCGGTGCATTTAATTAGGAGACTGGACCATTTTGAGTGGGAAATGTGCAATTACTTAACACACGTCATATGAGGATGGTGTAAACCAATACCTCTCCTGGGGCCTCAGGGGCTATCGTGCACCTGGTCTCTGAGTCTTGCTTCTTTTAAAATCTTTTCAATCACCGATCATTAAAAATGTGAAGAAAAATCTTTCACATGGATTATTAATAGGATTAATTAAGACAAATTAAGTAGTGTGTCAAACAGTATAAGTTAGAATAACCTACATAAACCTATTAAATTGCATCAAAAAGAAAACAAGGAAGGATTACCAGCATTTAGCTCACAGACTAAAACAGGTCATTTAGAGCCACAATAAAGAGATTGATGGGGGTAAAACTACATCCATAAAGTCAGCCTAAATCACAGACTGGAGAAACAGAGGAATATTGCTTTGTTATAGACTCACCCTATTAGTATAAACTACACTGACCACCCACAGGAGGTGATAAAATCAAAACTTCTACAGTCAGTATACATTCAGAACTCAGACATTCTGGTGTATTAAAAAAACTGAGGTCTAACTGGGAAACAACAGGATATACTCACCGTGAAAAAGTAACGTAATGTCAATCAATATTTGGTGATTTTTGCTAGCTACTTAGAAACTGTGATCTGGAATTTAAAAGAATAGTTAAGCATTTTAGGAAGAGTGCATATTGGCTTTCTCTTCAAGAGTAAGGTGAAACAATTGCTGTCAATCTCATGTGGGTTAAGTAAGAAGCTAGAGGCAGGTTGTGGTTAGCCTAGCTTGGCACTAGCTGACTGAAACAGATGTAAACAGTTGTTTGGACAGTTGGTGCCTACCAGCAACACTAAAGTTCACAATGTGTCTGTGTATGTGTTTTTTTTTAACCATTTCATGAAAGAATTGTAAAATGACAATTTAGATGAGCTTTTTGTTGGAGTTATTTCTTGACAAAAAACAGTTCATCCATCAAAGCGGTTCTTCAGTGTAGCATCTGCGGCTACAGCATAGGTGTATGTTCGGTGAGCATCATTTTGGTTTTACAGCCACACTGCCTACCTCTATCTGTGTTGGACTTATTTCCCAAAATGGTCTATTCCAGCGCCATTTCCATGCCAACTGCCGCAGTCCCTGGTCAGCATGGCAGATCAGATCATGTATGTTCAAATACAACACGTTGTACCTCATACTTAGTGGATTGGACATTTAAGACTCAAATGCAAAGGCTTTCCTGGAAAGCAGTGAGTTAGGGCTCTGCCGGGCTCTATTGTAATGTTACATCATGAAATCATTCAGAGTGACTTAAGTATCTGTATTCCCAAACTGTTATCTATCAATTGCCATGTACAGCTTCCAGTGTGCAAATTACGTTCTGCAGCTGTAATGTCAAACATGCATATCGCTCAACCTTTACCCAGAGAACTGCTGGTTTTGATTGTGAAAACAGAACATCAGGTGAATGCAATTAAATAACTGGAATGATTGAAATCCAGTAGTGCTTTGGGACTCGGACTGAGAACCACAACCATATAGATCATCATGAAAGTTGCAAAGTCCTCCTGCAAGGCCAGTTTCCACACTCACTATACGTCTGTCAAACCTTACTGCAGAATTCCTTTGACGTTTTAAGGTAAGGTTATACTGTATGCAACTCTTGCCCTGAGCATATGTCACTCTAAGACCAATGTGCATTAGCATAAATGTAAAATGCATAATGTTCAATCCCTGCAGATGAACATGTTGCTCACACGGGACAACTTTCATACCAAGTTCGTGGGCAGTTGTGAAAGCTGAGGGCAAGCCATCATCTTCAATGACAGAGCAGCTCCTCTTCGGGTCACACATAGTCCCAACGTCTGCCATCCCCAGTGTATCACAGGTTGTGGCCCCGCAAAGATCCTGATGACACAGAGAAGTGTTAATTGTGAAAAGCCTTTCTCTTTATTGTTATTGTAGGAAACTTCGAAAATCAGATAGGACTTTGCGATGTTTCGAACATGTTTTGTGTGGCTGTGCTGTAAGCTCCCGAATGAACAGACCATGAAGAGCACTAATGCAGAGCACATGGGACTCTGGTTTGCTTATTGCTACTCTTAAAATATATTGAAGCAGAGGGTCAGGGGAGATAGCCCACCACAGATTTCCTCTTGGTGTTTAGTTAAAGAGGTAGGAAGAAAGGACTAGATGTGTCCCACATGCAGCCCACACCCCAGTTTGAAGTAAAACTCAACACAACAGTCATGTTTACCATGAACTGTCTCCCCACCTTTTTTTTCTTGTACCTCAGTTTCTGCTAGTTGGCTACATCTAACTGTGCACAACCAACTTTCCCTAAAATAAACATCTGTGCCAGTTTTTGTGGCCCTGAGATTGTATTTTTAGCTACCATGCTACCAGCGGATGGCAATATTGTTTGGTCAGTCCACCACTTTGGTCCAGACTGAACTATCTCAACAACCATTAGATAGACTGCCCTGAAACTGTATATACATCTGTGGTACTGTTGGATGGATTGACATTCATGTTTCCCACAGGGCAAAACTGAAATAACTTTGGTGATCCCTTAACTTTTAATGTAACATCATCATAAGGTCAAATTTCAGTTTGTCCAATACTTTGGTTTACAACCAAATATTTGGAAAATTAATGGCATTCAACTGAGCATGCTGCCGTTAGCATCTCGCTCAAGGCACCACCAATCCTAAGTACATGTACAGCCTCACAAGCTGCTAGCTTGGCTCTACTGTAGACTCTTTGTCTTGTTATTTCAAATACAGGAAAAGTTATGAGCCTTTTCCACTGGAACAATTCATTCTTATTGGAAATAACCGTGACTCATTGGTCATCAGGAAGATAGTTGCTTTGTTCTGTCTCAAGGCTTAGTGGAGAGGTTTTTCTGTGTCTAAAACTTGTTTTGTCTTAGTTGTAATATGTCTGATCAGGATATTATGTTAAATTAAATTAAACTAATTTAAAAAATGACTTTCCTGTTCTTTTATGGTGTTCAGAGTAAATTTGAACACACGGTGGACGAAGAACTTGTTAACCCGGTGTAGCAGTGAGGCCCAGAGATGCCAAAAGCACCCTCTGCCAGCCATGTGTATTCCACACCACTTGCTCTCCATAACCTATTACAAGATTTTTTCCATCGCTGCAGCTGCACTCATCGTGCCCTACAAGGACAGCAACACCGGACTTGGCCTTTCCTACATATAATTGCCCTCAGTGTAAATCAGGGATCTTTCCCGGCGTGGGATGATTCTTCACTCATTTTGACCTTGAAGTGTTTTTCTATGTTGCTATGCAGTGAAGGAGAGAGACTGTGTATCAGATGGCCATCCAGAGCCAAACTGGACCTAATGGAAAGCAGGCACCAACGACCAGGCATCAGAGAGGGACAGACAGAGAGAAGTCAGACTGTGGAGAAAGATTTACTAGTCAGTGGTCACAGGTCTGGTGGCCACATGGGATTATCTGACATCTGTGACCAGGCTGAATGTTTTATAGTGTATCGATAGACTCAGTTTGAATGAATGAAGAGAATGAATGAATGAAGTACTTTGGATTCTGGTTTTAAAAAATCTCATTATTAGAAAAGTTCCTTATATAGGCAGATAGTGACCCAGTTCTGATTCCATAGAAGCAGACAGAGGTGAGGTCTTTCATGGAAAGAACTGGCTTAGCTGCTCTTTTCCAGTGACTCATGAACTAAATGAAGGGGACTTGCGGAGCATGGCACATGGCTCTGTATGAAGTGACAGTTAATATTTCTTATTGGAAAAGTCAATCAACTACAAAAACATGCAAAACCACAGTAGAGTAGTTTTTGTGTCTCTGAGAGTCTGAGAGTTAACTTGCAACATATGACTGAAAATGTAGTTGTTTTGTGTCTCGTTCAGTCTGGGTGCTTTTCTCCTATTTAGAAGGGTTGAGGGGCCTTTTACATGTTTGTGCCCAGAAGCCCATTGACTCATAATGCACCCATGCAAGTTGTGCATGAGTGCAGTATTTCTATTCTATTCTTTGCACCACCAATGTGATGCATTACACACAGCTCACTCCTCCCCTGCTTACCTGTTTGGTGAACAGTATGGCAGTGTCCCAGTAATCTGGGTGCTTGTCGCTGTGTTTATTCAACTTCTTCTGCCAGGAGCAGAAGTTGCGCAGAGTCAGGGCTGCGTTACTGGAAACCTTAGGTCCCTTGTCAGCTTCATTTATCACCATGAAGCCCACCACCATTATGTTTATGGAGTTGAGAATGCTGGGGTGCTTGTAAAGCCTGGCTGCTACTGACATCAGGGTCAGGAGGTAATGCTTCAGGTCATCCCCGTGAAATTTAGCCATAGATTCATCTGCCACCACCAGCACCTCCACAAACCTGGGGATGGAGGCGAACCTCTTTGACCTCCCCAAGGTTTTCAACACAGTTTCAGTTAAGCCATCAATCTCCAGTTCGCCCATGTGCTTGTACTTCTCCAGGGAAATGTTGAAGTTGGTGTCAGGTGTAACTCCGCACCTGCTGGTGAAGTTGCCGCCTGAGTGCGCAGCGCGTCTCCGGCGGCGAATGACATGGGTCCTATCGAAAGAGGCTCCGAATCCAGACGCGGCAGCTGCGTCTTCTGTCCGGGTCTGGCTAATGAAATACTCCATGCCGTTAGAGGAGAACCCCCCATGGAGACCTTTACACAGGCTGAGCGCGGCGAAGGAGTCCGGGTCTGCGTTGACATCACCGGAGTAGAAGCATTCCCTGAGGTCAGCGGTTGCAGAGGCGTTGGATGCTGAGGAGCCGCTCTCAGGCGGCAAACTGCCTGTTGCAAGGAAACTAGAATCCGGCGTGAGGTGGAGATAAAACTCCTGTTTGAATGCACTTAGTCTAAAAACAATCTGTCTTTCATTCATCTGCTCCGCGCGCCGGTGCAGAGGTTTTTCATGCTTTTGATGATCCACACGAACAGGTATGCAGAAATCTACCTCCATGCAATATGTTAGTTTCAAATAAAGTAGGAATTTTGTAAAAAAAATCAAAGAACTGAGTATAGCCATCTCTGCTCCTGCTCAGGAAAGTCCACTCTGTAATTCGGCTGCGGTGCGTTTGCATGCAGTCAAGAAGTTGTGCGCAATGGCACGGAGCGCCGCTTGTGCGTCCTAAGAAAACTAAGCACCCACACTGCTTTCCAGCTTCCTACACATCTTGCACCGTTTCCTCTCTGGCCACCAACTTGTCTGAGCTGTTGAGCTTTAAAGCCGCGCATAAACACCGATGATCACTGTCAACTGAAATCTGGGTATGTACGCAAGAGCGAGCTCATTGGTCATGCGTCTCTCGGTTTGTGCTGCAGACCGCAGCCACTTGTAACTCTCCAAATATTATTGTTGCTGTACAGATGTGTGACAGGAGCTTGAGCATCATCCCCCTCCCACCGCCCAGACTCGCTGCGGACAGACAGGGAGCAAAAACATAAGGAACAAAAGGCAACACTCAGAGATTGGATTAAATTTGAGTTGTTGCTGTTCGTTTTTGTTGTTTTTGTTTGTTTTTTTTTGTTTTTTACATTTTGACATTCATCTCAAACTAATGCATCTATGCCATAACCTTCAAACGATGAAACATATTTCACCCAAACAGCTCATGCCATTTCCCCTTTATGTGTATTTCCTTTATTTTCCATAAAAATGTTTTTTAAAAGACATTTAATAGGTTAAATGAATTAAAAAACACTAAAAGTCAGCCGAGGAGATAATACATTGGATAAATCGAATACATTTCTTTTTGCCTCTGCCTAAGACGAAGTTTAAAGACAAATGCATAGTGAAATGCAGGCTAATAGCGACACCTGTTTGCACCGACATTCCACTAGCGCTTCAGTGCGTCTAAGCGCCTGAAAAAGTTACATTGTACTCTAGCGCCATCTGGCAGTGAAAGGTAAGACTGCAACTCCAGAGCTCCACTTTTCTTTTTATTGTTCAGCGTCCTGGCATTCTCCTGGCACGTAGACTTCATAAAGTGATTTACATGGTGTCTGGCAGAACATGTGTTTAGTCTTGTAATACAGCAGAAGCCTTTTAGAAAGACTCCCTGGCATCACGAAGAGAATGCTTCTATGTAAGGAGCCTTTAAGGTGCTAGAAAGAAATATTTATTCCATAAATCCATTATTATCTATAACCGCTTATCCTTGCGGGGTCGCAGGAGGGATGGAGCCAATCATAGCTAAAGAAATATAAATAAATACAAAAAAATAAATAAATCTGCATTTCGTTTTAACATTTTGGATTTGAGTAATTATTACTTCTTTAAATACACTTTAATTATTCTTCCTATAGCTCTTATGTAGTTAGACATTTCTCAATGTTCCTGGTGGCGGTCGGATCCAAGCACACACAGTGCCTTTCTCTGTCCAGCGGTGGTCTTTTGTGCGGGGATAAAGCAGATCGGCCTTGGGGGGGATTCTGGGCTTTGTGGGGGCCTGCCACTCACACACGGCTCCCAAATAACTCGAGTAGCGGACTTAAAGCTATGCGTAGTATAGATGTCCTGCCGCTGCCATATAGCACGCTGAGTTAATAATAGGAGCGCGGTGTCAAGCTATTTCAGAAGGGGGGAGTGTCGGCCTATTCTCATTGGATCCATTTTATCCGCGAGTATCTCATGAAGTGCGAGTGGGAGGAGAATTTCCAGCAACTGAGGATATCAAAAATAAACCCCCTCATGTCCAGAGAAGAGCAGAAAGTATAAATACCCGCGATATGTCCAGACTGCAGCGGGGCTGGTGAGTGGTACAGCAAGACTTAGCGTGGTTAGGTAATTAGAAACGACAACTCAGACAGACTGAAATTAAATACCAGACATACTTTGACCAAGACTGGCTTTGCAGCACTGGAAAATCACTTTTAATTTGAAAAGATCTCTGATTTGAGGAGCTACTCCTTTGACTGGAGAAGACGCGCCACTTACCAGAGATAAAGGACATACATTGCAATACATTTTTTCTTTTTTTTTCTTTTTTACTACTCTTGAGTGTAATTTCCATTGCAGAAGATGTGTTTCACTATGTGTTCGATCGTTTTACTCCTGTGCGTAATGAACGCGGCACTTTGCACTCAGTTTGAATCAGAGGATATTGTACCTGTTCGGATAAATGGAAGAATCAGCGGTCGCTTTTGGAAAAGAAGCGAGGAACCGCCGAAATTTATCCTTAGTGCATTTGGCAAGGACATGACTCTGAATCTTATTCCAGATACCAGCTTCATCGCGCCTTCCTTCAACATACAGCGCATCAAAGCCCGAGATTTTGGCGCTTTACGCAGCTCTTCAGGTGTCCAACCTGCCGCGGATCTCCAGAATTTTATGAACCAGACAGAGGAGAGTGAGGGACAGCTTAGGAGCTGTTTTTACTCGGGGAACGTAGATCACGACCAAAACTCGGTTGTATCTGTCAGTTTGTGCTACGGTATCTTTGGCTCCTTCATCTCAGAGGGAAAAGAGTATTTAATTGAGCCCAAGCTTCGCGGCGGCCTGGGGCCAGACTCTGCAGAGCAGCTGCATGTCATCAAGAGAAGGACATTCAGCAAAAGCCACGGTGTTCCCCTCCTGTTTGATCACGCGGCGGCGGAGAGCCGAGCGGAGAAGCACAATGGGGAAAGTTTTACGCACAGCGACAGTGACGCACAGAGGGAACCTCGCAGGAGACGCTTTGTTTCCGCGCCACGGTTCATAGAGACCCTGGTGGTAGCAGACTCAACAATGACCCACTTCTATGGAGATGAAATAAAGGTCAGACACAATGAACTCATTCTTTCCTGCATACACTGTTGATAGGAACCTAAACAAATCTTAGTACAATTTCATCGGACTGTTACCATAAACAAAGACGTCATGTTTTTTCCCTTATTTTCCTATCCTGTTGTTTGCAAGGGTTCATAGCCTAGAATTATAGTGGCAGGGATTTGTTTTTCTGTGCTGCTTCATAAAACATGTTTTGGCAATGAAGGAGCTTGGGAGGAAATCGGTGGGCTCCCTGTTTTCCACAGAATGAGAATAAGGTCAGGCAACAGAAATGCAAGCAATGCTGAACCACATTCCTCATGACTTGGTCACGATTTGGCAGCAGAGCCTCAGCATCTTCCAGAGAAGATTCACAAGTCTTACAATATCTGCTTTCTCCTGTCTTTACTGAGTGTGTTCAGTGGTCATTATCCCAAGATTAAGTGAAGGAATCCGTGCACCAGAGTGAAGTAGAAGTTTCATTACAAATCAGATTGATTTGAAATTGCGTTTATTACTGTAAACAGGGTCGGTTTTAGTGATTTGGTGCCTCCATGGTTGAGTGCACAGCACATGTGGAAAAACCTCATCCCACCCTAGAAAAAGTGATTTCAGCAAGGCTGATGGAAGACTTTACAATACAAATCCTGGCACAATGCCTCACATTCATAGTGATTTACCAGCTCTCCACTAAAACACAACCATGACAGCGCTGTGGAAAACCCTGCCCATCCCTACCTACCATGACACAATCATGGATAGTGAACAAAAGCCATTTGGAAACAGCTCTTTACCGTTAATAAGCCAAATGTGATTTTTTTTTTCTTCCTGAATTCATCACTCAGAAGAAGAAGACAGTACAGCATAAAATAATGCTGCTATGTTTCTGAAACTGGTTGTAAACGTAAGCTGGAAATACATGTGAGTATGCTCTGCTGCAATTTTAAAGCTCATATGGTGAAGTGTATCAGCACTGTACATTATTAGTGGGAGCAATACAAATGGTGTGAGACGTCCATAATGAACAATCACATCTGCTCCTCTCATCACCTTTAAAGGCAGCAGGCAGCTTAATGGGCCAGGAGGAGATTCTATGCCAACTTCTCACGGAGAGAACCATTGCTTTACAGCAAGCAGCAAATATTGTAGATAGCAACACAGATATGCATTTTTAGCACCCCAAAAATTATTAAACAGCATATAATGCTTTTAAAGTCAAATAATGTCATTTTTTAAAGTTAAATAACAAAATTTAGGAAAGCCAGAAATGTCTCAGCATGATTGACAATTATAAATTGTACATTAAAATTACAAAAATACATTAGAAATTATAAATGTACATAATGTTATTTTGCCATAGCTCAATTTAATCTGTTTATTTTAAAATCAAAGAATGTCCAGCTCAGTACATATATTGGGCATAGTTCTTTAAGAACCCATTTTAAGGGCTCTTTAAAATCAAAAATGTTTCTTTATGTTATGTGGGTTTGTTAAAAAAAACGAATATGGCTTGATAAAGTGTTATTAGGTTTTGTAACTGTCAAATATCACTAAATATCCAAAAATCCAATATCTGCTCTGTGCAGGCAGAAACACAAACATATTTTCGTGCAAAAATGGGTACCTGCGCAGCATGACCTTTATCCAGTTGGCTTTAACCCTGCTCTCTTTTATCCACTTAAACTGTGTCTTTGAGCTGTCCTCAAAGACACAGTGCTGAGTTCTTTAAATGTCTAGAACAAGGAAGTTAATGTTCATAGAAATTTAAGTTTACAAATGTTGTGTCCTGTCTCTCCTCCTCCACAGCACTACATTCTGACCCTGATATCGATGGCTGCCCAACTTTACAAGCACCCCAGTATAAAGAACTCAGTTAACATCGTGCTGGTTAAGATGTTGGTGGTGGAGGACGATGAGGTCGGCCCGGAGGTCTCCAGCAACGGAGGTGTGGCTCTGAGGAACTTCTGCTCGTGGCAGCAGCTCTTCAACCCACCAAGCCAAAGGCATCCAGAGCATTATGACACTGCCATGCTCTTCACCAGAGAGGTGAGGGCTAAGTACATACCTGGTTTAGCTTCTTTACACAGCTGCAGAATGGATGCATATCATCTGCATATAACGTTTTAAACATTTGATGAGAGACATTTGTGCAAATTTAAGCATGAAAGTTAATTCTTGACCTTGGAACCGGTGGTTTGACAAAAATATCTTAACTCAAGGTCCACCAACAAGCATCTTTCCTGAGCTTTCACCTGTGACTTAGTCTTCTTTACCAAATGGAGTTTGCTCAGTTGCCAAATACACTATATCAATGAAACAAAAAGGACCCTGGACAAGAGATTAAATGAACACTGGAAACAGACAACCTTAGCTGTCTGTAAACACCAGGCAAAATTGTTTCTCAGCATTGACCAAGAAAGGGTGAAATGTCATTGACCAGGAGTCGGTGGTTGGAAAAGACACTAGAGACCATTTGAGCCATATGCATGACAACTGAGCAAACTTCATCCAATGGATGGCTGCAATTGAATTCTCCAGAAAAAGCTACTAAGTGGACCTCGAGTTAAGGTTTTTGTTTTTACACCAAATTGTTTATGTTAATTTAAAACAGCAGTGGCCCAAGAATAGATCCTTGTGGAACACCAAGTTTCATGTTAAAAGAAGCTGTAGTTGCATGGGTATCATTTGAAGGGTTTAGCTACAGGAAATGCTGAATGTTTACAATTTTTGGCCATGAAACAAGAATTTAAAGCTCCAAGTGTTTTACCACTTTCAGCTCATTGTTTTTATTTGACCAACAACTCTCCTTTTAATCTAATTTCCAGCAGCAGCAGCAGGAAGCAGTTGTCAGTGAAAAATCTCTCTGATAAATCGATTGTACACCACATTTCCAGCACAACAGCAGCAACTAGTTGGTGAATGTACTGGAGCATTTATCAGCTCAAGAGCCTAATGTTTCCCTTGGGAGTTGGTGGAAACTAAAACAAAACTAAAAGGAGAGTGAACATTGGACACTAACATTCTTCAGGGAGCCATACTCATGACTCCAAATAAATGTTTATCAGTGTCTGCTGAATGTGTAAACAGCTAATTTAATCTGGCTAACACATTACCCAGAACAACTTTATAAGGTACACAACCAACCATGTGTAATAATTTTCAGCTTGTTCTGGAGTTCTCCCCTCAAGTGGCAAAAAACTAAATCCAAGATAAATGGTGCTTTTAGCGAAAACATTTATAAATATATAATACAAATAAATAAAACCATAAATTAAACATAAATAAATTATTGCATCAGGCACCCAGACTCACACTGGTTTTAAAATACACACAGATCATGATGATAGATATGATCATAGATGATGATAGTTGTGCTTTTCTCGCGAGCATGGTTTGCACTCTAACAATGTTGAGTGCTTTACAGTGTGTCATTAGTACAGTCCACTCACTCTGATGATAGTCTGGTATATTTCATTCTTCATTCAGAAGGCAGGAACCCAGCGAGGATGAGTCACAAATTAAGCCCTGGTGGAATTCAGTCCCAGGCCAGCTGCGGTACATAATGTGGTTTCACGGGCAGCAGACTCAACCACAAAGCAATTACTTGAGTGTCTTACAGGTGCATTTAAGGGCTGTTGTGTTTAAAGTGGTAGGGGGTTCCCAGTTTAAAAAGAAGCCCTTGCTTTGGCTGAAAAGGGATTTTTGAGATGGAATAGATGTAATCTTTTCCAAGCAGGGGGAACGTGAACGGAGAGCAAACAACCTGTGCTTTATGAATGCTTCGACAGGAAATAAGTTCACAAGTCCTCAGGGTTTAACTTGAGATTGGCTTGTTCTGCTGTATTTGGCTGCCTGTTTCCATCTGGTTTGTGCATGTTGACAAGGTGTTAGCAGACAATACATTAGGCGAGTAACCTCTCTATTATTAAATTTTTCTAGCTAAGTGCCCCGGTTGCAGCTTGATTTGATGACAGGCTTGGCATTTATCCAACTACTGAATGGCATTAGCACGTAAGTCTGATCCTGGATGAGAGAAATGATGGATAGAACATATGAGCTTTTGCGGTGTTGTGGTGGATTTGTTGAAGTAGCTTTCCATCATTCACCCGAACCCGGTTTGTGTTTGTTTTTCCATTTCTGCGGAGATATGCTTTGAAATGTAGAGGACGGAAGGCTCCTCGTGGATGAGCTAACTTTAGTGCGGCCACAAATCAGTCCTGACATGATTAAGACACTTTAAATGGTCAGGGCTTGAGTGTGCGGCCCGGGCAGGGTTGAATATGTATGCCATGTATCCTACAGTTATAAGAGAAGGCTGCTGCTACTACTGGCTGTTGTGAAACTCAAAACTCATGATTTTTTTGGTCTTATACTGTATGGGCATGCTTGCATGTCAATGCTGTGGCCTGTGCTTTGACCCCGTATAGATTGTGCTTTGTGTCTGCATGTCTATACATGAGTGACAGATGCTATTGTGGAAAAAGGTGTACAAACACATGCTGAGCTGTGTTTAACCGGCAGCTCCAAGTCCAGATGTGTTTTCAATCACGGAGGGTTCTGCCTTGTGGTTTTTTGGGGGCTGAGGCGAGGCCATGGAAGCATCTACATCCTACACAGCCAGGCGTGTTCTCGAGCAGGGAAAGATTTCTGATACACCACACTGTTCATTTTCCCAGATCACAGCTCTGGACAGCTGCATGCTGAGGATATTTATTTGCATTGTTTTATGACGGAAACACTGAGCAACATGTTTTTGATTTGTTTCTTTAAAAATGGCAGAAAAACAACTGGACACAAATAGCCAGTGAGGGTTTGCCATCCTACATGATTAATATAACAGTCAGCGTCATACACTTACACCATATTTACTGTTTGACCGAATGATGTCAGACTCTTTGATAATCTACTCTTCATGCTGTGTCTAAGCAATTAGTCAGTACATTTCAATGGAAATAGGCCTTATCCAGGTTTATAACAATGTATCAAGCCAATATTGTATTAAGCAGAGGGTATTAAAAAGTCTGTTGCCTGTTTTGTTTGTACAAATTACAGGTTTTAGGATTATAGGTTAACCGAGGAATTGCTCAACACAACACGCATTGTCCATGAAAAGACCTTAGCCTGAACTGATTTGAATGACATAGTTGAATTGGATCTAATGCAAGTATGCAGTTTCTTGGTTTCTCTGGACAGTTTTAGTGTTTCATGACACTGAAACTGTTTGGCAGCAACAACAACCAAAGTGGCTCATGGTATGCAGCTTTACTCCTTCTGACATATTTCGATTCTTAGTGATATGATGCTGTTGGTTTTTAGTATGTCACTGTAGTTGTACTGGCTTAAGGCACTTAAAATACAATGGAATGGTATGTTACTCATGTTGCTGCCGTTTGAATACCACCCATACCACCCCCCTACTTGCACGTAATGATTCTTACCAGCATATGTTGCTGCTGGTAATGATATGCCTAACACATATATGAACATAGGTTACACCTACTATGTCTTAAATTGAATAGATAAAAAATACATTACATTTTGATCTAATGTCTACTGTCTAATAGTTAGCGTTATTGGTCAAATTATATCCTAGACTACACTAGCTGTGCAGCGGTACAGGGTTAATACATAGCTAGAGGTAGTACCAGAAAAGTATAGCATTCATCACAATGACATCTGCCTACAGTGTATCATTCTGGCATGATCTACGTGCTTTATACAGTACCTGCAGGTGAAAAGTGACACATGTCAGTGGAACACAAGTTGCATGATGTTTTATGTGGGTCACAGCATGAACATACCAATAGTCAGCAATGATACATACCAATAAGCCTGTGGGGATTGCAGGCTGCTAGCGAAGCAACAGTGACCTTTTCTTCTTTTTTCATGTGCTAGAACAGCAGCAACATACAACTAGTGAAAAAGACATACTGCCAGTAATTGACATATAAAATTAAAAAGAGTGGCACACTACCAGTACATGATTGTAAAAAGTAGTCTCTGCCTGTGGACGAGTGAAAAGTCATTTAAAAGTCTCCCACAGCAGTGGCTTATCATAATCAGTGGTGATATACCAAAATTTTCTAATTCCAGTAAAACAGTAGTGGCATACAATTCCCTACTTTTTGAACACGACGTCACTCTGTATTAAAGGCTTGCTAACCTGAATAAATAGTAGTACCTAATAAACACAAATGCTCATAATTTTAGGAATTTTCTGAAATGAAAATGGTCACATTTAATATCTGCTTTTTTAAGCTTTAATAAAGAAATCTTAGCATTGGTATCAACTCTTCAAATTTCACCTCATCATCATGCCCTTGGTGCTGCAGTTTCAGTGTTTTCTGTGTTTGTTTGTGCTGCAGGATATCTGCGGACAGAAGAGCTGCGACACGTTGGGCGTGGCCGATGTTGGGACGATGTGCGATCCCAAGAGAAGCTGCTCCGTCATCGAGGACAACGGCCTGCAAGCTGCCTTCACAGCTGCACATGAGCTCGGTTAGCTTACATTTATTGTCACATAGGTGGGCTGGTGTGGGTGTAGGATTTATGAAAAACAAGTTCTGTTATGTGAAGCTTTAAAGTCTTGTTCAGTCATTCAGAACCACACTTTCCATGCATCTGTGCACCCGTGTGTCACATTGTTACATTGCATCCTTTCCCGCTGCAGGTCACGTGTTGAGTATGCCTCATGACGACTCCAAGACCTGTGAGAAGCTGTTTGGAGATCTGGGAGGACATTACCTGATGGCTCCTCTCTTTGTCAGTCTCAACAAGACTGCGCCTTGGTCTCCCTGCAGCGCTCTCTACATCACAGAGTTCTTTGACAACGGACATGGTAGGAAATATTTCAGGTTGTCGCCCCAACGTGTTAAAAATTACACACTGAATCACAAACTGAGCAGCCATGTCTGCCACAACACTGTGGATCTGTTATTAAGGCTGATTCATCGATGAATTAAACATACTGTTATTGCTCTCACACTGGCTTTCCTGCTTAAACATGTTGCTCCCCTCAAATTATGGGTTGTGGGGATAGTTTATCTTACCCTAGATTTTCACATCTTCTCTTTCCACATCCGCCCTCCCTTTCTCTTTCTTTCTCCCTTCCATCTCCCCATCTCATGTTGTGCATCATGTACTGTTTGTATCCACGCTAGACCTATCAGTGAACCTTCTTTTCCACTGAGTCATACAATGGACTTCTTCCTGGTCCTCACCTCCTCCGCCAAAAGCAACAGCTGGTGTCAGCAAAATATGTTCTTTATCAGTTGGAAAATGCCTGCAAAGAAAACTCATGTGGCTGAGAATGTTCATTCCGCACTGCAGATGTCATTGACAACTCCACACAAAAAGCTTATTGAATGTAATAAAGAATCATTAGAGGAATCACGAATAAATTCAGATTTAGAATAGCTGTCGAATGTCCAAATTCTGAGAACTAGGCTGCCTATAAAAGTGCACTGCATTAGTTCAATTTAAATTATTTATTTTTATAGTCAGGACACAACTTGCCCTGAATATTTTCCCACTGTTGTCATGCCACACACAACGAGCAACACATTTACAATTGTCACAGAGCTGCAAAGTCCTTAATATCCATAAACCACAATATAATCAGTCTCATACAGTGTTGCTTTGTATTGTAACCACAGGAGACTGCCTGCTGGATGTCCCAGAGAGTACCATACCGTTACCAAGAGAGCTGCCAGGCACCAAGTACAGCCTGGACCAACAGTGCCAGCAGATTTTTGGAGAGGAATTTGTCCACTGCCCCAACACCTCAGACAGCGATATTTGCAGCCAGCTGTGGTGCCAGGAGGACGGGACGCCGCAGTGCTCCACCAAGAATGGTAGCTTGCCCTGGGCTGACGGCACCCCCTGTAGCCTCAATGGGACCTGCCTCCACGGAGCGTGCATGCCGACCCAGGAGGTGAATGAGCCGCTGGTAAGACCTCTTCCTTAAAAAAAAGTAATGGTTTGGGACATTTGTGTCAAGCGTGCCGAGACTATATAACTTTTAAAGAATTAATACCTTGTTGTTCTATTAGCAATAGACACAGAAAACACATCCTCATTTCAATACACTGGGGGGTTTTGCCACTATTTTCTTAGTTTGTCTGGCAGGACCACTAGCATATGGTGGCTAATGTTAGCAAACTTAAGTGTGTAATTAACAGTAAGCCTACTGAGTTTTATGACTTTGTAACTCTTCTTCTCTTCCCCTACTGTTAAGCTATGTAGCCTATTAGCTTTATAATTGTCCTGTAATTTCCAATTGTGCATACAGTGGCTATATTTAAGTAAAAGTTACAAAGTCTTGCTTAAAGGGTTTAGTGTGTAGGTTTTAGTGGCATCTAGTGGTGATGGTTGCAAATTGCAACCAGTGGCTCATGGTGCATTCAGATGCTCCTCAGATGGTCCCATTTACCGAGTTGTGAAGTCGGTCTTCTGACTTCAGTGTATGTTCATGTGCTCGGAAGTCGGAATGTGGATTCAACATGGACGATACTGCAAAGATGTGTTGGATTAGCATTATCACAGCATATAAACAACACGCAGACATCTAGTTCACTCTACATGAACACTAAACTAACCGTTATAACCATATCATAAATTACATGTTTGCAAAATATGTATATGCAATATGTAGAGCTGACCCTGAATAGTCGAAGATTCGATGCTTTGATGGGCGGAGCCTGATTCGACTGTCAATCTCACAGTCGAAGCGAAACAAGGATCATTCCATTTTGACAATATGGGGGTGCTCATATCGTCAAAATGGAATGACATGTGTAGGTGTAGCGTGTGTGTGTGTGTGGTGGCAATGGCAGTGACCCAGAGGCTTGTGCTAAATAATACATGTGGGCCTCCATTTGTCCAAATTTCACTTCTCTTCTGACTTCCAGTAAACCATTCAGCTACTACTACTACTGACGTTACTTCTTCTTCTTCATACGTATTCAACACAGTAACGAAACGCGCTCTGTAGAGCAGTTTGGGCTAACTGGTGAACATTTAGCAGCTAAATAAAATATTAAAGAGTCATTTTTTTAGGAGTAGGTGAAAAACAAAACAGAACAAAAAGGAGAGTGAATTTCCAAAATAATGTTGCTTCTTATATGCTGGATAGGCATCTCTGTGCTAATGCATTAGCCATTCCAACCTTACAAGGCCATGATGTGATGTTAAACTGGCTGATGTTACGGCCAAGTTGACAAAAAAACCCACAATTAATGTAGTTTTAAGACAAACGATTTATCCACAAAACAACAGCAAAGCTGCACTTGAAACATGGCTGTCAGCTGTCTGTCAATTTTGTAATGTGCTGAACTCATCAGCCTTGAAGGGATGTAACATGGCATTAGGGAACTAGGCACTCTTTCCTAATTCACTCATTGGATGTTGCATGCCAACAGTGTTTCTTTGATTGCACTTGCTTGCTGCGGAGAACTGCCCGTAGGTTTCAGTGAGTCACTTCCTTTGAAATGCATTGCTCATTGACTCGGAAATACAGTAATCAAGTTTGCAGTCATAAAACTTACAAGTCAGCAACTAAAACAATCTCCCTCAGCAGATTTCCATTGATTTAAAAAAAATATATATTTCAAACTGGATTTCTGATATGGAAACTGAGAAAATATGTGATAATTGTATGCCGGAGAGTTGAGAAATGTTATTAACTTTACACCTATGCCTGAAACATTTTCTTCTTTTTTTCTGTGAAAATATCAAACATTTTCAACATCAAATCTTCTTGATACAGTAGTGAAGATGATTGTGTTTTTCTGAAAAGGCCCAGAACAGTTCCTAAATTCACCATGGACTGTTGTCAAGAATATACTTTGACATTCAACTTTTAAGCCAACATGTCTCAGAAGTCCTTAACAGATGATTAGAAAAACATCTAGAATTCTATGACAAGAGGGAAAACCCAGCTGAAGATGACACAAATGAAAGCTCCAGAACAGCTCCTATGAGATGTGTTAGACTCAAACTTTAAAAAGAAAATCACCAACCCAACACGAGATTTCTATTGGAAATCTGCTGTTTTAGGAAAAAGTCATCAATACAGCATCTCAGTTCCTGGAGATATGACACACAGTTGTGTGCAGCTTTAAGTAGAAATGCATGAATGAAAAGTACAGGCTAAAAGTACAGATTACAACATTGTTGGAATTTGGTGAGTTCAAATCCAGCTGCTTCGTGATGTCTTTTTATATTTCCTTAAAGAACATTTATACAGCTTAGTGTTTCATTTCAGCTTGGTTGCCTTGATATCTTCTCCTTGTGTTTTGAGAACACATCTGTTTATGAACCCAGACGTGCTGGCAGTTGAGATGTTAGCTGGTCCAAACTCATAAAACTTCTGGAAAGGACACCCACACCAGCAAACACACACACACACACACACACACACACACACACACACACACACACACACTTTCTATTTTGCCTTACAAAGCTGCAGCATGGCAGGTTGCACTAGTGGTGAGTGACACATGTGGCAGGAATGTGGGTAGAGGCAGACAGCAGGCGCGTGCCGAACTTCAACACAGATTTAGCCTGGAGTCACGGCACGCCAACACACTGTGCGGCCTCAAACCCAGAAGCCCAGACTGTGGTTTAGGCTACACAGCTGAGATTGCCTTTGGCACCGAGCTCTAACCAACTACTCTGACTGCTCTTTTTTCCCTCTTTTCTTGCTGTGTTTTACCACAGGTGGTTGTGGACGGTGGCTGGAGCTTATGGGGACCGTGGCAGCAGTGCTCCAGAACATGTGGAGGTGGGGTGGAGTTCTCCTATAGGGAGTGCACTGACCCTGTGCCTCAGAACGGAGGGAAGTACTGTGAGGGACAGAGGGTTCAGTATCAGTCCTGCAACACACAACCCTGTGACAACAACGAAGGTGAGAATTAATATTTGACGCCGCAGACAGCCAGTAGATTGATTTAAAATAATATATTTAAACTTCTCTTACACTTGACCATTTTAATGCCTTTTGAATGAAATACAAATACTCAATGTGTAACCAGACTTTTAATAAGTAAGTAAGATTAAAAGTACGCTTTACGCCATCTTCTGCCTCTAGGAAAGAGTTTTAGAGAGGAGCAGTGTGAGAAGTACAACAGCCCCAACTACCTTGACTACAACGGGAATGTGAAACAGTGGATACCAAAGTATGCTGGTGTTTCTCCCAGAGACAGATGCAAGCTGTTCTGCAGGGCCAGGGGCAGTAGTGAATTTAAGGTGTTTGAATCCAAGGTACAGTATGTCCATTCAGCATCCCAGCTTCTACAAGCAATTTTGCAAACTTGTGACGATCACACTATAGCTAACATGTCCCAGTAAACGCTCTATCTGAGGCTTTCCTTTCGTATTATATGTGGCTATTAAGAACACAATTGTGCCCTAAAGCACATAATCTTTGAGTGTTTTGCAATGACAGGTAATCTCACACATTGGGAGTCTGGCAGTTTGCTGGCTTAATGTCAGCATGGGGAATAACAGGTCACTGACCTGCAAGGAAAACCAAATAACCATGTTGCTTTTGTAAAGAAGCGTTGAGTCAGCAAAATCCACTTGTTACTCTTTTAAACAGAATTATCACTTTTGTTCTTGTTGACCTTGGAAACATGGAAATGGTCTGTACATGTATACCGCCTTTCCAGTCTTCCAACCACTCAAAGCAATTTTACACTGCGTCACAGTCACACATTCATGCAGTGATGGCAGAGTCTTAGGTGCCAACCACTCATCAAAACAGAAATTAACATTCACACACCAATTTAAGGTTCAGTATCTTGCACGAGACATGCAGACTGGTGGCGATGGGGATGTACCTGCCAATCAAGGAACCCTCTCAACCCTGCAAACAGTAGTCTGACAAAAAAACTCTAACTCAAGGTGCACTTGCTAGCATTTTCCGGAGCTTTCAGCTGCATCTCACAGTCTTCATCAGCAGATGGAGATAATGATTAGGAGGAACATAACCCATGACCTGATGTTACCACTGATAAAAGCTGCGACATGCAGTTGAACAAAAGACCCTGAGTAAAGATCCTTTTGTCAAAAGACATTGCATAAGACTTAATTTTGAATTTGAGCTACGTTTTACATAAAAATGGCGTGATCGTTAAAAAAATTCTGCAAGATGCAGGTGAATCTGACTGTTGCCCAACGCCGCTTGTTGTGTCCCTGCAGGTGATTGACGGGACGACCTGTGGCCCTGACACCACATCTGTGTGTGTCCAAGGCCAGTGCGTGAAGGCAGGCTGCGACCAGGTAATTGGATCCAACAAGAGAGTCGATAAGTGTGGAGTGTGTGGAGGAAGTGGCCTCACCTGTAGAAAGATCACAGGCTCCTACAACAAAGCAACGTAAGTGCTCCAAAAAAGATCTCTAATATGTGAAAATTATAAAGTACATATATCTTGGGGAAAAAGCAAACAAGTGCATGAACAAAACTGTTGAACCATTTTTTAAAGTAAGAAAAGTGTTCACATTCCTTAATCCAGTTCTTTGTTTCCTCTTCCAGCTATGGATATAGTGACATTGTTACAATTCCTGTTGGTGCTACTAACATTGATATCAAACAGCGGAGCCACAGAGGAATCAAACATGATGGGAACTACTTGGCCATAATGAGAGAAAGCGGCGGTTACATCCTCAACGGTAACTTCTCTGTATCCACGGTGGAGCAGGACATTCCCGTGCTCGGTGCTGTGTTAAAGTACAGTGGCTCCTCGACCACCCTGGAGAGGATCCAGAGCTTCATGCAGCTAAAGGAGGCCCTCACCATCCAACTCCTGGCCACTGCAGGGGACGCCAACCCTCCCAAGGTCAAATATACCTTTTTCATCCCCAGAGATGTTACCTTCAACAAATCCAAAGAGAAGAAGGGCTCGTCACCATCTTTGCATATGATCCATCCATTCGGCGTGCCTGACTGGATGCTGGGGGAGTGGTCTGAGTGTTCAAAGAGCTGCGGTTCAGGATGGTCCAGGAGGAATGTTGAATGCAGAGACAGCGTGGGCTTCTTCTCCACCATGTGCGACAAAGATCTGAAGCCTATAGATATCAGGCCTTGTGGGGATCTGCCATGCCCCATATGGCAGATGGGACCTTGGTCCACCTGCTCACGAACTTGTGGCCAGGGGGAGCGCCGCCGCAGCGTCTTCTGCATAGACTACACTGGAAAGACTGTTGAGGCAGAGAAGTGCGATCCGCACAAAATCCCAGAGCCACTCTCTGGAGAATGTCTCAACCAAGAGTGCTTATGAGGAACATGAGTACAGTGAATTTTCCCTTTTTGGTCTGACCGCGCTCACCAACCATGGATGGATTACTGAATGGGCACACCAGGCACAGGCCCGGGTGCCCAAGGGGTCAGGGGGACAGAGACACAAAACGACCACAAAATAATCACAAAGAGACATGAAACAATTACAAAGAGACACACAATTATCATGAAGACACAAAGCGACAACAAAGCAACAACAAAGAGACACACGATTACCACAAAGAAACACAAAAACGACAACATGTCTTTAACTCGTCTGTGCCCAGGGGCCCATCGCCTCATAATCTGTCCATGTCACCAAATGGTTGTGTCACGTCACATCAAGGGCTTTTGTCGGAATAATGTTTTGTTATCTTTTGTTGACATTTGACAACCACTATTGAGATTTGAAACAATGGAAATCTACCTCAAGATGTACATGTGATGCTATGTATAGATGCTAGATGAAGGTGTTGTGTGTGTGTGTGTGTGTGTTTTCTCAAGAAAGAGATGTTTTTAGTCCCACTGTAAATAGAAAGTAACTTTTTAGAATAAGGCTGGTATAAGCTGTCATTTAAAGTGGGGCTAGAACAGTGGCGTGAAATCTGCTGTCAAACACCAGCACAGTGTAAATATACCTCCAACTGTCTTCCACAGTACTCAAACTCCTAAAACTTTGAGCAAGCAATTAATTAACCTATTACTGAGGTAGGTACATACGATCGATGCATCAAGATTTTAAGCCTCTGGGAAACGTGCTCCTGTTTGATTGCTTCTCCTTTCTACAGACATACCGAATATGATTTGTGTTAAATGTTTGGGGTGAAGATGTCATTGACATTGTTGAACTATGGGTAAAGCATTCAGTGACACTAAACCTGACAATATTTTGGACTAGAGCTAGTTAGATCTTACATCAGAACAGATTGTTTCAATGCCGAACTAGACGTGTAGAATTTATAGAAACTGATATGAGTCTGAGTTTACACAGTGTGTAAAATGAATTTGCCTAGATAATGATTTATGACCAGAAAAACCCGTGACAGATAATTTCCCTCTGCCCTGTAGTTTAATTTTAGCCTTTTCCCAGGTGCATTATTGAGAGAAACAGTGGTACAAACAATCTGCAATGCAACAAATGTTTCTTTGGAGGTGTTATTGCCAAGTTAAGCGGTAAGCATACTATCTATCATATATATGAAAAACAACATTAATGTTATTAATTTCCAGACTTTTACTTGTTAATGCATCATATGCAGACACTCACATTTGTTTTCAAACACTTGTATGTATATTTAATTTCTTCATTCCTGTTGTTAATTTGCAGTATGTTATACAAGGAAAGAGATGGAGCATTAGGCCATATCCCTTCAGTGAAGGACCATATTATTTTATTATAACAGCTTCCTTTTTAAGCTATTTATTTTTGTAAAGTTTTTACCTTGGACATGTAATTAACATGGCAGATGCTGCTGTCTTTGAGATTATTTGTCTATGAAAATGGTCAAATAAACACATTTATGTCAATACATGATTCTTTTTTACTGCAACTTGACAACCAAATGGAAACCTTATGCAACATTTCTCCAAATGTTGTAAGAAACCTTTCCTTTTCTCTGTTGTGCAGATAAACCTGATTACTTGGGAATTCCTTTGTCCAGACTGGTGGGTTCATATCAACAACTGTGCCAACTGCAAGAGGAGCCAAAGTTCAAAATGAATTGTTCTCATATTTTCCAGAGCACTCCTGTAGACCATTGTGGGCCACTGAAACCCACCAACGAAGGCCAGACTAATGAAATTCTTTTAGGTGGGCGAGCAGCTTTTAAAAGCAGGGCGAGGCAGATTTCATTGCTGGTTTTACAAACCGAAACCCCTTAGCATGTTCAGTAAAATCCTCCCTTGGAATAACTCCTCTGCTCAGACATCTGAAATAAAGACAGCCATATAAAAACACACTCAGTAGCTGAGGCTTTTTTTAATAACAGCTGACTGAGCTTGGTTACATATAGGCCCATAATATCATATACAGAATTTGGTTTGGATTGGATTAATGACAACAAACTAATACAACATATCAGACTTTGTCAGACATAAAAACATTTTCCTATTGTGGCCCCTGGAGTATTCGACAGAATTTTATCAAGATGGAGAAAGCTGACATTACTATTATAAAATTGGAACTAAATAAATACGAAACAAAATCATATGACCAACAAATGGTCAAATTATTTTTAAATTTCTTTTAGGAAGCAGCCAAGTTAAAATAAGAGTCATAGATAGAAGACAACTGTTGTATGATATAGTTCCAAGATGTGAATATCAAAAAATTCAAAAGTAAAACATAAAAACCTTCAAGATAGAAGGGAATTAAAGGGATTCTATTAGTGAATAGCATCTGACCATTTTTTGTCTTAAAGGTAAGAAACAATTAAGTAATAAATATGTAAATGAGTAGAGAAGAAATGAGAAAAAATTAAGAAACCATATAAATATGACGTTTTCTGCAGCAACGGCAAATAGTCTGAGGCAACATATGAACACATTGCATGTTCTAGTGTACCACAGAGCTGAGGTGGAGACAAGAAACATTTTCCAAAATTCTGAATACACTCAAAAGTATATGATCCAAGAAACGTATTTTGCAGCACTTCATGGATTTGTGCGTGTTATGAATAGATTAACAGGTCCACAGAGGGTCATATAAGCTGCATGTGAACGAATATAAACAGTGGGAATTCCTGAGCGGTGTTTTACATGTTGCTGAATGTGAGACTTCCTGTTTCTTACAGTACAGTACCGTGAGAGATGCGCGTTGCATTGTGGGGATACAAATACAGCGCAGAAAGGACAGCGGGGAGCACAAAGGAATGAAAACAGCACCTCGAAAACTTTTAACTTTAGCTTGTTGTGATGTGAATACATCCGAGTGTTGATTAAACTGTGAGTTTTGGCGGCTGGCAGGCTGACAACTGCCTGAGAAGCGCAGGGAATGTGAGTGGCCGGAGTGAAGCGGCAGGGCGCACCGCTGTCTCCGACTATCGCTGCTTTGTCAGCTGGGCTGGTTGCATCCCGAGGCCCAGCCGTTATCACGGGCCTTATCCCAGCAGGTAAATTCCCGTCGTAATGTATGTCTGAAAACAGTAACCCCGCTGTGAACACTTTACTAGTGTGTTGTCTATGCACTGATAGGGGCAAAGGCACCAACTAATAGTACTGTGTTGTGTCGGCTAGCGCTAGCTTGGTTGCGAAAGGTAGTTAGCTAATGTGCAGCAGCTGCGTCGACGGATCCAGGGTTATCTACGGTCAAACCGGAAATGGTAAATTCGGCTTCAAAATAATTGTGTTGAAATTGTATGCCTTATTTTTGATGACTTATGTTTTGTGTGTTGCTATGGCTTAATGTCTGTATCAAAAAAAATACAAAGGAAAACTACTGAATGTACTATAGAACAATAGAACATAGCTATTTTTGACCAGAACAATACGGACAAGTCGGTAGTAAGAACAGATGATAGGTAAAACGGGCTCATTTTAAGTTTGAATACCACACAAATCGTTGGTAACAATGTATAGGCAATGAAAGCGACCATTCAGTTTACGTGCACTATAATGTTTGAGTACGACGCTGTTTGTTTAGCTTGCACTGTCAGTTTTTGTATTTTATTTTGACAGTAGAAATCGGATATACTTTTCATCTACTGGCTGACATGACGTATGAGCTTGACACCGTTAGCTAGTGTTTGCTAAACAGTGATTGTTATTGCAAACATGTTTGTTCAGCAGCTTGTTCACTAGATTCTTAGCCCCCCCATGCCTCACACACAGCTTTTCTGCTTTTGGTGTGGACGTTCAGCCCGTCGCTCGTGGCCACTTGCTAGTACGTGATGTAAACAGAGTAAAAGTACCATGTTAAAGGCTACGCCTCCTCTGCCCTATCGCCATCATACTTTTTTCCTTTGTGATGAATTTGAGTATTTTGTAACTTGTTGCTGACTCTTTAGTTAGATAACTATTGTTTTGTCACTTGATGTATAAGTATATACAATGTTTATTACTAATAAATTGTCCAATATTGTCTTCAAATTGCTTATTTTGTCTGACACAATAAAGAAAACAAAGTAAAGGTGTTGTAAATGTACAATAACGTGAAAAGGAAACAATCACCAAATCCTCACATCTGTGGCGCTATAACCAGGAAAAGTTATTATTTTTCTTGGTGAATTCATGATAAAATATTCATTTTATTTTCTGATTTTTTTCCCCCCTATCAAATCAGTAGCTTTACTGTGATGCTAGTAGTAGAGACATTTAAGTTATTTACAGAAATGATTTATTTGAACCACCACATGGCCATTAAGATGTAACATTCTCTTTAAGTTTAAGGTAAGAATTAGATCAAGGATCAATCAATTTTTTTAGACTAATTAGGAGGAAAAGGTCAGGGTACAAGGTCGATTTATTTATCATTTTACAACACAGGGATGTATAACAAGATTAAGTTGTAGTTCCTTTTCTGTTACTCACATAAACATGGATAATAAAGTCATAAAAATAAAACAGCTTACATGGTGCAGTGTTTTGGATGAATTTAGCCAATTCAAGCTCCCTATCCCGCACAGGGTCTACATACAGAGGCCAAATTTCAGATGAACTACCCTCTCTCCCCAGCGTAAATAGGATCTGACGTTACTGCTGCACTCATTGCTGTAATACGTGTATCAAATAAACAACAGTTCTATTAAGATTCAGGATTGATGTTGAGGAAATGTGTGTTTTGCAATAACAAAACTCAAAGCATTTGTTATTTATTTTGTGTTTGTTTATGAACCAAATTATTTTGGATATATTTTGAATATTTCTTTAAGACTATGACTTAAGATATTTATGAACAAGAAATAAGCATTCAAGCATCTGAAGAATTTAAAAGCGTTAATGTGTAAAGACTAATGGATTTGTTGCTTTTTATGTGATCCCCCTGTGTATCTAGTTGTGCCATGTTCTATTATTCTGTCGTTTATAGGCGATATTTCTTTGGGTGAAGATTTTTTAATAAAAATCCTCTCGTCTATAAGATTAGCAATTTTTTTTATTAAACACAATTTGACCTTTGGGCTATGTTGTTAACCTGTGAATGGTGATATAAAAGGTTAGTGTAGTTTTGGAATTTAAAAATCCTACATGTTAACTGGCAAAGACACAGAACTCACATTTGAAATAAAGGTCCCCCATCATACAGCAAAGGGTGTTGCACACCAAGCAGGCATTGGAGGGTTTAACAACCCACTACCACTCCGCCCTCATTGGTTTCAGATGGCACTCAGTGTGGTGGACCCTCCGTGTGAATGTGCAGAGAGGAAGTAGTTAGGGAGAGGGAGTAGCAAGCAGTTTTAGAAAGGCCCTTTGTCCGAGAGAAGAATCTACTCTGGAGTCTGGTGGTGAGACAGCAGATACTTCTGCATCTCCTCCCAGACAGCAGCAGGGTGAACAGGCTGTGGCGGGGCCGGGTCGGTCTTTTAGTATCCTTTAGGCTCTGCGTAGGCACCTCACGTAGATGGGTACCAATGATCTTCTGAGCGGTATTAATCGCGCTGCAGAGCCCTGCGGTCCTGGACCGTGCACGTCCCATGCCAGATTGTGATTTTTCCAGTCAGGATGCTTTTTATTGCTCCTCTGTAAATGTTAATAATAACTTAGCATGGGAATTTCACCTTCTTGATTTTCGCAAACTTCCCAACGGAGTTCTCTCGACGCTGGGGGGTTGCAGTCATAGGTGTACCACGTGAACAGGACGGGGCTGAGCACGCAGCCCTGGGGGGATTCGATGTTGAGCTCTAGAGTGAAAAAGGTGTGACCGCCAATCCGAACTGACTAGGGGGTCTGTTTGTGAGGAAGACCAGTGTCCAGTTGTAGAGTGCGGTACTGAAGCCGAGCGTGCTAAGTTGTTGAATGCTGAGCACCAGTAAACACACAGCATATAGGTGATGTTTTTCTCAAGGTCTGTGAGTGTTTTTGTAGAATGATTTTAAATGTTCTCTTTAAAAGACATACATTATACCAGAGTGTTTAATATTATTATTATTATTATTATTATTATTATTATATTTTTTAAATCAGACTTATTGGATTTGTATCCATCACTGCTCTGTCAAGTTCATGTAATCTTTATGAACATTCTTTTTTGTTTTGCCAGAAGAAACTTAATAGAGATCATGTAGCCAAATACTTCTCCTACAGGAGATATTTTAGCCTTGAGAAAACCCGATGTTAGAATTACAGCTCTGTTCTCATAGCCCTGTTTGCTGGTACAGGCAAGACACTCTCCTGTTGCAACTCCACAGCCCAGATCTATAATTCACTTTGCCTTCACTGGGCCAACATAGCCCAAGAGTATTTTCCTTTGGTCTGTGTGTGTGTAAAGGGGAGCGAGCTCTCCCTGCGAGAGCCCCTTCGCTTGAGCTTTTGTTTGATGGAAAATCTCATGCCTCAGAGAATCCACATGTCTCGCAGACAGCTGCTGAGCATCCTGTAGTGCACTGGCCTCCACATGGGTCTGGCTCGCATCGCTGCGCATCTGCTTTGATTGTTGTTACATAACTTGGCATTTTGTCCTCCGTGCTCCCTACCCTGCTTTCACCCCCCCTTACCTTACCTACCCCTCAGAGAGTACCTTAGTATTTCTCTACTTACACCATCTGCCTTCCACAATGTGCTTCCTTTGCTTCATCCTGGGGATTGGTATTTTGCAAAGTGATATTTGACATCTCATTTTGTCTTTGTATTTTTTAATGGAGTGGTTCAGCGAGAGTCCAGTGTGATTTGTTATTTAACACCTGGTTATTGAACTGCTGGGGCTTCATTTGTTTAGTTAGGTAATCATTAGACACATTGTTATGGCTACATACAAACAATAATGATGTAAAATACTTGACAAATAAGAATAACAAAGTTTGGAAAACATTTTTTATTAGCGTTGATCCATTTTCTCTCTTTTCCTTCCAGAAATAGATCAGGACTGACTGAGACACCATTCGTATGGTTTAGTTTTTGCAAACTGAAGTGACGTGTTTTGTATTTTTGTTTTCTATCTCTGTGCAGGACGCATTTCCTGTACAAAATAAGAAACTGACTCCAACATGGGGGTCAAAACCTTCACCCACAGCTCGACCTCCCACAGCCAGGAGATGCTGGAGAAACTCAACGCTTTACGCAACGAGGGTCATTTATGTGACGTTACCATCCGGGTCCAAGACAAGCTCTTCCTGGCCCACAAAGTGGTCCTGGCCTGCTGCAGTGAATTCTTCCGTTCTAAACTGGTGGGCCGGCCAGAGGAAGAAGACAAGTTTGTCTTGGACCTTCATCATGTGACCGTTAGTGGCTTCGCACCTCTGCTGGAATATGCCTACACGTCTACCCTCTCCATTAGCACGGAGAATATCATCGACGTTCTGGCAGCTGCGAGTTACATGCAGATGTTTGCTGTGGCCAGTACATGTTCAGAGTTCATGAAGTCCAGTATTTTGTGGAGCCCTGGTAACAACAACAACAACAATAACATGATGGCAGATAAACCGCATGAATCAGCACCAGAGAGCGCATCATCAAACTGTGCCCTGACGCCATTGGACGGCAGCGTGTCACCTGTTTCGTCTGACTGCAGTGTGATGGAGAGAAACGTTCCTATATGCCGAGAATCGCGACGGAAACGCAAAAACTTTGTAACAATGGCATCGCCTGAGAGTCCACTCAAATGCACTACACAGATGGTCACCACCTCCCCTCAGATCCCCAACCCATCGCCTTCATTCTCAGACAGCACAGCCCAGCCCGTGGAGTCCTCCCTGGCCTTCCCATGGACCTTCCCGTTCGGTATCGACCGAAGGTTCCACTCAGATAAATCAAAGCTCCCGGAGAGCCCTCGTTGTTTAGAACAAGGCGCCCCGGGGACCTCAGAGGTGGTAGTTGGCCGGCGGCTCAGTGACTTCCTTACGTGTGAGAGCTCCAAGGCGGTGTCGTCGCCAGTGCCGGCAGAGGAAGAAGATGTGAGGGTGAAGGTGGAGCGTCTCAGCGATGAGGAGGTCCAAGAGGCGTCCTCGCAGCCAGTCAGTGCCTCCCAGAGCTCGCTGAGTGACCAGCAGACGGTGCCAGGGAGCGAACAGGTCCAGGAGGAGCTACTCATCAGTCCACAGTCGTCCTCTATAGGTGGGCTATTCTCCTTACTGATCCACAGCTGCTAGCTTAGCCTCTCACCCCGGACATCGATTGTCCAAATATAGCTTAGTTTAATAACAAGTTCAGTTTGGATCTGTAAACATGTTGACGCAGTGCGTTTGCGACTGCAGTCGGAGCAATACTCCTATATAAAATGTTTGTAGGGTCATTGGCTTTTTTTAGACACTGCACAAATGCAAGAGCAGTAGTGTAAGAAATGGATTAAACACTGTGTGTAAGCTGTAAATGTTGGCATGTCTGGCCGACTGTCTTACCCACAGTATAAGCTGGTAAGGGGAACATTTACAGCTGAACCGAAGCCATGTTTACTGGCTTTTCAGGGCCCGTCCTACTCTGCTTCTGATTGGGTAGTAGTCCTTAACTAGGTACTGCTCATATGCAACTCTCAACAAAGATCTCATAGAGGTGAGATGTATCACTCCAGAGCGGAAACAGAGCATTGAATACACAAGGTGTCCAGTATGACAAAAAATATGGTGTTTTTAGAAAATGGAACCATGTAAACCTGTTCTGGTACAACCCCTAAATAAAATGATGAACCTGAAAATGAGCATAATACGACCACTTTATAGATTAAAGACTTCACCATCAGTCAGTAAGTTACGTGGCTAAAATACAATGAGTTAGTGTTACTGTATCTAAAACATTGAATCAAACCTGCGTCACCCAGGCATCACAGCTGCCTACCTACAAGATTTTTATTTGTGTTGGTCTCAGTGGAAAGTTTTATTGTCCGGTGGCCCAAATACAGTTTGAAAGCCTTGTCTGGCTGCCATAAATAAAAAGAAAATGGAAACATCCGTCATTTGTTCCTAAACTACTGAATAGCAGGATTATCATAAACCTTTCTTTAGATCTTTAGACTATCCTGCAGTCAGAAATTAAGGAGAGAGCTACCATATGAGTCATTTTTCTTTCTCTTTTCAGGGTCGATGGATGAGGGAGTGTCTGAGGGCTTGCCGTCAATGCAGAGCACCTCTAACACTGGAGGACACGCAGAAGATGATGAAAGGTATGATTTGTTACAACTTGCAGCGAGACAAGTCATAAGCAGCAAAGGATATACAGACACAAACTTCATCACTGGGTGTCTGAGCCACACCTGTTCCGATAATAAACGTAGACGTCATGCTGAATAGACATGATGCCCTATAATAATAGAATGCCGGTTGCATTTTGTAAAAGCCTCCAGGCACAAATGCGTGATAAATTTTATGTGAAAGCAAATGTGGCGTCTAACTGGCAATTTGTGCACGTCAAACACTCAGTGTTAAATATTCTAAAACATCTTTTTAGAACATACCGGTCATTTTACAAAACTCATAGTGGGGGCTTCTTTCCCCTTAGCAATCTTTTATATACAAGGAGACAAACAGTTATTTTATTGACATGACAAGGTAGAAGTATTCATGTCGGGACAGCATTGTTTGATGAAAGTAAGGGCTCATACAAGCTTGAATATCACTTTGACGTGTCCTCTTTTTTGTGTTTCAGGTTAGAAGGTATTCAGTATCCATACCACCTCTATATCAGCCCCTCAGCCAGGCCCGGCACCAATGGCCCCGACAGGCCCTTCCAATGTCCAACCTGCGGAGTCAGATTCACGCGTATTCAAAACCTGAAGCAGCATATGCTCATACACTCCGGTACGTGAAACGCTGTGTAGCGGTTAATTAGCGGTAGCCCTCTAGTCTTTAGCTCCACTGACGCTAACTCTCGTGTTAATTCATCAGACTTCTGAGATTTGGAAAGATTTGTTTTCACATACTGTATATTAAGGTCGATTTTATCTTTATAACTGTAAAAAAGCCGCATTGCATTCACTGTGATGTAATGTTCTAATAAAGGAAAAAGAGGGGGGAAAGCTCCATGCTGGTTTAGAGGATGTGTATTGTACATATTTGGAAATTCAGAGCAAAGTATTTTGAAAGCATGCCTGTTATTATGGTTTGGATGTTCTGTCCTCGCTTATTTTTAGATCATGTAGAAATGATTTTCAAATGACCATGCTGGTGCGCTTCATTATAACTGTTGGATTTCATCTCGCATTTGATATGTTTATTTGCATAAGAAGTTAAGTGAGCTTGTAAAACAAAGCCATAAGTAGGTAATGTAGCCTAGCAAATGTCCTGGGATAAAAAGGGGACAAAATCAAAACCTGCTCAGGTTCTCTGACCTGAGATAGAGTTTTATATCTTTATGTCTTAGCTTTGTACCTTTCATTTATTGGCCATTTCTTACAAATTGGTTTATTTTTATTACTGTGGGAAAGTATTTTACATGTGAAAATATGAATAATGCAGTTACAATTGACAGTAGAAATACTTCAGCTGTCAGAAACAGCAGATTTTCTTGTCACTTCTATATTAAACGACAAAGGCTTCTGTACTCAACTATCATATATAGAGAAATCCACTGTAGAAGATGCGCTGGCTTTCAGCCATTAGCTTTGACGGGGAAGAGTCCAGGATTGATGTAATTGAGGAAAAGTTGCTGAGGCACTTGCATGTCTGATTCAAGAAACATGAAACATAAGTGGAAATGACAGATTATGCTTAAAGAAGAAGCAGCGCTGTTGTTGGATCAGTAGGGGTCCATCCTTTACATTAACACCACAACTTCAATCAATTTGGAGACTATGGGCTCAGTAACAGGAAGGCATGGAGCAAGTAAATATACACATATGTCAGGAAATGTTACTTAGTTGGAAACCTTTTTCCTTTGATTGTCTTTGAGCTGTTTACAGACCTTTGCTGGAGTATATCTTTGGACAAACCTGTTTATACAAGGCCATGCAGTTTAAACACGAGGCTTGTAATCTCTCTTAGCTAACCTTTAAAGGTAGGGCAGTAGCATAGACTTACACATGAGGAATAAAATATTGTGGTTACTGGTTCCCAGTAACTCCGGGGGTTAAATTACTCTGGTATGGTTTGTGGAACCATCATTTTTCTTAGTCTTGAATGTTTGCTCAAACTAAGAAACCAGACAAAAAAAGGTCAGAGAGAAAGGCAAAATGGAAGGGTTAGATAGATGGGAAGACAGTTAACTAAGCCTACAACATCCAAGGTGGATGGGCGGACGTGGTTGAAGATACTTGAAGAAGTTTTTCCTCTCATCCAAGAGGCTTCCTCTTCTCGTCGTATCTCCAATCAAGTCCAGTTGCCCTTGATTTAGCTTTGCTTGGACATTACAGGTGAAGTGTGATTCAAGTAGTAGCCGAATTTACCGAGTTTGTATTACAAAAGGGAAAAGAAACATTTTAACGTCTTTACTGTGTAAAAATAAGTTCAGAGTAGGTTTTTTTAACTTTTAAAAGATTTAAATGTATAAACAAAGTAAAGCACGAGTCAATAGTATTCACGCATTATGACTGGGGTTAAAATGTGTGTTTTGGTTTTCCAAATGTAGCGTGGAAAAGTTTTTACCAGATCGATTACATATTTACAGTTAAATGGCCACATGTATGTTTTCCCCCCTTGTTTTAGTAAATGGATTGTATTTCGTAAGTGTTTTAGTAAATCTGAGATAGAAGATTTGACAAGAGATTCATTAGACTTTGAGCTTAACAAAGATCTGCATATTTACATTTCGGAGCTGCTGTACCTCCTGAGCCACAGTTGCTAATGGAAATCTAAATAAAGGGTTGAATGATGGTGGGTTGCTGTACTTTCCTACAACTTGTATATAGCTAAGTGATGAATGGATGAGGCTTTTTGTTCAGGACTTTCTGGGAAACAGTGATTTGGAACAACAGTTAAGGCTGACTTTGTAGTACCCACACACAGATACTAAGGCTTTTGTGACGCTAATACACAGATCAGCTGAACAGTTTTTCCTTTTCTTCCTGCAGGCATTAAGCCTTTCCAGTGTGACCGCTGTGGGAAAAAGTTCACACGGGCCTACTCCCTAAAGATGCATCGGCTGAAGCACGAAGGTAAACGCTGTTTCCGGTGCCAGATTTGTAGCGCCACATTCACGTCCTTCGGTGAATATAAGCATCACATGAGGGTCTCCCGACACATAATCCGCAAGCCGCGGATTTACGAGTGCAAAACGTGCGGCGCCATGTTCACCAACTCTGGCAATTTAATTGTACACCTGAGGAGTCTGAACCATGAGGCATCCGAACTAGCAAACTACTTCCAGAGCAGGTGAGGAGTCCGGGGGCGCTGACCCCCATCATTTACTCAGATCTCACCTGGATCAGAAATAACTTCAGTTTAGATTCTAATACCTGAGGTTCATTTGATCGTTTTTCCTTTGATGACTTTGGTTGTGTAAAATTATTATTGAGGTGATTGCAATTGCTTTGAATGCTCAGATCAAGTGTACCTGAAGTATTTGACTGTATTTATTGGGGAGTTTTAATTTCACACATTTAAAGGAATAGTTAGACATTTTGGAAAAAAAATGCTTGTTCATTTTCTTCCCAAAAGTTAGATGAGAAGATTGATAGTACTGTCATATGTGTTGTATAAATGTGTAGCTGGAGCCGGTTAGCTTAGCTCTGCATAATTACTGGAAACTGGCGGAAACAGCTAGCCTGGCTCTGTCAGCGGTAACAGAATATGCCAACAGTGAATTTCTGTTTTTACATTGCCATTTCTGTATAAACAAACGACATATAACCTTACAGACATGAAAGTGGTATTAACCTTCTTATCTAACTCTCAGGAAAGAAAGTGAAATAAGCGAATTTCCCAAATGGTTGAACTGTTCCTTTAACATTCATCATTAAGAGGTGATGGCAAATACCTCAAAAACCCGTCTCTGCTCTGTTTACTGACAAAATTCCACGAGATGTAAGTGAAGATTTGGGGTTTCAAATATACAAAATTAAGTGATTTAAGTTTTCTAAATACACTGACGAACTGCCAATATTAGAACCCAACTGTACTGTGTGTTTGGTCATACAATAGCTGCCAGACACAACTCTAATCATTGTGTCGTCTCTGTTTGTTTCTTTTTAATTGGATTTTCCTTAACAAAATAGAGTAGGTTGTTTGTTTTTGTCAGCAGCTCAGCCCGCAAGGCCACAAAGCCTCATGAAAATCAGAACACAGTGTCTTTTTATAAAGTCGAGGAGTGTTTTTATTTCCCAGACTTTTCCACTTCTTAATCAACTCAAGCCCTCACAGGTCGGCAGGACTCAAACGGGCCATTGACTCCTCAAACATTTTATAGTAGAAGGTCTACGCCTGAGATCATAACAGTGTGGAAAATTCTCTGGCAATCCAGTCGTACTCTTAACTTTTTTTTTTCTCACTATTCTCGGTCTTCACATAAAAAGATATGTTAACTATACTATTTTTTTTTCTAAGTTGCTGATTTGCAGACCAGTTTGTCAGATTCACCGATCATCTGCGTCACTTTAAGTGACAGTTACACTTCACCATAGCTAGTTATTCTGCATACTGAGCTCTAATGACCTCTAGTTTACAACTGTGGTCACACAGTGCACTCACATTTTAAAGGGCCTCTGTGATGGGAATTTAAATGTAATTCTGTAGGGTATTATCACATGAAGATCAAGTGAGACCAAGCTTGAGTGTATAGATCTATTTTCATCAAGAGTTTGAGGCAAAAATAGCTGCTAGCACACCCTAGATTTCTTATGTAGTTCTGTTTGACTAATGTGTCCGCAGGTATGCTTCACATGCAAATAATATGTGTAGAAGCCATGAAACAACATTCATGCAGTTATTTTTCTGGGAATAGTTTGATTAGTTTGTGAACTGAAAATAAGTCTTGTTTTATAAAATAACTGTGAAATCCCAGTGAAATGTTCTGACTTAATTTTAAATTGACAAAACGTTATGTGACCAGGTGAAAACACAAATTTTAAGATTATGGTAAAGGTTTAGATGTACTAAAATCATGACTGAGTGATCTGTGCAAAGCTTTCTAGACTGTGTTTTGTTGCACTAAAATTGACCAATGATATGGAGAAGAATGGACCAGTAACAGTAATAGTTACAGCAGTAGCCTCCACAGACCAGAATACAGTACATTTTTATGTATTTCAGTTTAGATCACTGACATGTGCAACTCACATCTGGAGAACCAAACTTTATAGCTGTTTCTGTCCCCACAAACCTGCCTTTGAGTGAACACAACGAATTACCACATGTTTCCTGTGGCTGTTGAAAGGCATTCTAAGAAATGTAGGAAAATTGCTTACTGATGGAGAAAATCTGAAAAAATACTTCTTCACTAAACTACCAACTAAATGCTCTGTACTTGCATAAATTGCTTTTACACTCCGTTGCATTCATGCATTGATGGCAGAGGCTAAGGTGCCAACTGCTCATCCGAAACAGAAATTCACACACCAATTTGGGGTTCAGTATCTTAGACATGCAGGGCAGACTAGAGGAACGGGGTGGTGGAACAGCCGATCTTCCAATTACTGGGTTAATTGCTCTACATCCTAAGCCAAAGCCGCCCACCTGGAGGTGCAACAAGAGCAGTAAACTCATCATTATTGTCATTGTCACTTCATATGCTGATTATTTTCTTTCCAATCGCTTGGTCTTTGAAATGTCAAAAATACTGGAAAATGCCAAAGACTAACTGTTAATGCCCCCAATTCAACTTCTCATTTGAATCACACCATCAGTTATCAAAATAGTTGCATTTATTTGTTTGATAAATTTTCCGTTGATCGACTAATCGCTAAATCATTTCAGCTTTAACCTCTGCCTAATTGTCAGATTTGATGTCGCAATCTATCATCATATGAAATTCTTTTGAGGCGTTTGTGTTGAAATTCAGTTTTGGATCCTCCAAATATACCATATTTTATTTGGAAGGAAGTCCCCCCTCTGTGGGTTCAGTTTCAGCGTGGTCTGGGTAAAAATGAGAAATGTCCAAAGCCAGCTCTAACTCACTGTGTCCCTTGGTCTAAGGCCTGTCTGTCTACCAAATGTTCATGTATTTTTGAGGAGTCCTGCAAACAGACAGGCAAACTTGCTGGAAGACACGGAACATTACAGTTTGACAGTATTTGTACTGTCTGCTGATTTAGGTTCTAGTCATCAGTGCTTCATGAAAGCATGAAAGCTTATTTCCCGAACCCAGTTTAGTTACAACTTAGGAATCTCTTTTCCACAAGACATCAGTGAGCACATAGCTCTTATACTGAGGCATGTATAAAAACAGGGCAACATTACATGTGCAGTTCAAATGTGTGTTAATGTAGCAAATGAAAGGACATTGATCTCCTGTCATTTTTTTCATCTTTGCAGTGATTTCCTCGTGCCCGACTACCTGAGCCAAGTACAGGAGGAGGAGGAGGCGCTAGGAGTCCAATATGAGCTAGAGGAGTCCCAACATCACCCCGTATACCCGGGCAGCACCTCCGCCTCCACCACCACTGCGGCCTCGTCCTCCTCCTCAGTCCAGATGCCCGTCATCTCCCAGGTCTCCTCCTCTACCCAGAATTGCGAGAGTTCCTCTGGCTTCCTTTCACCCGAGCCCCTGGATCCCCTGGAAGCCCCAGCCTCCCTCAAGATGGACGCCGATGAGACAGCAACCATGTCAGAGGAGACCAAAATGGACAACAGTGTAGGAGGCAGTTCCCCAGAGGTGTTTGAAGAAGAGCAGCAGCAGCAGCAGCATGCCCAGGCCAAGGAGCTGGCTTCCATTACCATAGAGTGATTCAAGCCTTCTACTTGCCCATCATGTCTTATTTTGCAGTCATGTCATATGGGAATATCTGTTGAAACACCTTGGCGGCTAAAAGGGACAGCGTGGACATGGGCACATGTTAAACCTCCTCATGTGAAGCCATGAAGACGCCACGATTGAAGTTTTGCAAAGACTTCAGTTGCCTTGATGATGTTTTTCCACACACGCAACGCAGATGCACTTATTTGAGTTGATGTTTTACACCAAACCAAATCCAGCAGAGCAAATGGTCATTTTATTGTTTTCTTTGCCCCCCACCAAATCTAAGTTTCAAAGTAGTATTTATTAAGTGAAGCAAGTGAACAGTATTTTTGAAGAGGGTTGTTTTTTTTTTCCCATATGACATGAATGCAGCACTAGCTAAAGTCGTTTCTGTCTTGGCTAATTTGAGGTCTGTTAAGTACAAGCCTTGCCCTACTTTTGGAAAGTGCCTGAGAGTTACCATTTTAACAAAGCATCATGTAGAGGAAGAAGAGGTCTTGACTACCATGACAAATCAAGCCTTTGCAAACTGAGCTAGATAAAAACATTGTATTTCATTTGTAGTGATAATGCTAGTTTGTATGGGCAGAGACTGTGTTATTCCGTCAGTGCCGTCGCTATAGGCAAACTGGTAAATGTCAATATTATCTATACTGCAATAGCTTGTACTGTAGTTTACTATTTGAATGCTGTGTATGTTGGATGTTGTGAAAAAATGATATGTCAGGTGTGTGTATGTGCATTTCTTTTTATCTATATGAACACAGTACATTTCATTTTTAAATGTTTAAAACTTGAAATTATATTGACAGAGTATTCCCTTAAGAAGTTTGTGCAGTATATCATTTTTCTGACCTATTACAAGCTATTTTTAATTAACACTGATGTTAAATCAAACCTCGCATCTCCAAAAAACTAAACTCTTGGAGTTTAGGAAAATGTGGATCAGCACTGATGAAAATCCAAGTAGACAGATGATGGAACAAGACTGAAATGTATGTAAAACAAAAAAAAAAATCAACTTTGGAGTTACAAGATTTTTCATAACTGCAGTGTTATATTCCCAAATGGGCTCTAAGATATGGTCATGTAGCATTTCAAGTTGAAGTTAGCCCTGCTTGTCAAATGGCAGTTTCTTTCAGTTTTAACATCAGTTTGTGTTATAGATATTGATATCTGACATGGCTGTCAAATTTTGGTCATCCTGATTTACCAACAGGTACACTGCTGATGTTCTAGGATGTTGCATGACTGTTGAAGTGATGTTTCACTTAGGTACAACATGATTGTCTTTTTTAAAGTTTTATCCTTGTGTGACTTTGTGGACGATACACCAAGAATATTAACTCAAAACGTGTGGATTAACCACCAGCATTTTGTTCTTTTTTTTTTCTTTACCTAAGTTGTTACAAAGGCAAATTCTATATTGTATTATATGAAAAATTCCCTTACTAAAAAAAAAATAAATAAAATAAAATTGGAAGCAGGAAGTGATTAGATTATGATGGCTATCTGTGATGGCCAATCAGAACAGAGTGCAAGACTGTTTGTTGGGTCTTGAGTGAAAGTATTGCTTCAGAAGCAATAGGAACATCCTAACGTGTGAATTCAAATACTGTGAGTTGAATCATTATAAATGATGAACTTAAATATATTGTGTTAGGCAAGAGCTTATCCTTCACCTTAAACTGAAAACACAGTTTGGAAGTTAACATTTGTACCTTCATTTTTCAATGTTGATTTTGGGTCAAACCTCCAACTCCTGTAATCTGTATCTGTGTGCCAACATGGTTGTATTTGTGTACTTGGACATTGTTGTACCTGTATTTTGAGAAGATAATGATGCCCATGGTAATAATCCATGAGTTGAATGCTACTGACTGTGACTGGGTATCTTGTTCAGTCAAATACTTTGTTTCTGTTGCCCCCTGAAAGTAGTACAAACAGCCGACATTTAGGATTATCACAGCAGGATGAAAGACCTCATACATACAGGGTTGATTGTAAATGTAAAGATGAATATTGCTGTAATGAGAGCATCAATATTACCCTGTCCTGATCATTGAAATTCACTGAGAACTGTCTTAAGAGTTTGCGTTAGCCTGCGCCATCCTATCAGTCACTTTGTCAAAGCTGTGCCATTTGCCCATTTTTATCTGGGTACCGTTCACGCTTTTTCCTCCAGGACCAAATGTTCTCTATCTCATTGGGGATTTGCCATGGCAATCAGTAATTGCACATATTAAAAGAAAGAGATAATCATTCTAAGTGGTCCATGCTATTTAGCAAAGGGGTCCTGCTGTTTCGCCCCTTAAAACACTGTATGATGTTGTGCATTAAGAGGCTAGCCTTAGTAAATGGACCTATTAACTCTAGTTGCACAATATCAAAATTTTAAAAAGTTTTCTATTCTCCATTTGTATGTCATGCTTTACATCTATCGTGTTCGGTGTCTGTATTCAAACAACTTTTTTATAATGAAATGCTGCTGTTTGTTGAAACGCAAAAGTGCCCAAAATATTTTTGTGAACCAATGGTGTGCAATAAATGGACAGGTGGTGTTTTAAAAGTTTTGGTTTTGTCTTTGGAATGGTGAATACTATATATTAAAAAAAAAAAAAAAGAATGTATAATTTTGTTTCATTCAAATGTGACTGAAGGTGAATCAAATAGGCAAGGACCCCATTTGATCTGTGAAACAAGGAACAAAGCTTTGATATCAAACGGCTGGTTCTATTCAGCTCCTTTCTGTTTGTTTCTGAAGTTGCATGTTCATATCGTTCTGTGAAATGGAGAGCATGTCTTCAGTTGATGATGCGTTCTGTCAAGGCCTTATTTGTTGATGACTCTTCATCCAACTTAGTTTTGATCTGTTGTTGAGCATGCCCTCTTCTTTTCTGTATGTTATCCCTTTTTATGTGCAATGGTTTAAAATATCTTGATTACATACAGGACATGCCTTTTTAATGTACACTTGATGTTGTATACGTTTTCCGGTCCTTATGGTTTATTTAAAAGTAGGAAAATATAAGAAAAAAAAAACATGGTAGCTCTTCATATAGGCATATATATTTTTGGTGACTTTTGTATTATGGTTGCTGTTTCATGGCATCTTTGGATATTCTTGTTAAATGTGAATAGAACAGCTTAGTTTGGGAGTATGGGGGAGCCTTGGTAGTCTTCACTTTGTGGCTGTCTGCAGTGTTTGTATATATATATATAAATAAATATACAGTATATACACTCATACTATGTTGCATATTCTTTGTACTGTAGGCTACTTGACTACAACCTGCTTTGAGACAGATGTTGTATTTTGTGTCTTTGATACTGTATTTAAACTGTAGTTTGGAGAAAGTGTACAAAAACATCCCAGATAGTAATGCAACCTGCACATTGTATAGGGAGAACTGACGTTTGTGGTGTTGAGTGTTTTAACTGGATCATATTCCACAGTTGGCTGTTAAAAACTGACAAGACCACTCTGTATTTTAGAGTTTATGGTTGTTCTGAATATTTGCTAGTGTTCTGGATTTGCAGTCCTGTTGTTATTAAAAAGAGACGTTTTTGTAAAAGCATACAATGTAAATAAAAAAAAAAACCTAAGTCAGAATAAGTCTAAAACTTGTCTCAAGTTATTTTTTGTCACGAATATATATATAAGTGTATTTGAAGTTTATTTGAGCACATTTGGGTTTTTTTGGTAATATGCGACTTTACTTATATACTCTACATTATAACAAGGCAGAGGTTGACAAAAAGCAAACATTGAAATATCTAACTTTTTTGAGTTTCTGAAATAAACTGCTAAAGGGCCCTAGGGCAACAAAAACCCTACTAATAATTATCCTACTACACGTACAAATAGAGTGACCTGATAAAGTAATAAAGTAACCTGAAATTCTGTTTACAGTTTTTCTATGCTGGTATACTTCCAGGAGACTGATTTTCCAATAAAGAGTAATTAAAGGCTCGATTTTGAGATGGGGACCATCCTCAAGATGGTGCATTATCATATAGGTTCGTAGTTGCGCATGATCCCAAATGTTCAATGAAGAATCACAAACTGCTTTGTACAATGTAAGCCTAGAGCTTTCAGAGAACTTTGGGGCCCCAGACAGGTGACTGGCTCATCGCATGTCTGGTGTGGAGTGTGTAAGTGAATGACATCATATTAATCATATTAAAATGCTGACGTCCCCCGTTGGGTTGTGGACTATTGTTTTGAAGCCTCATGTTTGGCTGTCGCCTTGTTGGTTTTTTGGAACGTGATCATATTGGATGAGAGGGTGGAGCTAGCTAGCTTGCTTGGTTAGTAAGGTGCATTTGTATTTCACATTAACTGTAATATTAATTGGGATGCTAATTTTGGCTAGCAAAAAACAGGCTTAAAATAAAATGGACTTACCGGAAAAAAACACACAGCTGACTCTTTATGCTACCAAAACGTTACAATTAAATTTCATTAACTGAAAACAAATTGTGAAAGGGTCAAACACACAGAGCACTCAAAAACAAGTTAATGGCAACAGCAGGTTTACAGGTCGTCGTGGTAGCGACTGGTCAGTCACAAGGTAGCCATGCCATAAAGCGTATCTGTGCTGTATTGAAGACTTGAAACGAGTGACTGAGACCATAACCTAATTAGAAAAGTGTTTACTGACATAATAAATCAAGTTAGAAGTAGGGTAATTGTGTCATAGACTCCAGTGCAATCGGACTTCTTTTTGCAGTGGAGTCGCCCCCTGCTGGCCCTTACAAAGAATGCTGTTTATAGCACTTTCACATTGGCCTCGCTTTCCAGACCCAGAGGTTGCCGCTTGCTTAGAGGTGTGGTAAGTTCACTTCTTTCCAACTCCACAGCCCCGTATTTCTCAAAAAACGCTTAATGCAACTTTTTACACACATGCAACACCTGTAAACAGACTTGATGTGTAAAATTGGTCGAGGTTCCTTTAAGTATGGTCTGAAGCATTTCAAGGCCAACCCTCATGGGTGCTGATCTTCTGTATCATAATTAGAATCTTGAAATGAATTGGCGGAGACACTTTTTGCCTTTATTAGACAGAAGACAGTGAGAGATAAAAGATGAGGGGTTATATCTTACAACAAAGGTCCCAAGTTGGATTTAAACCAGAGACATCGTGATTGAATTGGTCACTATCTTAGACCCCTAAGCCACAGGACTCCTTAAAATCCTCACAAATTTGACAATTTTCTACTGTAGGTAGGAGCAATGCTATCACATGATGAGCAGTCTGAACTGTACTCATGCTCTGTTGAATGTAGAGATTTTTTTTAAAAAAGTGATTTAATTTCTATGTGACCCAAAGCTTTTGAACAGGAGTGTAAGTGTGTCCAACAAATTTACAAAACTTGAATTGTCGTACTGTTAACACAACAAACCAACAATAGCTAAATTTTGCTGAAGTGAAACTTATTAGCGCTGCTAACTGGTTACCACTAGCAGCTAAGCTACAGCAAAACTATAACTAACTACAAATAGCTACATAGCTAAGGTGACAAGATTTTAATAGTTTCTTCATCTCCATCAACCATCATCCTGTCTCTTAGACCCGATGCCAACAAGGCTGCTTAAAGAAGTTTTACGCTTAGTTAGCACTTTTTTACAAGACTTGAACAATCTGTCTTTATTACCAGGCTGTGTGCCTGTTACGACCCCTCCATTTCGGCCTGCTGTGGTTTCATGGCTGCTTCCTGCAGGAGCTGGCAGTTTTGGAGGGCTCGTTAGGTAATGGGCTGACACCTGTGTAGGCCTCAGCCTACATATATCAGCCCTGTCCGATTATCCATGTCTCTCTGCCAGGCTCCACATCTCCTGGTTTGGGTTTGTTTGCTGTCCTGTGTTGTTGTCAAGCTTCATTCAAACATTTCTCACCCAACCATGTATTTCACTCACCACTGATGCCACTGATTATCACATTCCATGTCCTGTAAATAGTTATGTTCATAGTTTGTTTAATAATAAAACCTCTTTTTGCAGTTTAATCTTTTTGGTCTCCCCCTTTCTGTAACATTCTCTGAGCTGGGGTGTGACAGTACCACAGTACCTTAAAATAGCTGTATTAAAACCTCTTGAGCTCACTCTTGATCCAGTTGTTTAGCCTGCTAAATCTAACCTACATCTACCCTTCCCATTCTCAACAAAGCAATAGTTTATCTGAGGATTTTCAGTCAGGATTTAGAGGGCATCATAGCACAGAGACAGCGCTGGGGAAAATTACAAATGCATCTGACAAAGAACTTGTCTCTGTACTCGTCTTGTTAGATCTTAGTGGTAAGCCTGGATTTAGGAAACAAAAGATCAACTTTGGAAAGTTTAGCATAGTTACTCCTCCTTACAGATATTGGACGTAACTTGTAATGGCTCAGAGCTCTGGGTCTATTTATGCTTTTGTGGCGTCACAGGTGTGCTGCTAGGACTATCCTGCAGTCTCGCGAGGCGTAGTCAACTGCAACTCTGGCTCAGAATCATCAAATTTTAACACCTACATGTGAAATAGAGTTTTGGTGTCAGTTTTCCTCTTGAGGGTTCTTTCTTTAAACGATTTTTAGCCAGCCTTCTGGAAATACACCATACAGGTCCTGGCCAGGCTTGTTAGATGCATGCAGGCCCTTCCTTTGTTCTCTCATACTATCCAGGTCCCAACTCTATGATTGTGTTGCATAGTGTGGTACGCAAAGACACCCTCCTGCACAGCTAAATCATATTTTTCTTGAGGAGGCTCTACTTTCTTGAAGAGTGCTGTGACAGAGGGCACACAAGGACGATGATGTTGTGCCACTGCTGTTCTTCTCCCGCTGCCAGTGGAAAAAGAGGAATTACAAAGCGTGCAGTGAACCACTGTATCATCTTGACCTCAGCATATAAATGGATTTTCTCTCATTAGGCTGTCATTAAAATGGCTTTTCCGTTTCTTGGAAAGAGCCATTGTGTCTGCTCTTCTTCACTCTTCCTGTTACTCTCTTAACTTTTTTTCTTCTCCTCCAATTTTTCTCCTCCTTTCTTCATTTGTTTTGTTTCTCCACTTTCTCCCTTTCCGTTTCTTTTCCTTTCTTACCTCTTCTAAACTCTTCCCACATCACTCTTTTACTCCCTTAATTTTTCCTTTTCACTCTCTCAGATCTCTTCAGTCTTTAATAATAAATAATGCACTATTAGATCAAATACTTTGGCTTACAGATCCCCTTAGCTTGCCTCATTTTTGTATTTTCTCTCAAAATTGTCTGTAATAATAAATTGGCAGGCTCTGTAATAATACACTCACCGGCCACTTTATTAGGTACACCTTACTAGTACCAGGTTGGACCCCCTTTTGCTTTCAGAACTTAATTCTTCATGGCATACTTACAACAAAGTGTAACTATGGTCCATATTGACATGATAACATCACGCATTTAGAGCAGATTTGTCAGCTGCACATCCATTATGGTATCCATTAAGCTCCCGTTCCACCACATCCCAAAGGTGCTCTGTTGGATTGAGATCTGGTGACTGTGGAGGCCGTTGGAGTACAGCAAACTCATTGTCATGTTCAGGAAACCAGTTTAAGATGATTTGAGCTTTGTGACATGGTGCATTATCCTGATGGAAGCAGCCATCAGAAGATGGTACACTGTGGTCATAAACGGATGGACATGGCCAGCAACAATACTCAGGTAGACTGTTATGTTCAAATGATGTTCTGTTGGTGCCAGGGGGCCCGAAGTGTGCCTAGAAAATATCCCCCACACCATTACACTATCACCACCAGCCTGAACCTGTTATGTCAGGTGAGGTTTGGACTCAAGAGCAGACAGAGACAGTGAGTTGAGGTTTAAAAGAGGGTTTTAATGATAACATAGACAGTGAGTGGAATAGTGCTGATGAATTATCCGGAGCTGTTCTGCATGGTCAAAGATAGCATCGTTGAACTGAGGTCCAGTTATGGTGGCCTTGGCGTGGCAGGCGGTGTGGTAAGTGGTGTGGCAAACGGAAAAAACAAGGTAAACAAAAACAAGGTAAATGACTAGACGTCTGCAAGAGGTTTGGCCGTGCGTAGCTGGGAGTGAGAACAACAATCTGGCGCGGACAGTCAGCAGCACAGAGTATTGGGAGAAGACCACACCCACACCTCACACAGAGGGCCTTTCCGAAACTGCTTGCTGCTCCCTCTCCCTACCTACTTCCACTCCGTTTGCGTGTTCATGCCGAGGGTCCACAACATTGAGTGCCATCCGAAACCAATGAGGGCGGAGTGGTAGTTGTTAAACCCTCAAAGTCCAAGTCAGCACCAATGCTGGTTTGTTGAAGGTGTGTAACACCCTTTGCTGCACGGTGGGGGACCTTTCTTTCAATTTGAGTTCTGTGTGAGTTCGCCGGTTAACATTTGTTAACTACACTTCAGTTTCATAATTGCAAAAACCACACTTTTCCTCAACATCAATCCTGAATCTTAAGACAACTCTTGTTTATTTGATACACGTATTAAAGCAGTGTGTGTAGCGGTAACGTCAGATCCTATTTATGCAGGGGAGAGAGGGTAGTTTGTCCGAAAGTTGTCGCTGTATTTAAACCCTACCCGGGTTAGGGAGCTCATTTGGCCTGGAGGGTGACTTCGACCAGAGTTGGAATGAAAGTGGCGAGGGTCTAGTTTCAGAAAGGCGCAGAGACAGACAAAACCACACTAACAAGACTGGTCACGGATAGACCGTGACAGAACTGTTGATACAAGGCATGATGGATCCATGCTTTCATGTTGTTAATGCCAAATTCTGACCCTGCCATCTGAATTTAGACTCATCAGACCAGGCAACATTTTCCCAATCTTCTATTGTCCAGTTTTCGTGAGCTTGTGTGAGATGCAGCCTCAGTTTCCTGTTCTTAGCTGACAGGAGTGGCACCCAGTGTGGTCCATCTGCTTCCAGGTTCGACGTGTTGTGCGTTCAGAGATGGTATCTGCATCACCTTGGTGATAACGAGTTGTTATTTGAGTTACTGTTGCCTCTCTGTCATCTCGAACCAGTCTGTCCGTTCTCCTCTGACCTCTGACATCAACAAGACATTTTCGTCCACACAACTGCAGCTCACTGGATATTTTCTCTTTTTCCAACCATTCTCTGTAAGCCCTAGAGATGGTTGTGCGTGAAAATCCCAGTAGATCAGCAATTTCTGAAATACTCAGACCAGCCTGACTCAAATCCCCTTTCTTCCCCATTCTGATGCTTGGTTTGTCTTGACCACGTCTATATGCCTAAATGCATTGAGTTGCTGGCATGTGATTGGCTGATTAGCTATTTGTGTTAACAGGCATGTTAGCAGGTGTACCTAACAAAGTGGCCAGTGAGTCACTTTTTTGCCTGTTTTTAATGCACAGTCAAATTAGCTCTTACTAGTATTTATTGTCAGTTGTAGGTCTGTATTTGATGCTCTGTTGAAACTTGTGTGTTTTTCCTCAAATGTAATTTGGATAAAAGCATCTACCAAATGAGTAAATGTAAATGTAAAATCAGGGCCATTTCTTGCAACAGCTCCGACTAGGGACAGGCCTCCAAAAACCAGGATAATCCCTGAAAAACGTCTGGTCACCCTGACATAAGTGCACAAAATCAAATGTTATTACATTGACAGTGACATCAAAACGCATAAATACTGACTCAGTAGTAAAGTGTGCTTGCTGTTACTTTTGGCACTGTCCTCTCAGTTAATCTTCAAAGAAACCCAGGCTGTGTCACAGTATTTCAGACGTCTATCTGCAGTTTCATCCATGGCAAACACAAGCGGTCAACATTGTTTTACATTAGAATTACAGCTCAGACTGAGAGCTAGTGGAGCTTTGATTATTTTGTTACATTTCCTGTTGTAAAAGGTTAAAGAATGAACTTACATAGTCAAATTGGTCTGCATGCAAGCAGTTTTGCTACCAGGTCAATCTCTGTATTTATGTTAGCGAGCTGAGTGCTAAGTCCAGAGCTGATTATTTTCAGGAGCCATGGACTTTGAATTTTCCACATTCATGCACTGTCCACCAGTGGACACTTCAGAACACCAATGTTTCAAAGACTACTCAGTCTGTAGAGACTTGCTCCTATGGATTGTTATAACGTGGCATTACCTATAAAATTTAAAAGTTCTAAAGTTCAAACAAGCTAAGGCATAACAATCACAGCAGTCCACGGCACCCATGATGCCATTGTGTTAGATGGCACCGCTGTCTCTCTAGGAAAACAAAGCCTCAGACAGCATCAAATATTTATACCGCTAATGATGTGCTGTCACAGTGAGCAGCCTCTGAGCCATTCATCTGTTTCTTCTTCCTCTGCAGTTTTGTTGATGAAATTGAAGTTCTTTCTTTGCAGATTTGATGACGACTGCCGCCAGAGCTAACTACTCTGTTTTTCTTTCACTTATGACAAAAACAACCACAGTTATTATCTCCATAAACATAGAGGACAACACTCACTCTGTGGCTGAGGATATTCCTAACAAAGACACATGCATACCATTCAGAATATGTTTAGAACAGAAAAGACTGTTAAAAAATGGCTGAGTAGAGGGGATCAATATTGATAAATTGGTGGTAAAGAGTAGCAAAATAGATGTTACATAATTACACATAAAAAGTATTTAAGTAGATTGTTCTGTCCGGTTTAGAGCCAAGTTACCTGTGGCTCTTACCCGATGGTAACATTTGGTTAAAAGGCTGAAAGTTCAGAATTTGAAGTGCATTTATAGGATGGAGGACAGTTTTAAGGCTTTAATATACTCAGTCGGAGCAGGACAATGCATTGTCTACCAATACAAATGATTTTAGAGTCACTGCGCTCAAAAGTCGAAGAGCTGAAGTCATGATACATCTGGGCATCATGTATACATCTTACATCTGGGCTAGCCTGTGCTAGCTTCTGTAACTAAATGCAATCACATTTCTTCTGTCTGTCTGAAAAAAATAAGCATGTTTAGGGTCCATATTCTAAAGCAAATCAGCATCCACTACAGCACTTGCCATAAGAAATTGTTTTAACAATGATTTGTGAGAGGGAAAAAACTACAGCTCCTATGAAAATTTACAAAATCTACAAATTTATTGTGGTAGACATTCTAACTTATTGTTACAGACACGTCTGACCTAGCAGCGAGCCCTCAACTCAGGTCTTTTGTCCAGCTGTGACTTCAGCCTGCAAAGTTTCAGGGCTTATGGGAAATAGTGGTTGTTGTGTAAAAAGGAAAAAAAACAACCATCTTTATTTAGAAAAATGCAGCAATCCTAATTATTTTATAATTAGGATTGTTACGTATGTAAAAGGATTTTTTTTTCTTCTTACTTCTGAAACGCAACCTTGAAGTTCTGTTTTCATTTCGGCTCGCTATTACATCCACATTAAATGATTCACGCCGCACGTCCAATGCCAACGCAGGAAGCAGTGTGCTGTGCTCTCCGTATAGCAACGAACAAAGTAATGGTGTGGTGGACGGGTTGGTTGTGTGTGCGTAGCATGTCTGACTTTCATGCAGGAGACCTGAATTCCCCCATTGTCACAGATCTGCAATTAATATTACCGTAAAACTTTGTATAATACATTTACATTTACATTTACTCATTTGGCAGACGCTTTTATCCAAAGCGACTTACATTTGAGGAACAACTTACAAGTATCAACAGAGCATCAAATACAGATCTAACAACTGACAATACATACTAGTAAGAGCAGCAATAAATCCTAGTAAGAGCTCATAGTACATATCACATCAATGGGTAAATATAGGGAAGGAAGTAAGAGTTAACAGAAAGTGCAATCAGAACAAAAGTGCAGTCAATACAAGATAATTATAGGGATAGAAGAAGAAGGGCACAGGAAGTGCATGTTAGAGGTTAGTTAGTTAGAGGTGTTATAAGAGGAAGTGTTCTCGGAAGAGATGAGTTTTCAAGAGCTTCTTGAAGTTAGAGAGGGACGCCCTGCTCTGATGGCGTGTGGTAGCTCGTTCCACCATCGTGGTGTCACCGATCGCGAACAACCGGGACTGGGATCAGCTTTGTGTGAAGGGCTGGCAGAGCCAAGCCGTTCATTGGAGGAGCGTAGAGGGCGAGAAGGAGCGTAGGTTTGTATAATGGAGTTTAGGTAGATGGGTGCAGACCCAGTGGTCACTCTGTATGCAAGCATTAGTGACTTGAATTTAATTCTGGAGGCCACGGGAAGCCAGTGAAGGTCACTGAGTAATGGAGTGACATGAGTCCTTTTGGGCTGATCAAAGACCAGGCAGCTGCTGCGTTCTGAACCATTTGTAAGGGTTTTACAGCACAAGCTGGAAGACCTGCCAGGAGCACGTTGCAATAGTCAAGGCGAGAGATAACCATGGCCTGTACCAGAAGCTGGGTGGCATACTGAGTGAGGTAGGGCCTGATTTTCCTTATGTTGTATAGAGCAAAGCGGCATGACTTAGAGACAGCAGCGACATGGTCTGAAAATGACAGCTGATCATCAATCAAGACACCCAAGTTTCTCACCACCTTGGTTTGAGTGATGGTTGAGGAGTCAATTTGTAGCTTGATGTTATGGTAGATGGATTGCTTGGCTGGAATGACCATAGCCCGGGCTTTTATTTGCTAAAATCACTGAATTGACCCTGCCTTAATTTGGGACATACGTCCATATGGGACAGGCCTTTAATTCTTTTTGCACAAACCTGAAACTACTATCAAACAGTTTGTTTATTTCAAACAGAATAATACTAATGTAAAAATGATTAAATAATATCAAACACACAGCTTTCATTTGATCTAGCTCTGACAGATGACTTATGCGCTTTTATTTTGAAGGCAGCATCCTATGAAAAACAACAACATGGTGCAGGATGAGAGAAGTTAGCAGACAGAGATGGATTTCATATGACAGGGTTCACAACTTTTGATCGGTGGACCTTTCAGACTAATGGAATATAAATAATCAAGGAACGGACACAGGGTGGCACGATGGTGCAGTGGTTAGCACTGTTAACACAGCCAGAAGGTTGTGGGTTCAAAACACTGGTTACCCCGGCCTTTCTGTGTGGGGTTCTCCCTGTGTCCGCGTGGGTTCTCTCCGGGTGCTCCGGCTTCCACCCACCATCCAAAGACATGCAGGCTAGGTTAAGTGGTATCTCTAAATTGTCCTTAGATGTGTATGTGCGTGACAGTGGTTGTCTGTCTATGTGTGGCCCTGCGATGGACTGGTGTACCCCGCCTTTCGCCCAATGTCAGCTGGGACAAGCTCCAGCCCCCCATGACCCTGTACGCAGGATAAGCGGTTGACGATGGATGGATGGATGGAACGGAGACATTTGGGCTTAACGAGCGACTTAACGAGCGCTTCAAAGTTAATGTGAGTCAGCACTTTCCCCCCCCTTTTCCTCTCTTGTAGCCATGCAGGTTACTCCGGCAAATCTAGAGGAATTAGACTTTGGGTCTTGTTGTTTCTGTTAAATGAACTCAACAGTGGTATTGTGGAGAATCTAACCGATCTAATGATGCTCAGAATATTACTGACATATTCATCATACATTTAAACATTAATATTTGTGTTAATGATTTAAGCAGCTAAAGTGGGGTTTAAGAGGTTTTATACATCCAGATAACTTCTATAAAAACCAGACCAGGCGTTTAATAAAGGCAGGCATTTATTTGTCAAAAAGTGTTTCCACACCAGGCCAGTAAAGGAGGTGGCTATTTGGGACTCAGCTATTAATTTTAAAGTGTTACGGTAATCAATAATGTGATTTTATTACCCGCACCTTGATCCTTCACTGACCTTAACCAAGTGTTGTAAGCCTAACCTTATTGTAGAAAGCGAGAATTTCTAAAACAGTAGTCACAGTAATCTGGTTTGGCAGAATTGTCTAATATTGATGTTTGTTATCTTGCAGTATGGTTGGGCAGTCACAGTAACTGGGGGCTCAAAAAGCACAAGCAGTCGTCTTTGAAATCAGACAGATTTCAGTTACACTCTTCTCGCATACTGAAAGCACATCGCATCCATTTCTTCCAGCATGGATGTTCTGTGTAGATGTGGGTCACTAGTGGACAGGACAGTGGTAAGCTCAAGAATGTATAGAATAAAGGAAGCCTTCCTTTATTTTTACACCTGCGTACACCTAGCCAGTCACTGCTGAAAAAAAAGCATGCCGTTTGGATGTTTGGAAAATTTACAAAAATTGGGCGATCCAGATCGTCCCCTGTCTGAACATGGGAAAGGAGCTTCTCATTGCTTTTGGATGGTTAGAACACAATTCGCACAGAGTGGTCATTCGTCTTAAATTCTTCCGATTCAACAGATTAAGTTTCGGCATTCCTACTCCAGTGGAACCTTGGAAGAAATAGGAAAATTTATTGACATAGCTAATAACAGTCTCTTGCAGTAACTTGCAGAACGGAACCACGGAACCAATCCAAATATTACAAAATGTTTTGCTTTTTTAGGCAACTTTTGTCTCACAAAGAACTATGAGGGAATCTTTAGCTGAAAGACCAAGATTAACATGTCAGCCTCTGGTATAAATCTGTGTTCCGTAATCTACTTTTTTTTATATTCCTGGAAATCTTTGGTGGAGAAGACACAGAGATTGGTGGATGACACTGGGATTTTGGGTTAATGATAGGTAAAATGGAGCTAATCTATAATTTAATCCCATTTTACAGAGCCAGATGTCTGTTGATTTTGGCCTGCAGACCCATCAGAGAATTCTCTTTACCCCAACTTGTGTTTTAAAAGAAATTACTTAAAATTTAGAGAACAAGGTGAGGACAGGTGGATGAATATGAACTACCAGGTGATGGAACCCATCATTCACCCCTCCCCCCCTTCTCCCTGCATGTGTTGCCTCCATTACAAAGCCCATTGTGCAACACTGGGCTTTTACTTTGTTCCTTGTAAACTTTTACTGCGGAGCCAAAAATGTGTTTGCAGATGCATTTATGACTTGTTTACATTTTGGGTTTATCTGTTGGACGAGCACGGCTGGAGGGGGATTTTAGACAAACTGGATACAGCAGTTTGTGAGGAGAGTGATAATGCCGGGGCAAGCTTTGCTGCCAGGAAAAATAAAACACACTGCATGACTAATACACAAGTCATACATTCCCAATCAATGGAGGGGTTGGATTCAATGGAATATTCCACAAATCACATCCTTGCCAGATTCGTTAGGCTTTTGTATCCACAGAAAATAATAGTTAGACATTCAAACTCTGTATTTCAAGAAGTGACCCCAGGACCTGGGTAATGTTACTGGCCATTCTTGTGGCTGACATCTGAAGAACTGAATACATTTATTTTCCATGGTTTAGGGACAGCGATGACAGGCGTCTGAAATGCATTGACCTCGCTGATTTCTCCCTTTTCCACAGCGCTGCTCATGTCTGTTCACCAGTAGCTCTCCACTCCACCGAATACCTGCTAATAGATGCAATAAGAAAATCAATTCATCCTCCTACAGTGTTATGTCACTTTCCATTCATTTCTAATGAGCTTCTCAGACCTTTATTTTCTTTCCACTATAGCTCAGAATTTAATCTGCTCTCTTGTGTTGGAAAAGCATCATTTCAGCCAGACGTGGAACATTCAGCCTTCATTCCAGTGTAAATTCCTTCGACTCACATGATGTCCCGCAGTGCTGTGGATGGAGGAAGAGAGTGGTAAACATGTAAAAGGTCTGTCCAGAGGGGCTGTAGCAATTAACCAACGGTTTATACTGTACCTTGCCCTGCTGCTCCACCCTGTATTTATGGCATTTAAGGACTGGTAACCACACACTTTGTTTTTAACATCCAATGATTCTGCTTCCACCGGAGGTCCATGTGATCGCTGTTAGGAGAGCTATCTGATTGTCCAAATTGTCCCCTAGCCCACATTAATATTACACTGGCCAAACCAAAGCTTGTGTTTTAACATTTTCATTAGACAGGACCTTCCATCAAAGTAAATTGCTTTGTCTTTTGAATTTCTAGGACCTGAAATATCAGAATGACACTGACTGAAACGCCAAACAACATACGCTCTGAGTATTATGGGCCTAATTAAAAAGGTCATGCTTTCCCTGCAGAACCCCTCTTATTGCTCTTTTTCTGTGCTATGTGTCTGATCATGATGTTCCAGACACTTCCCTTTATTAAATCATTTCTCTGTTTTTTTTGTCCAACGTGTCTACAATTAGGTCATTACTGTGATGTTTTTGCACTGCACTTCCCATCAGTCAAGCAGGGTTGCAGTTCTGCTTTTTAGTTTGTTTGATCCCTTCCCTCCCTTTGCAGTCTCTTTAATGGATTTACTTCAAATATACAAGGTCCCTGTGGTGAGTTTGTGATTATCTGGCTAAAGATAACTCTATCTAGCTTTTAATATGGCTTGATCTCTCCCTCACTGCAACCAGCACAACCACTGAACTTTATGCAAATGAATGGGAGATGTCCATGTCAAAGCACTTTGATTTACGATATTAAATATCAGCAAAACTAACTCTCATCAGCCTCAGCTGTATTTTGTGTGGAGCACTAACTTGCAAATGTTCAGCATGCTAGCAATGTCATTGTGAGTAGACTAATGTTCAACTGTAGCCACAATCTTTCTAACCTTTAAACAAGTATCTTTGTTGTCATAGTTTATTTACTATAGCCACAATATTTCACTAACCTTAACCATATCATAATTGCCATGCGCATACTAAAAAATACCGTCACTGAATTAAATGTTAGTTTTTCCATAATTGTCCAGTATCAGTGTTCTTGTCTGGTGATAGGGTTACTTTTCAGATGGATTTTTGCAGCTTGTAATTGGTGTTTCTGCAGGCAGCAGTCTTTCCCCGTGAGCTGTCACTGCTGCTCACGCAAACTACCCGCTTTCTCCTCTGTTGATTCCAAACAGAAGCAGACAGTATTCCAAAACACTTTCTTTATGCAAGGAAAGACACAATGGCTTGCATTTGCAACAGTCAATGTAAAAGCTTTCAATTACTGGTGAGTGATAGTAAGTAGTAAAACATATTCATTTATATGAACCATGTGCCAGATTTTGACTTGAAAACCCTTTTCAGTCACTGTTTCCAACATTTATCCTTCCACCTGTCTATCATTAGGCCAAGAGCGCAATTTTCCTACAATATCAGCAAGCCATCTAGTCAGTTACATAATAAAATCAACCTTTAATGCATGTCTTGGTCCTATTTAACTCCTTGGAAGGTGGCTCCCTGCCCAACTCATTATTTCTACGAAATAATCTCACATACAGAAGTGAGAGCAGTCAAAGCAGCGGTCTTGCTATTTGATCAGCTGTCTGCAGGCACACCGCATAGTTAAGCTTAAACTTATGTGACACAAATGTATTGTTTTAAAAGATAATTGGAAGCTGCTCTGCAAGGACCCTTTGTTCTAATTGACCCACATGACCAGGCTCTAAGTCTTTGTGTGGCTCTGTTGTTTCAGGGAAATTGTTCCATGTGTTTCAGATGATTCGGATGATTGCTATGGTCTCATTTGATTAAACAACAGCCTTCACTAGCAGCAGCGGCCCCCCATGATAAAAAAATCTAATTGGGCCCCCTCTGCACAGGTGTTGTCACCACATCTCTAATACCTAACTGTCCCATCAAAACATTTGCATATCACTAATTAAAGGCTTGCAACTGTCTTGTTTCTTGTTGTTCAATACTATTAATAGCACAATATTTACTGCTGGTGATTTGTACATGCAAGTCTGCGTACAGTATGCAGTTCACTATTTGATGCAAGATTAAAAGCCATAAAAAATGTCCTTAGGGCAATCTTTAACAGTCCCAGTGTCATTTTTATAGTAAAATTAACTGTCATTTAACAGTCATAATTCAAACTAAATGAACGTATCAAACTGGATTATTTTAATATTGTCTGTAACTTACATGCAGGCTGAGGTCAGCTCACTGTTTCCAGCTGTCCAGCATCCAGTACAGACAGGAGGTTTGTTTCATAATGATCATTTTGGGAGAAAATAATTTGTGTTTGAATTTCTGTCATTAACAAATATGTCATTTTCTTTTTTGTTAAAAAAGAGCAAGAGAGACAGCAGAGAAATCCCCTAGACTCCCTGGAATGATGCTAACTGGCCTGTCATTAATTAACACAGTGTTGCTCACCTTCTTCACTGGGACAGGGAGGCTACAGTTATGGGCAGACTGGGCTTCTGCTGACTCATCTGTTGTTAGTCTGATAAAAGGGGCAGGGACATTGATTTAATATAATATGTTGCTAAACGTTCCCCTGCACTGATTAAATGTTGATGAAATGTAGGCTAACACTAGTCGACATTATGGACATTAAGGTAACAACTCACAGACTAAAGGCTGCCCACCTTTCTTGGGGAAAAACTGGGTTACACATTGACATCATTTCCTTTGTCTTTCCTCTCTCTCTTATCTGTCTTTCCTTTTTTTGAAAACCAGATTTTGGTTTACTGGGCAACATTGTGATCTCTGTGTTTCTGGCGCATCTACTGACTGCACTGATGTGTGTGCTAAGGCAGGCCCAAACCATTTCATGGAGATACGTGGGGGTGGTCGCTCAATGTGGAGGTTTACTTTTTTGGTCACTGGCGATATTTAACCTCTATTGCCAAGAACAAAGAGATCATTAACTGTATTATTATATTTTAAATACTCAACGATGATGGTTTATAGAAATATAATTTGACATTAGTTTTAGTTTCTGCAGACTTGAATCCCAGTTCTTCACCTCAGAATTTGCCAGATCGTACGTTCACCTTAGGCTACGTTCAGACTGCAGGCCTTGATGCTCAATTCCAATTTTTTTTTTCCAGATCCGATTTTTTTGTTTGACAGTTCAAATTATTGCTCAAATTTGGCCCATATAAGACTCCACTGAATTTTCCACGACCTGAAAGTGACTCGCATGCCCAAAAGAACAACACAATGTCACACGCAGCAGCACGCCCTCGTACAGAAGTAAATAAGGAGCCGCAGAGGTTAGCTCTGGTTAGCTCATACTTGCTAATCCTCTCACGGGTCACAACTATCTGTCCTTTTCATTACAGTTTCTGGCGCTGGACAACCCAACTGCCCCACAACTCACTCCCCTTCTCTCTCTGTCTCTCAACTGTGTGCGCACGGACAAGTAGCATGCATGTAACAACTAGATTTCAGGTGGAAGAAAGGGAATCTGTGAGCAGATGATAGTGAGGTAGAGAGGAAAGAGAGCCACATGTTTATTATGGCTTTTGTGCAGCTTTTTTCGGTCACAACGGCTCCGTCTTCAGCAGATCTGTAACAACAGCTGCTCTAGAGTGACGTCAAAGTCGCATCAGTTCCGACCTGAGTGTCCAGACTCTATCTGTATCAGATTTGGAACACATATGAAAGTGGCCCAAGTCCGAACTGAAAAAGGTCAGATTTAATGTGACTTGGCCTGTTCACACTGTCATAAAAAGGTCAGATCACATAAACAGAGCAGTCGCATATGAGCAAAAAAAATCGGATTTGGGTCACTATTGGCCTGCAACCTGAACGTAGCCTTAGTTGTAACTTGCTCGTTACTTTTAGTTTTCTTCAGTTACTTCAGTTTTCAATTTTGTGTGACTGACATTAATATTCAGTCTCTCCACAACAGTGTTACTTTTGCTTCTCAATATTCCACCATGTTAACCACCAGCTAACTGTTAACTTTGTCCATCTGCTGCTGTGTTTGGTGCTGATCAAGTAGTATAGTACAGTGAGTTTAAAGAGCGTAAACAGAGCTGAAAACAGAGAACGATGAGAGGGAATAAAAACAACAAATTTGCAGGCCCAAAAAACTAAAACTATAAACCAAAGCCTAGTTCAGACTACACTGTGTTAAGCCCAATCTGCAGCTCAGCGAGCTTGGCGGCCGTCAGGCTGTGATTGGGGGTAAATCAGCGGTCGATTGGCGGTTGGCAGTCGTTACATGTAAACTACTCAACGACGCGTCACAGTGGCTTCCTGACACATTTCTGACACATCACCGACATCTGTCAGATATCTAGCATGCCAAATATCTGGCGGAGTCAGTCGACTCGGCATCCACATCCAGCCAATGAGAGCAGGCAGCTACTTTTTCACAGCAAAACACTTCTTACTCCCCTCCAGCTCTCTCTGTAGCTCAGACAATCCCTGCTACCTGAGTGTGTTAATCCATTCTTTCACCCAGATTCTCTGTCTTTATAATTGCTATCTTTCTAATAACACACATACAGCTGTTTTGTCTGTAGGTTCCCATCATTTCCTGTGTCACATTTCATGTTTGTTGTCTTGACCAACGTGGTTTGGAGACCAGCGTCAAGTGACATAGTCCTTGTCAGCTCGTGTAGTGTGTGACCCCCTGTCACAGTTCAGTCATGTAGTGTGAACGACTTCAAGACTCCCTTCACACGACGGCAAGTTGTGTAGTGTGAACAGCACGGCCATCGGCCAACGCTGAAAGTCGTGTAGTCTGCACGAGCCTTAAAGGACGCTAAAACACTCTCAAAAAAACTGCTGAGTCTGATAATACGGGCTTGTGAGCCCTTTCACATTACACATAGTCATTTGATCCTTGTTAATATAAAACATAAGAGCAGCTTTAAACATATTTTAAATAGTTATGATAGTTAAGATGATCAAGTAATCAGTTTATCTTTACTTTCTCAGGTTTCTCTTTATCTTAATAGCTAGTGTAGACTTCATTACTTTCGGTTAAAACATTGCACTCACCAAGTTTATTGCTAAGAGCTGGTAACACAACAACATTGGTAAAATAAAACATTATGACAACCAAAATAGCCTAAATAACATACAATAACATACAAAATAAGATCAAAATATAATCAACCTGAATTATCATTAACTGTGTAAAAACAGCTTGAATTACGATACTGAGAAAGCCTGTGTTATAAGAAAAATAATCATAGCATGCCTGTTTAGGAGCCAGACTCTTAAGTATCCTGTCATCCAGGGTCCACTTTTCTTTGGACAAAGTTCTCATTTACTGCTGTTTACTTCTAAATTGTCACTACCAGCTGGTTGAGACGATGCTCTTTAACTGCCACTTTTTCATTTGGACAAATGATGGAAATCCATCACGTTTCAGTTAGGTTGGATAGGGTGTTCTTTTCCATTTCAGCTCTGTTTTGTTATTTAGACTGATTATGTTGGCAATATTGTCTATACAAAACTCGGCCAAACTTGAAAACATTAATGGTGTAAAAAAAAAAGCCAGTCTGGTGACTCTTAAAGTACAGTGACAGCATGGCTGTGGTGTCGGAGGAGATTTCCGCTTCAGACTGGACACTGAACATTACTGCTGCTGCATCTTGCCTTTGTCCTGCAGCTGTTTGGCAGTTTAGGCATAAGTCAGATATCTTCGTAACATTGTCTGTCTATCAGCACTCCTAAGTACTGACGCAAGCTTGATTTATTAAGTAGGCATTTGGCCCTCAAGGACTCTTTTGGTCGGTGTAGTTCCGTAGGTCATACTTTACAGTGTGGTTAGCAGGAATAGGTCTTTAAAACAAAACCTATTCATTTGACTGGTGGTATCAACTTTATTGGAAACGTGTGTATGTCACATGTGTTTGGGTGACTTGCGGGGCCTCTCCTTGCTAACCGGCAGGATTTCACTGCTGTGCATTCCTTTCGACTGCTGCCTTATATGGTCTCTCATCACCAGGTTACGGGCTCATTGTCTCCCTGTCTGCTTATTCACTTCACACAGGTTCACGCAGTGAAAGGCGTCACCATTGGAGCACTGCTAGTCTTGGACAGGCTGCATACTGCAGCATAACGTCACTATCTGTCAGTTATAGTTCCAGAAGCCTGCATATAGTCAACTCAGTAACGCTGAACTGGAAGTGACGCTCTGTTTTGATGACTCTGGGTGTTCACTTGCAAAAGTGTCACCAGGTATACGCCAGATCTTCTCCTCATAAGGATGGGCAAAATGATTCTGCAGGCATGAGTACACTTTGGAAAAAGCTTTACTAGAGTTTATGTGTGTATGTGTGCCTACTCTACACTGTCTTAGCAATACAGATCACTAGATATGTGTATAAGTAACAGAGCAACTTGTCTCTTCAAGTTAAAGTCTATCTATAGAATTTCACAGTAGAAACACAGGAGAATGTCAGTGTTTTGTTGCAGTAAGGGAATTCATCTTATTCCTCCTGATTCATAATATTAAGCTGAAAAGAATTTCAACTAATGGTGGTGGGCATCCAGGCATTTAAAGTCCATGCTATCCAATGTTTTTGAGGTATATTGATGTCTATATTTGTCACTTATATATACATTATATTTATTTAGTACACTGAAGTTATAAAATAACTGTGATCAAGATATGTACTGAGCAGGACGTTTCACTTTTAAACAAGAATCTTCAGCCTTGCTTCTGGTTCTGTGGGGCTGTCTGAAGGCACACGATGACTTTGCTAAGGTGCTGATGTTTAGTAGGTATTATGTTTACCATCTTAAGTATCTTAGTTTAGCTTGTTCGCATGCAAACACCACAGAGACTGATGCAAGTGTCATTCTTTCTGTAGGTATTTGTTCATAAACCAACCATTTACGAATAGCACTAAATGAAAAGTTAAGGGATCAACTTAATTAACATAAATGTCTGTCCATCCAAAGCTTGCTGAGACATTTCAATTAAAAACCACAAATGTCAGCATGCTGCCATTAAATGGAAAGTCAGTGCATCACCAAAGCTGTTAGGATACATTCTCTCTAAACCATAAATGTGTGTGCAAAACCGACAATGTCATCCCCAGAGCCGCGGCTAATAACCCTGTAAGTTCACCCCGGTGGACAAACCATACTATACTGCAGTTTCCTTGTTACTTATGGTCTGACATACAGTACACTGATACTGATATATCTGTGATAAGTTAATATCTGCCGACACTCTTCACCAGTTTATCGGTCGGGCTCTGATTTAAACTTATTTGGTGGTTAACATCTTGATGTCATTAAGGTTGTTAAAGTCACATGGCGGTTTGTAAGAGAGGTTAGTAGTAGACTCGTGAATTGAGCTGTCACTTGGTGTGGATAGGAATGTCAAGATGGCCAGGCTGCCTGTTCAGAAGGCACTAAAGGGCCAGGCGATTTCGTAAACAATCACTTATCAGCCATGAAATGTCAACTTGTCACCTCCTCTCAGGCTTCAGCTGGGAGAGCACAGGTGTAACTAATAACATTGCTAACGACTCCATTCCATTGAGATGTCCCAGTAAACCAAGTCAGTCAGCATTCATACACATCACTAATAGTGGCACACATGAATGTGATTCAGTAATTATTAATGTTACTAATTAAACCTGCGCTGATCCTTTATGACTTATCAAAAGGTCTATCTACATCATTCCTCTGTCTGGTGTAACGGTACTGTCCCCTGCAGGCAATCAGCAAGTAAAAGAGCACTGTGTGCTTCTGAGGCCAATTAGTTTATTCCAAAAAGTGCTAGAGCAGCGACAACACCAACGAGTTAGGTCAAATCCAGTGTAATAATTAATGTGCCTAATACCTAATATATTTGAATGACTGACAGTAAAGTCAGACTACCCGAAGGCCTACATTGAACAATGAGCTCCTGCCATGAGTGCAATTATTTGCACATAAGGGCATACCGCATTTTCCTTTTTCGGTACCTGTAAGGGGATCCATTTCCAGTAAAGCCACCCCAACCTGCTCTGGAGTATCACTTACATTTAAGAACAGAGTTGACATTTATAAAGAGTCACTTTATGGCCCAGCACTCTGTGTCCCAGCAGTGTATTCCATTAGTGCTAATGCTCCTGAACAGAATGGTATGCTATAAGGTGGATGTCTAGAATTGAGAGTGAGAGGAGCCGGCCTGCAGTCTACCAGGGCAACAGAATGGAGTTGAAGAGCACTTGGTGGATGTAGATGGCCTTCAGGGACCCACACAGACAGATGATAGTCGACCTGAGATGGATTTTCATTCAAGTCCTTAAATGACATGGCGTTATATGACAGGACTGTGGAGCATGAAGTCACTGCACACCTGAATGGTCACGTATCCATTAATGTTCTTTATTGTTTGGGTAATGCAGCGTAAAGCTGTCTATTTTCCACATGGTTGGTTGAGGTATTGAGTGTTCTGTATGGAGGTAACTGACCTTGATCATCTTGATCCTCCATTTACCTTTGTTCCATAAATAAAATGTGCAGTTTTTCAACAGCACAGACTTTTGCCAAGACCTGTTATCACTGACTGTTTAAATAGAGCACCCTGTCTATTTAAAAAAAAAAGGACTGTAGACACTAAGCGGGAGCCAGAGGCTGCATTTGGACATATCAGCAATGTGTGGCTGCCTTATAGAGGCCATTACACTAAACAACATCAATTGATTTTTAATTTGTATATTTTTTTGACCACCTGGGGGGTACATAGTCTGCATGTTAGCAAACAAATGTTAATTTACACATTCAGCGGGCATGGAGCAACATTAGCAAGTATTCAAAGTTGTGTTGGTTTTTTAAAAAACTTGATTAACTTAACTTGTTTACTGTTTGTTTTTGCCTGCATCAACTCCTGTCGCAAATATATGGCTCTTTAGCTGCCAAGTGCTCCTCTATGTTCAGCAGCTAGTCTATAACTTTGTCTGCTGATTGGCGCAGGCCAGATAGTGTATGTAGGGATTTATCAGAGCTTTTATTTTATTTTTTTTACAAAAAGAAATGAGTATGATGACATTGGGATGACTGAACCAAAACGGTAAATGCTCCATAGTTTAGTTTTTGTGACTGCTCAAAGTGCTTTTACACTACATCGCATTCATACACTGAGCCTAAGTGCTCAGCCAGGCTGAAATATGCTAAAATGCTGCGTAGAGCGGCGGGGACCTTTCATATTACACAATCATTTGACCCATTTTTATAATATTATTGATTTGTGCAGCTTTAAGGTCTTTTTGTTGTTTGTTGTTGCTGCTTCAGTATTCAAACTTAATAGCAGCATGAGTTTCAGTTTGATATCCAGATCTACAGAGCCAGATGTAACTGGAGGTAACAAATTCAGATCCTGATAGCTAAAATTAGGTCTTTTCTGTCCTTGGCTGATGCAGAGATCCTAATTCTAACCGGTGTTTAATGCAGACTTGATCCTTGTAACATTTAGTTGTCAGCCCTACCACATGCTAGCACTGAAAGGCTTCAAATGGTTCAGAATGCTGCAGCTAGGATCTAAAACTAGAAAATCTTTTCACAGGACACCAATTGTATCTTCCCTACATTGTCAGATCTGACTTTAAGACGCTTTTGGTAACTTACACAACTGTAAAAAAACAAACAAAAAGCAAACAAGCAAAAAAACTGGCCTTGCTCCTTTAGACCTGTCTGACCTTAAACCTTATATTCCATCCCGTGCCTTCAGCTCTCAGAATAGACCTCCCGTCTTTCTCCAGAGTAAAAAAGAAGTCAGCTGGCTGCAGGGCATTTTCCTATCATGTCCTCTTCCTCTGGAATAGCTTGACCCTGTTGACATTAGACAGTCTGACTCTGTTGGAGCCTTTAAATCCCAACATAAACTCATCTTTTCTCCTTAACCTTCAGTCAGCAGCTGATTTTGATATTTTTGATATACTTTGTGTCCTGCTTTGTCTCTCTCTCTCTTTCTCTCTCCACACAGTTTCTCCTTTTTCTCACTAAGGCGCCTCTGTGCCGGACCATCGGCCGTCCTGGGACCTCTCTCTCTCCCCTGGCAGTCGGTGTCTCTCTCCAGATGTTTCGGATCTGGGTGGTCGTCTTCCTCTCGTCTCTCTCTCTCTCTTTCTCTCTCTCTCTGTTTCTTTCTCCTACCTTTGTGAGTGGTGGGCTTGAGTTGTGCCTCTTGTGTCATCTGTCCTCTTCCAGGTTCCATGTTGGAGAGGAGCAACCCTGTTGCATGTCTGGCTGTCCTGAAAGAGTGATCCCTCCTCTGTATTTCTTCCTGACCTTTATTCCACTTTTTTCGTCGTTAAAGGTTTTTCTTTCTCCGGATCGAGGCTGTACAGATCATAAAGCTTTTTGAGGCAAATTTGTGATTAGTAATACAGTATTGAGTTAAAACAATATTTACGTGATTCCTTCCTTCATACAATGGTTCCCAACTTTTTGGCTTGTGACTCCATAAAATGAATGTCTACTTGTGACGCCGTGTCACAGGTTTCCCCTCAGGTCAAGACATGAGTTGTGAGCAGTTAATGTCAAACACTGATTTTTTTCTTCCCTTCATTCCAAGAAACTTTAGAGGCCCCAGTAAAGGTTAAATAGTCACTATTTCACATGAAAAGAGGCACATTCTGAGAAAAATCTGGGGAAAACAGTTTTGTGTAATTTTGTATTTAGTGAAATTACTGAAAGGATTTATGCTTCTTATCAATCATCTTGTGACTTGCAGATTTAACCCTTGGGAACCACGTCCTTAGAATGTTTGAATGCAAAAAAGAATCTTTTAATGTTACAAAAACATTTTCTACTTGTAATCTCAACCCCAGTGAAGTAAGAAAAGAGTGGAAAGAGGATGTGACATTTCTCTGTAAATTGTCCCTGACTAAAGTTCTTAAGAAGGCTCTTACAGATGACTCAGAGAACATAATAAATCATACAATATAAAATGTCACATATAATGGGATATCTGAACATTCTCCACTAAATGCATTAAATGTGAAAGCACTGCATTGACTTGTTTCAGGTTTGAGAAATAGATGCACTGATCAAGAGCAAGCACATGAAAATGAACAGGCATACACGCACACTACTTTTATTTGACTTTTACAACTAAAAAACGTCCATGGTAAGTTAAAGCAGTTAACGTAGCAGTGTATTTTGGAGAGTATGAATCATATGTTTTTGTTTTAAGAGATAGCTGGCATGTGCCGACCCATGTGAGCATAAATCTCATGTATTTAGTCACATCCTTGCAGTGCAAAAGGCAATGAAATTTATTTTCTCTGTCTGCCAACTTCCCGCTAAAACATCATAGGTTTGGAGATGCTCAGCATTTAAATAACTAATTCAGCAACTAGAGTCATTTTTGTTTTCCAGGAGTTGTCTCACCTGATAAACATTTTCAATCAAGGATATAAAATAAAAGTCAAATATAAAGGAAATTTAAACTTCCTTCAGATCCTGAATCCTGTTATAACCGGCGAGGAGAAGCAAGTTTCCAAGGGTGTGAGTAGGTAGCATATAACATAAAGTTACATAAGCTAAAGAGGAATGGCTCTAGGCTATAGAACAGTATAAAAATTTCACTGTTCCACTTCATGTCCTTTCTAGCCATCTGCTCATGTGGAAACACCATTAAATTCCTGTCTCATCTCAGTGATCAGGCCACTTGGTGTGAATAGACAGCCTGTTTCAGCAGCCTCCCAGCCACACAAACAATGCACCTAAACACACCTGAATAGACATCACAGATTACCGTACAGGGGTACTCATCATGTGGCAATGAGTCAGATCTGCTGTATAACGTAACCCTGCTACGTCTGCAGAGGGTTACAATACCAGTAACTGGTTGATTGCTTGGACTGGCTTGTTTCCAACGCTTAAAACTTCTTTTCATGTCCATTTCAGTTTGGGGGGTAAAACTGTTCCCTTCATAGTTTACTAAGACTTAGACTTTTGTGTATTGTGTATGGTATTATTATAGTATGAAATCCAATGATCAAAAGAGAGGCAGCCACAGTACCCACAGTGCTGAATGAAAATCAGGGGTCAGCTTTTTCTCCAAGACATAAGGGGAACCCAGTACAGTGCAATGTTAGATAAGGCTAATATTAGTTAGCTAAACTCTAACTTAAGGCAAAAGAAAACCAGGTAATGTTAGCGTTCATCCGTAGACATAATCTGATTCAGAAATTTTGAAGGTAAGAAACTCAAGGAACCAGCAGATTCTTCCAGTCATGAATATGGGAAATATAATGGAATATTACGATTACAGGTAAGAAGAATATAAACGTTTTGAAGCCCCCAACCTAATGTGTTTACAACTTTTGAGGGGGTCCAAATCTTAATAAAAGGGCCAGACCCCTCCCCTTTTTATTTGAACAATGAGAGTATCACTGTAAAACCCTAATCATGCTCCAGAAAAGACACAGACACTTTTTATGGGCCCAGAAAAACACTCACATCATTACCTTACACACATCAGTATTTGTGGTGTCTTGCTCAGGAACACTTTGACACGTACAGTATGTAGGGTTTGGTGTCAAGAACTGGTTCCAAGTTGGAACCATAACCAAATTTCCAAATACCATGGATCCGTTAAGACACATGCATTTCGATTCTGCTTATCGGTTCCAAACCTTTGGAATATTTTAGTCAAGCTCCTGATTGAACTGCAGTGAGCATTTTACTGTCCATAAAAGTGTCACTTATCTGCCAGGACCTCCGCGGATCTAGCATCACGTCATTTGTTACTCGATACGTCAACAAAGCATGAAGAAGAGAGTACTTCTGTTTACATTCCTGTACCTTGGCGGGCCGCAGCAGACACTCACAAGTTTGGCTTTGCTTCACTAAAAAAAGATGCAAACACAGCAAAATGGAAGAAGCTCCAGCATGACGAAGCATTTATTTCAAAGTGGCGTGAATCAGAAGGAACGCACCGTGTTCAATGTGTTACTAAAGCTACAAGCTAAGGCTAACAGTAGCCAAATCTCATTTAGGTAGGCAGGTAGGTTTATTGTCACAATATAAGAGTGAAATTGTGTTTTGTAACTGCTTTCTGCTACATAGCAGACAATATAAATCAATACACAACACAATCAATTATAAAATTCTTAACAGAAATAATCTATAATCAATGGAGCAGTGCTGGGGATGAATTAGAGTTTAAAAGTCTGATAGCTTGGGGGGAAAAGCTGCTCTACAGTCCGGTGGTGCGGCAGGTGAAACTTCTATATCTCTTCCCAGAAGGCAGCAGGGTGAACAGGCTGTGGCTGGGTGGGTACTGTCCTTTTGTATCCTTTGGGCTCTGCGTAGGCACCTCACCTCACTGATATCACTGATGCTCAGGAGATGGGTACCAATGATCTTCTGAGCAGTTTTAATCGCCCGCTGCAGAGCCCTCTGGTCCTGGGCCGTGTACGTCCCATGCCAGTTAGTGATGTTTCCTGTCAGGATGCTTTCTATTGCTCCTCTGTAAAAGCTTGCAAGAACTTGGTGTGGGAAATTGGCCTTCTTAAGCTTCCTCAAGAAATACAGTCGTTTCTGAGCTTTCTTCACCAGCGTGGAGATGTGAGACGACCATGTCAGGTTCTCAGGAACCTGAAACTGTTCACCTGCTCCACCTCAGCTCCACTGATGTAGACAGGAGTGTGTGTCTTTATCTCCTTCTTCCTAAAATCAATGATCAGCTCCTTGCTTTTGCTGATGTTGAGCAGTCGTTTGTTCTCTGTGCACCACTCTGCAGGATTATAGATCTCCTCCCGATATGAAGTCTCATCGTTGTTTCAAATCCGGCCGATGGTGGTGGCGTCATCTGAAAACTTCACAACAGAGTTCTCTTCATGTCGGGGGATGCAGTCGTGGGTGTCCAGCGTGAACAGGAGGGGTCAGAGCACACAGCTGTGAGGGGGCTCCGGTGTTACTAGACTAGAGAGGAGGAGGTGTGATGATGATTCCGATATGTATTTTTCTTAGATACGAGTCCCCACAGACGCCCTAGTACTGAGAAGATGAGCAAGAAAAAAGTGGATCAGTTTCACAGAGCGCTGACAAGATTTGTGGTGAAGCAGATTTGATAAGTGGAATCGGAATCAGAATCAATAAAATTAAAACAATACCCAACCCTACACGTACACAGGAGGAGTCGGGACGCAAAACCCCCAACCCTACAACAAATACATGGCCACCCCACTCTACCAGCTCAGCAAGTGGTGCTCAGTTTTTACAGTTTCACCATAGTCCCAGATGTCAGCAATTACTTTTGTGAGTGAACTGATAGAAAATGATGGCTAAACCTATAAACATTCGATCCAAGTTGTAATGAACCAGATTTATCCTTTAACAGGTCATGAGTCTTGAGTCGTGCTTGCTTCCTCTGCTGTGGAGAAGGTCTTCTGTCTGTTATTTTTCATAGTCCTTCCTTTTGTGGCGAGCAACAGAAGAGAATGGGTTGACCATGAAGTCATAAGCAGTAAGCTTTTAAATGTTACTGTAAATGGCATCACATCAAGCTTCCAAATAAGACAATAAAATCCTTAATAGCCTATTTCTCTAGTGTGGAACCTGTTAGCATTTTTCTCTGATCAGCAGAGGTTTCCAGTGCTTGGGGGGGAGTAGGGACGAAATTAATGACTCACTACTGAGCTATCCAAAGTAATTTCCAAGAATGTGTTATTCTTGTAACAATACTGGGATGAGGTTCTTGGCTCTCAAAATTGTATTTGTGATCTACTGTTTTCCGCCGTTGCTAGGGACACTATCTCTGTTTGACACATGAATCTGACGTCAAACAATGGTCTCATCTTCCCAAATTATCTTCCCAGAGATCTCAAAGGTTGTGTCTGGATAGTTTATCTAGCACAGGCAAAGCATGTGACAAGGCGAGGGCCTGTTTTTTCGCTGTGTAGCATCATCATTTCATTCACGTTCTGTGACGTGTTTTCTTGCACAAGCCGTGATTGATTCAACCTGTTCACATATGTGTTGAAAGGAGGCTCTTGAGATGACAGATTTGTGACAATAGGCACGTGCTGGAGATATTAAAAGCATGCTTTCACTTTTTCCCTCATTAGCGCGCAGCCATTGTCTGCAACGGCTGCGTTTCATTTTGAGACAAGGTTGAAATTTATATCAGACAAATAGGACCAATATTTGGAGCACATGAGGGATTTCTTTAAGCGATGCGGTGATTTCCAACCCACCAACCAACCATCAGAAAAGGGTCTGGAGCAGTTTTTTCCATTCTTTCATGGAAAAGTCTTTCCATTGCATTTCTGGGAAGTAATGGAAAAGCCGACCTGACAGCAGTGACAGTAAAACGCCTATGACACCTGTGACATTTTCCAGTAGTCCTGGTGTCAGCCAGCACATGTGGCCAATTTGTGGAGGCCAGAACCTGCATATGAGTTTTAGGGAACATGGCGGGATATTTTTCATCATGAAATCCTGCTACGAACGTATAAAGAGTTACCATACATACTTAAGACATGACAGTGTGCTACAAGATCTGAGGTAAATGTGATGATTTTTCAGCTGATTTTCCAGATTAAATTAAATTTATTTTAGCTTTTAAGATCAAGTGGAACCTTTTTGGGTAACAAATCCATGAGAGGCTATTTAGGTTAATTAACTCTGCATACTGTAGGTGAAAATTGAGCCTTCCTAGTTTTCACACTAAACTTTGAGCAAAATTGGCAGGAAGAGGTTATTGTAATGAGTTTTTGGTTTGTTTGGGGTTTTTTTGTTGAGTATTATTTTTATTTGTATTTGTAATCTTAATTAATTTCAATCAAATTATTTACCCTAATTATCAGAAATATCAGATAATTTCTCATGTGGCCTAACATTTTGAACATGTGTTTCCCAGGTAACATATGTCAAAGGGGCTCTCTGAAAGTATTTACTAGCAGATTTACAGGTCTTGTAATGAGCACAATTAAAGTTTATGCTCCTAAAAGCAGTATGGAACATGTTCAAGAGAGATGCAGTTGCGTAGGAGTCGGGAGGTATTTTAATGTAAGGTACATTGTGTTTTTGAGAAAACAGCATTGTGGTTTTTCTTGTTGTAAATGCAGCACCTCCCCATGATTTCTGGAAAAAAGGTTGAAGAAACAGAGAACAATAAAAAAAAATATGGTTGAGCTGCAGCCACGATATATCAAGAATAAATAATGTTAGAAAAGAATCAAAGGTAGATTTTTCTGTGGCAGACATGCCTATTCTTAAAAGCACCCTCAGTGCAAATGTTCACATAATATGAGTGAAGTTTTTCCGTATAGCCACTATTCTGACATTTTAGCATGTTTGTACCTGGGTTTGTCGGTCATCAGATGCACCTCATAAATAATAAAGGCTTTTCCCCCCCTCACGTGGCAAGTTTAACTCAGTCTGCATAGTAGGTTGAACAACAAACTCTAGTGTGTTGCAGAAAATGCATCACTTCATCATTATTTCGGAGTTTGGAGTAAACAAAAAAAGACATGTAAATTTGCTCAAATTGATCTATCAATCAGTCTGTCTGCAGAGAGCTCTGCTTGTTGTCCCGGCTGATAAATGCAGGGGGGAGGAGGGAGGGTAATGAGTCTGGGTCTGGATCCCTCCTCATCTCAGGAATGCGTGCGGGTTCTTCTCCAAAAGTGCTGACGTCAGGAGTGGCCTTGGATTAAAAACAGCCAGTTTATGATAAAAATGACAAGCAGATCGGCTGTGTTAAAAGCTCCATGTCCACTAATAGCAAAACCGTTTTACAGTTTGAACAATCAAGAATACCCTAGAATAGACTCTTTGTGTAAGTAAACTGTTTCCCTGAGGCATTATATGACTGATGGCGATGAGGTCATTTATTTGCATGCCTGAACAATGGTTTTGAACGTCAAAATGTTTTATAGCAGCTTTGGATGGAGGTAAGCATTGTGGTACAGTAGAGTACATTTAATGTTATTACTGTTACTGAGAGGCTAATATTTTCTGACTTGGAAAATGACCATTAGATGTGTTTCCATTGTTTGAAATCAATAATTCAGTGATTTCCACTGCATTTCAGGAGTTAAATATCTTGACTTTTTTGTCTGCGTTCCCACCCCCCGGAAATGTGTCATTTCCTTCTACTTCTATTTTCCGTCTATTCGCCTATTCCCATTCCTCAGGACTCAAGAGAACAACCTGGGCTGAGTTAACACTTTTCATTGAGAACAAGTTTCTACTGAGAGGAAAAAGCTGATGATATTCTGTCTTTGTCTTACTGTCATCAAATCCCAATCTTATGCATTCTACCATCAAAATTAGGACTAAAAAAGACACACTGCTACTAAGTATTCTAAATGCCATTTTAATGCTCTGGGCATGGTAAATTAAATTCCTTGTCATTGTCATTGTAATGTGTTGGCGGTTCTTAGAGGCATTCTTATAACCAAATTGTCTGTATAGCTAGATACCATTAGAGGTAAGTGATAAAATGTGTTCTTAACACTGCCCACTTCCTCATCAAACTTCATTTAATGCACAGTTGCACAAAGTCTTCCAATGAAATGATGCATTTTCAATACAACACAGTAAGTGTTGCAGGAATAATAATGTTGCAGGCCATAGCAACAACTGTAACACAGTGTGAGTGGGTAGTTTATTGCCACGGTAATATTCTCGCGCCCTTGAATGATCCACACAAACGTAAAAGATAAGACAGGGATAGTAAACAGAGTAAAATCTCACCTATATGACTAAAGCGTAAGTAAATGTGTGATCACTCTGCACTGGCAGTAGCAGTTTTTAATAACAATGGGTCAAATGACCATGTGAAAGGTGTCCATGGATAATTATTACTCAACTCTCTTTTCTTTCCTTCAGTTCTACAGAGCGCTTTGGCCTCTTTTAGCTTATTGTCTTGGTTTTATGACTCCAAATGAACGCTAATATTGCTTCGAAAACTGATGGATATGTAAATAAGAAACTATTTGCTAGCAGGGGGAAAATGTCTGTGTTGTGTTTACAGGTTGTTTCCACTGGTGCCAGTTGCCAAATAACCTGTTCTTGCAGATTTAAGACGTTAAGAGGCTACTTCTTTCATAAAATGCTCATTTTTCATCTATAAGTCAAAGTCTTCCATTAGTTGTAAATGCACCTCTTCATTATCTGGTCAAAAAAAATCACTAACTGGTCACTAACAGACCGCCTGCCCTGTCAACTCATGGAAAATCTCATAAGCAAGAATGTCAATCAAATTAAGTCACTTATTAACATTTACTTTGAATAACTTTAAACGTGTGCTGAACTCTTTTTACATCATTAAACTTGCTTCTATTCAAGCAGAATTTCATTAAAGTAGCAGCTGTTTCACTCTGAGAGCACCATGATGTCATCTCAGAGAGTAGAGCAGCCAAGCAGCCCCACCCGCTTAGCACACACACACACACACACACACACACACAATGCTGTTATTTAAGTAAACAGCTTTATACAAACACTGTCCCAACCACAACTTTTGGACCACAGAAGTACCTGTTTAGGAGCACTTGCAGGTCCACACAGGTGAGTAAACCAAACACACGTATCTGGCCCTGATGGATGACACTGTGTATACACTCTGTGATTCAAGCTAATTGTGGGTTCTGTTTTTTTTAAAATCCTTCGTGACAGCTTATGCAGATTGACAGGCCCACCTTTCTGTGCTTTTACACGACAAATGAATTGAAGTTGTCAGGTCTGCTTCTGTCAGCCAAAAAGCTATGAAATACAGTCATTATGGCTCTATATGTTTTCATTCATGAGGTCAGTTCGGAAAGCAAACAGACTGTGCAGCCTATTGAAAACTCGCAGTTGTGAACAAGAAGAATGAATAAGGAGAAAGTTAATGATGCCTGTTACAGTGAAAAGAGAAATACTTGGTGCACTGAGACTGAATCAACATTTGAACTTCTTCAATCAAGAGAGAAGACAGCCAACGCCTGCCCCCACTGTGCAGACTCCTTACCTTACATAAGTCAGGGCCTGAAGACACATCTGGAAATCAACTCGTCCAGCATTAGACCTCAGAGTGCCAATGGCAAAAGGCTTCACAAATGGACCACACATTGTACATCAATTTGGTTTGGACATATTCTTTTTCAGTCTTGCAGGCCTCACTTCATATGTCATTGCTTTCCGCATTTGATTTCTCTCCTGGTCAACTGCTCTGCATAGCATCAGATGAACAAAACCTCATCTACAGGCGCAGAGCTGCTGACGACAGACTATTAGCATTAATATTACCGCAGGAGTTCCAGCACCTAACGTTTAATATTACATACGAAGAGTGAAATCCAGAGTTCCACTTCTTCCCATATAGTTTAGTAATATTGGGAGGAGTAAAGATATCCCAGAAACAGTGAATAAAAGTAAATATGAGGTAAAATGTTGACAAAAACACCAAATTAACGGTTTAGACAATTTTCATAATTGTATGCATAGCTGCAGGCATTACTGCCTGTCACATCTAGTATGGTTTCATCATCTCTAATAACATTTTAAATAATTAATTATGCAATATGAAAACAAGCTCAGGGAGGAAGCATAGAAAGTCAATAAAGTGTGAGTTTTTCTTAAAGCTGAAATCATTGACTTTTTGGCCACTTGGGGGCAGCATAACAAGTTTATTAAACAGTGGCATATTAGCACCTTATGAAGTTGCTATGACATTAGCAAAAACTGCTTTTTTTATACATCCAGCAGATGAGTGCCACTAGTATTTATCTGGAGTTGTGTCTCTGTCCACCCGATGAATATAGGTGTAATATTCACCCTCTTTTAAAATATGTGCTCTAAAGCAGCTAAATTTCCTCTGTGTTGACCAAGTAATTGCTAACTTTGCTTTTGGTTCTGCATAGGTAATGCACAGTGGGTTTTTCAGTGCTTTTTCCTTGAAAAAAGCTGCCTGCTGCATCTGCAGACAAGGTTGACGATAGTGGTGAGTCATTTCATTTTGAAACAATGAGCTGAACAATACTAAAGCACTCTAAGAAAGAAAGAAAAAACTAAGAAATGGGTGATAATTATTTGTTGCTTTGTCACAATGAGCAATACTTTTCACATTTACTAAGTCAACTGATCAATTGTTAATATGATTGTTAATATGAAAACAGTCAAGAAAACAATCAGTGCAGCTTTAATGTCATTATGTGGAATTTGAGAAGTTCCCTCTATGGCTCTCGGCTGCATCATCTTTAACCAGGACCTATTTTTTTCTGCACTCAACGTCTAAAGCCAGCAGAATAATTTGAAAGACGCTGTAATCACGCATAATTCTTCACATAGGGTCCAAAATACACAAAGCTACTTTGCTATTGAGTACTCCAGTCACACAAAGACCTTGTGATCAGCTCATTAGTAAGCTTCTTCAGTGCTGCTCCAGTTCTTTTCCACTGTCTGAGTGGAAATTAGCCGTGGCTAACAGATCAGGGTTGGCTTTGTCTTCAGGGTCTACTAAAACACTGGACACTGGGTGGCCTGGCGAATTAATGCGCTCACTATTCGTGCTACTGTCCTACCTCACAGCCCTGTGTGTGTGAATCAGAACTTCAAAGGCCTTCGCCAAGGGTGTGTAATTCCATTCAATGAGACTGGAGCTGTCAAAACTGCTTTGCCACAGAAGCTGGCTGAAAGAGGCACACATTCATACACCATGTGAAAAGGCAATATTAAGGGTGTGTGAGCACACAGCTTGCTGTACTTGTCTTTGTCTGTGCTTCCCTCCTGCGTCCACCCTTGTCTTCTTTATTACGCACACAAGCACATACTGTACACCCAACACAACAAACACAACCTCTCAACCTTACATTCCTACAGTTCTTACATTAATTCTACTTGTGTCTTTACTGAACCTGCAGCGTCTGCTGACGTCTATCCACACCACATGTCGACCTCTTGGCCTGGCAGCACATTGGCCTGTCTGTGAACCGAGGGCAGCCTGTGCCTGAGAGGTGGGCCCTGCTGGTGCTGCACATACTGACCCAGACTCAGACCCAGAGAAGTCACGCGGTGAATGTAAATGTTTGCTTCTGCTTTTAATCCCCTAATTAGGCCAAATTGGGTGTATGAGAATTTGATGATCTCACTTGGCCACTGGAATTTTCATGAGATGAGCAAAGTGTTCTAACAAACAAGTGAAAAATGTATTACGAGTGCACAAAGTAACATAAACGCTATGGGGTAAATTAAACAAGGGGTAGTTTTTATTCCTGGTTTAAAGAGCGGCTTTTGGAATAGAAAGCTGCATTAAAAACTGTTTTTCACTATGGGGCAGAAAAACTGTAAAATCAAGCTGACAGACAGCTGTAACATATTCTAACTGTATCATTTAGTTATGGTTGTTTGTTTTTTTGACAGCAGTACGGGGTCACTAACCCACCGTATAAAACCACTAGTGAGAATGCTTAGGCTTAACCATACGGACTATGTTCAGACCAGAATCAAAACAATTAGCAGTACATTTGCATTATACATTTCAACAGCTACTTCTTCACTAGAGTTCTGGATTAAGTTAAACAAGATCAATACCAGTTATGTTAGTTCTTGTTAGTGAGAGTATGTGCACAAAGCACTTCACTTGCCTGATTACAAAAAAAAAAAAAAACATACTTTGGTTCGGAATTGGACAACAGACAAAGTAATGAAAACAGAAAAAAGAACCAGTTCACAAAGACAAAGACAAAAACCTTAAAGGGACCAGAACTTGAAGAAAAGAGGCTGCAGGCTTTCATCTGTTAGAAGAATGCAAATCTGTGCTTCATCAGCAAAAGGATCTCCACTGCATTTTCTTTATAAATGTGAAATCTGAACATCGCCAGTTTGATTTCAGCTGTCAAACATCCAAAGACAAAAATGCTGCCAAACTACAAAAAGTGGTTGATTTGGTTGTTTTGTATTTGTTTTGATGGTTGTGCTTGTTGTCTGTGAAGTGTCTTAAGGGTCCAGTCCTTGAAACTTGCTATACCTACTCTGAAAGCTAAGTATGAGGGCGAAATACTATCATCCGGGGAGGAGCTAGACTGTCAGCACATTGGGGGCGGAGCTTCATCGTGGGCCCACCTACTACAAAGTCATATTAACCAAGTTTACATGACCCCCGACTCACTCTGAAAGTCCACAGACATCAGGCAAAAAAAAACAATTTTCCTACGTAGCCTACTTAATCATAGTAGAAGCAAAATCAGGCAGGTAAAACACTCTTATTCTGAAATGCTCCCTGTAGTAGTTGTTAGGTGTACCCGTGAAGACGAGAAACAAAAGCGGTTCACAGAGAGCTTTGAAGAATATAGTAGAAGGACAAAAAGGACAATTGAAAACAAGTCATTAACGTGGGGCAGGCTACACGCTTCGCTGCTGAAATGCTGAGTTCGGGGTCAGAGGCTTCCAGTGGAAGTTGACGGTGTATTCCCATGATGCATGAGGGTGAAGGGTTTTCTTCAAATGTGCTAATAAGTTTGCCATTTGTTTGAAATACAAATGTTACATTATGGTTTGTGTTTATTAAAAGGTGGCTCCTTAGAATCTAGTGTGTTTGTTGGTAATTGTCATTCTTGTGGTGGTTTACCATTAAAACCATGAGTGAAGGGACTAAGTACTGTGTATTGCCGTGTATTGTTATAGTTTGTTTATGTCCACTACAATCAACTCAGTTAAACTTCACAGTCCACTAGTGATGGTAAGTTGGAGTTGAATGGCAGACTCATTCAAATCGCGTTCATTAAAATGAACTTATCTTTTCTTGAGTCATTTCGTTCATTTCGTTCCATTGAACTAGGCTTGTTATTCTCAAACACAGAAGGCTGCCTGGCTTGCTTTAATTGACAAAGTATAATGCACAAATTCACCTCTTGATTACTGTATATCATCATTATATAAACCCCCCTGGGCCCACAATTGAATTCAAGCCATGCAAAAACCACAGAAATATGTTGTCTATATGCAATCCACTATTCCGCCTAAATCCTTCCGATTTCACAATCTTTCCCGAGTATACAACCTGACCAGCCATATAACAGCTTATGTATATAATTACTATCATTTCCTCTAAAGTGCTCATTCATACAGTAGCCTAACGTCCCTATCCATGAGTAAAATATTAATATCAGATTTGGAGTAAATATATTGAAGTAATAAGCTTGATACACTATATGAATAAACACACTTTTATTAAAATTCAACCAATTTAATAATAATCTGGATCAAGCCACCAAGTTCTTAAAGAACTCCAGCACAGAGAGAGGAACAAAGAAATATACACATATAAACGCAGCAGTTTGGCAGTTCAGGACGCAGAATGCTTTATTAAATGTCACATAATTAACAAAATATCTATATAATGTCAGTCCAGTGACTGTTACCTGACAGGACAGCTAACCTGCCTCTCATTCTCTGGGGCTGGCAGTCATTCAGCAGAATGAACGAAAGACTGAGGAGGACCCATATGAGTAGTAGCTCCACAGTAGCTGTCACGTGACAAATGAACAACTCAGACCTAGAGACCCACAGTTGAGAGTTGTGAACTAATCAATTCGGTTTCCTGTGCTGAAGGAGACCATGCAGCTGCTGTGTAAGGAGTGAATGTAAGAGTCCAAGACTATTCACGCATGGGTGAAAATGAACGAATTACTCACTGAGACTACCCGTTCCTCTTGAGTCACATACCAGATTAGGATAAATGAACGAAACGTTCTTTGAACAACACAACACTATAGTCCACATAGTAGGCCCCTACCAGCCGGGGCCCTGGGTCGGCTGCCCCCATGCACTCAAGCTACCTCCGCTTATGACTATCTTACTTAAATATTTTTTACATGACTGTCTGCTTGATGAGATATGAACCTGCTGGATTACCATTGCTGCTAGCTTACCTAGACTATTTTGGTTGCCAACACATTCTCACTCCTGACTTGTCACATTTTGACGCTGGGTCAAGGCCCTTTGGCAATGCTTTTTAACACCCTGGATACCCCTTTAGCGCCATTTTTAGACATTTAGGGCTCTGCGGTCAAGTTAGCAATGCTTAGCAATAACAAAAAAATCACTTGCACTGAGGATTTTAAGGTCTTTTGTGCCCTTTCAACTTTTATAGACTCCATTACAGACCATAAGTTTTATCATGTTTACGGACTAACTGTGAGTGTGATGGCTGAGTCTCGATCTTGCCACCTTACCATGTCAACGCTGAAAGAGAGCATCACCAGTCGGAAGTCCGAGCTTAAAGCAAACCTTGCCTGTCTCTACCTGTCCTTATGGGAGCAAAGCCTAAGATAACTGCGTTCTCTACTCTTTGCCATGTTCCAGTGAAGCCGTGGCAACCCCCGGGCGAGGGTATTGCTAAACTTTGAGACCTAGTTGGGTTGATCACTGGACTGTAGCTTGCAAGGCCAAGCACGGTGCAAAGAGCCCATCTCCTCCTCATCAAACCATGGACCTCCCACTGGCCAGTAGGTTCAACATCTTGGAGACATGACTTTCTTCCACTGGACTGTCAGTCGCGACCCCCAGCGGTCAAACCTTCCTCATCAACTTGTTCAGAGAGGCCCCCCCGCCATGCCTCCTCTCATCCACCCAACTTCACTGATAGTTGGAGACTCCATAGTGGGGAAAATTCACTTCGCTAATGAAGTCACACACTGTTTTTCTGGTGCTACTACTATCTACATCATAGGTAATCCCCAGACTACTGGCTTCACTACCACTGACCAGACAAGCTGACAAAAAGGGACTTTATCCACCTCTTTGAGCTGCTTAATAGTAGTGGAAAGTCTGCATTCATCTCTGGTTCGATTCCCACATTTTAGGCAGCACTAACCACCGCCAATGAATATCTGTCCTATGGAATAGAACTCAACCTGAGGCAAATGCATCTTGGAAGGGCCATTCCAAAAGCTGCAACCTCTTCCTCAAATGACCCAAAGTTAATGTTATTAAATATTGGTGTCACTCTCCACTTTCTAAACAATTGTATTTCTCAACATGGTTTCCATAGTCTATTCCTTACTGAATGTTGGCTCTTGTCCACTGCCTCAGCGACACTTACTGAGGCCTCTCCAGACTCTAGCTAGAAAAGTGCAAGAAAGGGGGTGGAATAGCAAATATCTTTTCAAACCTGTTCCCTGCAATGAATTCGAATACTTGGCCATAGTTATTAGATCACACCAGCACATTTTAACTTTAACTATTTATAGACCCCCAAAGCACAACCCTAACTTTACACAGCATGTGATTAGTGCCACTCACAACTGTGGAGTCACACTGAACCTTATTTTAAGAACGGTGTTGATACTTATCTATATTACAGGTTCCACTTTCTGACCACTCAAGCATTTTTCAGTGTTTCTCTTTGTACTCCATTCAAGTGTTCAGAACCCGAAACATTTGTCTATTGCAGGACAGTCAATACTGTCTGAGCGCTTACCAACATTCTTGACTCCTGCTCTGCTATTTCTGACTCTCTTGACAACCTCACGAACAATGTGAGTAGTGCCTCTATACGCTAAACTCTGCCGCACCTCTCTACCAGAAAACTCACTCAGATGACGCACATGCACTCAAACGGATTTGCAGAAAGCTGCAATGCAGGTGGCATAGAGAAAAAACTGGACCCAGAGTGTTAGTATGTATAAATGCATACTTTCTGCTGCTAGGTCAGTATATTTCTCCACTTCATTAACATTAATAACTTTTTGACATGGCCTTACATGGAAACACCTCTGCCAATAGTTCTCCATTTGCAGCTAATGACTTTCTGAAGTGTTTTACTAATAAGACTCACTTGGAGTCCTACTCACAGTCCACTTGATGTCAGTGATCTCTCCATTAATCTTATTGATGCAGGCAGTGTGACTTAGTCCAATTTAACCCTCACTCAGTTTGATACCATCTCCTCTGAGGCCTTGGCAAGCCTGGTTGATGCCTCCAAACCTAGAACCTGCTTATCAGATCCCATACACCTTAAAGGAGACCTATTATGCTTTTCCACATTTTATGACTTATCTATAATGTTACATGTTGTCATGGCCAAAGGTTCAAATAATGAGGTTAACGTATTTAAAAGAAATCCCTGTGAGCCAAACCCTCCGATTTCTACTAATGTCTCCGTTTGACACACAGAACAACGCAGAGCCAATGATCCACATAAAGAGACTTAAAGAGACAGGAGCATCTACAGCTTGTTTCAGACAGAGGCTGAATGAAGTCCTACATGAAGAGCCAGTATAAGATAGAACATTTTTTGAAATGAATCATGCAAAGCTGCCTTACTGATAGGGTTGCCACCCGTCCCTTAAAATACGGAATTGTCCCGTATTTGCGTCCCGTATTTCCGACTTGTCTTTATATGGTGCCTTAACCAGAGTATTTAATGACCTTCTGATTGCAGCTGAATCAGAACTGACATCAGAATTGACATTATTGAATCATATACCTTTTTTGTGTTTGTCAAAGGTTTACAAAGTGAAAAAGCCCAAAGTCCATCCCAAAGTGAGTTACCATCTCCCACAGAAATCACTGCTTTGAACTGCCTGAAAACAGTGCGTTTGTAGTCCAGCCTTTTCTTCTGCCACCTTGTGATGTCACAAGAAAATAAGCATCATAATGCTCGCCTAGCGGCTAGTCAGACACATCTTCAAAAACACCGGTGGAAAAACACCCTTAGCTGCAGTACAGTGTCAAGACATCCACCTGCTGCCTCTCCTCTCCCTTTCAAACATTAGCTACCCTCCGAGCCATCAAAGGATATAAAGTTGTTAGTGTGATGTAGAGACAGAGATCAGTTAAAATGTTACCTATGAAAGATCAATCTGTTACAAATTAATACCTTACCACTCTGAAACCCTTTGTTGCTAAGCTGGTAAGGGGAACATATACAACTGAACCGAAGCCATGTTTCCTGACATTTTAGGGCATGACCTACTCTGCTTCTGATTGGCTAGTAGTCCTTAACTTACTGTGCATGTGCAACTCAAACGGAGTGTTCAACACACAGGGTGAAAAGAGGTGCTGCAGCAATGTGCAGTATAAAAAAATGTGGGTTTTTTGGAAACTGAAACCATGTAAACCTGTTCTGGTACAACCCCTAAACGCAGCAGCCAGAATCTTGACAGAAAGTCTGACCATATAACATCTTTTCTGACCTCTCTTCACCGGTTACCTGTGCAGACTAGAGCTCATTTTAAGGCCCTTCTTTTAACTCATAAGGCCTTGCATGGACTTGTACTTCCCTCTTCCTAGTTCAGCTAATTACTCCATATTTACGTACATGCCCTTTCACATGTCTGTCTCTATTCTGTTATGGTGGTCATCACTTTGTTTAACAAAAAAATCAGCTGGCTACAGAGCTTTTGAATACTGTGCTCTCTATTTATGGAATGACCTTCCACTATACGTTAGGGCAGCATGCTCAGTGGATATCTTTAGGTCAAGACTGAAAACCTACCTGTGGTCATGTCACTACAACCTCCACTAGAATTCGTGTTTGGTCCAGCACCTTTAAACGTCCTCTTAGTTTGATGTTTTAAATGTAATTGTTTGAACTTATGTTTTATCATTTAATTTCTTGCTTTTTTCTGGAAGATTTGATTGGACTTTAATATTTGTAACCCACAGAAAACAATCCACAAATATGTACAATGATGCTAAAACATATCACTATCTACAAATAGGTATTTTTAAATTTGTGATGTGTAAAATCATATCTACAAAAATACAGAGTGACTTCTACACACAAAACAGTTTTTGCACATTTGCAGATTGTTTTCTGTTTATTTGTGGGTCATGTTACATTTGTAACTTCCTTTTTACGCATTTGTGACAGCAATGAAGATTCTATACTTTATTTTTCAGCTGCTGAAACCAGGCTACCATCCTTCTTCTTGTTGTCTTCTACAGATTACCCCGGGTACTGCAGTGGATATTCTGTGAACTCATGGGAGGCAATGTCGCTACTGCCACCTGCTGGTGTAGCGAATAAACTGCTCTCACACTTACAGATCTCTATTTACAGATCTCCGCGAGACACATTGGACAAAATTCCATAAATGTGTAAAGGAAGTTTCAAATGTAACATCACCTACAAATTGACAGAAAGCAATTGCAAATGCGTAAAAAACTGTTTTGTGTGTAGAAGTCACTCTGTAGTTTTATAGGTGTGATTTTACACATCACAAATGTAAAGATACATATTTGTAAATAGTGAAATATTTTCACATCATAGTACACACTTGTGTATTGGTTTCTGTGGGTTACCAATATTAAAGTCCAACAAAATCTTCCACACAGTTTTGCCCTGATGTGCTGTATCTTGTGTATTTTATCATGTCTTTTGTATTTTATACTGTGTATGCCTTGGAATGTGTATTGGAACAATGCTGCATGGATATTTTTCACTGTAAATAACATTTGATTTGATTTGAATTATGCCTACAAAAATCACACTAGAGGGTTTTAACTTCAAAGTAACTAAATCATCATTGAAAACACTGCTGCAAAGGTGGATCATATTAAATAGAATGACAAGCAGAAGCTCCAGACCTTCCTCTTGACGTATGAAAGCATCATGGCATTTTTTATTATTCTCTTGTTTGACTGATGCACCTGCACTTGGAGCGCATAAGAGATGGCCTCATTGGACCTCTGTTCACTGCCTCGGGTAGCTGCTTTGCTGCTGTGATTAAATTGCTTCAGAGTTCAAACCCTTTTTCCGTGAAATGTTTACATGCCTGAACATATCGTCACCATGAAGACTTCTGTGGAGGAAACAAAACTAAAAGCAGGCAGTAGCTTTTCATGGAGGGGGTGATTTCTCCATCATGTAAACTCACCAAATGTAATGGTACTGGACAGGATTATCAGTACTACCTCATCAGGTTTATAAGGGAAGTGTTTTCTCTGGCGGTCTGCTTTACCTCATATTTATATCTCCTGCTTCACCCACAGAAGTCTCTGCTTAAATAATGCGTCCTGCTCACTCTCACTCCAGCACATTTAAAACGAGAAATTGTTTATAAAGTGCTGAAGAAAAGGATTAGATTCCCTTCAACTTAATATGTTTCCATGTGCTTGTCCAAGGGCTGGGTACTGTAATATATCACTACTTTTATGTAAGAGTACTCCATCTGGTTGCTTAAATTTATTGGTTTTGTTTCAGGAGGTACATTTCCATTTTGCTGTGACAAAATCTGTTGTTGATTGAGAAGTGTGACAGCTAATCATGGTTTGCACAAGTCGTGTCTGTGGTGCCAGATCAGTGGTTGCATTTTTTTTACCGGACTGACTCGTGGATTACTTTTACCCATATTTAGTGAAACTGGGCCTTTTCCAGTGATCAGTTTAAATAAATAATGCAGAGAAGTAATATGATGTGGATCTTCAATGATTAAGCGTGAAAATAATAACACAGATCAAATATCTCAAATATCATGTGAGTTGTCCACCATGTGCCAAAGTGATGTGAATATCTGTGCAGGCAGGGCTTGAATAAACATTTATATTACCCCACTCAGCAAAACACATCTTCCAGACTCTCTGAAGAATTTAAAGTATTTCTCTCGAGTGTGACGAAGCACTATAATTTCCAAGAAAGAGCAAGTGGCCAGGGCTCAGAGACATACCAAAACTTTACAAGCTGGAATTTAGTTTTATGAGCATAATCCCTATATGTGCATGATACGCACAGGAACCCACGAAGAATCCTCTCCAATACAGCCTTCTCCTCCGTCCGAGGCAGAATACTCCGTCTTCTGGAAATTTCCACTCAGCGGTCCAAGACCATGTCCTGCGATAAGAAACATGTTATTCCTGATGGTGACAGAGAAAATAACAGTTTAGAACTTTTTTAGGAGGATTTAAATCCAAAATGAGTGATAAAGGTTACAAGGTTCTGCTGGTTTTGTTGTAAAAGACTGTCCAGCTGTAAAAGACAGATCTTTCTAATCTGGCTGGACTTTTCAGGTCACAGACTCCAAACAGACTCAGATTAAACTGGTCAAAGATATACTTTGAATTAGCTTACATGTTTTCAAACTGGTAGATTGCGTAATAAGAAAATAATATTTTTTTATTCAGAAGTCAGCCTTTTGGAGACAGAACACAGGACTGTTAAAGGGATAGTTCAGGGTTTTTTAATCAGGGCTTTGTCAGTGTGTTACCTGCAGTAGATGGTCAGTGTGTCCCATTTGGAGAAGCAGAGAGTTGTAATCTAGTTCCAAAAGAAAAAGCTGTCTGACAACAAGGCAAAGAACTGAAAATATTCTAAACGAAGTGTACATTTTTTCTCCTTCTTCTACGTGGCTAAAATACATTTTGCTCCTGACTCTGTCCACAGCAGTTCATGCTTTGCTTCTGTGATGGTAGCTATTACTCTGTGTTTCTCCAAACTGAGGACATGCTGACCGCCATCAGCTGCAGGTAACACACTGACTTTGGATAAGTCATTTGGCATATAGACCTCATCTAGCCCCACTTCCAAAAACCCAGACTATCCCTTTAACATCAACTCATTCTTATGTAACAGGTTGCAGTGGAAAAGGGAGGACTCTCAGATGATAGTAGTAGTAGAAGCAGCAGTTGCAGTGGTTGCAGGAGCAGCAGCAGCATTACGATTAGTTGCAGCTGATATCCAGCTTTCAACAAAATCTCAGCCCGATATATCAACCTGACCTGAGCACAGTGTGTTCTTTGTTGACAGTGGAGACAAACAGCAGCAGAGGAAATGTGATCCCAGCCTGTGATACATTTAACATGACTCAGGAGCACCATGATAAGCAAAAGCTGTTCGAACAAGCCCAGATGACAGAGAGATGAGAGAAACTGTTTTCTGCTCCTCCCATCTGTCTGCATGTCAATCTCTTTCAATTGACCTGATCCAATGTATTTACTGCACGTCCTTTTGTTGGATGTCTACCAATTCTACTTATCTGACATTTCTATTAAAAGTGTTTATCTTTCCGCCCTGTTTCCATCCATTCATCTGACTGTCACTGCTGTGTCAATAGGTGCGTTTGACTTCATGCGGCGCTGCGCAGCGCTGACTTAACGTGATGCATGCTGGACTTGAAATAAGGCATGCTGGTTAGAAATCGTGTCCGACTTTCGCCGGTGTAACACCAAAATCTGTGACCTATCAGATTCTGTGACCAAAACCCAAACGAGGATGTTTTCCTAACCATAACCAAGTACTTTTGGTACCTAAACCCAACCAAGTACTTTTGGTACCTAAACCCAACCAACCCGCAGCTGCTTCATATCGTCAACAAAGCCTCAGGCGCTTAACTTCCTATTTGGGTCACAGAATCTGATAGGTCACAGATTTTGGTGTCACACCGGCGCTGCAAAACGTCACCATGTGACATGACATTTAAACCTCGCGGGAGAAAAGCGGCTGTAGGCGCCGAGTCCGGCGGCTGCAGTGGCTGCACAAGGTTGGAACCACACTATTGCCTGGTCTCGCGGCATTTTTCTTTGCAAATGCCGCGAGATCAGTCATTAAACTTAGCTCACGCAGGTAGAATGTGTCCGACTTGACGGCGCCGTTTCTATTCCCCGCCCCTGCAGTCACCTGCAGCTCACGTTAGACTATGAAGTCAGGAAAAGTCAGCCGCCGTCATCTCGAACGTACCTATAGTCAGACTCTGCTCTGTGCTGAGTTGTCTCTTACTTCCCTCTAGTGGATGATCTGCATTGTGCTTCAGCTGTTATGACTGATGGATTCCACTGGAGGTCAGCTTAGATGCAGACAACATGTGTAGATAGCAGCACAAGTCATTTTTCTGGTGACATTGTATCAACACTCATAACCTACATGTTAAAAACCATCACTGTAACATAACACGACATACTGGAGATCCAGTCCTTACTCTGCACCTAAAGTGGTTATCTGTGACATATCCAGTTCTAAAAATTCAATAATGTTCTATTAGATTTCCTACCAAAATGATTAACATCCCCCATGGAAGTTTTTTTTTATTTTTTAACAGAGACAAAGGCACAAGTGTACATGTATAGCTGCTCATTGACAGATTATATTGATGACATGGTACAGAGCAGAAACTGAGAATTAAAGAATTATCATTAAAAACATAATAAAATTAATTAGATTTGTCCCCTTTGGTGGTGAGATATAAAGAGAAGGAGCAACAGAGATAAACAGAGGCAGACCCAACAGAGCGACAAACAGTGAGATAATTAAAACATAACTACGAGATTGCTAAAACAAATTCAAAACAAAGAATACGGTTTGGGTGTGAGGTGAAAAGATAAGGTCTAGAGATGGGCACGGGGTGAGCAGTCAAGTCCCACAACAACAGGGGGGACAAGCACAACGTGGATTCCAGAGATTATTGGCAAAGCCATAACTCTTGAATGCATCACGCAATTGCAGCCAGTCGTTGGTAACGTGCACATGTGTGAACACCCAACAATTCTGCAATACATGATGGCAGGTCACAAACAAGCAATGATTAAACACTTTAATAATTGGGACCAGAAGGTCATCGTATCTTTTTGCACAATCCATCCTTAATAGACTCTTACATATTCTGCATACTCTCCAGATATCATGGCTCTAATCAGTCTTTCAGCTTTAATCAAGAGTTTGACAAGGTTAACGCTACAGTGTGGATCCTGAAATGCTGCGGAACGTCTGGACGCAACAGTCCACCAAGGGGCACTGCAGCTGCCGCTTCAAACACTAAACCCATTACACAGTGGAATGCCTTGCTGCCATTCACATGAATGTGTGAATAAATCCAGGGCTCATCTGTTAAACACGTTTAGCAATCATATGAGTATGTGTACTTCAGGAAATGCATTTTCCCCCCATATACAGTTTTTCTTGATTGATTTAATGCAATGTTAGAAACACAAACAGTTTGGAGAATAGACGACACAAACATCAAACTGTGGTCCCATTTGCAAAACGACAAATGCATGGTCCGAAAGGTGCTGTGTTTTTAAACCTCTTCATGCAATGCTATAAAAAATACTGTAGCAAGCCATTAAGTGCTGACACATAGAACTGAAAAGAAAATGCTAGTACTTTCAGCAATCTGTTTACTGCTTCATATCTTTTTTTCCTTTATCTTTTCATGTGACTTCATACTGATTATAGAGTCTACAGTTTTGCAGCTTTCCTTCTTTTCAGAGTGAATGACCTGACATGACACAAATAGATTTCTCTTCATTGGGATCAAGACTGAGAATATTATGAACAGAAGACTCTCATCTGAAATCTAAACTTGGGTAAATGTTTTGCAAACCATGTTTCCTGTGTGACAGTGGTTTGACAATAGAAAGGAACCGTGTTAAACAAATCTGAACTGATTAAGAGTTAAGGGAATGCATCTAAAGTTGTGTTCACCGTATGGCTGCACTTGCAGTCTTAAAATACAATTGGCAGAACTGCATCAAATCAATGAAGATAAACTGTAACAAATCTTTGTAAACAATACAAAGATTAAAAAGAAAGTACTAAAATAGCTCCGTATAGGAGGACCAGAAGGGCTCAGGGTCCATAAAAAATAAAGTGCATGCCACTGTTTTTCTGCGTTTAGTCACAAAATTCTAACTGGGCTTTTTGGAAAGCATATTCAAAAAAAATGAGTTGTGTTAACTGGAAACACAAAAGGTAAGTTGCACTCCAAGAGTTGGTGTTCACTTTTTAAAAAGTGGACCTTTAAAGCATGGAAATTCCCATTGTGAGCATTAATTTGTGACTTTCATTTCATAAAAGTAGGCTAGGGAATCTCTTTGTAGCACATTATATATGGAATGTCAACTCTTCCATATGCTGCCTACAACACAGGTGCAGATGGTAGTCCTATGTACCAAACCAGTCTGTACACAGGAGATACTTAATGTTCACTGGAGGAATTTCCCAGAAGAAAAGCTAGCAGTCGATTTTAACATTGTTTACAAGATAAGATCCAAAATTAAATTAACTGGAGCATTAGAAAATGTAGAGACACATCTGTGGTGCTATCACGCAGCCCCGTGACTTCACTTGCAGAATGAGACACTGTACACTACAGCACTGTTGGGACGTTTCCTTCCTCTTCTGCCCCAGGTGTCCGTTGCAGAGGAGAGCTGTGCATCTCTCTTATCTCTGAGTCATTAACTGATAAAAACTCCGCACAGCAGTCAGCACACATAACATCACCTCATTTCAAAAGTTCAGGGAGCCACAATAGTGCTATTGACAAGGAAGTCAGCTCCTGTAATTCACCATGAAATCCAGGCCTGACTCAAAGGTGCCTTGTTGGTTTAGAAATACTGTATGCTGTGATGAAGGGAAAGAGCCGACACCTCTGCTGGCTGTTCCTGGGAAAATCCCCTTCTTTTTCCCATTGTAAAATGTAACTGAAGTTCTGATAGACATGATAAAATGCTGAAAATGTTAGAATATTTCGTAACTAATATTGAAATAAGTTTTTCTTTACTTCTTACAGCTGCACAATGCAACACATGCTTATTTTGTGAGGTATTGTGTATGGGAAATGTGTCTGGGTTTAAGAAAGGTAGTTTTTATCTACCATTCCCGCGGGAACGTCATTTAGCAGTGGGGCTGCCCCGGACAGTTACGTAAGCGCGCGTGTTAAGGTTTAGAACAAGGCTATATACAGTCAGTGCTTGAAAGTGGTTCGGTGCGCAACGGTACAGTTTACTCTCCTCTGTCCTTTCCAAGTTCTCTGGGCGCTACCAGACGCTCACCTGTTCCCGTTCTCTCTGCCTGCTAAACTCTGTCGGCGCAGAGAGACGAGGGAGAAGAGAGGCTCACGTGCCTTTCAAGCAGCTGTGTGCTGAATGTAGCTCGTCAATGTCGCTTGTCGTGAACCGACCAATCACAGCCTGGATAGGGCGGGACATTTAAAAGTATTGACAGATCAACACAGATAGGTGTCTTTTACACTGGGGAAGCTGGGGACAGAATCAGAATCTCGCCATCACTTTTTGAAAGCATTTGTTGAAAATGTTCTGAAAAACAGCAACAATAAATGTTTAATAACAAATGAAACAATGCACAAGAAGAATGAAATGCATTGTCCAAAAGCGGATTACTGCATTATATTCCATTCTATATTCTGAATTGTCACCTGCCACCTTAATTTTGTTTTCCTTCATATAAATAAAGACATTTCCACCAAAACTTGGTGCAGAAAATGTCTCCAGAATGCAGGAAATTAAGTGTTTAATGCTCAAAGTGGTCACACCCCTTATCTGAGCACTTATATCTTCACCACTTTACAACACAAAGTGACCTATTGCGCTGCATGAATGGTTAACAAATCAGACTAACTACCAGAGCATTTTTCTTGCACAGTAATTTAATGAATGACAGGCAGGCAGATGATCCAAATAAAATGTGACCTGTAAATATATACTAAAATACTAACATTTTCCTTGCATTTAATGTTATAATATTAGTTTCACCTTGAGGATGAGGATACGAGGGGAGTACTGGCACCTATTTCTTTCCACTTCAAGCACCGTATACGGTCTATGGTTTAGAATAAACAGACAGAGACAAAGTTAGTAACTGCAAATAAAAAAATCTTCACATGTACAGGCTTGTTACCACGGTGTTTTATTCAACATGTTATTAATGATGCGTGTGCCACTCAGATACTGTCCATCATGTCTTTTCTCAGAATCAGCAGCTGTCAGTCTGTCACTTATTCTGTGCAGAGTATATATCTTCACCTTCACGAATCCATAGTGGGTTAGAGGACTCAGAAGGTTCTGTATTCATGAAGCCAGCGGCGCGGCCAGTTTGCAGTCAAATGCGCAGTGCGACATGGGCAAAACGCGCTTTTGGTATTTCTGTGGTCAGACTTCCTTGGTGCACCTGTGGCGCACTTGGGCACAGGGTGGGATACATTATCAGATATTATAAATGGGTGCGTTAGGGAGTGTGACAGTCACGGCCAATCCCATTCATTCACCCTCTGAATCCTGGAGAATTTCCTCTGAGGAAACGTATTGTTGTATGTGATGTGCACAGTTCCAAATATAAATACAACAGCTCAATTACACCAAGAGCAGCTTCACTTTTCTGGATATGTTGAAGATACACCTTAGAAATCAGATCACAAATGGGCTGAGCTGTCGAGCTGCTCGGAGCAGGTGTGCCGCGGGCACTTTGCAACGTCGGATTACAGCAGGCCGCTGCACACTGCCACACCCTCCACCAGGATACCGAGCCGGCTCAGGCAAGGAGCTCTAGCCGACACCAAAATATAGCCCACATGTACAGTTTGATTAACAGGATACATTCTAAAGGGTTCTATGGGTGTGCAGAGAGCATACACACTGTGTTCCTTTTATTCAAGTTGTAAGTGTAAAAATGTGCTTTTTATCTTTTTTTTCTGTGCATTTATTTTGCTGTGTCATGTTAAGCAGCTCATCTAAAAAACCACACTGTATGTTTATCCTTCAAAATGAACCACTTTTTCAAATATTCCACAACAGACAACAGGCATCCACAAGAACCCTGAACAGCAACTGCTGAAATGATTTAATCAGAGAAAATTTACAACGTCAAACTGACATTTCCCCTGTGTGTGTTTCACTCTGGCCAGCAGGGGGGGCTGCAGCCCCTGCACCCACCTTCGCCCGCCAATGATCAGCAGCACTTGAGACTTAACCTGCAAAATGTTGCTCAAAGAGATACAAAAATTACCATTGCTGCTCTTGTGCGGAGGGGCCCTATATCTGTGCCCAGGGGCCCATTATCTCATGATCTGTCCATGTGTGCTTTTATATTTGAAGAGCTGCAATAATTACTACTACTTTCTTTAATAATTCACCTATACGTTATTTTTACACTGATTGTTTAGACTATAAAATGTAAAAGAAAAAATAACCTTCATTTTAGGAGACCAAATTTGTTTGCCTGTCCAACAGTCCAAGGATATTACATTTATTTTAATTATTAACCGATCACCTTGTTGTTGATTAATATTCTGTCTGACTTATTGATTATTGACTAGGCCTAGTTTTTTAACAATAAAACAACAAACAACAATATGGTGGGATGCATACAAATGTGTAAACCATTTGGGCTCATGGAAAATGTCCCCACTATAATTATAAACATGTCTGTATTGTCCAGGAAAATTACAGTGCCTTTGCAATCCCATTGATAGATAGACAGAAAGTGTTCTCCTGCACAAAGCCTGCCTTACTCTGCCTACAAGAACCAGCATGCATTGTGAATGCCCAAATGAAGACCTGCCAAGTTTGATAATAGGCTTCTTCTGTTAGAATTGATGAACAATAGGCTATGTATGCAGTTGGGAAGAATCAGGTGAAACCAGACTGCCACAGTCTCTCGGATAGCCTTACAAAGCTGCTAGATGTAGACTGATTAAAAAATCTCAGTCTTGCTAAAATATGCAGGAACAGAGAGTGACCTGTGTCAGATCATTTAGCCTGCAGATGAGAGGCTCCCTGTGGGCTCTGTGAAGGCACACAACACTTGGGGGAAATATTACAAATGTTGTGACACCAACACATGAAAGTGGAGAATGTTCCTTTATGTCTGCATCATTGTGTTGGCACTAAAGACCAAACGTTTATTTAGGCTTTAAAATTCTACATTTTGTATGCTTTTCTTTTGCATTGACTCTTTCATCGGTAGAACAAAATACATTCTAAGGGCTTTGCTTCTTGAGTCGCAGTCACTCAGGCTAGTCAAATACAAACGATTTATATAAGCTGGCTTTATTAATGTTAATTAGTAAACATTCAGGCAAGAACAAAGCTGGCAACAGCAGCATATTTAATATTATGTAAGATTTGTTTTTGTGCGATTTGGCGAGTGTAATTGTTTACACTGTTGTTAATAAGGACAGCAAGTCGACAACTTTGCGAACTCAGCCAAACATCAAGCAAGTGTGACAACACAAGACACAGTAATATTTCTCAGTAGCCCATCATAAAGACTGCCAGCTAAACGTCAGTCTTGCAGCCGTTTATTTCACAAAGCTTTCGCCAACGTCCAGGAGCCTCTCTCTTGGTCACTCTTTTTTTCTCTTCTATAGCTTCTTCCATAAACGTCCTCATTGGTCTCTTCACCTCTGCCATTAGTTAGCATTATGTGCATACAGGCCGCTGATCCCGCGACCCGGCTCCGGCTCAACACTTGCACCAATCTCCACCAATAGCCACGTAATGTTGCTTGAAACTTGTGTGGCAAGCTAGCTAACAAAGTTAGATAGCAAGTGACGCAAGAGCACGTACAGCAACGTTACCGATGTTCATGTGGGCTATCTAGTAAGTTTGCTAACATCGACTTGAGATTCATAGCTAGCGGCTAAACCTCTGTAAAACCTCTGGCTGATTTTGCTTGCGTCAACACCTTTGCTAACACAGGCAAGCATCAAGCAAGCGCAAGAACACAATGCAAAGCAAGCCAACTAATATGTTGTTACTTACTTGTCCAACAGCAAGAAGGCCAGCTTGACATCTGTCTTGCATCCTTTCAGCTCTTTTAGCTCACACCTGCGAGTAAAAGCCAGTCTAATATTTACACTTCCTCTGACAACATCTTCTTTGGTCTCTTCACAGCCTCTGCCATGACATCCATGCTGAGAATACAGAGCCAGCTTCTTCCAAAGAACTCACATAGTACATGAGGCGTTTTGTAAAGCGCCAATAACCAACATTTGAAGGTGTTATTTTAAGACGAAATTATTACATAATGTTACTTTAAAGTCAGCATTATCTCATCCTGTCTGTTGCTACAACACATGCCAACAAACCAACTGTGTGAAGGTCTCTTGTATTTATGGGAAGCTGAACACACTGAACAGAGAGTAATATGCATATTCTTCTGTCCACTATGCTTAGTGTTGCTGTTTTGTGGCAACACAGCTCTGGGTAAATAAGGCGGCCGTCATCGTGATCTAGGTCATACAGGTAGCATTTGAAATTTGCAGGCTTTTAACTGGGAGTTTCTTCACATGCATGAACATTGTAACATTTGCAATAGCGTTAGGATCTCTGTTTGAAAGTATCTCCATGCAAATCCAAGTAGGTATAAATTTAATATTTAGCTACTTTATCTTACTGGTCTCATGGTCGTTATGAAATCATGTTTGTCCGAATTTAACCAGGTTCAATCTTAATCAGCATCACACAGTGTGGAAAAAACGTCATTGACGCTGTTCACATTTTAACAAACTACAGGAGTCGCAATCAGAAGGCAAAATACTGAGGGGTTCAGCCAGGAAACAATTAAAACGTCGGATGGAAGTTTCGTTATAATGCCAGACACAAATTGTTTAGCAAAGCATGCCTACAGCTATTCTTTCCTATCTTGTAAACACAAGGTTGAGATGACTCATTTGTTTTTAGTTTGCTCAAGGTCTTTTATACAAATTTCAGCACATCAGTTTGAGTAGAAAATTGCACGATCATATGCTTTTATGCAAAAAGGTCTCTCTTTTTTTCTTTAAACAATCATTTTTGGCTGGAGGCATCGAAGTCTGTTGTCAGCTGTCTGACCTGAGATGCCAACACTCAACCTGCAAACACAAGAAGATGCTGTGGTACACTCTGAGCTCTGACTACTTGGTAGAGCTTTTATTTATGCCAGAGATGCAGAAGCTCAAACTGAAACAAAAACAGACTCTGTCCCACAAACCAGCAGTAAGAAAAGTCCTGCAGCTACAAATCAAAATGTGGAAACAATATATCCTTTCAAATTTGGATGATGAGTGGGGGCTGAGGGAGGAGTGACATGCTGTTTCCCAGTCTCTCTTCCATGGTCCCGATGCTTCCAACCCCTAATCTTGACTCCAGATGCAAATAGTCTAAAAAACGTCCCTACCAAACATTTGCATTTAAACAAATAGATAAAGGTCATTTTGAAAAGCTGCCTCCTCATGACTGCAGTATGAGGTGGCATGTTCCATGTGTCCCTGCCCTCCTGACAGCGTAGTTAAAGCTCCCATCGTGGCACGCCACTCAGTATGGTGCTGCACACTGGGATTTAGCTACTGTAGGCAAATACAGCCGAGGGAGAACAGAGAGGCCCCTGTGTGTGTGTGTGTCTATGTGTGTGTGTGTGTGTGTGTGTCAGACTGCTCAACAGCATCATGGACACAGGTAAGACATACTCATTCATTCATATGACCGCTGCTTCTGCTGTCATTATTACTGTTGTCATAAATCTTGTACATGTTCTACATGTAATGTCTAACAGAACATTTGCTGCAAGATTTTTTTTAGCCTGTTAAACATCCATTTTTTTCTGTTTTAATTTTATGAAGTAGTGTTTTATTTTGGAGGGTGCATGGTAGACCATTTAGAAGGATTTGTTTTGTGTGTGTGACAATGTCATTCGTATTGTCTCTAGTATTTGAGTATGTGTGCTTATTAAATCAATAGTTTCCTTTCTTGATATTCTCAATTCAGTAGGGCTGTTAAGAAACGTGTCAGCTAGGACAAAGCAATGTCAGTGAATGCTTTCTCCAAACAAATCAGTAATCAGTGTTTGATATTTGAAAGATGCTTTTTATCAAACATTTGGAGGTTATATGCTGATTGATACAATTCATATTGTAATATATATATATATTATTAGGGAATAATACCTGATGGGATGATGTTTAGCTTTGTGGCCAAGTCACAAAGTGTAAAACATAACATTTTTATTTTGATGGAATCCAACGAATATTTCAAGAATTTCATTGGCCCGAAAGTTGGGGCTTATCTCAAATATCCATTCAAAAAGCTGTGATCTTTTACATAAAGTTTTTTGCATGCAATTCCCGTTTGCATAATAAAGTTTGCATTTTCATTGAGTTTATGCTTCTGCTTCCCAGGAATGTGCCTAAATCACACCAGCACCTATTTGAGATTTGTAAAGACTAAAGTAATAGGAAATGAGCTACTTCTGCTGGATGATGGGTGCACGTAGAATTTCTCATGTTTATTCAAGTGTCAGATTCTTTTGTAATACTTCCATTTTTTTAGCAGGCCATTTGCATTGACCAAACCAAAGACAATTTCCATGACATTTACACACCAATCCCAAAGAGTCATTCACCTTTATAAATAAAACTGTGAAATATTCAAATGAACACACATTTGTGGGGATGGATGAAAATTTGGATGAAGTTCTGTTGCCAGTCAAACTGTTTCTGGATTTGTATCAAATTTTCCCAAACATTGATTCCCAAACGGTTTCTCTGCTCTCTCTAGAATACTCTAAGAGAGTGTACCAAGGCGTTCGAGTCAAGCACACAGTCAAAGACCTGCTGGCGGAGAAGCGATCCCGACAAACAACTGGGCCCAGATACAGTGTAAGCAGAGTCTCCTCTAAACTGCCTTGCTTTGTCCTGTCCTGTCTCTCCCCACTTCATTTTTCTCCCAAACCAAACAGTGCAGCCACAGTTGACATTCTGTTGGTGGCTTTCTAAAAATCTCCTCTCCTTGTTTACATTTTGGCTTGTTTTGTGGACCAACGATCCATGGTTGATCCATTGACCACCTGTACCGCCCCCCTCTGTCTCTGCTCCCCTCGAGCGTTCGCAAAGCCAATCTGTAAATAGCTGAGCGTGGTGTGTGTAGAGAGAGACACAAAGCCCAGAGTCTCATCCTGACCTCACAAAAGAACACCTACACAATGCTCGCAATGGTGACAGCCATGATCTCCCAAAAACTCCCCTGAGGTGGAGGCGGGGTGGGAAGATTGAGGTGGACAGGTAGCATAGAGAAACAGAAAAAGGGCAGCGAAGGAGGCTGCCTATGCAAAGTTTGATCCACGCACACCTGCCGGCTGACATTGTCCTCTGCCGTGTACAGGCTGCAGACAAACCTCCTATTGTTGTCTCAGAAACACACGCCACCACACACTCTCACAGCCACAGAAGCAAGGCTCTGCTTTAGACCTCTGCATGCACAAGCAAGACTGGCTTTTCATTTTCCACAAACTGCCTGTCAAAAGGCTTTTACAGTACAGCATCCACTGTTTGTTTTCTGTTTAGCATCGGCATGTCCTCTCTATAGATATGCAGGCCGCTAACGACAGGCGTAATGAGGGGATTGTGTGAGAGACAATAGATAAGATATCATCATGCAACAAAGAGAGACGGGTCAAAAAAAAATTGCCTTTCTCAAATGCAACATTTGGCATGAAATTTCCGGCTGAGGCTTTTGTTTAGAGCTTTGTAAGAAGAGATCACAGCAACTGGACCTATGTTCTGTGACAACGGTGGAGCTGGGTTGGGGGATTTGGTGGCTTCAGAATCTAAAGTCCAGAACCTTTTAGTTTTTTAAAATAACTTTAGCTTTGTTACATTTCCACTCAGTCTCTCTGACTGGGCCGGTGCTTTGACGATATATGGTGCCTTGTCCAAAAATGCTGCCGCAGCGCAAATAGCAGAGTCTATCGATTCGCTCTGCCCAATTGAAAAATGCTGCCTTATATGTTCCCATTTCCAAATCCCATAAAGGTATAAAACACAGTACAAGCAAACTCACAGTACGACATGACATCTACTCTTTTCAAGGGTAGTGTATTCTGATAATCTGATGATCTGACTAATGATGATTTTTATTAGATATTGCTCACGATCAGCCATTGTCTCGATGGCATGCTCGGCGACAAGGTTGCACAGATTCATGAGCCACGCTTGATGGTCATCTTACACATGCTCAGAAACGCTAAGTAGCACATCTCGATAGCATACATTGACAGAACATGGGCAAATAAAGAGGGCAAACGTTCCATTACTGTGGAAATTTCATCATCTACAGGTCTGCCCTAACATTGTCATGGTGGGTTGTGATTTTCTTGTGTGTCGTTTCACTTGTGTCACTTCAGTGAGCAGCCTTGCTAGCTGCCTAGCTAACCAACTTATGGACTATGGCCATGACACTGTTTTTCCCGAGAAGGAAACCTCAGCAACAGAAAATAGTTCAGCAGCATTTATCACTGAATCGTGGACAGGTGTTGTTTCAGGTGTGTCAATCCGCAGCTGTAACACTTGGCTAATAGTGAGTAGCTGAGGTGACAAGGCTAAGATTTCAAGCTAGCTGGCTATTTAACGCTAGTAGAGCTTGCGTCAAATAAATAATGTCACGTGACTGATGTCGTTCAAAGCTTCATACGTCACTGGTGCTTCAGAAAGCCCTTCATTCAGTTTGACAGTTTCGAAGTTTCTGATCAGCACATAACTGAGAAAAGAAGAGAGGAGAATAACAGAGAAATACAGCGATCAATATTAGGAAGACTTAATTAGAAGTATGAGAACGTTTCCTCCTGATTCCAAGTAATACTGGAATTAAAAGTAACAAGCTAATTGAATGACTACAACAAAAGTACAGGTGTGATGATGACATGCAGGCTTCTTGGACTTTTATAACACACATATTACAATTAATGTCAGGGAAATGATTTACAAGCCACCAGATTTTTGTGGGTAAAAGTTCATCTAATTTTGAATTCAGAGTAGCTACTGAAGACCACACATTTACATGGCACTGTAGGGGATCCTTGATTTGCTCTTAGAGCAATCATTATGGGATCGATTCAGATGTAACACATTTGTCCACTAAATATTTATTTTATGAACTCTGCTCCAGCATAGTATAACAAAAAATGGTTTCGACATCAGTGTTGCTGTTTACACCAAATTTCTGCTGTAGCTGTGATATGTAACTTTAAAATAGTTACATCAGGCAGTTTTTCCCCCTTTTAGGTTATAGGAGTGAAAATGAGCTGCAACATTTGTTTTCACAATGATGAAGACAGAGTTCAGTTAAAAAGGATGTAGGCTCAACGGGATGATTTTTTTCTCTTGAGCAACTTTCATGTTTTTCCCAAATGATGTGCAGATTTTTGGGCTTGAAAAACAGTGCATTTAGCTGCTGTAAATGGGGGAAAACATCTCCCTGAGGGAGCATGCCCCCGCACCCTTCTAGGTCTGGGTTAAGTATGTCTGCCTCCGCCTCTGTTCTGTGATATGGGGGTTGTTCTGAGTGGGAGGACAGTAAGGCAACAGTAATCCTTGGCTGTGCTGGTGACACATTTAAGTTTTATTTAAAAACAAATTTTGTGGAGGCAGAGCTGCTCTGAAAGATTAAATATACATGCGGTTGAGTTTAGCTTCAGTTGGTGAAGCCAAATAAACACGCTTTCAGAGTGCAGGTGGCTAACTGGGTAAGTTAGCCAGCCTCATTACTGTAGTTGAGCGTTTTCTGGCAATATTCTGTATTCTTCTAATTGTCACCGAATCCCATTAAAGACCAAAACCAACAAGGAAGTGATCCTACTAACATTGTCTGTATATGCTCATACATGTTATTCCTTCATGCCGTAGAGCTCCACTGCCAGGAGTACAGGAACCATTGAGCTTGTGACTGTGAGCTCCAAACAGGGTAGAGAAGTCAGAAAGTAGGCAAGTATGTGTTGACAATAAGAAAAAAAGGAACAATGCAGGGCCCATCCGACATCAGGAAAAAATTTACATGAGCAAAACTAACTTGTTTACCCGGTAACTATAATTGGGTGAGAGGGGCTGTCTAAACCTGACTTTAAATCATGACTTCCAGCACATGGAGGCCGTCAGAGGAGTCCACAGATAAGACAATAACAGCAGCTCAAACGGCTAACTTCTGCTTTCGTTACTCATCAAAATAGGGATAACAAGCTCTCTAACTGTTGATCACCCTTCTCTTACAGATATTAAATGAAAACTAAAAGTTGAGTAGTTTGTATCTATTGTGTTTAAAGTATAATTTTCATTTCAAACTGTCCCACTTTTTAAAATGAAGTGCCAATTTCAGAACAAACTCTTTTAAGATAAAAAGTTGAATTAATAAAAAATCAAACACCTTTGCTCAGTTCAGTATGCTCAGTGGCATTGCTGCTACAGCCAATGTAATGATAGCTAAAGTTAGCGAGCTTAAATATAGAGATGCATATAGTTTAGTATAGGTGACGTTACTGAGTCAGTTTACTGACTTAATGACTTGTCCTGAGTTATGCTACTATGTTTTAGCATTGACCAGTATCCTCCAACTGCCACTTGTGGCCACAGTTCATCAAAGGTTACAAACAGGAGTCTCACTTTAAGAGAATTCTGCTGTAATGTCTTCCATTGAAAACCCACTACATTTAAATTGTTGTGTTCCTGGGGTTAAATATGTAAATATAAAGTAGTTTTTATTATAAAGTAATTTCAAATGTCATACTGTCAGATCAGTATATGTAGGCCATACACACTGGGTTCTATATGCAGGCATCTGGCCCCTTTTCAATGCAACGTTTACTTGCATGTTTATAAATGACTGAAGACCTAACGATACCCAGAGACACACAGTAACTAAAAGCCGTCCACGTCCTTATGTTAGCTAATGCAGCCTTTTATCTCTGGGAATAAAAGGCCATTGAGAATGAAGAGCAAACTCTGACCACACAGGCAGTCTCCTCATGTTGGAACACAGAGAGCCACGGTGAAAATATAAAGAACCGAAAACATTTCTATGGAGGCAAGGTGCCCAGACATGCTACTATTAACATAAATGTTGCACGACTGTGAGAAGTCTGTGCGGCGCTGAAAACGCAAGTTCGTGACATTTTATAAGGCTGAAGAGACCTTGTGTGATGCGTCTCTGGGTCAAATGTTCTCCTGGTAACCAAGAACTCACAATTCAAGATAAGACTAAGCTTTAATGATCCCTGTAGGGAAATTGTGATCAGATAACATAAAAATAACAGAATAGAAACAAAAAATAGGTGTCATTTTAAAGTCCTGACAAGTAAAATACTAGAACATATAAAGTGCGTAAAGGAACTGCAGTGAAGCCGTGGACCAGAAAGCGAAAATTAAAGTAACTATTTTCAAAATATCAGCGTGTAACAGATAATGGGGAAATGACAATATAAAGAGTGTTTTACATAGGAAGGAAGCTTTTCTCTGGGAAAAATCTGTCATCATTACCCTCCAACACTCCTCCATTTCACACACACACACACACACACACACACACACACACACACACACACACACACACACACGCTGCCTGACTCTGAGCTTGAGCAAGGTGATTTCCATACACAGCCTTCAGAGATGCACTCAGCCATACCTGGGCCACATGAGGAAGTCTTGGCACTGGCAAATCACATTCAAATTCTGCCCTCAAAATTTGCTTGTCTCCCAGCCAGCGCAGGCTTAATATCAACTCTTTCATGTTAGCAATATGCAAAGAACCTGTTCTATCGAACCCTGACTGTGTGTCCCTGCAGTCTGATCTCTCTGACTCTGCACGAATCTGTATCTGTGTTTAGAACAGGAACAGTCAGACACACAAATTATACACGATTATATTAACAATAAGAAAATATAAAATTTATATTAATTACACGTCAAATCTATTGTTGATCAAATAGAAATAGATGAACGAGCTGACAATAACAGGTGGCAGCATAGACAAATGGAACATTACTGCAAGTGAGGGTATATAAACTCTTCACCACTGCACTTGTGAATTCATTCTCTGCAGCCAGCTATTGTTCCATCAGAGATCCTGAGGTTCCAAAGATTACCAGAGGACCAGTCATCAGTAGACTGAATATTAAAGACCTTCATACACTCAGTTAATTCAATTCCTAATAGAGACTTAACATTTTGGAGTTCAAACCCCGATAAGTTTGTAAACTTCTCTGCTGTGAACAACATTGTAGGTTCTGGTTGACTGTTGTGGTGACTGTAGATGTTTTGCTCCCGGAGCATGTTGTTATGATGATGAAATTTGATACTCAGCGAGAGCAACCGCACAATAGGCCCTTTGGCTTTTTGGCTCCGCCTGCTCATCTTTTGTGAATTGTATGAATAGGTCCTTGTGTTTTTACCTGTCACAACATTTATATCTAACTTTTTAAATGTGATCTTTTTTTATTCTTTGCAATTAAGATGAAGAAAACATAATGTCGGGCTGAATTAGGAGAAAAATTAATCTAATTCATAAAATATGTAAAAATGAAAACGTCCTATACATGTCTATTTGATGGAATGGTCCTGGATTTAAATATTAAATGGAGCTTGAACATGATATAGCTTCAACCAAGAGCTGGAACAACATATTGTCATGCAGTGTGGAAAAGGAAAGTAAGAGATAAATATGTGTTTACACAGTTTTTCAACTTCTTCTGGATTTCCTTGTTATACCTTGAAAATCCTGGAGTTAGTGAATCATTAAGTTGTCATGTAAGTTGAACGTTCAGGAGCACAGAGTGAGATTTCTAAAGCTAAAAACATTTAGTCAAGCGCTGAGCTTAAAAAAATGTTACATTTGGAGTATTTCCATTTTGTGGTACTTTGTGTTATATCACTACATTTCAGAGGGTAATATTGTACTTTTACTCCACTACATTTGGCTGTGGTTTCTCATTTTACATAAAATACTCCTGATAAGCTTATTTATACAATTTATTGTTAAAGATTAAACTCCTTACAAAAAATGCGTCTAGTCACAGGTTTCAGATGTCTGTGAGTTGTTAGCAGCACCAAAGGGACAGTGTCCTCTCAAACGTCAACAGTTTGAGGCCTAAAGAGGAGAAATGATTCAATTTCTCACAAATCAAACATTAGCAAAAACTAAAACTAAATACAAATTCGCGCAGCAGACATTGTTTCTTCCTACCCCATTAAACCACACATTCTCCCTCCCAAGTTGTCCTCCTGTTGTTGGTTTTAATGCACTGAGCTGGTCAAGTAAAAAACATGCTTAATGTTATGAAACTGTCGCAGTTTGGTTAAGTTTGACACCCAAGCTACTTAGTTAGGTTTGGGAAAAGATAATAGTTTGGGTTAAAGTAAGTGCGCTTTGTTACATAAGTTAAGTTACATACATTACATTACTGGACTTGCATTAACAGGTGGCCTGAGACTGGACTTTGGCCTCAGTGATAATGGAGCTCTGTAGCTGCTGGATGTGTGCCATATTAATCTGCATATTAACATAAAGGTGATGATGAGTCAGTCACTACGTTTTCATGCATTCTAATTTTCCACTGTTATTCTGAATATGACAATACTCCACATTTGATACATCTCAGGTAAACAGCATATTCCTTTTTGATAGTCAGAATGAGGCCATATTTTGAATGTAGCATTCTCCTATTAAGACGTAGGGTACGCTCATATTATACAGGTTTTAGGAGCATTCTGGATAAACTTCTGATTTGGGGTTTTTACTGCAGTATTTTTATTTATTTATTTATTTCTTTTATGGTCAGCCCTGTGCGTTGTATACAAACCAACTAACCTACTGGTAGAGATGCATGCACAAATGAAAGTATTTGTGGTTGGAAGGAGAAACACACCTACTTTTAAACATTATGAAAGGCTTGGATAGCAACAGGTTTTTGGATATGTGCAAATATCGCATTTTATACGTTTATGTATGATAGCTCAAGAGGCTCTGGCCGTTCCACTTTTCCACATTTTAAGGTGATAACATGTTAGGACTTTGTCCCCTTTCCAACACAGCCAAGACTGGCATCAACGAAGGATTCACGGTTGCATGTAAACAGGAACTGTAGTGAAATATTCATTTTAATTAGCTATGTACTGCCAGGATTTTTTTTGGAATAAGGCCATACACCTGAATAATTTGTACATGTAAATGTAGACGTTGTTGTGTACACAACTTGTTTCAGCTGCCACCAAGTGGCCAAAACACACAAGTGTACACGTCTGTCTAAACACCTGTCTGCGTGTGTGTCACAGTAATCATGTGCCAGTGATCAAAACAGAAGCAGCAAAGGTTAGATGAAAGTGTAGGAAATAATGTACAGATTTAATTCTATCAAAATATATCTTTCTTCCTGTCCTGGTCATCACTTAGCAACCCCTCCAATGAATCTTGTGACCTCCAGTTGCACTGGTTATTTCTTTAGAATCCATTTTAAAATCTTACCGTTACATTCAAGGCTTCACCTGGCCAGGCCAAGACATACTGCATGTTGTTTTCATAACACAGCTCTGTCATGTTGTCACCAGAATTTCTACTCGTGCCTTTATGTCTCTGATTTGCATGACTGTTTTATTCCTTTTACCTCACTGACACATCGACTGATTATGTATGTCTTGTGTCAAGATCTTTTTTTATTCTCATAGTGTTGTATATCTTTCATTCATTTCATTTTACCGTACACTGGGAAACGCTCCTCACTTGAAAAGTGCTGTGCAAATAAAATCATTTAAAAATATTTATCTAATGAGGGATAGACCCTCCCCACAGTGCGCTTTCTGTCAGTTTGATTAAAGAATCACAGAATTGTGTGTACACTATGCGAGCCCCAAAACACAAATCAGGAGCAAACATTTGTGGATACTTTAAAACTTGAATTAGCAACTGCTTTACTGCAAGCTGCTAACAAACCAACTATTAAATAAATACATCAGACAATTGAGACAGCATAAGCTATGTTTTGATATAGATGTGTATACCGTGTCTTGTCCTTATCCTGTATCCCCTGTAAGGCAGCAAATATGGCCACTGAGTATATACTGCTCATTACTTTATTTCTGTTGTTATATATTCTCTATTATTAGGTGTGTGCTCATTCCTGGGCCTGTACTTTATTTTTTGTAATTGCTGATTTGTTGGTTTTCCTTTGCCTCTTGCGTGGATCGCCTACATTGTCCTCTGTGGTCCAGAGGACTTCTTGTATTTAACGTTAATTATAAAAATAATAGCAGTGGTTCTCTGCTTTCATTTAAATTAAAAAAATAAAGCAAAACCGGTTGCTTAGTTATGAAAGGAGGCATCCTGAAGGACTTTATTAGATCTAAGTCCCGATGAAAGCCCAGGCTTTTTTTTGCCCAAGAGACATCTGAATGCAAGATATGCTTAATATACAAATGTAGGAAGTTTCATGATAGCAGTTATACGTATGAAAATATGTCAGGAACATGTGAATTTTAAAGTGGTTTAGTTGTGAACTGAAGATACACAGCTGTGCAGTCAATGTGGGAATCATTTACATTGCGGGAGACACTCCCGACACAGACTAGAGGCCATGAGCAAATACAGGTGGATTACATGTATACTAAGTCCTGCACTTCATCGTAAAAAAAAAAAAGAAAACAGATGCTATTTTATATCAAATGTGTTTGAGGCTAAAAAAGTAAGAGATAAAACGTCTCGGTCAGTGTGATAAACAGACACATTCAACATAAGGAGCTGTGTTGTTTTAACAGGTTGTTTGCTTATAGGACTGAGACCCAGCAGAATGCCCTTCAAGAGAATTTGACTGTCAGTGCAGAATCCAGCATTCGTGAAAGACATAATCCACTTCAGTGCATTCTTCTAAAAGTCCTGTCACTCCCCAAACTCTCCCCCTTCACGTGCGATCAAAACGTCCACTTTGTGTGCCTTATTTCAAGTCTTGTTTCTCTGTCACAGGGAGGTTCGACAACTCCACCTTCGTTTGTCCAGATGCCAGGTGAGGCTCTGCAAATCAAACACAACATCAAAGATCTTCCTCTCACTCTCACTCTCTGACTCACTCTTTACTGCCTGCAAGACAAACCTGTCAACGCCGTCTCAGTCAGCACTCTCATTATTACTATAATTAATACTTTCAAGACCCCTATCGGCGTTTTGACTCAGCTGTTTCAACAAATTTCAAGAATGGAAGATGAGCAAACTATGTGGTTAGACAGAGCAGCCTTCCACTTCCTGCCGTGATGAAGCTGCCTTTATTCTTCACAGCGTAAAAGCTTCATATTGTTCACTGCAGGGTCTCACATGCTGCCCAGCTACTACGGCATGAGGAGCCCCTTCATCTCAGAGTCAGACTTCTGCCAGTCCACCAAGCAGTTCTCTCCTGACATCTATTCGTCCACTCTGGGGGGTAAACCTCTGGGCTGCGAGCCCTCCGCCATGAGCAGCTACTCCTCCCTCATTGACAGCTACTACCCAGAGACCTTCGGGGATTACCGCAGCGCCGCCGCCTTCTCCAGCTCTGGAGGATCCTTTCTGCCCTCATCGGCCCTCTCATCCCTGCTGCCTTTTGGTGGAGAGTCCTCGCATTTATTTCTGGTATGATGGGGTCACTCTGAATGTATATGACAGAGATGAGTGGAGAGGGGATGGAGGTTCACTATCATCATTTGGGATTTAATAAATTGTAAATCCACCGAAAATAGCTTTAACCCACATTTTTCTTAACGATCATGTATTACAATAAGTGCTGGTATTTGTAGGGAAAAGCATTCATTTATGGACATGATATGTTATTATACAGCTTGTGATAACTATCTAGTTAACAGTACACCCTCATGTTCACCACATCCGTGGTATAGTAAGTGAAAATAATATGTGTGCTACAGGAAATACAGGATTATGAGTATTGATGAAAGCAAAGTGTCCACACAGATATTCAAATCTGTTGGACTAGAGGGTTAGGCATTTTATTTCAGAGGCGTTCTTTGTTCCATCGTCAACCGCTGGAGCCAATACCAGCTGACATGGGGCCAAATGTCACACATAGACACACAACCACTCACACTCACATTCACACCTGAGGACGCGGCCGCCCGCATTTTTTGTGCCATTTGTTGAAATTCTCTTTATATACTGCAATCAATATATCAAATGCTTAAAAATCTGGTGTCTGCTGCTGTCGCATTAAGCCCAGGACCAGCGAGTGGACTGGCCATCAATACTAGAGGGGCCAGGGGAGCCTGTCAGATTAATAATATAAAAAACTGATGCATAAGATGGAGTTTTATCACTTGTACATTTTCACTATGGTATGAAAAGGAATAAATCATATTATGAGTATAATATGAATAATAATCAGAGGTTACTCAAATTGAGACATTCAGTCAAAATCAGTGGTAAGAAGAAAACAGTGACAAGCAAATGTGCTTTGGGTTTCTAATTAACTCTGCAGTGCAGAATGACAGGAACAGCAGACAAACGGCATAGACAGACAGCGCGCAGACTCTACAACCTTCCCGATGGGGAGCCAGATGAGATGCACCCTAAAATCCTGAAAAACCTCAAATAAACTACTGTTATGTATAAAGTCACACAACTGTTTGGAGACTGCTTTCTCTTAGGATCTGAGAGAGAAAAGGGAGGTTAGATAGATACAAGTTAACCCCTGGATCAAGGTTGGACTTTTTAAGGAAAGGTTTAATTACGTCTTATTAAGCTGGAGCTTCACTGTAGTGTTTTCCTGGTTGGGTGTGAAAGACTAAGAAGAAGGCTACTGAATGACTTTTAATTCAGAAAGGGTTAGGGTATACTAATAGGCTTGAGTCAAAGATTGCTTTTTTAAATATATACAAATTTTTATGGATATTTTGTTTTTAAACACACTTTTTATGTTTGTTGTTAGTATCTACGGCACACAGAGCAGCTAGAGCTTCTGTTCCTGCGAATGGCCATAAGCCAAAAACAGTTTTGCCGTTCCCCAGGGAAATAAATGATCCTCTCTTCTCTTGTCTTCCTGCCGCAGAGAGACTCATGGGAGCAGTCAGTACCCGAGCCAGTTTCCCAGGTGGATGCTCTGTGTCCAGACAGCCTGGCTTCCGTCAGCGTCCCGCCCTCCATGTCCAGCCCAGAACACCCGGGGAGCCCCTCCCAGTACCGCTCCCCCAGCCGAGGCTCATCTATGGGCCCCGTGTCTAGCAGCCAGCCCTACACCCTGCACTCCCTGGAGGACGCCCACTACCACCCTTTAACCACCACCAGCTCCTACCCGCTCCCCTCCACATCCTTTGCCTGCCCTCCCTACATGAGCAGCCCCGTCAGCGACCTGGTGTCCAAGATGGTGACAGAGGATGCAGCTGACAGCCACGCCAGCCTCCCCGCCAATGGCGAGGCTCACTCCTGCTGGGCCAAAGAGGACGGAGTGAGCTCCTGGTCGCCTTATGAGATCAGGAGAGCCTACTGACTGGATGATGGGCCTGAGGTTCCGAGTCGATAGGAAGAAGGAGATTTTATAGACAATTAAATAAAGGACTTAACAAGCACTTGATAATACAGCGGAAACTCACTCAGTCAAATGTCGTGAAGCGTTTTGTTGAAAGGACAATGTCAGTGCAAGAGAGGATTCAAGTTTGTATATGTTGGTAGGAGTGTGGTAGCCTATGTTGACCAAGGTGCCCATATTACACCCTGACATGATGTAAAAGTGTGTTTTTTTGTTTGATTTGTATTAAAAGAGTGACAAGTATGGAATCGATTAGATTAAAATCACACCATAAGCCTTAAAACTCAAAAACAAACAAACTTTGTTAAACAAAATTTAGTAAATTTAATAAAATAGGGTTTTTACCGTCATGTGTATAATGTGAGGACTTGTTATGAAAAACTAAAAAGGACATGTTAAATGCTTAAGACCTTTAAACTTCCATAGGAGGGGGTACCTCTGCATTTTCCAGTCGGTACAGGGTAAGATTGTGGAGTGGCTCAACTGACATATAGAGTAAACATGTCTGATCTTTAGTATATTTAATGCGACATTAACCAATAAACAATAAGTTGACTGTGTGATGGAAATTCTTGTGAGCGAGTCAAGTCTTATTGAGGGAGAAGGTTTATGGAAACTCAGGATATCTTAAACAGCATTGTATCCCTTTGCTGTACCATAGAGTCTATGAGAAAGCAGTCAGCCTGGGTCGACAGGGTACCAAACATGCAACTTGACCTCAACACCAAAGAGCCAGTCAGAGAGCATTCTCAACATAGTGACGGTACTCCGTCACAGTATCCCATTAAAGGTCATTCTTTGCTGGCCTAAATATGTGCAGGCATCCAAATGGAAACTAGACTCCCGTACATTACCTAAGTCGTGTTTGGAGCCATGTATGTATTGGTCGTATGTATTGCATTCAAAGTAGAGACAGTCTGTAAAGATAGAAGATTGCAGAAACACACCAAACCCCCGTATATCCTGTCCTTGGGCTCCAAGATAACAACTTTTTAATTCCTAATGTACTCAGCTTTCATCATGTACACAAAGGGAAAGGCCGCCGCTTGAACTATTGATGGAGAGACAGAAATCATTCTGTGTCTCGGGATGCAAGTGACCTGAAAATTACATGTATATGAACCACACCTCACCTTTAACGCCACCTGCTGTGCTTTGAGAATTAACTAGAAACTAGAAACCTAGTTAGAGCGAAGAAGTGAAGATAAATAGATAATAGGGCAAAAAACAACATATAGATGGGCAATACTTTACTTTAACCCCCCTATAGCATTCAAAAAGCACAATCTAAACAATAAAACAAATAGTTTATAACAGACTATTACTCACTAAATTTTAGTGGTAAATAGATAGAAAGACATTTTTTATGTTTCATGTCTTTGTCACAAAAGACACCGAACAAATGGTAAGACATCCAGGCTTCTTTAATGCACATGTTATAACTTTGAAGAGAAAGTCCTTTTGCTTTATTACAAATGGTTAATGAAATGAGTCAATATTTAAACACTGGCAGATAGCCATTTAACAGTTAAGTAAAGTATTAACTGTGTATGCATTCACAGGTACGTTTAAAACTACTCGGAAATATATCTAACACTAGTGATGACATTATTACTTATTAATTATTAATATTTAGACATTTTAGAGTGTGTTGTCAAACATCAGCAGTCATGAGTGCTTCATGGGAAGAGTAATGGGAGTTAACAAAGACACTGACGAACGCAGATGTCCTCATATCTGCCTACAACCACACAAAAGTGTATAAATGTTGTACTGTCTAGAAATGCTAAATCTGGGGGTTAAAGTAAAGAATAATCCTTCTTTTCCATCAAGCTTTTTCAATCAGACAACTGACAAGAAAATCACATTGATTCATATTTATTGTCTAAACACTCATACTTTGTTATGTTCAGCATGTGGAATTGTGATTGTTAACGGGCCGGAGTCCGGTGTTTTCATGGAGCTCCATATTGCCCTAAAGAATTGTATCAGTAGAAATTCTATTAGATGACACAGCATTTTAGGATTGCTCTTTTGGAGGGGTTTTGCATTTTTGTTTTTGACCTAGAAATCAAGTCCATTCATAAGAGCAAATGCAAATTGAACAGGTTTCATACTAATACTGAAATTGATACATCCTTCTATTTGTGTGTGCGTCTATAACAGACCACTTTCTAAAATGTAATCAAAAGGTTTTGTTTTTTGGATTACGAATAAACATGATAGTAAAACACGGAAACACTTAAATAATGCCCACTTCCTTTTGTTAAACTTATAAAAGTAAAGTCACACGCCGGCAAGAGACTCAAGGGCAGGTGAGCTGGGAAGACGTTCTGATTGTTGACCACTAGGTGGAGCCCCTGCACCACTGCTGCAGCGGCAGAAGAGGCTCCGCGGTGCTGCAACAAGAGGGTGAAAACCCATGACTGTGATGGAAGAGCACAGAACAGAGAGGAAGACGTTCAGGTGTGTGTAATGTAATGAAGAGGGAACTTCATTTGAAGAGCTTGTGATTACTAAAGAGCGCTTTTTAATGGGAGAATATGATCTACTAACATGTCATATAGGTCCGAATCTACCAGTTTCTTTATGGAGTTGGGGTTCTGCAGCTACCGCTACAAGTGCCACTGAAACAAATAATAAAAATGAACATACAGCTGTAGTAATGATATTTTCAGTCATGATAATTAACGTTTAATAACGTTTGGCCAGTTTGAGAGACCAGATTGCTCCAGATGATCACAGCTTGCTAGGTGGGACAATATAAGAGTAAAGTTTGTAGTTTGTATTTTTTTTTTCTGATATTTCTAATAATTTAGTTACGTATTGTGCGTCCTAATTTCTAAAAGGAAAAGGAAACGTTTATACATCATTTTATAGGTCAATGTGAATAAAGGCCTATCATTGCTGTCTGATGTACAGAAAGATACAAAAGTTCCTCACGCAGCCTTCTGTACATTATAAAACAATGAATGCGTTTTAGCTTTAATCAACTGTTTAGATGGAAATGATTCGGTGCTGAAACAGGGTAAATTCAAACTCCCTCTCAGTCGGTGGAGCCTCACTGGGAACATTTAATTATTCTGCCATTTTTATTTATAATTTGATTCTAACTAATTAAAAGTCTCAAAATATAACAGATTATTATAAAAGCTAAGAGCTGCTGAGTCTTCTCCCTGCAGGCTTGAGCAGGTGACTGCACTCAGAGCACTTGCTAAGGCCTGAGCTTCCAAAGATGGCTACTGGCCTTTGCCACGCCCACTTCTTTCACTCTTTTATGTGCTTTTTTCTGAAATAAAGCCTAAAAATATGTTTGAATATGTTCTCGGCATGTAGAGTGGCCGCGGCAAACGTGCGATCGCAGATATAAGGTGAATTGGGGTGTTAAAATTGCGCACAAGAAGCATCAGGTGCTGTAGTGCTTAATGAGGGGGGTGTGATGCTCTGATCTTGCAAAAGGGGGATAAAATTTAAAAAGTATGGTTTCTTTTTGGTCAAAATGTAAAATACTACTATATTACATTAAAGTGAAGTTTATACGATGTCCATGCGTGAAGGTTTTAATTGAGAAATCGACATAAGACTGTTGCCTCTGAATATTCAAATTGAAAGTAACGCGCAATCAAATCATTGTCAAATCATTGAGTTCTAGGGGTTTTAAATAGTAGGCATGGAGGGAGAAAATCTCAAACTAGTATGTCCCCAGCTATAATACAATATTTGTGTATGCTCTGACACTGCTGTAAGACATTTGTGTTGAAATTTTAGAGACTTTTGAACAATTTTCGTTCTTGGCCATTTTGCTGAGGCAGAAAAGGACATTGTGGAGTGGAGTCCCACAGGTCTTCTCCAGGCAGTCTCTCTTCATCTCAGCCATCATGTCTGGTAAGTTTCACATCGGATTTTCATCTGGAAATCATTGTGTAGTATTTTCTCCTATTAGACAGAAAAGACAAAAGAGAAAAGAGAAAAGGGGGATGTTTAGTGGCAAAATTAAAAACAAACCAGGGTCACGTGCAAAATGAAGAGCTTTTTCCTGTGGATGTTCATTTCATTACAAATTTAAATGATATATGAATATATAAGATGACCAAAAGTAAAATTCAACTAAATTAAGCCACCTGATTCCTTTGATGGGTGGATCAGGACACCTGGCTTTTCCATTCAAGTAGACTTACACAGCTTTTCCGACATTTATGGATGGATTTTTTTTTACCAGGTTAAATCGCTATGCCCACGCGATCACACGCGCCAGGACATGTCATTTATTTCCAAAGACATTTTATTAAAGTTTAATTACTACTAGAACTAATTATTCAGCCATAACCTCTCTGCCCGGGCTGCTTGTGCGTAACAGGACGTTAGGAGTAACCGTGTTAGAGTGGGATGTGTCTGACGTGTGATTTTGGCCAACTATTTGCCACATTTAAAACAAATCCTGAAGTAGCATTTAGCTGTATGAATATTTATTTATTTATGAGTTTCGCAGCGGAGGCTTCGTTTCGTTATCAAATCGCCTTTTTCCAAACGGCTCGCCACTCCTGGGTGCATTAAATTACGCCTTTAGGCCTAAACTGCGTGCACCTATACCAGGTGTTCTTTCTGGGTTCGCTAATTAAGCTTCACCTATAGGAAAAATCAGGCAAATTACTGCCTGCATAACTTCCGTAGATTTCCATCACATATTCAATAGGGGGTGATTTGAATAAAACAGAGGTTGGAGTAAAGCTTTTGGTTTGAATTATAAACAGCATGAGGCTGAAATTGCTCTTGATTTTTTTCCCATAAGACAAAAACAGTCTGATCAAGCTGAAGCTCTGACTGAACTTGTCAAATGTCAACAACGTGGTGCTGAAATGCGGAGAGGAAATGGTGTATTCATGGATAGATGTGGCGCTACTCTTGCCGATACAAACTTTACTTTACTATCGACTCACAGGTCACAACTGTATCTCAGACCAACAATTTCACCGCGTTCACTTGGGAAAGTTTTAAGTTTTAGTTACGGATCGATGTACCGACTCTTTTCAGCTCTTTGTCCATGCGTCATACGCGGTCGCCCCACGCGCCTTTAAGTAACTTTACTAAAACGATTCTACACGTATTCAAACCTCTAGACTGATCTAGGTTTTCCCATTTCATTCCAACGTTCATTCTGTCGTACATGCCTTTATGATCAGAAATATACACTTACTGTTCTGCCCCTTCCGTTTGTTCCTGGTCTGGGCGCGGTAGCTCTGGAACGCGGATCCCACACAGGCTGCAGTGAAATAGTCTGCAGACGGCGTAATAGGAAACGCCGAGCCGTGTGGTTCCGCAAAGAGGGAGCCCAGACAGGGAGCACTGGGGCTCTAGGGCCCGGGAAAGAGAGCGAAAATACCCGAGCCACAGCGCGTTTACTGAGCGCTGATAATGCACTTTTACGCATCGCAGATTTTTGACAAAATGTTGGACTTTGAAGCTCCAGACACAGTTTAATCTACAGTTTCTTATAACATGTTGCATGTGTTTCCAACGTTTTCTACGAATAAAAGGGCTTTCATTCAACATCAACAGTTTATTAGGGTATAGCAGAATATGTAGACAGAATCATTGCATGGAGAGGTTGCAGATTGTGGAAAAATGATATTGGCCTATGACATCGTTTTAATTTAAGGGAAGACAACACTGTGGGCTTAAACTGGGAGGGAGGAAGGGTGGTGTGGTGGGTGGAGAAGAGAATAGTCTGCTATTGTCTGCTCCAATGGAGAGCATTTTGTAGACATGAGTGACAAGCTGTTCTCTTCATGCAGATAAGCCGAGGGTGTACCAGGGCGTCCGAGTAAAGACCACGGTGAAAGAGCTACTGCAGAGGCACAGAGCCCGAGAGGCCACCAGCAAGAAAGTGAAAACGGTAACCCACCCTCTCTCGTTTCGCTCCCTCTCTCCAATATACCCTCACAAAGCAGGGGAGGGAAAAATGAGAAAAGCAATAAACTGTCCCTGTAAATGACTGACTATCCCTCCTGTAGAAAACATCCTAACAAAGCCATAGGGGACGCAAGGAGGCCTAACCGCACACACACACACACACACACACACACACACGCATTTAAAATGGACCCCCCCCCCACACACACACACACACACACACTAAATATATGAACAAAATGATCTCTTTCAAAGTGAAATCCAAATTTTCTGAAATGTATCTCTCTCTCTCTCTCTCTCTCTCTCTCTCTCTCTCTCTCTCTCTCTCTCCTCTTCCCACCGTTCCTCTCCTTACAGATAGGGCTGTCCCAGCCTTGCTTGGATCTTCAGGATCTTTGCGCGTCCACACTTCCATGTAAGTTTACCGAGCAGCAATATCCGAGCCCAGTGTCTGAAGCTAAATAAATCAATAAATAATAAATCAATTCAAGCTATTAGATCTGCAGAATTTGAACCAACACTCACCTAAAGCAATCACAGGCGAATGCAAGTCGAAATTTGCGTGAAAGTTTGCAACGATTCAAATGTTTTTTTAAAAAAAAATCTGGTTGCAGTACGACAGTGTAAGCAGATGCATCTAAAATAAGCGAAGTCAAAAACATCGTGGCCTCGTGGACGACAGGCAGCAATCTGCTCTGACCCCCAAAACCAGGAACAAAATACTCACATGAACGCACAGGTCATGACCAACTACAAGTCCAGCCTGCGTGACTCGCAATTCCGGTCAACTATTGAATACCACATTCCTGAAGTGCAGGGTCCCCTCTTATAAACGATGGCCGTGTGTTGGCTGATAGTGTCATGACATCACTCTTTGAACCTATAGGTCTATTTAAATATCCTCCGGTGGTCTGTTACCATTCAGAGACCACATTGCACGAGCACCTTTCTGTCTGCTCTTGAATATATTTTACTATGACGATAGATTAGGCCAAGAACATATTAACAACTTTTCATTTGAAATATATTATTAGTCTTGAGCAGGTATTTTTTCAGTCAGTGTATTTTGACATGTAGCTGAGTTGTAGGTTAATGTTCAGGCTAATATTTGGGTGTAATGCTGAGCCTGGAGCCTGTGATACGAGTTTTTCATTTTTTTTAATTTCCTTTTTGGATATTCTTTTAATCTAACTTGCTTTCCCTTAGGTCGCTATGTGGACCCTCCTCCCTCCATTCCTCCAGCTGACGCCAGCAGCTGTGGCGCGCGAGCCCTCCATCTGCGCAGCACCTCGTTCCCGGTCCCCGACAGCTCGTGCAACTTCCAGATGCAGGAGAGCACTTTCAGCGACGTTCCGCAGCAGTTTGGGGACTTGATGTTGCCAAGCAACGGCTACAGTTGCAATAACAACAACAACAACAACAACAACGGCGGCGACTGCAGCTACGACGCCTCCCCGCCTCCCCCTCCCACCTTCCCGCTGTCCTGGTCCCATGGACTCTCCTCTGATGCGGACTTCTATGGCCATGGGATGGTAGGTTTCTGCAACTGACACTAAAGCTGATGATACACAGAGCAACTTTTAGAGCAATCGTGCAGGGCAACGTTGTCGTCAATGGTAATGAGTAAAGATTAAAGCCGTAATCCCCTTCCCCCACCACTCCGCCAACCGCCCCGCACCGCCGCTATCCATTTAAATCATAGTCGGACTTGCCTCTAGCAAGATTGCCCAGCAACATTGCTCAAAAAGTTGCCCAGTGTATCATCAGCCTAATTTCAGTCAAAAAACTGATTTTTTAAGGAATTCTCATGTCTGGTGATTATAAAAATGATGTAGGAATATATCTTTAATAGGCTCTTGTTTGTTCGGCACATACATGTTTACTCACTCCATTATCATCCATTTCTTCATCATCATTATTGTTCTTTTGTTCAGTGTCTATGCCGAATAGAGTAGTGTTTCAGTCCTGTAGACCAACATTAAATCATACAGTTTGGAATAGAGGTGTGGAATTACTGTTTCTCCTTAAAAGAGACCCTTGTTGGGGCTTGAATTGTAATTATATTTGTGTGGCCTTCAGGAACATTCAGAGCAGCTCATTCTGCTTTGTTTGTCGTCAGATTTGTCTTCACCTGATAAAATAATCCAGTGTGAGTAGGCTATATAACATCTATTTACTAACAGAACCGTATGTTTCAGTACTTTTAATAAAGGACTAGTTAACTTAATTCACAGTGAAAACAAAACAAAGCGTTCACAGGCGTCCCCGGTGAGCCTGTGCCCTGACGTCAGTTTGATGCCCATCCCATGAAACATTTGCAAACTCCTGTTCTGCTCAAAATAATCCTCACCTTCCACCACGTCTTCATCCCCTTCCAGCCTCCCTGCTCGTCACCGGAGTCACTGAAGCTCTGCAACCCCATTGATCATAACAGCTACTCGCCTCAGGACTCTTTCTCCTCCTCTTCTTCCTCCTGCTACGACTCACCCACAAGGATGGAGTCCAGCTACCACGGCTTCGCCTCAGAGCACTACCACTACCAGCACTGCAACCTCCAGGACTGTTACTGCCTGTCCCACTTTTGGCCAGGCCAGCAGGAGAGCTTCTCTGGCCCTGAATACGCACCTTACTACAACCCCACAGACTATCCATACGCCGGCCCTGTGGAAGAGAACTATTTTAAGAGGGATGTGCAGATGAGCTCTGAAATGTGTTACAATGTATTATGATGGGACCTTTAGCAGTATTGTTTTGTCTTTTGACTGTGAATAGGATTCTCAGTACTCAGTAAGGCTGTTTAATTGATGATCTGCTTTGCATTTCAGTGTGCTCTGAATGGCTTGTGCTTTGGTGGAGTGAATATGATGAATGCTGAATGGATGGGAAGGCTGATATTTTTGTACCAATACCTATTTTCATACAAATAACATGTCGCTCTATATAAATAAAAATGTGTTAAACTTACTAATGTGCTTAAAATGTGTTTATCTTTTATAGGCTGACATAGCATTCACACTTTAAGAAGTTAAAAAACAGACGATAGTGGAAGCTGGACAGACAGGCGCCGTGTCACAGTCCTGGTCTTGGTCAAGTTAACTACAATTATCTTCCATGTTGTCCAACGCCATGTCCTATTTATTTACCGTATAACAACAAACTTCAAAAGTTGGGAGGCGAGTACAAACAACCCAGACTGATAACGTGTTGGGGCTGAACTGTGCTGTAATGCAGCACTTTGCACTGAAGTGAAGGAATCCTGAAACATCTGACTAAACTTGCAGGGAGGAAATTCACTAGAAGTTCAACATTAGAAGAGAAGATTAAAAAGTGCGTGGAGAACAGATTCAAATGTTAACATGATGAACTGAATACATTTATGTGCATCATATATCAATCTTGAACAACTAGTTCAGAAATATTATTTCAGTTTTCTAAGATTCATTCAACAAAGTGTCCAAGCTAAGAACTTAAACAGGCGTTACATGATACAGCAGCACATGAAAACACTCAATGCAATGCTAAAGGGAAAGCTGGCCTTCTGCTCAGCTTGTGTAATGATCACTTCTGTCGTGTTCTTTGAGCAGCTTGAAGTACATGACTTGCTCAGCTGCCTCAACTGTGATCATGTGACTGAGAAGATTCTTTGGATACCTGAAAATCAAACATTTGAAGTTAAACTTAAAGACCAAAACAACAAATGCTCTCTCAGTTCAGCCTTCAGGAGGCTGGACTCAAATGTTTCAATTGTAGAACTATTAAAAAATATTACAGCAGGACAAATGCAGGCTACATACAGACAGTGTTGGGGAGTAACTAATTATAGGTAATTTAATGTTCATGATCACATTTGGAGCTCCATCTGAATATTTTTTGTATCTCTAAAAAGTTGGATGCTATTCTGATGCTTTTGATTGGCTCTCCTGTTTGAATTTGCAGTGATACCTGTCTGCCAGTTAAATTGCTGCTGTTAAATGGTTAACAGTTTAAAACATTCATCATAATTTATAAAAGTAACAAAAAAGCAATTAAATGCATAAGTTACGTTACTTTGATTAAGTAATTGAAGTAGTACTATTACATTAAAAACAGGGTAACTTGTAAGAGGTAACCTATTACATTTCCAGAGTAACCTTCAACACAGCATAAAGAGAAGCCATCATGCTTTCTGGCAGGGCCATAACTACCACTGAGGACGCTGAGGTCATGTCTGCGGTAAGAGTTCTGGAAATCTGGTGAGTTTACATAGCTGTTAAAAGGGTAGGGGACGTTTCTGAGTGCAACATTTAGACTGTAATGTAGGAGATACAATTTACAGAAAATATTTTTGAATAGTTGTAAAAAAAAATAATAAATGAAACTGTGCTTCTTTAAATAATTAAAAATGTGAAGAGTTTGGTTGGTTGACTTTTGGCCTTTTGTCAGTACCTGTACTTGTCACATGTTTTCATACATTAATCCCAAACACCAGATTGAGCCACTACTTTCCTGGTTACAGCCCTCAGCACCAGATTCATTGGTTTATACCATATATATAAATGCTCCTTGATTCCTTTTTCTGTAAAATGGATCATGGTTTCAGGTGCAAATAAGGATCACACAGAAAAGAAAGAGAAAAAGAAAATGAGCTCTTCATTGTTTTGAAGGAGAAACAGCTTGTTCTAGATTTGAAGATGAGAGACACAGCAACAGGAAACCACAGAATAGGAAATCAATACATTGAAAGAGTTACCTTAAAACATCCTGGGCTTTTCTTTGCTTAAAGCATTGAATTCATTCCTTCTGCCTATATTTGGGACAGGTGTCTATATGAAACAGGCCTGTAATTCCTTTACCATGCAGGTAAATCTGAACAAATAAGATTTTGGTACTCATTGTGTCTGTAAAATGAACACCCCCCCCCCCCCTTTAAAATAAACTTAATGAATGAACTGTGGAGAATCAAACCAATCAAACGATGTGTATCATGTCCACATTGCCAAAAGTTTAAACATTTATATTATTTTGCTCAATCTAAGCAGCTTAGCTCAAGCAGGTGATTCGGTGGGCTTCAAGATGTTTTATACATCCAAAGAACATTTGTAAAAAACAAACAGGGCATCTAATTGAGCCACACCAGGCCAGTAAAGGGACAGGTGTCTAACTGGGAATATGCTTTTAATTGAAGTTTTGCAGTAACTAATTTTGCTATGTTTCTTAAAATTATAATTGCTACTTATTAGTGAATATTGAATATTTACAAGTGTACTTCTTTACTCATTTCTATATTTATTCTTTTTTACCCTCCTCATTTTCATTGTATTTTTCCATTATTGGACGACAAGTGTTGTTACCTTGTTTCTATTTCTTTCTTTTTCCCTCATGTCCAAATGAATGGTCATTGTTTGAATATTAAAAAAGGCTAAAACAAAGTTTAAAGTAAAAGAATCTAAGACATTTTCAGAGTCAAGCTCAGTCCATCAGTACCGTCTGAGTATGGACTGAAAGCAAATGACAAACAACTAATGTGAATTCTTACAATGAGTGACATTCTCCTTTAACCTATTTGATAAAATGTTATAATACAGAATTCACAAGGAAAACATGTTGCTGCAACAGGCCTGCATCCCACCTTGTTAACTGCCACGATTAACTATCAATGGTGCTAGAACAACTAAATAGTATTGCGAAAACATCACGCAGATAAATAAGGTCATTCAACTGTCTGATTGTTTAATTTATTGTTACCGTAGCAATGCAGGGAAAACCAGGTATCTCCAAAGCAATAACTTTTTCATGAGGTAGTCCCTCCAAAAGTATTTGAACAGTAAGGTAAATTACTTTGTTTTTGTTCACTGAAGACATTTGGTTTTAAGATCAGTAGATGAGTAACTTAGGACATACCACCCTTTGTATCAGACCACAGCATTCTTAGGTGAGCAGGACTAAAGGAACGTCTCGGGTTCCCCTCGAAGGGGAACGTCTCAGGATACGGAGGTAACCCTTGTTCCCCGAGAAAGGGGAACGAGACACTGCGTCGGTGACGACACTATGGTAACGCCTCTAGGCGTGGCAGGGCTGAATGTGAATGAAAACTACTCCAATCCTATTGGCTTAGAGAGAACGGTAGCATGTGACGGCGTAACCATAGGCGTATATAAGCACGCCGGCACATAGGAACATTAGCCTTTACTATGAAGCAAGGCACTCCAGGCGGGGAGAGGCGCGGTGAACCGACACAGTGTCTCGTTCCCCTTTCTCGGGGAACAAGGGTTACCTCCATATCCTGAGACGTTCCCCTTCGAGGGGAACTCGAACTGCGTCGGTGACGACACTATGGGAACGAGATACCCACTATGCCGCGCCGAAATCCCGTCTGCCCTAGCGTGCAGGCAACCTGTGGGCATGACTAAAGGGAGAGCACTCGGGTGCCGGGTGCAAAGGGAAGGTCCAGACTATAAAACCGGATGAAAGTGTGAGGAGTGGCCCAGCCAGCTGCATCACAAACCTCCTGGAGAGATGCTCCAGAGAGGAGAGCCGTGGTGGCTGCCATGCCTCTTGTGGAGTGAGCCCTCACAGCCATAAGTGAAGGCAAATTGCGCACTTGATAGGCCAGGGAGATGGTCTGAACAATCCAGTTGCTGATGGTCTGTTTGGAAGCCGGGAGCCCAGCCTTAGGGGACCCGAAACATACCAGCAACTGGTCTGCCTTCCTCCACCGGGAGGACCTCAGAGTGTATGCACTCAGTGCTCTGACAGGGCAGAGCAAATGAAGTCTCCCGTCCTCCACTGTCACATGAGGTGGAGGATGAAATGCCTGCAGTACCACCGGGCCCCATCATGTTGGACTGCACCTTGGGAATGTATCCCGGAAAGGAGTGCAGGATGGCCCTCCTGTTTCCTGGGGCAAACTCTAGGCATCGAGGAGAAATCGACAGAGCCTGGAGGTCTCCCAGCCTCCTCAGAGAGGTGATAGCGAGGAGAAAGGCTATCTTCAGGGTCAGGTACTTGGCCTCAGCCGACTCCATGGGTTCGAAGGGGGCCTCAGCCAACGCTTCAAGAACCACTGCCAGGTCCCAGGTGGGAAATCTGGGGCGAGTTGCAGGTCTCATCATTCAGGTCCCACAGAGGAATCGTACGACTAGGGGATGCCTCCCCAGAGACCCATCCCAAGAAGGAGCGTGGAAAGATGAGATAGCTGCCACGTAAACCTTGAGGGTGGATGGAGAAAGGCCTGCAGAGAAGCGGTCCTGCAGAAACTCCAGCACCTGAACCACTGGGCAGGTAACTGGGTCCACCATGCATTCTCTGCACCATGTGGAGAAAACATTCCACTTTATGCCGTACATCCTCCGTGTGGACGGGGCCCTGGAGCTAAGGAGTGTCTCGACTGCTCCTGCCGTTAGGCCCGCCTCTAGGTACTGTGCCCCCTCAGGGGCCAGACCCACAGCTGCCACAGGGCGGGGCAAGGGTGAAGAACCCGGCCCCCTGCCTAGGACAGTAGGTCTTTCCTCAGAGGGACCTGCCATGGCGGACCGTCCAGGAGAGCCATCAAGTCTGAGAACCACACCCGGGTTGGCCAGAACGGAGCTACTAGCAGCAGTCGGATACCATCCTGACGGACCCTCTCCAGGATCCCCGGGAGTGGGAGCGACTGGGGGAAAAGCGTACAGACGCAGTCTCGGCCACGTCTGCACCATGGCGTCCAGCCCTAGTGGAGCCGGGGGCGTCAGGGAAAACCATAGGGGACAATCCGTAGTCTCTCGAGACGCAAATAGATCCACGTCTATGGACCCAAACCTTCTGCACAATGACTCCACCACTCGGGGTCAAGTCTCCATTCCCCGAGTCTCAGCCCCTGTCTCGATAGCAGGTCTGCTCCCTGATTCTGAGTCCCAGGGATAAACATCGCTCTGAGAGACAGAAGTCTCTGCTGGGACCACAGGAGGATCTGACGCGCCAGTCTGCAAAGAGGGCGTGAGCGCAGACCCCCCTGGTGATTCAGATAGGCCACCACTGCCATATTGTCGGACCTGACAAGAACATGGTGACCCTGGAGTTCGGACAGGAAGCTCCTCAGAGCCCGGAACACGGCCAGTGTCTCAAGGCAATTAATGTGCCATTACGAGTGGTGCTCCTGCCAAAACCCCTGTGCTGAGCGGTCGTCCATTACCGCGCCACACCCAGTGAGGGAGGCGTCTGTCGAAACGATCACACAGCGACAAGGTGCCCCTAACTTGGGTCCTTGGGACAGGAACCAAGGTTTCTTCCATTCTGATAGGGCACGAAGACATTTGTGAGTGACCCGTATCAGACGGAACGGATTCCCCCTCGGGGAGAACCCCTTAGTCTTCAGCCACCACTGCAGGGTCCTCATGTGGAGCAGACCAGAAGGTATGCTGGATGCTGCTGCCATGAGGGCCAACATTCTCTGGAAGTTTTTCACCGTGATCACAATGGACTCGATACATGCTGGAGACAGGTGCGCCTGCATCGTCCGCGAGTCCCATACCACCCCTAGGACCACAGTTGTTTGGGCAGGTGCCAACACACTTTTCTTCACGTTGAGCCTCAGCCCCAAGCGTTGAAGATGAGCGAGGACGACATCCCAATGTCGAACAACCAACTCTCGAGACTGCGCCAGGATGAGCCAGTCATTGATGTAGTTCAGTGCTCGGATGCCCTGGAGCCTCAGAGGGGCCAGTGCTGCATCCATACACTTGGTGAAAGTGCGAGGGGAGAGTGCAAGGCCGAAGGGAAGAACCCGATGCTGGTACGGCACGCCCCCGAAGGCGAACCTCAGGAACTTCCTGTGGGAAGGACGAATGGAGACGTGGAAGTACGCGTCCTTCAGATCTATGGTGACAAACCAGTCCTCGGACCGGATGTGACTCACGATGGCGGGGATGGTGAGCATCTTGAACCTGTATCTCCTCAGAGATCGGTTCAGAATCCGGAGATCTAGGATCGGGCGCAAGCCTCCGTCCTTCTTGGGGACGATGAAGTACCGGCTGTAGAAACCGGACTCGCTGGCCAGCGGGGGAACGATCTCCACGTCCCCCTGCTCCAGTAGCGTGCGAACTTCCTGTCCCAGCACCAGGCGTTGCTCCGGGCGTACCAGAGTCACCTCAGTGAATCTGGGGGGGCGGGCCCGGAACTGCAGTCTGTATCCCTCAATGATGGTGCGCAGGATCCACGGAGATATGTACGCCATGCTCTCCGCCAAACCTCCGCGAACTCCGCCAGCGGGACCAGTCCCTCGGGGCTGGTGGCTGGTGTCTCGTGCCGGAAACCTGTGCACCACAGAGTCAACCGTGTCGCCGAACAGGCCAGTAGTGGAGACCGGCGCATCCAACAAGAACTGACGGTCCTTGTCCTTGATGTTAGACAGGTTCAGCCACAGGTGCCGCTCGGTTGCTACCAGGGCAGACATGGATCTACCCACTGAGCGGGCCGTCTCCTTGGTGGCTCTCAGCAACAGATCCGTGGCTCTGCAAAGCTCAGCCAGCTCTTCCTCAGGGCGGCCCACTCTCTGGGCCATATCATGCAGCAGGTCCGCCTGGTAAGCCTGCAAGACCGCCATGGTGTGCAGGCTTGCGCCAGCCTGGCCTGCTGTCATAAATGCTTTCCCTACCAGCACTGAAGTCACCCGGCAAGGTCTGGTCGGTAGCGCTGGTTTGTTTAGAGACGATGCCAGACGAGGGAAGAGGTAACTCGCCAAAGCCTCTTCCACCCGCGGCATCGTTCCATAGCCGCGGTCTTTAATCCCTGCCACATTGCTGTACTCCAGCAGCTGAGGAGTAGACAGCCTGGCAGAGAAAGGTTTATCCCAAGACTTACATAACTCATTATGTAAGTCCGGAAAGAATGGCAAAGATCGGCAAGGAGGTGCTGAGTGGCTCCTAAGGAAGCGATCATCCAGTCTACTGCTGACATTAGGCTTCTGCACAGCCTGTGGCCAATCCAGGCTGAGTCTAGCCACAGCCTGCGTCACCACTTCCAGCAGCTCATCATAGCCGGGCGCGGCGCTCTTCTGATGACGTCGGCCCGACACCCGGAAGTCCTCCTCCTCCTCCATGACGCTTAGCACATCTATCTCCTCAGAGCCAGAGTGCAAAGATCTCACCGAAGTGCATCCCCGAACGGAAGAAGCCGAGAAACGGGCTTTCGACCGGGAATGAGGGGAGTTGGAGTCAGCAGATGAAGGAAGAGAAAGGGCATCAGCCGTCTCGAAATCCTCCAGCAGATCTTGCTGCGATCCCCATGACCGACGCTGCCAAGCCGCCTCAGCGACCGCGGGGCCTGTGCCACAGGGAGAGCGTATCTGGCCGTCCTCAGAAAAAAGAGCCATACGGGACCTCAGTACCCGCATGGGCGGGGCCTCGCAATGGAGTTCGAGTTCCCCTCGAAGAGGAACTAATAAATCTTAAAGTAAATAACATTTATTATTTGGTGGCATAACCCTTGTTTGCAACTGGCTCAAGCCTGCGACCCATCGACATCACCATGCTTCACAGATGAGCTTGTCTGCTTCGGATCAGAAGCACTTCCTTTCTTTCTCCACACTTTCAATCACTTTGGTAGAGATTAATTTTGGTCTCATCAGCCCGTAAGATTGTGTTCCAGAACTTTTGCGGCTCATCTCTGTCCTTCTTTACAAATTTCAATCTGGCCTTCTGATTCTTACTGCTGATGAGTGGTTTGCATCTTGTGGTGTGGCCTCTACGTTTCTGCTCTCTGAGTCTTCTTCCAACAGTGGATTGTGATACCTTCATCTCAGCACCAGGCAAAGGTTTGCCTGGTTGTCAACCCATTCTTGTGTATAAGAAGCATAACAGTCATTCATCTGCTTGTTGTGGCCTTGTTTATTATTAGTAGAAAGCTGAGTAATTAGACAGGGTAATAAGAAGTTATTGGAGCAATTAGAAATGGTGAGTGAAATGAATACTCACTCTCAACTCACTCACAAAAGTAGACTGCACTTAAGCATATAGCGCCTTTCTACTCTTCCAGAAACTCAAAGCAGGGTTCAGTATCTTGCTCAGTGACACTTTGACATGCAGACTGGAGAACCACCAACCTCCAGATGAGTAGACAACCTGCTATACCCGCCCTCCGTAGGTTAGAGACTCCATGTAGCACCCATTCTACCGCTATTGTTAAATTTTATGAATGTCAAAATTTTGTGTGGAATGTGGCATCTTTTTCACAAATTTTGAGGCCCAAGATGCTTATGACCTGTGGGTGTACTCGGGTGTGAAAACCTGATCCTTGCCCAGCAACCTACCCCCCAAGAGCGCAATCAAAAGCTGAATGTCAAAGCTGCGATGCCCTGCAAGGCACAGATTAAGCTGCCGCAGACGGCGTTAGGGCTCTCAGGCATTAAAGTGAAAGGGCTGGGGAATGTGGGTCTGACTGACATAAGCAGACTTTGAACAGATCAAGATCCAAGCTGACCTGATCTGTCTGCTGCTCATCCCTCTGATACTGTTACAGTAAACAAGCCTGCATTCTGTGGATGTCACCCATTTACCTCCAGGGTCATTGTTAAGACTGAAAAGTGGTTTAAGGCTGCATGAGAGGGGTGGTCCATGTGTGTATGTGTATGTTGACATGTTTCCTCCCTTCAGGTGTTATAAGGCTGTAATGATCAATCAGAGAGTTAGTGGTTCACACATGTCTAGCCTGTGAAGTTTCAATCCACTTATCACAACACCAAGCGTCTCCAGCTCGGTTATCTCTTAGAGCTGGGGGCTACTGCACTAAGGATTAGTAAATTAAACCAACCTGCTCATAAACGAACTCAGTAACCCCTGATTTTGGGGGGGGTGGGGAGGGTGGGGCTAACTTGTGGACTACTTTTTGATGAAAATCCCACAATGAACTGTTTCACCTTTGAACTCACTACAGAATGGTCTATTGAGTGTTACCATGTTATGCAGAGAACAGTAAATGAGTCATTTTAGACGCTGTGCAGGTTCACTGAAAGTCTTGGTTCAATCCACAACTGTTGCGAATGCAAATATGAGGAACTGAGGGCATTCTTGTTAACAGTCGGTGGTACTAAATCTCCAGTCATTTGCTGTTAAAGAGCGCTAGACCTCAAATGATGGGAAAGCGTGTATAAAATGTGATGAAATAAGACATCGTTCCACAACAATCTGATGTTTTCATCTGCCACTATTTGTCATCTCTTCAAACTTGGGTGACAGTTTTACAGACACTTTATGTATGTCAATATTTATACACCATCTTTTCCACCTTCCTGTGTTTTATGCACAAATTGAAAATGTGCATAAAACCGGTGGGTGGAAATTGTGGCAGCTGAGCAACACATGTCCTGAAACCAACCTGCTATATGGCAGTCTAAATTAAACCCTTAACATGAATTTTGTAGCTGCAGTGCACTGTGGTTTACTGAGGAAGTTAATATTGTTCCCTCTAATGCATTTCAGCCCATGTGATTTGTGAATGTTGATGAAAAACTACTGTTCTTTGATTCTGAGGGACTGTATAAAAACAGTTAGAGATGGTGCGCCTTGGTAGCTGAGTGGTTAAAGTGCATGCCATTTAACTGCAACATCAATTCGGGCTGGGGACCTTTGTTGCATGTTATACCCAAGCAGGATGCTTCCGGTGTGAGACGTGAATCCAATGCCGAAGTCCCATAAATCTCCAGACTATTGAACAGCCAGCAGGGTGCAACTCTTCTGGTTGCAAAGTCTGGTTCCATTACAAATAATGTTGAATTTATTAACTCAGTAAAAACTTTCCTAGTGAGTTTATGGTCTCAATCACTAGTTCGACGTCTTCTTCAAGACAACATGATGTTCATTTAGTAAATTATGGTCCCATTTAGAGAAAAATAGACCATAAAGCAGAGTATGCTTCAGGGCGGGATAATCTATGATTGACAAGTCATTACTATGGCGACCTGTCAATCAGGCTAGAGTGACTCGTATCCACGCCATTGAAAAAGCTTATTAGGAGTTGGCTGTTCACTTTCTCTGGTGAGTACATGTAGTTTTAAGCCTGTTGTTCTCTAGACAAAGTTGTCAGCACTGTTAAAATGACACCTAGCCTAAGCCGCTCCACCATCTCGTCCAAATATGGTCACTTCCGGGCACTTCCGGTTGCAAAAACTCAACATGGCGGTGGCCTTCAAAACAGCGGTCCACAAACCAATGGGTGATGTCACGATGACTCACGATCATCACAATCCACTTCTTATATACAGTCTATGTCCATACCCCCCCCTCCTCCCTCTCCGGTCTCCCTCTTCCCTGTCCCATAAAAGTGAAATTACCAAAAAAAAAATTTCTGCGTTCCCTTGCAGGATTTATTAGTGAAAAAGATCAACCTGGCTTGGAAAATATACCTTAAGTGTGCGCAATGAGCCATAAAGGTGTCATTTTTATTGTGCCTGTTTGACTGTCAGTTTTGAGAAACACAGAATGCATTGAATTTCCATGGATATGGAGGTGATTCAAAAAAGGAAAATGTGTCTGGAGTTAGCCAATAAAATAACTCGAAGTTCAGCCTCTGCTTAGCAGCCATTCAACAAAAAAATAGTGACAAGAAAATTCAGAACTATTCACCACACATTTGACAATTGGTAATTCAGTTTTAAATGCAGAGAAACTTTGTTACTTCTAGGAGGGATTACAGCAATTCCTCATTATCAGGCTGCTCGAATAAATCCCATAAAACTGTCCATGTGATCCAGAATGCTGCGGCATGTGTTCTGACAAGAATCAGCAAAGAGATCCTATTTCTCCAGTTCTGCTTGTCTGCATTGGCTGCCTGTAAAATCCAGAACAGAATTTAAAATGTTTCTGCTCACCTACAAAGCTCTCAACAGTCAGGCACCATCTTATATACTCACAAGTTTATTGTGAGATCGTCACATGCAAAATGGTTGAACACATCATACATCTCTATTTTTTTGATAAATATATCTTTTAGAATTTACTTGTTAAAAATGAAGTTACTGAAATTTCAGTGCTGCAATACAGTTTTTCTCAGTTGTTTACATAGTAAAACTGGTACCCAAGACACAGGGACCACAGCCTGTAATTGATGTACCACCCCCTTGAACCAATTCTGCTAAAATATAAGCATATTTCTTGCTTTACACTCAGCTTGCAGTTTTACAGTAAAACCACATTCAAAACATTACTCTAAAACATAAAGTGGATTTAAATGTTCTGCAAAGATTTTCTATATTTGTCCAGCTACAGCGAATATGCAGGAAATTGGCAAACACTTTGTTTTGAATGTGTTTTTAACAGTTTTGCACACAGTGTTGCAGGTGGTGAAGTAGTAATGAGAAAAGAGTTCATGGATTTTGGAGAAAGTGGTCATTGAATGCATTTTGTGTGAAGACAATGAAAAATGGTCAGTTCGGTCCACATACACTTCTGTTCTGTGTGAAGAGTTTTGACAATGTTACTTTCGTTTTGGCCAGTGTAGGATAGTAATTGAAAAAAAACTGTTAAGAGCTCATAGTACCTTACTACCAAAGCACTGAGCGCCAAGAATGCAGGGTTACTTGTGGTTCCTAGAGTCTCCTCTCCTGTGGAACCAGGTCCCAGTTTGGGTTTAGGAGGCAGACATCATCTCCACAGTGCTGGCTCAAACCCTAACTAAGATGGCCTGAACCATCTCCTCTTTATGCTACAAAAGGTGTAGACTGCCGGGAGACTTCCCATGATGCAGTGAGCTCCTGTATGCAACCTTATCCCATTAATGCATGTTACTAACTTGACTTCTTCCCTCTCCCATAGTTTTATGCTTTCTCATCTCTTTCCTCTCGCCTTCTGTCGCTTTCTGCAGGTCTTTCTGGCTCCAGAGCTGTGGATTCTGGATCTGTGGTTGCGAGCTGTATATGATATTACAGAGTACGGTCTAGACCTGCTCTATATGAAATGTGCAATGAGATAATTTTTGTTTGAATTGACTCTATATCAGTAACACTGAATTAAATTGAACATTAAGGGGGGTGGGGCAGCATTTTGATTCATTTCAGCCATCTTGGGGGAAAGTGTGCATTTTGGTTTTTCCTTCTGATTACCCAGTGGCTACGGAAAATGGTGATGTATAAAACATCAGTGTGTTGCAAAATGTACCATGTCTATGTTTAATTTTGCTTGGTGCGATCCCTTAGCCCTTTAGAGTAGATTTTTCTCTTAAACTCCCATCTTGGCATGTTTTACTCCGAAACTTGCCATTGGGCTCTTGCTCAATATCATGACTCATTATCTGAAAGATAAACAAGCAGCACAACTACATCAAATATTTTTCTCTGGTGTCTGATCTTGAAAATGCCAAGTTGAGTCAAGTTATAAAATCTGAAGCGTGATGCGTTTCTTCACTTGATACCTGGTGCCAGAACGTCTAATATCTAATAACTCTGAATATCTATGCCAAACATGTTGAGAGTATTGCACAGGCATTCCCAGTTTTTAACCCAGGTCACGGCTGAACAAAACCAACAAACAGAAAATCAGAAATCTAAGTGGAGTTTGACGTTTTCCTTCCTGGCTGCACCTCACACTTAGCTTTCAATCCTTAAAACTGGATGCAGTGTGTCAAAGTAAAACATTATGGGTCTGGGGTGTGTGTGTGTGTGTGTGTGTGTGTGTGTGTGTGCAGAGTGTATTCCACAGATCCTGTTGGTGAGATCCCCTCATGCTCCTGCTGAACCAGCTGGAAATCCCCCTGCAGAGGCTTGGCAGCACCTGATTAGTGTAAGGAAACACCCACACTCAGGCCTCAGCAGAGTTCTCCAATCAGTTTTTATTTGCGGGTATTGATGTTTCAACATGCCGACATGTTTTTATGACTTCTTAGTGCTTTTATAAGAAACATTTTATCTCTATAAAACATAGTGTTTATTCATTCACAGGCACATTTACAAGAGGCCGTCGTTCACTTGGTTTTTAATCTGCAGAGATCGCCTGTGTGTGTGCATTAGTAATGTGCATAGCAGTGTGAGGCCAAGATAGACGCTGACCTAACTTGTCAAAAGGCAATGAAAATAAATTGATGAGTCAAAATTGCAAGCATCTTAAATCAGAAAAATATCAAAAAAGTTCAAGAATGAAGCTTTGAAGCTGGTGATGAAGACCATGTGACAGTGTTGAAAGCTCTAAAAATGTGGTTTGTGGTAAAAATGGTATGTGGCTAAAATATGTACGTGGTCCTTGACCGAGCAGGATCCTCTGGGTCTGAAAAGTGAGGCGTTTAACCTGCATTCTTACAAATGGCCAGCAGGGGGCGACTCCACTGGTTGCAAAAGAAGTCCGATTGCATAGAAGTCTATGAGAAAATGACTCTACTTCTCACTTGATTTATTAACTCAGTAAAATACTTTTCTAATACGTTTTGCTAGTTTGAAGTCTTCTTCAACACAGCATGGTGTTCATTTAGTAAATTAAGGTCCCATTTAGAGGAAAATAGAGGATGAAGCAGGGTATGCTTTCCGGTGTCCAGGTCTTTTATATAGTCTAAGAATGTGTGGAATAAACGATATCTGGCTCCACTGCATTGATTGTGATACCTTTTCTCAGTTTAGCCAGCTCAGTCACCATGAGGCAGAGCGCTAACAATACACAATGCCAGTTTGATTAGGAGCTACACTCAGCGCTCCTAATCAAACACACTGTTTATGGTAAAGTTTAGCTGTTCAAGTTGTATGCCTTTATGAGACTTGTTTGAAGTTTTATGATCAGATTTATTGAATCATATACTGCATTTGTCCTAGTTAATATTTAAGCAACAGGATCAGTGTTTTTCTATTGAATCCCCAGAATGGGTGCCAGGTAAAAAAAAAAAAATAGTTGGACAGGATAGATATGAATGCTACACCGGGGTGATTTCTCACCCCGGTGTAGCATTAAAACTTTGGCAATCTCAATAAAATGTTATCAAGCCTGGAGAAAAGGTGGATAGTGCATAGTGTAAATAACATCACTCTGTATTTCGCAACAGCTGATAAGTGAGCCCTTCACCTGCGTGTGTTCATATCAGAAGGCGTTTCTTTATTGAGTAAATCAAGCGCTGCTTCAATTCATTCATGTTTTCGGCGCAAAACCCCAACACACACCAGGCCTGATAACAGAAACACTGACTTGGCAGGTCACACACACACTGTGACGCCGCACTGTGAAAGTGACAGGAAAAGTCCTATTTACACATCAAACAGAGGGTAAGTGGAGGGTGAACACGCCTGATGTGCGATAGCACTGTGTTTCTATTTGTTAAGTGGGATCGTCAGCACCATTGAAGTCATAGTTTTCATATAAATACATGATTGCAAAAAGAACAATGACATGATTCAAGCTGTGTTCAGCTAATCAAAGCTCTTTCGTTTGTTTTTTTTTTGACTCTTTCCAAAGAACAACCCTCAGCACAGGAAGTGATGGTTTTTAAGTTACTGAAGAGCAACACATACATGGAACATCCCAGGAAAAGGCAGTCTGAACACGGAGTCTTTGACAAGTATGTACCAATATACACAGAATCATCTAAATAACACCAGTTGGAGATAATTGTTAACCCCTTTCCTCAGTTAACCACAACATTCCTGGCATGACACCTGCAATGCACCGCTTATTAGATAACTGTAAAGATATCATGTGAGAACAGTTGAAATATGTCAAAATGTGAGAAAACAATAACATGCAGGCTCCTTTGGACCACCTCTCCTTTTTATTTGTGGTCTGCTATCTTGATCTGTGGTGTCTTAGACTGTTTAAGGACACCCTTCACATTAAGTGAGAGCTTTAGCAGGCCTTGACATGACTGGACTGGCTCCAGTACCACTGCTGCTGTTTATGTTGTGCCTTCTGCTAAAGGCTGTTTTTTCTTCACAGATGAGAATCAAAGATAAATCAAATGTGCAAAAGCAATAATGACGGCAGATGATCATCACGTTTTTTGTACAAAATGTGTAGAGCTTTAATGGCTCTGAGCTTTTAGGAAACCCTTTGGAATGCTGTTGTATGATAAAAAAAAATTGTGTACCAACCCATCTAACACTAACTTTTTTTATTGTTGGCTTTTTTTTAATGAGCTTTGTCTCTACTTTTAGTTCCAGGCTCTGTGTTCTCTGTTTGGGTGTTCCTGCACTGCACTTCTCAGAGATCAGCCAATAAGCATTACACATTGATCCCTTAAAGGAGGAGTTAAAAATTTTGGCAAATTCTCTTATACTCTTTCTTTGCGAGAATTATATGAAAAGATGCATATCACTCTCATGTCACTGAATAGATATGAGAGTGAAAGCTAGAGCCAGCTTTTGGACAGATCAAAACTGCAGGTGAAAACAGCTACAGCTAGAATGGCTGTGTGCATAGGTGACCCTAAATATATAGGACCCTTAAAGCTCACTGAGTAACACATCAATATCTAGTTTGTTTAATCCATTCAAAAACAGACGTGTATAAAAGACAGCTGGTTAACAGGGTGTTATGTATGGCATATAAACCCAGTGAAACTGATTTTGTTTTACCTTTGTGCAGAGCTCGGCAGGCTGTTTCCCCGCTAACGGCCGTGTGCGGAGCTAGCTAACTTGCTTAGCTAGGTGCAACGGTAACTCACGTTAACTGTCATTTTAACAGGGCTGAAAACTTTCTCTAGCGAGCAACAGTCTTACAACTAAATGTCCTCACCAGAGAAAGTGAACAGCCAACACCTAATAAGCTTTTTCAACGGCGCTGGTTAAATCTACACAGCAATCTTGACAGGTCACCATGGTAACGACTTGTCAATCATAGATAACCCCGCCCTGAAACATACTCTGCTTTGAGGTCTATTTTAAAATAAACGGGACCATAATTTACTAATTGAACATCACACTGTGTTAAAGAAGACTTAAAACTAGCGACTGAGAGCATAAACTCATCACAAAAGTGTTTACTGGAGTACAGTTTTTTGGTAAAACATTTACATAATATTATTCATACATGTAACCAGAATACTAACAAGACAATTGTAGCATACCCAATTATTTGTTTCATGTTGTTTCATATTTATTTTTAATTAAAAATGATATAATATGTGACCAGTACCCAGTGTTGGGCAGTAGCGTCGCTAGAAGTAGCGGCGTTAGTAGTTTAACTACATTTCTCAGTAGCTTGGTGGTAGCGTCGCTGTTTTCTGAATCAAATAGCTTTTCAGTAACGAAGCTCTTTTATTGACCGAGTAGCGCGGTAGCTTCCACACGCGCTACATTTTCCCAAGCATTTCTGATGGATCAGTAAGTGACACCACCGCCACACACGGACCTGTATGTGCAGCCGGCAGAAGCGCTTCCCTGTAATGGTGACGTCACGTACCGATCCTTGGGTTGATGTTTGCGACTTTGTTGCAGGGGAATAAAGACACGTGCGACGGAGTGTCTCTCTCTCTCTCTCTCTCTCTCTCTGCCACATGTTTAGGTTGGTTAGGTTGCAATGTTGCCAGAGCACAAAGTCACATATAAACTATAAAAAATATAGAATTAATTAATAATTAATTAATTAAATTAATTAATAATATAATAATTAAGTTGCTTTATACAAACAACAATGGTTCTCTGTTTGTTGCATGAGGAAGTACATTTAGCAGCAATGATATGGCAGGAAGTAGAGTTTCTGTGTCTGATTTAACTCTCTCACACATTGGAGCAGGTTTTTAGTCTTTCTTCTATTGCTACTGTGGAATGAAGTTGGTTCAATATAAACTAGGCCTATGTTGTGTGTGTCAGTGTGTGTATATAAATATTTATATATAAATTACCTAACAATAAACTATTTAAAAATTAAAAGTAGCTTAGATGTAACTAAGCTACTTTTGCCACGTTGCTGTAGCTTAGCTTGCTACATTTCACTGGGGGGTAGCTTCTGTGTAGTGAAGCTTCATTTAATGTAGAGTAGCTAGTAGCTTAGCTCACTACATTTTCCAAGTAGCTTGCCCAACACTGCCAGTACCTGTAAAAGTCTTTTTCCGGAAGCAGGTGTCATTACATTACAATAGCTGAAAAAGAATTAAAAGTAATGCAAAATTAACTATTATACTTACTATTTGTTAGTAGTTCAGTAAATATTTTAATAGGTATCAAAAGTTACAATTTAAAACAGATTTTAATTTACTTTTTAGACGATTTAACTTGTGTCCTGGGTTTTTGTCAACACTGTCAGACATTTTTTTTAAATAAAAAAAAAATCAGGAATAATTGAAGGCTGCTAAAACTCTGAGGACCCCTTTATCACTTCCTTGTTCTTGCTAAGGCTATGAGACCATGCTAGCTCTGGTAATTCTTTTAGATTCTATTTCATACCTACTTGTTGATACCTTGCATGTCACAACCATAGTGTGTCAACACCATCATTAATGTAATGCAAGTGTCGGGCGTGACGGTTTTTACAATTATGATTAAAAGTGGTTAACTAAAAATATATAAAAAGGTTCGCCAACAACGCCACCTAGGGATAGCCGAGCCCCAGGGCTCACAGGTTCTCAAAAATCGGGGTTAGAGCAGAGCAGAAATGAAACCACACAATTAAAAATAATAACAATTTATTAGCATCTTTAATATTCATAAGATGTGCCAGAATAAAAGAAGCTAAAAGCGGGGGGAATGTTTCATAGTTCGTTAGCTCCAACAGGGCCGCCAGTCACTCCGTCGCCGTTCCTCGGCCTAACAGCTCCTCGGGTCACTCCGTCTGTCCGGTGTACTCCACGGTACTCTCCGCTCACCCTGCAACAGAAGGGGGTACTGGCCAGTAGTGTGCTCCACTTCAGTTCACCCACACCCTATGCTTCACGCCCAATTCTGCAGCTCTTTCCTGTGCGATCTTTTGTGCCGCCTAACATGAAAATACTCAATTGTACTCACGGTTTCCCTGGGCGACAGTTATACCGTTCGCCCAGCTTCTCCGAGCTGCTCTCTTCCCCTGCTCTGTGCATCCACCCGCTGCTAGCCCCGCCGCGGCTCGTCTCTCGGCTGCTAGTCTCTCGATGCTCGTCTCGCTGCGGCCTGTCCCTCGGCTGCTAGTCTGCTCGCTCTGTCCCTCCGAGCCGTGCTTAAGAGGGGTCTTGGCTAATCTGCCACTCGCGTCCGCACCTGTTGCTCATTGTCTTATTATGTGAGTTGAGGCGTGTGGCCTTCACAGAGTCTTTGCCAAATTGTAAAACTTAAAATCACAAACATGCTAAAAAAACCACACCATTCTACATGCAATAAAAGATACAGCATCCAAATAACACATTTAAAAGCAGGAGACCACAACACACAAAGAACATGCTAACATGTTCTGGAGATTGAGTTTGTAGTTTGTACAACACTTCAAAATCTATAGCGAGCTGGGGGTTGACCTTTGTTTGGTCTAGATGATCATCTAAGCAGCACTTCATCCTCTCCTTCATCTGTGGCTATCAGTCCTACACCAGGGATATAATAAAAGGTTGGCATTACAGTATTGTCCTCAACCCTTGGCTAGGCTACTGGAGTCTGGCTCTGGGTGTCTATGCAAAGTTTGAGGGCATTCCTGTGTAACACCTTTGCCTCCCCTCTCTGGCCTAACCCTGTAGAGTAGACCTGTTTCTCCTACTGTCCCCAAAATGATCTATGGCTCGGGGTCCCAATTACCATGCAATTTCCCCTGACCTTGCCTGTTCCTGTCGCGTACCCAGACTCTCTCATCTATAAGTAGTGGTGTTGCCTTCACCTTGCGATCGTAGCGCTGTTTTGTCTGCTCCGCTGCCCTCCTCATGTTTTTCCGGGCCAAGTCGTAGGAATAGGTCTACTGATGGTGGCCCCGTACCCAGCTGTCCAAGTCTCCAGTTGGCCTGGCATCGATTGCTCCCAGACTGACGTCCACTGGCAGCCTCAAATGTCTCCCAAACATGAGGTAGGAAGGAGCAAACCCTGTAGCACTATGCACAGTGTTATTGTAAGCTTGCGACAGTTCAGGTAAATGGTCAGCCCACTGGTGCTGTTTCTCTGCCCCCAAGGTGCGCAACATACTCAAGAGTGTCTGGTTTACTCGTGCTACCCGACCATTTCCTGCTGGGTGGTATGGGGTAGTGCGACTCTTCGAGATGCCGTAAAGTTCACACAATTGTTTCATCAACCCCGACTCAAAATTTGGGACTTGATCTGAGTGGAATCGTGCAGGGCAGCCAAATGTTTGAATTATAGGGTCTAGAACTACACTCTGAATACACAATCTCTTATGCTGTCTCAATAGTCCAGCTACACCAGCTAGCAACATCTTCCTCTCTTGCCCGCTTGGGACTATACCCTGTTCCACATACCTTCTTACCTGCTGAATGTCCGGGTCCGCCGCCTGTGCAGCCCCCCATCCGTGGTCGACATCAGGAACATTCTCCTCCGGTCCAGCTGCTGTCACAGCTTGTGTGGCAACTCCTGCCACATTGGAGTTAGTTCCTTCTGAGGGTGTTGTAGTTATGGGAAACCTGGAAAGTGCATCTGCATTGGCGTTCCTCTCTCCCAGCCCTGTATTTTACTTCAAAATCGAACGAGGCTAACTGGGCCACCCAACGCTGCTCCACTGCTCCCAGTTTAGCAGACTGCAAGTGGGCCACGGGGTTATTGTCCGTAAACACCACAAACTTAGCCCCTGTCAAGTAGTCCTTGAATTTCTCCAGCATAGCCCACTTCAATGCCAAAGGTTCTAGCTTAATAGAGCTATAATTTGCATCATAACGTTCAGTGGGATGTAAGCTGAGTTGAGTGTAATCTGCATATGCCAATATCGGGGCCTCGGTTAGCGCTACTTTAAGGGCCTCAAAAGCTACTCGGCACTCTGCTGTCCAACTAAGGGAACGAGAGCCTAACCTCTTATCATTAGGGATCCCAACTAACAAGGCATTCAAGGGGCGAGCAATCTTAGCAAACCCTGAGATAAAGCGCCTGTAGTAGCCAGCTAATCCTAAAAACGCCTTGAGTTGCTTAGCTGTAGTAGGTACTGGCCACTCTGTCACAGCAGACACCTTATCTGGGTTAGGCAGGACCCCTCTCTGGTCAACAACATGGCCCAGAAACTTTACCTGACGTTGGAACAGGTTACACTTGTCCGGCTGGAGCTTCAGTCAATGTTTATGGAGGCGCTCAAACACACCCTCCAGATGTTTCAGGTGAGTGGCAAAATCTGGGGAGTAAACAATGATATCATCAAGGTAAACCAATAGTGATTCAGTTATTTGGCCACTGAGGCACTGCTGCATGAGGCGCTGAAAGGTTGCGGGTGCATTGCAAAGACCAAATGGCATGCGTTGAAACACGAACAAGCCTAGAGGGGTGGTAAAGGCAGTGTTTTCTCTATCGCGTGGGTCTACTTCTACCTGCCAATACCCACTAGCCAGGTCCAAGGTCGAAAACCACGCTGCCTTTGTCATCGAGGTCAACGTCTCCTCAATCCGGGGCAGGGGGAAGGCACCCTTATGAGTGACAGAGTTTAGTTTCCTGTAATCCACACAGAAACACCAGCTCCCATCCTTCTTCCTCACCATCACGATAGGAGCCGCCCACGGGCTGGAGCTCTCTGTGATGATACCTCCTTCCAACATACCTGACAGCAAAGTCCTCATCTCTTTATACAGCAGAGGGGGCAGGGGCCGAAACCTGTCCCTTACAGGAACAGCATCACCTGTTGCTCATTGTCTTATTATGTGAGTTGAGGCGTGTGGCGTTCACAGAGTCTTTGCCAAATTGTAAAACTTAAAATCACAAACATGCTAAAAAAACCACACCATTCTACATGCAATAAAAGATACAGCATCCAAATAACACATTTAAAAGCAGGAGACGACAACACACAAAGAACATGCTAAAAACACTGCACACTAAAATCAAAGGCAATTTCTGGCTCTGTCACACAATATTTGTATCATATTTTCTGTAATAAATTCTTAACTTAAGTAGATTATAGAGGTCACAAGCAACCAATGAGAAGCAAGATGGCTCCTGTGATGAGCACGTGTTTTGAGGGGAAATATGGTATTTTGTCAACTCCGTCAGACGTCAACTCCGTCAGGATTTGTGTCTGACGGTGTTGTCTCTCTCTAAGTGTTGACAAATGCCACTGAAGTGCATTATTCCTCATTTTAGTATATATTTACTTCAGTGATATTGCTTCCTAAACATTTGATATTACTGTTATTCAGTTTCATGTGTTGAATTTCAAGCAGTTTTAAATTGAATCTTACTTTCATAGCCTCTTGTACTCACTATGTAATAAGGTGTTGCTTATATTTTACCATCATTTGCTTATGTTTATCCATCAGAAAAGTATACTGACTGCATAATGAAATGCATTTTAGAGCATAATGGCTAGTGAAAAGCTATTAGTGGAAGAACGAAAGAGAAGGAACAGGGAGTATCAAAAAAAGTGAAAAAATTGATAGCCAGCCTGAGCTGAAGGTGGAGTTCCTGAGAAAGGAGAGGGAAAGATTGAAGAATAGGGTGGAGGAGGGCAAAATAAAGACACAGAAAAGAGATATAAGAGATGGTTTTGGAAACAAGAACAGAAAGAGCCAAGCGACCTCAAGAACAAAGCACATGAACGCCAGCATCTACAAACCCCATTTCCAAAAGTTGTGATATTTTCCAATTAAAAATAAATAATCTGGGATTAATTCACATGACCCTTTATTTACCTGACAAAAGTACAAAGAAAAGATTTTCAGTGGTTTTACTGATCAATGTAACTGTATTTTGTAAATATAAACAAAGTTAGAATTTCATGCATTCAACACATGCGTAAATAAATGTTGGGGCAGAGGCTTGTTTACCATCATGTTACCTCACCTTTCCTCGGATAACAACTAATCATTTGGGAAGTGAAGATACTAATTATGCCAGTTTTGTAATTGGAGTTTTTGTTATACAAAACTTCAGCTGCTCAAAAGTTTGTGGTTGCCACTGTCTGATTCTAATGTGCCATACATTTTCAATAGAAGACAGATCTGGACTGGCAGCAGGCCTTTAAAGAACGCGCAATCTGTGTGTATGAAGCCATGTTGTTGTAGCCCGTGCAGACTGAGGCCTGGCATTGTCCTGCTGAAATAAGCATGGATGTCCTGGAAAGAAACTTCGACTTGATGGCAACAGATGTCTTTCGAAAATCCCAATTCATGCCTCTGTGTCAGTAGCACCTTCACACACATACAGCTCACTCATGCTGTAGGCACTGATGCAGGCTTTTTGGAAACTATTCCAACTTTTCTGGAGATGGGGTTTGTAGTTTGTGCATAAGCAGCATGTATTTGAAGAGGTTAGTCCTTGTACCCCCTTGAGATGTTAATCCAAAAAACAAATTGGTTATACAATGTATTTTCTTCATATCTTATAATGTTACAATATTTGTGAGAGTTCAATGATAATTTTGAATTAAATATTTTTCTCTTTCTTACAAGTTTGTCACCACCGTCAGTTTTGTCAACACCGTCGATGCCTTGTCAACTCCATCAGTTGGACTTTATGTTGTTTTTTTTTAAAAAGATGACATGTTTTGTTCCATCAAGAATATTTGTCTATAACACTGTTGCATTTTCAAAGTTAATGTGTAATTTGAACACCGTGCAGAGACCTTTGGAAGGGCAGGTGCTCAAAGTATAAAAAAGGCACATGGAACAAGGATTTAAATAGGACTCTTCTCATGCTATTGACATAGAAATATATCGTTATGTATTCCTTGTTGACACGCATATGCAGATGCTTCTGTAAGAAACAGCGAATGCCCAACTCTAGCTTTAAAACACTGGGCTGACATAACTTACAGGAAACAGTTGCTGTTGAGGGGTTGCTATGGATGCTGCTGCTGCTGCTGCTGTTGTTGTGTTGTTGCTGATACTACTGGAGATGATCTGTGACTACAGATATTAAAACAACTATAGGATATATATTAGCTGATTAAACAATTATGTGACCATGAAAAGATTGTTGAGTGTTTGGGACCAGCTCACAGTGACTGAGCTGCTGTAATACTGCAGCCACTACCAGGCTGACTGCTGGGGAGACGCTCACAGAGCTGCACACAGAGAGCTGCAGGTGGAGGAAATAAGATACCAGATTCAAAAAAGTGTGGGAAATAATCTGAGAAGGAAACATTAATGGGGAAAGGATGAGGGTGGCCATGGCAGGGTGAGAGTGAGACAAACAGATCTACAGACAGAGGTGTGTGTGTCTGTGTTGCCTGCTGTGTGTCTACAGTATGCAAAACTGTGATAATGATTTTATATAATGCATTGTGAATCTGAGATATATCTGGATTTTTATTGACTGTATGCCTAATCATATATCTAAATAAATTAACTGACACTAATCTTTTATAATATTCCTGACATCAAAGTGAAGAAGAAACGGCTCTGTTAGATTTCAGAAAAATGTATGAAATGTTTGTGAATCTGGTATCTTATTTCCTCCACCTGCAGCTCTTAGTGTGCAGCTGGCTTAGTGAGCCAGTCCCAAACACTCAACAATCTTTACATCTTTTCATGGTCACATAATTGTTTAATAATCTAATATATATCCTATGTTTGTTTTAAGAATTCATACATTTTTCAGAAATCTTATAGGGCCATTTCTTCTTCACTCTTTACTTTGATGTCAGGAATATTATTTATTTTACATCGGCACTGAGGTTTTTATATGTATTTCCAGTTATTGGGTTTTTATGTAGTTGAGCTGTTGTAAACATACTGCTGCTGTCAAATGTAAATACATTCAATACAGTTCTGAATTTAATGTTTTTTTTAAAGGGCTGAAGGCTGTAAGTTGGAGGAACAGGCTTAGAATTTTACCAATGTTGTTAGCCTATACTTATTTTAAGGCACAAGGCGTTTAAGTTACTTTAATAATCCTGGTTCAAGTGCAAAGATTTTAGTCAAATTACATAGAAAAGATCAGACCTCTCGACGGCCGTGAAACTTTTCTCCCCAAACAGAACGAAGTGAACAGAGAACCACTTTATAGTGTAGAAGTAACGTTACCTGTCGGCGTGTCAGCCGGCAGCTGATGTTACTTCTACAGGCGATACACAGCAATAAACAACAACTGTGCTGCTCTCTTTGCAACAATCCACAACAAGCACATTGCAGTAAACTCCTCTTACCGGCGGAATCAAAGGCGTCCTGTAGGCAGAGCTGCTGAATCATTAACGTGTCTGAACGGGAGGGCTCGTGACGGATGAGGTCATCAGGTAAAAGGTCATAATGTGGGTTATTTTATTTACGGACAGGCCTTGACAAAAGGGCCTTTACAACTTTTAAAATAAATAAAATGAAGTATATTTTGCGTTTGAAAAAAGGGCACTTTGGGCAGCAAAGGGCAAAAGGGCAGGTGCTCAAGCACCCATCGCACTCCCCCTCTGCACGTGCCTGTTCTAAGTAGCTCTGTTCATATTGGAGATTAAATGTTATATTGGTTAATACATAAAACCTAAACCGTAACTATTAAACATTGACAAATCTAACTTTTAAAAGGAGATATGATTCATTTAAAAACATGTATATACAATTAAGAGAACCAAGAAACAGCTAAGAGTGAAAATATCTGTGATAAGGTCATTCAAAATAATTTTTTTGACATTTCTATGTCTCTGACGGTGTTTGACAAAAATCTAGTTCTGATCCCGCAAACATGTCATTTATGACAAAAATGTAAAACTGGGAGGTTGTTCCAACACATGGTTATATAGGCAAAGCCTCATTTAACAAAGATGTATACATAGTTTTTTAAAATAATCAAGATATTTTTTTTGAAAATCAAAACCTGTTTTGTCCCTTTTCTCAAGAATCACTGGGGAATTATTCAGCTCAGATGTAGAAACATTTTACCATTATTTCTAATGGAGCCAGACTTCTTTCTGCAACCAGAAAAGTCGCCCACTGCTGGATTTTCAATAGAATGCAGGTTTGAGGGACCTCCACATTCGCTTCATATTGTAGACCAGAAGCGTCCCGCTTGGTTTCCAGTCATTATGCTAAGTTAAGCGACTGTTGTCTGAACCTTAACATCTAACAGACAGAGATGAGAGCCTATATATCAATCTTCTCAGAAAACAGACGGACAGCTAGATAGCTGAAACATGTTTCCTCCTAAATGACAGTTTGGCAGGTTGTCACTGCCATACTGTCTCACACACACACACACACACACAGACACACTTACGAGCTCTCTTGGCAAATGTTGTTGTCTGGGTTTTCCCCTCTCATCAACTACAACCAACCAGATACTTTGTTTAACCAATAAATGTAAATCGAGCACTTAGTGCTTAAGGGGCAAAAGTGTTTGTTAATGATTTGATAGCACAGGAATTAAAATATTAAAAGCCACTTAAGAAGGGAAATAGAAACTTTGCCAATGAATGGGAGAAAGGATGGTTTTATTGGTGACATTTGCAAAAACTATTTGCCCACTGGCAGCTTTCAAATTCCAGCTACAAACTTGAAAAAGTTGTATTATTCAAAGAAGGCTCATTAAATTAAACAGATCTCAGGGTTTCTAAGTTTTAACTTACCTCTTTAATAATGGTGAATCATTTGCTTATGCTTTATAGTATACTGAATTCCTTAAACCGGCTTGTCAGTTTGACCACTTGCCTGGACCAAATTATTAACATATATAACTGCAGACTTGATTGATTAAAACCCCTCTATAAATGACTTACCAACATGTACACTGTGACTGCAGACTTGCTTACTTATTAAAAAAGTGAAAAACCCACTTATAACCACGTTCTTTCCTGTGTTAACGTGCCAAAGGGATTTTTCACAACCTGACAACCCAAAAGTTGTTGTTATTGTAACTAATTTATCTAGAAAACATTAGTGCTGGCTGTAACTTTATGTTTAACTGACAGAAATGAGAGTGCTACATCAATTGTCAAAGCTCACTTTCTGCAACAAAGTGAATTAGTGTATTTCCCAAAATGTTAAAAAAGACAGATAGACGGACAGATAGATCAATGCAAATATGTTTCCTGCTGACAGCAGGACAGTTTCTTCTTCAGTTTCCTTCTCAGTTTTCTTCCTCTCTCTCTCTCTCTCTCTCTCTCTCTCTCTCTCTCTCTCTCTCTCTCTCTCACATCACACACACACACACACACACACACACACACACACACACTTAGAGGTCTCTTGGCAAATATTGTTGACTGGGTTTTTTCCGTCTCATCAACTACAACCAGTCAGACACTTTGTTTACATCACCAGTAAATGTAAATGGAGCACATAGTGCTTAAAGTGCAAAAGTGTGACATTGATTTGATAGCACAGGAGTTAGAATTTGAAAAGCCACTTAAGCTTTGCCACATAAGGGGAGAAAGTGGAGTGTTGGGTTAGTGAGTCACACTGTTTTTCTCCTGAGTAACTGCTATAAATTTGATCTCTTTGACAACCTGACACAATTATTCGATTGTCTACTCAAATTTTTAATATATCTGATCCATAAGACAATAGGGTGGGCCCTTGACCCAGAAACGCCCTATGTTCACCGCTTGGCAGTTGGTCATCATTTTGATAATTGTAACTTTGTTTGGGATGGGAATGTGTCCAACTAAAACAAAACATTAACCATCAAGATGAGGCTTTCACGTGGATCCTGCTTTGTCTACATGATGTTAATGCCCTATCCTGAACATGAAAGACTAACACAGTAACTGTAACTGAAGACTGATTAAAAAGTGAAAAACATTTATAACTGCACTCTTTTTCTTCTTTTGTTTATTTCGTATTGCTGGTATTCTACATTCTAGTGTATAGAATAGGCAAATCTAAGCCTTGGGCTTCAGCCTATTCCTATTTCGGTTGTTAATGTTGGGAGTTATTTTGTGTGAATGGATTGGAGTAAGCATGTAAATTACATATTCACATAAATTGTTATTCTTATACATTATAATGTAAACCAAAATAAACCATTCATTCATTATTTCATTCAGTGTTATAGAAAAGATAAACATGAGCCAACAACCCAAAAGTTGTTCTTAATACTAAAACTTATAATTGATCTAGAAAACATTAGTAAATACTGTATCAACGGTTAATAGACATTGGTTACAGCTTACACATAAATTCTGTACAAAGACTGCATTCCTAGAAAATTGTATTCAGATGCAATTTAAGTAATTTAATTGGGACGGAGTGTAAAATGTGTATTCTCAGCTTTCATAGAGTGCCAGCTTTGTGTGTCCCACCCCTGGTGCAATCAAAGGTGCTGCCCAGGCATGTTTCTGCAACTCCTCTTGGCCCAAAGATGGAGTACTTTAAAGGGACTCAACACGTGAAGTCTCTTAAAATCACACGGAGGTTTGAGATGCCTCACATGTCCCCATAACACTTTCATATTTCCTGCAACTTTGAGCAGCTAGACTGAAGGTCAGCATGATCTTATCAACCAAATCGTCCTTAAACCTCCATGTTTAGCTCTCCAATGATTTTATGATCTTCAGTGAGTTACCGTTACTATCAGTCTGGAGCAGGAAACTTGTTACAAACCCTGGTATGCTATTATTTGGACTGTTGTTTTCACAATTTTGAATTCCGCACGAGAAAACAGAGCCAAAGATGACTTCTCTTCACATGTTCCCATCACATGAGCAGGTTTGGCACTTTCTCCCCGATGATACGATCTGACAGATTAGTTGCAGCTCCTCTCACGATGTCAGTTTCCCCTAGGGGGAAAACCCCTGAGACTCAGAGCCAGCATGACTGGAGCAAAGTCCCTTATCCTGCAGTGCAGTGTAAGACGGTTCAGTGCACTCTTGTGTAACTAATCAAATTAAAAGCATTGGATTTCAGAAATGTTTAACTACCTTGCATATTTCTGCTTGAACAAAACATGACATGAGTTCATTTATTCATCCTTTGAATGAGCATCCTTTGCTTTCACTGGACAACGTATGTATATATCTACTGATTTATGATACGTTCTCCCTTCTTCCCTCAACATTCCTGGTGCTGCTTCATCCATTTCCTGTCATCCCTATACTGCTGTATATTTCTAATGGTGTTTTGTTAGTGTTATTCATCAGGGTGGGAGAAGCTTTTCTGTTGGAACCCCATTTTTCATTTAAACTGATAAGACATGAAGAAGTTTTGATATGAAGGTCTTGCCTGATGCACTTTCATTTTAAAGTCAGTTCAAACACTTTACATGTGTGCACTGGCTTTGGTTGACACCCTGCTGAAGGTTGAGCTTTTCAGATTGTTATGGTTTCTTACAGAACTCAGTGGTCACTCAGTACCTCTGAAATTCTTTTCAACACATTCTTGTATGAATCAAACAGCACTTCCAAATATATGCTATGTTGTCAAACACAATATTTTAGCAGCTATCAAACTTTATGTTAAGCTGTACAATATCTTGCATGGCACAGACAATTACAGGCAGTCATTATGTAACTTAATACTTTTAACTCTTAGATCAACTTGCTCCCACAGCTCTTTGTCTGGTTTCAGACAAAGCATCAGCTAGTAAAAAAAGAAAACCAGTGGTGCAGGAAACATGATAATTCTCAAAGCGAGTTAACTGACAGCACTAATGACAGATTTCATGAGGCAAACACCTCAAGGAGATGAGGAGATGGATAGCAGACTCTAGATAAATGCGTTCCAGGAAATATGTCTCTGATATATCTCCTACTCACTGGGACAGCAACGTCTTTTTCCTGTTTTTCTGTGGCAAATGTTTTTGCTGCAAAAAGGATTTTTGGTGCTGAAAGGAAACATCTGCTGACACGAATATATCGAGAAAAACATTAACATCTTACACATTCATTTATAAACAATTTACACACATATTTAAAAGCAGTCTTCAAACATCCAAAAGGCCCATCACGTTGATATGATATACAGTAGAACTATTAATAACACTCTTTCTACAAAAAAAGGTTTCTTTTCCCTTTGCTAGATCACACATGTATGTAAAAAACAACCTACAAACAATAATAATAGAAGGTAAAATTACAGGTGTAACTAATAACATTAAAGTTCATTTTAGGTCTTATTTTTCAAGGTTTGGTAATCATTCTTATTGGTTTTAATAACTATGCATTCAGGCCAAACAAGAATGCAATTGTCGCAGTGCTTTCCTCGAGGGGGTTTTGTCGTTGGACAACTGCCAAGTGTTCACACACAACGTCGTGTGATTACTACAGCAGAATGAACCCAAAGTAATGAATATAAACAAACTAATCAAACTGATGCCGAAATAATTACAACGTGATGCCGATTTGTTAGACATAGCAAGACAGCAGGACAACAACTTTTAAAATGTTAGTTTTCTGAATGGAGTTCGGATCGATCAGGGCTATGCTATGCTGACTTGTTCATAGTAAAGTACCACAATAGCTGGAATAAAGTTACTGACACATATTGTCTGAACCCACCAGGTAGTTCAACTTCCTCACTTTCTTTTCTCCAAACAAAGTCCAGAGGGTCGCCCACTGACGCTAACTACAACAGCTGAACCGAAAAGTGTAACTGAAGCGCGGCTGAAGAGAGATCTACGTTTTAATCCCAAAAATGGAAGTATAAAGTTAATTTAATTAAAGCAGTTAACTCTGAGCTCCTCCCGTGGGTAAACAGCGTAGTTATCAGAGCACGATCCAGTCTCACTGCGGGTGTTTATTTGTTCAGGGGAAAAAACAAAACACTCTAAAGCCATCTGTGACGTTCAGACAATCGCAATGTCGAAAATGCCTCAAGGCTGAAAAGTTTCAACTTACGCGAATGCCTCCTCACCACCAACAGGATATTGCGTCTCTCCGGTTCTTTGCATTGACTTTGTATGTAATCGCACCGCCCCGAACTCTCACTTCGCTTGTGGTCTGAATGCACAAGTACCAGTGTACTAATTAAATTAACTATTGAGACCTGGGAACATGGCAATGAAACAACACAAAGACAATTAGACAGGTTCTGGTAGCACTTCACTTTAACTCTCCCATTTAGCATATAAACTTTTATTAAATGTAACGCTGTAATGCAGTTGTGAATAGCTATGTGTGTGTGTGTGTGTGTGTGTGTGTGTGTGTGTGTGTGTGTGTGTGTGTGTGTATTTGTCAACAACTATAACACTTCCTGTGTTTACCCATGGCTGCCTTTTGTACAGATAATGAATGACAATATGTAAAACACAATTCTCCAATTAAATAAGATCATTTGGTTAACTGTTGGCTTGTTTACGACTGACCCTTTGGTTTTCACCCAGTTGAACTTCACTATAGCTATGTTCCCAGATCTCAGTAGTATTAGTATTAGTACAGAGTATTACTGCCCCATAATAACTTACCATTCTGTATATCAGTTTACAGTTTGATTTGATTAGAAACAATCGTGTTGAACATATATGAACACAATCTTGAACATACACTAAGCAATATCAACTGAAATATTACAGGCATCAAAACTAGATTATGAAACAGGTTCCTAATACAAGACCAGCTCTCAGGATTCAGTTTGCTGTTGTTTATTGTGCTTAAGCGTTGCATATTACTAAACAAATTTGTAATTAATAAAAGTTATTAATCTGGCATCAGATTCTTTTGGTCAGTGCAGTGCTATCATAATCAATAGAAATTTTGGCTACAAAGCTACACAGCTACAAAATTAAGATCCAAGTTGTTATAAACACAAATAATTGTTTAATGGTGAACCCTGAGAAACAACAAAAAAATATAGTGCTCTCTACGGACAGAAGAACACTCATATTTTCAGACATTAGGAAGGAAAAGGGAGCTGCTGTATGAGTCCTTGTCCTCCTCTTGGTCATCATCCTTTTGATCCTCCAGAAGCTTATCCAGGAGGCTCTGTGATTCCGGCTCTACCTCTGGATCTTCATCCAGAGAGTGACCTTGTGGTTCAGGATCAAGCTGGTGGTCTGAGCTCTGAGGGTGGTCCAGTATCTGCGGCTGAGGATCTACACCCTGAGCTTCCAGCTGAGGGATCATGGTGGTCAAAGACATAGACAAGGGCATGTGGACCAGAGGTGACCCGGGCAGGGCTGCAGAGCTGGGGGCAAACTGGACCCCCGGGTTGGGCATGGTAGATATGGTAGTGAGGGGCTGGGCCCAGGGGAGGTAGGTCAACCCTGAGTCAGGGATCTCCATTTGAGGGAGGGAGGCTGGTGCTGGGGCCACAGGTATGCTCTGAAACAACAGATATGAAACTTGTATGTTTTTTGTTACAAACTGTGCAGACAAAACACTTTATATAAAGCACTGTTTATATACCTGTAAACAGACACTGATGTGTAAAATCAGTTTTTAAGTTCATATTTCTAACCCTTTCATGCATGCTGTTCACATTTATGGACAGTTATTTTTTATGTTTTCCATACTGTACATTTATTGCTTGATGACCACAACAATCCAAGGTGGCCGACTGTGATGGCCATGTGCTCAGGTGTATCTGTGAAAAACTGTTTTTCAAGGAGGTCAGTCAAGATATGGCATGTGAATGGATCTGATCATAACTTGACTGAGAGTGGTCAAAGAGTTGATATTAACAGCACTCTGTCTGAGGATAGAGAAATAACATGTGGTGTGCAACAGGGTAGTGTCCTGGGTCCATTGCTCTTTCTTTTGAATGTAAATGACATGAAATCTGTTTTCAATGGTAAACTTTTCTCTATGCAGACGATTCAGCCTTGTTGTTCTCCCATAAGGATAAGATAGTTATTGAGAACCATTTAAGTGATGAGGTAAAGAACATAAACGAATGGCTGATGGAGAATAATTTGTCTTTGCATTTAGGGAAAACTGAATCTATTTTATTTGGTTCAAAAATGAGGTTGAGTAGGACACTAGAGCTCAGAATTTCTGTGAGCGGTGCCCAGATTGAAACTTAACTTAAACTTTAAACTTGTGTTAAATATGTAGGCTGTGATTTAGATAGTTCTTTGAGTGGGGAAAGTATGGGTCAAAAGGTTATCACAACCAAACCAAAGAATACAATTTCTGGCACTTAAGGCTCATTTTCTAAATAAAGAAAAAAATGTTAAAAAATGTTGTTTAAAAAATGTAAAATGCAAACGCTTCAATTCAGCCACACTTCGATTATCCCTGTACTTTATGGTACAGCAGCACCCCCAAGAGGATAAAAGTTCAACTTCAAATGGCACAGAATAAATTAGTCAATTAATTAATTTTAAACCTCAGTAATAGGACCCTCATTAGCTCTTCTAAACATAAGAATCTAAAATGTGTGACATGGTTTAAAACAGGGTGAGTAGCCAAGGTATTTTAAAGATGATTTTAAGCTTATTAGGAACTCTCATAGCTACTCAACTAGAGGTAGGGCCACAGACATAGTACCTTGAAGATTTAAGAGCTGTCCTTGGCAAAACACCTTTTTATACACCGCAGCATTGGAATGGAACAAACTCCCAGTTAAAATTAAGCTAAGCCAGTCAGATTGCTGTTTTAATTGAGCATGTGGTGAAAGGTTGTTAAACAGTAATTAGTTAGAGTTTTTATGTGGTCTTAAGGAATATTTATTATTATAGTGGATGTTTTTGTGTTTATTTTATTGGGGGTCCAAGCCCGAAGTGGCCAGTGCCACAAAGTGGCTGGGAACCCTATTGTAATCGTTCTCGTTTTTATTTTTATTCTTCCGTACGTTTTCACCCTAATTCCAATACTGCGGCCTAGATGGTAAGCACTACGAACGCGAAACTCACAGGGTAGGTTCAGACCCATGAGATGACGGCAGGCGCAAAAGTCCGCACACTTCTACCGCATAGAAGTCAGCTTATAAGCAACAGTGTCAACGTTACATGTTAAAGCTGAGACGATTCAACATGAAGTTAGATGAGGATAACAATATGCTACTGGTTTTCCACATACATGTAACTACAGTTACAATCAATGCCACTGTGACTGTTTTTTTTACTTTATTTCTTCCTAAAATATGTTTTTTATTGTTCATTTTCAACTATTGAGCTTAAATGCATATGCATAACATGACCTGAAAACAAAAAAATCCATATTGTTAGGTGTGGCATTTCACTCCAGTTAAATCATTTAAAAACAAAACAGAATTTTGAAAAATATGTAAATGGATTTGCATTTTAGCCCTATTTTGAGTATATATTTTTTTTAAATCTAAACAATGTTTTTAATAATTCATGCATGAGAGGGTTAAATCACAAAATGAGCTGCAGGTGCACATGGACCAACAGACTGCAGGATGTAGTACAATGCAAAAGCTATACTAGGTAATGTAGTTTAACTACGACCAACACTGGTCACAAACAGTCTGCTCATCATTTTTGCCAACAGATGCCTAAATGTACTACCTGTTATTGTGACAAGGTAGATTTCTTGTGCAAGCTACAGAAATAAGTGTTATATTTTGGTGGTAATAACCTTTTTCAGGTAACTGTGGGGGTGTTTGATACTAAACAGCCAGAAATTGGGTTTTGAGTGGAGTGGGACTTTAAAGTTAGGTTATAGGTGCCACGTTGGCACTCTACCTGGGAGACTGAACTCAGGGCAATCATTCCCTGTTTTGGTGAAACATTAAGCATATTTTTGTTCCAACACAGAGTTGTGTCATACTTACCCCAAAGTTAGTGAGCAGCGGCGTGTGTGTATAGGTCAGCATGGTGTAGCTGGGACACAGAGTCTGCATGTACACATCAGCAGTGAGGGTGGGGGTCGCTGAGTAAGCCATCTGAGCCGAACCGCCCTGCAGGTTGTAGTCAGACGAAGGCCAGGGCGTTACAGCAGGCTGCAGGCTGCCAGCGCTGGTGGCAAGGGGTGCAGCTTTCCACCCTGCACTCGGCAGCCCTCCATCACTGACTACAGTGGACGGCTCAGCAGCCTCAGAGCCAAAGATGCCTGGATTCCAAAGAGAAGGTTGAGTGTGAGTCTTCAAACACAGGCAGAGACACAAGCTTTACTTACAGGAACGCTTAATGCAGCTGTTAGGAGGAAACATGTACCTTGTGTGTATGATGACTGGTTGTTGTGTGCGACCGCATCCTTAAAAAAAAAAATTAAATAAAAAAATTAAATAATTGCAACAATTAAAAAAGTGAGTTGTGCAGGTTTGTAGTAGAAACACAAACACATATTGTTGCAGCAGAACTTGTCACACTGTGATGTTTACATATAAATATTAAGTATTTACACTTGTACTCAAGTCCAGGTAGGAGCAGCAGTTGAGTTAAGATTATAATCAGTGTGTGTTTGTGTGTGTGTGTGTGTGTGTGTGTGTGTGTGTGTGTGTGTGTGTGTGTGTGTGTGTGTGTGTGTGTGTGTGTGTGTGTGTGTGTGAGGTATACAACTCAAAATTTGTTAGTGTGTTCACACACGTGTTGAAGAGTTTGTCTTGTGTGAAATTAGCTTTCCTAATTAATTCATGTGTAACAAAAGTTGAATTTTGTGAGCATGGCAAAACATTTTACAAATATGAAATTTGAGATGAATGTATCTGTTGCATAATTCAAGTACAAGAAAACTCGAGCACTTTGTAAAAGCCATGCTAAATACACACAACACAAGTTAAAGCTTGTCAGTCTGTCTTATGTTGGGACGGAGCTGGTTTGAACTGTCTAAAAGGATGGTTATTCACTGCTATACTGCATACCATTACATTGACCTGCATTTGTGTTGCCCATTGAAAAGAACTATTCTTGATAACTGTAAGTAGACACTGCACTGCATCTCAACTAGGAAATGCAAATGAGTAAATGTCTTCCACACACTGCACTGAACTGGAATGTTGCAACTTAATAATTGATATAATTGCGTAAATGGAAATCATATTCCCTGAAGGCACAACGGACACATTTGTCTTATACCAGCAGAGGTTGTTCAGAGACAGAGGGTGGAGCCCACAGATGGAAGTAGATTAGGAAGATTATTAACAATTCTCAGAACATTTTTTTCAAGTCTATCACAATACAGAACTCTCATGCCCACATGTACAATGAAAGTGAAATTGGTCAGAGGAAATTGTTTCTCCTCTTTCTTCAATGCCGACAGCGAAGATATTGGCAATTTCAGTGTAATGGATGGGGATAACAGCTCGTTCCAAGGTTAATGTACTCTCAGATGAAATTAATGTGATGCTTCAGCAGTCATGAGTTATTCATATCAAGAGGGAAAGTTAGAGTTTGTAGTGCAAATGTTTCTCTTTGTGTTTGAACTGAAAACACTGTAACTTTAGTTTGCTTTGACTGAATCAGTCCAAATCTGACTCATAGTAGGCTTAGCTAAACAAATGACTGTAGATTAAATCACCCATCATTTACACTGAAACTGCTATGACAAGGGATCTCTGAAGCCGGTATGGAGAAGAGGAACAATTACAGCGACCATACACTCTTTCAACACACATATGGGTATCCGTATTTGTTAGGTCCGGTATAATGTAATCCAGGGGTTGGGAGTGACCTTAAATTGAGCCCAGGGGCTGTACTAAATCTGCTGAAGTATCTCTTTTCTTTATATGAGACTGGTGTTGAGTGCACATGGTGCTTGACAAATAACTTTTAATAAAATGAAAAAAACAAAATCTTAGAGGTTTCATTTAAATTTATTAAGTACTTGAATCACAATTTAGCAAACTCCATTTGAGAAGTTGACATTGAGGTTTTGTCATTATAGTATTGTTTGTAATGACTTTTCCATAATCTTCTTAATAATACTTATAATAAAATAGAAAAATTGTAAAACTGCTTCAGAACAATTGAGAAAAAACTGTGGCTGACAGACACTGTGGCTGCAGTGCATTATGGGTTTGGAGGAGAGTGGCGCAACACCCTTATATCCTGTGGGATTGTTAAACATCAGATTTAGATGGCTGAGCATCTTTGGGGCATATATGGGGTGAGGAGGACCAACAGCCGTCTCCAAGGTAACAATAAAAACATTAACATTTTAAAAGGAATAATTCAAGTATATATGTATGATTATTTATGATGGTTTATTTTTAGTGTTTTCTCAAGTGTTTTTTCTCTTGAATGCTCTTCTTTGTTTGACTTGTTTACATTTCCTAATTTACATAGTCTGTCCAAGGTCGCTTGTCATCCAGTTGTGTTCTTTTGGAGCCATCATTCACTGGACTAAATCTAGGAAATAATTTGATTTGTTTAAATTCAGAGTAAAGGAAGATTCTCACATCTGCTGACATTCTTACTTAAGTAAAAGTACAGATGTAATATCAGCTAAATGTACTTAAATTATTAAAAGTATTCAGATTTATAACTAACTAATGTGTGCAGGAGTATTTAATGGATTTTATGGACTACCGGGTCTGTGATAGCACTGCATCGTATCATATATTTGTATGTTGTTTGTTATGTTTGCTGTATTTTAGGCATTTTAGTTGTATTTGGACCCGAGGAAGAGTTGCTGCCACTAATGTGGCTAATCTTCAAAGACATCTGTATGCACATTTTAAGAGATAAATTTGCTCTGTATGGTGCTATAAGGGTGAGTTTGTACAAGCAGCGGTAAATTACAGAGTCTGTGGTGAGAAAGAAGGAATGAGAGAGGCAGCAGCGCAGTGACAGTCCTGACAGCAGGTGTTAGTTTTAGGGCGCTGCGTGACATGAGCAGCAGTGAAGACGGCATCCTGCTCCCTGCAGTCAGCCAGCGGGGCATGTTCAGAGGCAGCAGGGCATGTGCTGTCAGATGATTAAGAAGGCCGCAGAGGTACAGAGGAGCTGGTTAGTGTTCAGCTTTGACAGCAGGTGGAGAGTTACAGCGCTGTCATTTCACCAAAGACATTAACAAGTTTGGAAGGTTAAAGAACTCTGGGGTGGCGGGAAGGGGGGCGGGGGGGTTGTTATTGTTGCTGCTGGGTACATGGTCATAAGCTGTTCCTTGAAAATAAGTTAGTCCTAAACAATCGGACGGTGAGTGAGCCGCTATGCTGTTTCAATAACATCAAAATACATAATACCCACTGTGTTTTAACACAGTAGGTGCTTTAGTAGTAGGACTGGGTGTGTTGCACTGACAAGGCACTGTGTCAGATACTCTCAAACCAAAGTGCTCTGTTTCAACAAAAATCCCTGGTACATCATGTCAGGGCTAAGAAACCTGGGCCAACAAAATCTAAACTACCTGCATGGTACCAGTAGAGGTTGGTAGGAAATGTGTTTTTTTAATTGTTTTTAAAGGAACAGGTCATTTTTGGATATATGACTTCCGGGAGTTCTCACTGTGATGTTGCCAAGCAACAAGCATAAACTCCTGGAAGGCACTGTGCCCTGCCCAGAAATCGTTCCAGCATGTCACCCCCACCAAAACCACCATTTGTACAGTTTTTGCATGTTTGTTTTTTAGAGTGCGCACACATGAGAGTGGTGTTCGTTTTCTCATCTAACTCTTGAAGAGAAAGTGAAAAGACGTATTTCACAAAAAGGCTATTGCTTGTGTTGACATGGCAGAATGAAAGTGAACACAGTATCATAGTGACTAACTACCTTGGCTTGATTTAAAAACCTGGGGATTTGCACCTAGAGAGGCCCCTGATGACCCTCAGTGGTCAAAAGTACATGCAAAAAAATTCTTACTCTTTTTTTTTCATGTTCTGCAGAAATGCTGTGACAGTGAAAGATGAGTATTATAAATTATATTTTGCAACCACTGAAAGATAACAGAACACTACAGTTAGTATCAAGTGATGCTTGATGGTTTTTTTCTCCCTTTTATGGGGGCGTGTGTGTGAGTGTATGTGTGGGCCTGTGTGAATGTGTTGTGTCTATCTTCTCCTGGTCTGCTGGTGTAATAAATAGCAAGTGGGAGGGCTCTTTGGCAAGGCTGCAAGTTACTTTGCATAGGGCTGTGTGCCCAGCCCTGGAGCCATTAAGGGAATGGCTGTAACTGTCATGGAAAAACACCTGGATTATATAAGGACAAAATCCCCCCTTCATTCTGGGATAGGGGCCCTTTCTTTTAGCTCTTGAAAACACTGTCTATAATGTGATGATAATGTTCCAGTTGGCAAAATTAATCTCCATAGAACCATTTCATCTAAACAGTGGCCTCCATGCTGCAGAAATCCTTTACTCTATTTATCTAAATAACAGTTCTGGTGAGTGAAGAAAGTAACCTTGGAGATTAACAGGGATAAATCATCAGAACGCAATAAAGAAATTGTTATTTAGAAATACAACTTGTTATTCAGACATTAATCAGCAGTACATAAAAGAGCAAACTGGCTAAAATGTTCATGTGTGTTTGATGGAAACCACTCCAGGACAACACCTATAAAAAAGATACTGAATTCGAGTTCATTTAAAAGCTGAGCTGTCACTGTCAGAGCCCTGAAAATAAAATGCTTGTGCTTTTGTTTTTCAGAGCAACACATTTAAAAGTAGCTCTGCTCCTTTGCTCTACTTTAAATTATTCTTTCATTTCACAGACCTTGTGCACGCTTTCCATATTTGAAAATCTCATGAAGCACATGTGTGAAATGTTTGATTAGCCCGACAGCACATAATCCTGAGCAATCACTGCTCCATAGTGTAACTGCTGCTGCAGTAAATCCTGGGCTTCTTATTTGTTTAATGACTAATGATTATGTTATCGGTATGAGGAACAATAGAAGGCAGAATGTTGTTTCAGCGTTTGCAAGGCCATAGAAAGTCATATTCTTTGGAAAGGGTGGAGGGCTAACGTATATTCCCAGAATTTATGTAAAACCTTGTTTCGTAAAATGTGTAAAGAATTCAGAATGTTGATCATATGTCATTTTTACTCAAATGTACACCTGATTTTAAGTTAAGTAAAATCTAAATATGCAACTGACTGACAGAATATATGATTAATCCAAAGTGCATGATAAAATGCATTATGTTGTGTCATGTGTCATGCTGTCGTCACCACAGTAGGGGGCGTTGTCTTGGCGCTGTGCGGCTCCAGACTTCTCTTTCTCCTTAGCAGCTCTTTGACCGGATCTCTGACTCGAACACCTTGGTACGGTCTGGACCTGGCCAGTGCTGATGGTGGCGCTAGAAAGGCCGGAAACCAGAGAGAGAGAGAGAGAGAGAGAGAGAGAGAGAGATGGATACACATGACCTAATTTCCCTAGGTTGTCTTCAGGTTAAAACGTTTTATGTACAGAATTAATGAGTATTTAAATTGTTAGTTGGTTGCAATTTAACGTCCATGGAGGCTGCTGTATTGTGAACCAGAGCATGCATCAGAAGTAACAGTTTATTGTCTTTTCCAGGTAACAACACCATCATCAAGATTTTCTGTACTTTCACTGACAAATAGGTGCACTGGTGGCCGAAAGGTTTGAGGAGCGAGCTTGTGACTGGAACCCAACCGGCAGGATACCACCACTGAGGTTCTATTTACCCGAGCAGCTCAGGTGAGCTGCCCAGCTTGAACGTGATCAGGGCATTCCTGAAAAAGACATTCCTCCTTGAATAAATAAAGGTGAAAAAATATGAGGTTGGTTTCAGTGCAATGCTGACAGAGACTGCAGGCCAAACAGTCCAAATGTGCACAATGCAAGTATAAGCATGAGGAGAAATCTGACCTGACAAAGAGGGCCTCTTTTGAACTAACTCAGAGCAACAGTACTGTCCATGTGCAACTGCAGACAGGGCAGTCACGAGGTTACAAAGTTACAATAATTCCATTTTTCCTCCCAGCAATGAAGAAGTTTCAGATCTCGACAGAGATGGCCGCTTGGTCATACACTTCAAACTATGATGCTGCAGCCCCACCAGCTGTCATGAAGCCCGAACAGAGAAAAGGCCTACAGGTAACTGGTAAATGATTAGTTTTATTTTGCTATGACAACAGCTGGGAAAGTATTTGTGGTACCCAGCTAGTCCCCACCGGGATATAAACACATAATAAAACAACCAAACACACACACACCTTAAAGTGACAGATTACATAGCAATAAAAGGTTCAAAAGTTCAGTAATTTGACAGTGCTCTGCTCATACACCAACTACAGGTAACTATGAGACCCTCTAGCGTTTTAGTTTCTCTGAGGCCGAGCGCCCAAGGTGCATGTGAGCATCGTGAGGACCTCACTATACTCTGGTTGAATCCTTTAATTTCAGAAGACTCACTGATATGATAACATTTACATTTATTCAATTAGCTGACACTTTTACCCAAAGCGACTTATAATTGCTATATATGTCAGAGGTCGCACGCCTCTGGAGCAACGAGGGGTTAAGTGTCTTGCTCAGGGACACGTTGGTGTATCACAGTGGATTCGGACCCGGGTCTCTCACACCAAAGGCATGTGTCTTGTCCACTGCATCACCCCCATAAATTCAATCAACAATCTCTTTGAAAAATGAACTCATGTCTTGTTAGACCCCAGCCCAAAGTTAGACTACCAGTGTATCATTCTGGTTAATCTAAATGTGCCTTGGTGTTTGGTGAGATCACTGGTGGGAAATACCTATTTATGTGTTTATTTTGAATATTATATATTATTATTTTGAATCAAAACGATTAAAAACGCAATAATAAATAAATGAATATTGTTACAGGCAAAGAAAAACTTTTTTTTTTTTAACCTCTTGTCAATTTCCTCACATATTCGCCAACAGGAACTGACAAGCATCAGTCCTGGAGATTTCTCTTTTGGTGGAAGAGATTCCCTTGATCTTAACTCTAAGTGTGCGTTGCTGACTGTTGGAGAAGGATTGCGGGGGTGGTGGTGGCATACAGTTAAGCTAGCGGTAAGCCTGTACTGGCACAGTTAAGCTGGTACAAATGAAATTGCCTGTTCACACAGGCTATATGGTGTTTTTTTGACGCATGACATTGCAGATCTCAAGTTAAACAGTCTCATCCACCACCCCCTATTTTAGTTTTGGTTGGCATTTGGTTAGCAGGGCTTGGTTTTGTTAACTGACAAATGAACCAGCTGCTTAACAAGCAGCCACTGAGTAGTACACTATAACTACCTGCCTGCTTGAGAAAGCCCAAATAAACGCTACATGCACAGTCAGCCCAGCTGGTTCTTTCCCTGAGCCTCAACATAATTGCAGAAAATATTGGTAGTAGTGTATGGCCAAGATCCAAAAATAGTTTTGGTTCAATTTCAGTATGAAAGTCAACTGTTTGGCTGATAACATGCAAAATTTACCTAAACACAAAACAGGCAGTGTCAGGTTTTATCTCCCCAGATTTGTTTTTGCCAGTTAAAACATTCCTGAAAGGAGTCTGTGCCGGTGGACTGGAAACATTATAAAATTTATTTAAATCCTTAAATATTAAAAAAATATGAAAACCGTATTATCAGATAAAATACATCACAAATTTACCAAAACACCCGCACGTTGCTTTCTTTTTTTGGGTAGACCTCAGCAGCTTAGAACTGAAAAGAAAAACTGCCACACATCTTTTTAGCAATGTCTCATTTTTTCCATTAGCAAACATTTCCTGGATAAAGACAGAAATACATTCTGTATTAAAATGTATTCTCTCTCTTTCCCACTTAAGCCTCAACTTTTCCTGCTCAGAATTTCCTTCCAGTTACCAGCCTGCTACTTTCACCTTTTATCCCAGGACCGTTGTTCCTATCACTCCAAGTAACATAGGAGGGAGATCTGTGGTCTAGACTGCTGTTACTGCCCTCCACTTAACCTATCTTGTTAGGCTGAGGGTGTCCCGACAGTATCTACTCTAGATTCATATCTGCAGCTGATTGATCTGCTTTGTGAGTCAGACAAGTTAAAAAGCCCTCTCCAGACAAACACAACAGAATGACAATGTGCCATGCACAGACAGATCCATGATGCTAAACAGAGACATGGCCTGGAAACGCAATTGACAGTTTGCTAAGCCCTGCCCCCCTATTTTAATGTTTCTGTGCCTCTTTCTTGTACTAGCATTATGCTGGCACATTAATTGCTCAAAATTCCAAGCACCTTAAAGAAACAATGGGTCTCTGATTTCAGACAGCGGTAGACAAAAGCAGGCATGAGTGGCCAGAATGACGCCTATGAACAGAGCATTTCATCAATGTAGCTAGAATTAAGTTAATGTTAGCCCCATGACTTCACTGAAAACACATTCTCCAGGTGACTTTTTCCCTGAAGGCCACATACATGTTTTTTTGTTAAAAGACTGAGGCTACAGCTAACAGGTGCCAGGCAAAAGGTCAGCATCCTCACCAGGTGATGATCCATGTAGAAGACAAGGAATAAGGAAACGACATTTTTCTTCTATAGCAGCACAGAGCTAGTTAATCCCAGGATTAAAAGTATGTTAGAAAACGTCCCTAAATTCTATGAAAGCTCACAGTTTGCCTAAATCCGGATATAGTAGCATCCAGGACCACTTCTCACTCAGTAGGGGAATAAAATTTAATGCTCAAACAGATAAACACAGCTTTTTCTATTCATTATAAGCTTTTGTCCACGTCACGTTTTTGGTCACGGAAAGGCAAAAGGCTAGTTACAGTTGCTAAGCCATAATTGCACAATCCCAAAAATCTACTCAGTCTGTGTCTGGTAAATAAAATATTTCTGTCTACAAGAAAATCCTTCTTCTCAGTTTAAGGGAATTGGCCAGTATGCAGAAAGGTTTTCACATCATGGTTCAGATCAAATACTCACTAACTGTAGAAGTGCTGTACTGTTGCGCAACTCTAGCGTTGCAGGAGGTAGTGCGGTGGTCAAACAGCCAACAGTAATGAAATGTTTGACAATATTCCTTCAAAAAGACATGATCAGTATGCTGCCAACAGCGGTGTGGTGCCTATTACGGCAAGTGATTTACAACAGTAATAGTACGCTCGTGGTGCTTTGAATGAGCTCAGTTACATACTTTGTAATTCATCATTTAAACTGAAAGGTTCAGTGAAGCTGATGACAAGAAACTCTAAATTTTGTTCATCCTGCTAACACATTTGTAGGCAGCCTGGGGTCAAGAAAAAGACTACAGATTTTTTGTTTTATTGGAGATGTAAGATAACTGCGGGGTTTTTTTCCTCTTTTTTTCCTCTTGTCTAAAGTTGGTTTACAAAGACGGCTTACTACTGAAGATATGTGGATAAAAAAACATCTAGTTATCTGTCTATGTGCAGGAAGCTTTGTCCCAAAAAACACACAGGAATCAATGGCCCAAATGCAAACTTAAAATACATGCTAGAGTAGGGCCATTTGAACTGAAAGTCAAATAAACAGAAGATGTTGTTGTCCTTCATTTCTTTCTGTTTCAAACAATCACACATGAACACACACAGACAGACAAACAATCCATGGCACATGCACACGGACTCAACCAACAAAAAAGAGGAAGCTCCACAGCTGTGCAGTATTTTACTGCGGCGGAGGCATGCAACCATTTTGCATATCAAGATTACAACCCAATAGCAACACACAGCCAACTTCCAAATGACCACCTTCCTCTTTCCAAAAGACTCCAACACAACAGCTCCAACACTCATCCTGACGCAGTTCTGTGTGTTGATGTACTGTTATTTCCTTCTGTTCAAAGTTTTCCAAAAAACTCCAAACTCCTGACACCACCCTCTGTGTCACTGTTCTAAATGACATGATGTACGTTATGGGGGGAGGGGGACAACTCAACTTAGTACTCGACATAGCCGTCCATTAATTTGGGCTTTACATTTCTGATTAGCAAATAGTCAAATTAATTATGACTGGCCCAAAATGCAACCGTGGAAATTCAAACAAGTTCAGCCAACTCAAATTGTCTCTGTCACAATATTCATCGGATTATTGTTCTGAAAGCGACACGGCAAAAAAAAGGAACATTTACGCTTCAAAAAGGTTTTATGTCGTACTGGGTTGCACTGTGGTGAACATGACATTATATTCATATTATTGTGTTTGCTTCCTCTAAGTGACACGAAATGTAATGTGCAAAAAGGTGAAACCCTTATCTGGACAACTGTTTTAACTATTTTAAAAAACATTCTGCTGCTTTTTCACCGTTGTCAATAAAATAGAAGCAGATTCAAAATTATTATTCAAATCATTAGATTATACAATAATATAGGACAGTTACTGTGAATCGTGTAAATGAAAGAGCAAAAGTGTGATGTACTTACATTTCTCCCAGTGCATACTGTTTATCTGGATTATATCATATAACTAAACAGACGAAAATCAAAGTGGCGGGGTGACTGACGCTCTTTATAACAGCCTGAAGATGGCTAACATGCCCCCCTGGGATTTCACAGCTTCTCTAACCACAAATCTCCCTCATGCATGTAGTTTCAGTGTTGAGACTATTTAAGTTGAATCATAACTACAAGAAATAAAACTTATTTAAAAGGGAAACAAAAAGGCCTCTAAAATGAAACAGAAATGGAGACGACCCGTACATTAAGGAGAATGGCACGAATGCATTCAAATGCATAACGGACAAATCTATCACATAGACAATCTATAAAATCAATTAAAATACCACTTTGTAAATCATGTTTTTGTCTTGTCTGAAAGGCACACCACACACAACACTTTGTGTCTAATTTTTCTTGAAGTGCATCCAACTACAGAATAAAAGCTGGTAAAATTAAACACACTTTAATTTTCATTTACTTCAAAACGTATATGATTATGATTTTGTTTCAAATTAAAAGGAATCCACCAACATTTTGGGAAATACTGCTTGCTTTCTAGTGTGAGTGGGTTTTTTTTTGTGCGACCTCTTCAGGGTGTACCCAGCCTCTCACCTGATGCCAGTTGGGGTCGGCTCCAGCCCCCCCATTACCCTGTACACAGGATAAGTGGTTGATGGATGGATGGATGGATGGATGGATGTATGGATGGATGGATGGATGGATGGATGGATGGATGGATGGATGGATGGATGGATGGATGGATGGATGGATGGACAGATGGATGGATGGATGGACTACTTGCTTTCTTTCCGAGAGTGAGGTTTGAAGATCACTATCAATTAGCTCCCATTTGGAAATGTAAAACGTTTTAGAGGGAGTTACATGCAGGGACAATTCCCTAAACAACAGCCATGTGCAGTCCACTTCCTGAAGTCTTGTTGACAGGTTTGGAGCCAGTGCACTTGTGTCGGGACCTTAGCTGGCAACCTACGATATAGTCAGACATGCTGCATAGAAGTGCTGAGTGGATTGATAAACTGTTGTTTGTCAAGAAATAGTTCTCCCTAGACTTTTGCTTTGGCGGAGCTAGGCTGTTTCCCCCTTTTTCCAGTCTTCATGCTAGGTAAGGCTAAATATGTCCCACCCCCCTGCATTTAATAGACATGAGATTTGGATCAAGCTTCTTGTCTTACTCCTGTAAAGAAAGTCCGCTTCTGAGCCATTTAAAGTAGTTCAAAAGGTTGCTAATGTGTTGCTACATGTAATGTCAAAGACTCCAATCAGGTGTCCTGATACTCCTGCGAGGAATGAAAATATAAGTCGGGGCTTGTTCAGAAAGCACCTTCTTGAAATGAATCCTACATTATTAGGAGCTAATATGGAAGTGATATGAGCCATACAGCTGGATCTGTCTGGCTGCCATAAACACAAAGGTTTCTCAACACTGACCTGTTTAGACATGTGAGAAGAAAATTAATCCAGCATGCAGTGCTGCGTAATCAGAAGATGTCGATAAGAAACAACAGGCTTTAAATTAAGCAAAATATCTCAGCTGGAAAGATAGAAGCAAGTCAACATGTTGATGTGGTGTTTTCCTTAACTACCCGCTAAGCCCGTTTGAGCCTGGCTGAAGTTTGGTTATGTCTAGGCATAGCAGAGATAACTGGTCAGACAGATGCAGACACACTGGCTCCCACTACAGTGGTTCTCAAGCTGGAGCTCATACACAGCGTCACAGTCTGTGCTGAACTTGTACTCAATGCAGGTATTTAGTCAGTGGTCCTTGTGCATTAAACCATAGTTGGTTTCACTCTCAATCATGGCTAAAATACTCTGCAAAACAAGATGCATGCTTTTTACTTGCACCACCAATGACAAAGTTGTGTTCACAAAATGAGGCTTCACCGATTGGAAAAGTACATTAGAAAAGGACAGGGGAGTCAACTAGCATGCACATGGCCACTGCCAGGACCAAACCAGAGTAACTAACCTTTACTGTGATGTGAAAAATGTGAAATGAAAAAGGTGAAAGGATGACAAAAATGTATAGTGAGGACAAAATAAAGTATAAAATGTGAAAAGTTCACAGTAAATTTATATTGTAATTAAATTTCAGGATTATTTAAGTTCATATGAAGTTGCTGACCTTTTGCTGTATCTTAGATTTAGATTGGATGGCTGAAAGGAGATAAAATAAACTCACATTTAATGAAAACAAATGTGGGGTAGTGTTTTATTCAATGTTATTGTTATAGCATTTTAAAAAATCTACATACAGTCTGTGCATTTAAACAATAAAAATAAATCTTCTCCAGGTCACAGCACAGGTAAAGAGGGAAAAACAACCACGTGTGTTCATGTGCACACACATTAAATCACATAGATAAAACAAGTGCATTTTGTCACAACCTGCCCCCCTGACATTTTTTACCACACCCCCAGGACAGACAGGCTAAATCCAGTTTTCACTACTGTGACAATCTACCTTTCCCCAATGAAAGCTTTAACTTTGTTTGTGCAGCAAAATCATTATCAAGTTTCTGTTGTAGTTGATGTATGATCATTGTTGATGTGTGACCCTCCAACATCTGTGCAGCCGATCCTCCCCCATCACTCCCCCTGTGCAGAAGCCGATAATTCTTTTCCCAGGAAAAACAGTGAGTCGAAAGGCAATCTGAGATGTTTCCCTCCAAATGCACAGGCTGGTACAACCGGCTGGGCATCGTGCCAAGGGTCTCATTTATTTGCAGCAATTATGTTTATATCTCAGAACAACTGTGGTAACATAAATCTACACACACAGCAATGGCATGCAAAGCACTTTCAATCTAGAATGCTTTGCTTGAACATTATTTTATAATTATGTTATATATTATATAATATTTTCTGGTGCTGGAAAGCCAAAAGATTACAGTTTTTCTCAATTGGTTAAACACTATAAGCAAAACCATAACTCCGTTTTTTTCAAAAAGCACACTCATTTTTCTAAACTCTACACACAAATCCTTTCATTTCTCATTGCCTACACCATTTGGTCATAGAGGAAACACAAACATTCAATATTGTTCACTCAAGTCAGCACAGGTTAAGCTCAATTAGCACACAGCCACGCAGGTGGAAACACAAACAGTCAAATTGATAACACACCAATCAGAAGTTTCAATAGAAAGATAAAAGGGCCAGAGTCAGTTTTGGAACAATGGTTCTAGAAAAATGTGAAGGAAGAGGTAGAGGACACCAGAGAGGAGGAGGAGGAGGAGAAGAAAGAGCAGTATGGAAACGAGGAAGAGGTGAAGGAAAAGGAACAGTAGGAGTTAGATGAGGAGATGGGAAGGGAGGAAGATGAGGAGGTGGGTCAGGAGTAGGGCGGAGGACGAGGAAGGAGGAGTAGTAAGGACATGGAGGTAGAGTGAGGAGGAGTAGGGTGGAGAAGGAGGTGGAGGACAATTCCAAAGACAGGACGCTGGAGCAGAGTAATTTCAAAAAACATGTGCAAATGGTTGCGTTTGTTTTTTCTATTGTTGTGTTCATCATGAGAAAAGGTTTCTGAGGGGGAGAACCACAAGCAACATTACTAATAACCAGTTTTTGTTTTGAATTTATTTGTGTAAAACTGTGTTGTAGTGTGTGTGTTGTGTCTGAGGGCAAAGTTTGTTTTAGCAAGATTAAATGGTTTTGAGGGGAGAGTTTCATTTTGACTTGAAAATAGGACGTTTGGGGGAATTGGGTGAGAAGTTGTAGATTTGTGTTTAGAGTTTTGAGAAAAAGAGGCAAAATTTCAAGAAATGTGTCGAACCGATCGAGAAAATCTGTAAGATATTATCTATAAATGTAGCAGGTGATTATTCTGGTTGTGTTAATAGAATAACATCACAATCCGACTTTATCAATTTGAGAGATTCATGTTAAAATCATCATAGAGAGTTTTCTGAGATAATCCAGGGCAGTCAGTACAACTGGCAAAGTTTGATGGCTTGCAGAGGCAACCAGTTTTTATATGATTCATTTTAAGTGTCTTTCTCAACATGTCTATGTGAAACGGACAGTTTGCCTAATTCCCACACACTGTTTGAAAGCTGTTTGAGGCAGGTGCCAATTAAAGGTTAAAAAAAAATTTTAAAAATCCTGCAGAGTGTGTTTAGAACGAGTATGGTTCTGATACAGCAGGCCGTTGTTGTGCTCTCAGTCATCTCATTGTGGTTAACTTCCTCATTTGGAGACTTGAAAGACAACTAGCAGATGAAAGTTTTTACCGCGGCATAAAAAAATGTGTTGACAAGATTGATATCACATGTTTATTAGTCAGTACAAGACAAAATATTAGGGGTAAACCAGAATGGGATATGGAAGTCTAACAGCTGACACCTTTAAATTTGAATAACTGTGGGTCAAAAAAAAAAAACAACAAAGATACATTTCATTATGCTTTTAATGAGGGTGGAAACAAAGTCTCTCAAATACACAGACCACCATGTTATAGTCTGGTTAAACTATGTAACCTGCGAAGACTGATTTTTATGAGCGGCCACTGAGCTTTAAGTGACAGATAATGGGGTGGTTTTCAGTTCAAACAGTGACATGTCACTGCCTTAGGTCAAATATGTCTTGCTGGGATCAAAGTCAGGCAAACAAAACAGTTCAGTTGACAGGTTGCAACTGTGCAGCAAGGTTGCACTTTCCTTCTCTTTGAGCACATAAAGAAGCTCTGCAGGATGTTTACGCTTCATTTAAGAGTGACAACTAAGTTGATTGTAAAATTATTGTCAGCACATCTCTCTCTGCATCCATTACTCAAGAAAAAAAACCATCTTCAAATCAGCATAGCAAACAGCTGCAAAAATCTGCGGACTAAATACAATCTTGGGCTAATGTCGAGCCGAAACTGGCCTGGGTTGGTCTATGTAGTGGTGCAGAAGGGAAACACCTGCATGTACTTCAAGGTTCACTGACCAGCAACGCACAAAAACCACAAGCAGAAACTCAGACACGTCTGCATGTTTCATTGCCGAAATGAATGCTTTGCTTGCTTTTCCCCGCTTATTTAGATGTCTTTTGTTTGGTGGGAATTAAAAATATAGCTCCTACTTCGTCAGTGACAAACAGTTTCAACTAGCTTTGGTGGAATGAAGCCCATTTTTCTATCTTTAAATTGCCGTCCACAGTCACTGACGATAAGAAAGCAAACAGCTGCCAGTAGAGATACAAAGAAATAGTTTGTGGATATTTGCTACACATTTAAATCATGGAGGTTTGTATAAGCGCTAAATACATTTTTACCCTTTTACCACAAATGACAGGGGGCTTACCTAGGTTAACTCCCTTCACTACATCCCTAACGCCGCCCTTCATGCTGTCCTACGCATCTTCGTAAGTCTCTAAGCAATGAAAGATGCAGAGCAGAGAAAACTTACATCTTAAATCTTCACACCTCGCTTCCTGGCAGCTCCAACTTGTACGTTACTCCACTATGTGACTAGACTTTTGTGCGCTGCTGGATTTTGAATGTGTGCAGTGAGTGATGCAAAGTGTGGCTTCTAGATAGCTGATGCAAAGAGGTTTTCAAAAGAGGGGAGAACTCGTGCTTGTGATTGTTCCTGATGGGGCATTCGCTCAGGCACATTGGCGTTCAAATAACCGTAGTGTGGATGTGCTTCAGCAGTATGTGTGACTAGCCTCAGAGAGTGTGTGAAGAGAGAGAGAGAGAGAGAGAGAGGGAGGGAGAGAGAAAGCTGAAAAAAGTGAGCGATAGATGGAGCCATCTGTCCATGAAGGCAACAGTTATTTCTCATTGTGAGTCTCATTTGTCAGTTTAGCCTGTGGGCTGGATTTCGGCCCTGATCATATCAGTACACTTCAGTACATAAATTCAGTACACTTTAAGGACATGTGCTGCTATCTCCATCAGTGGCTTGAACTTCACTACTACTGACCCACTCCACTCCCCCTCTCATGTCAGCTGCAGGTGCCCACAAGACACTGAGGATCCTTAACACAACTTACACTAACTACTTGACTGTGAAAAGGGGGTGACTCATCTCTTTGGGTGTGAATTCAGTTTCAACACATCTGCCATTCATAACAGTGTTCATGCTTCAGGTTCTTTATAAAAGACTAAGTCAACATTTCTGTGAACACGAGTTTAAAAACAAAGATGAATGTTAAATACACACGAGCATGCAAATCTGCTCCCCGTTATCTCAAAACACACACACACACACACACACACACACACACACACACACACACAGTCTTTTCATATGAAAAGCCCTCAGTAAGATTTTAAAGTAAGCTGTAAGTACTTTTTGATTAAAAACAAAGATGAATGTTAAATACACACAAGCATGCAAATCTGCTCCCCGTTATTTCAAAACACACACACACTGGGGCGCTGCTAAGGATTTTGGGCCCCATGAAAAGAATTTTGACAGGGCCCCCAACACAGCTGAGACTTTTTTCCTATTAATTTACATAAAATCATGCGCTTTTATGGTATTTTGACTATCATTCTCACATATTTAGGTCAATCAGACAATTGAACTCCATCCCATGTCCACACCTGTAATTTGTCCTCTGTAATACTGCACTACTTCAGTACTGTATAATGTATATACTGTGCATAGCTGTACATGGGTCATATATAGTGTATTCACATATATTTATATTTGTATGTATGTATTGTACATATTTGTACTGTACAATGTCAATGACAATAAAGTTAATCTAATCTAACCTAATATTTTTAACATGACAGTTGAAATGTAACGGAAACACTGAGCACTCTTAATACAATGAAATGTATTTATATTTATTTGCTTCAACACTGATACTGAAATTTCAAAATAAAACAGGAATTACAATCTGTGGTGAAAAAAAAATCTCAGCAAGTAAACACCACCATAAAACAAAATGGCCATATAAAATTTCTAATAATTTAAGCAGAACTTGGATTTACTATATATAATACATCAAATGAACCAGCAGCAGCAACTGGTTCTGTTTGGAACGAGGCATGATTTTGACATAGTGCGTTTGACTGCTTTGAACGTTTAACTAAAACTGTGTATTGTTATTTTTTCCAGCGTTTTCTTGACCTAACATGGGGAGAAAATTGAGTTCCCTTATCATGCACTTTTAACACTAGAACGGCCACCAGCAGTCATTTTAACCGCAACATTCAAACGTATGGTAATTATATTTAACACTAGAACGAACAAGGCATCATTTTGACCATTTTGAAATTTGCATAGTCAATAACTTTGTCTAAATAAATCACAAAGCCTTGCTGCTCCCTGACTTTTCCTAAAACTAAACAAAGGTTTTACATTTATCTAACGCTTTTATCCAAAGTGACTTACAATTGCTACACATGTCAGAGGTCACACGCCTCTGGAGCAAGTAGGGGTTAAGTGTCTTACTGAGGGACACAGTGGGGGTTGAACCCGGGTCTCTCACACCAAAGGCGGGCATCTTAACCATTGCGCAACCCCACTCCACTACGTGCAGCTTGACTTCACTTATAGCGCCGGCAGAATATCACCGATGCCGACACCGGCTGCATGTGAGGCAAAGCCGTGCACCTGCTGCACCCTGCTCTATCGAAACGTGCTAACTTGCCGAAAAATGCTACCGTAGAGACCTGGGGCCTCATGTACAAAGCGTGCGTACGCACAGAAAAGTGTTGTAGGCTACGATCATTGTCCCGGGCGGTCCTGAGGCATTTTCACTTCCTCTTCTGTCAAATTGATATTCTGCCGGCGCTATAAGTGAAGTCAAGCTGCTTGTGTTGCCTGGATACAATTTGGGCGGACTGAACCATTTTATGATAATCGAGAGGGGGAGAGGGGCCCACGGACGTTAGTGTTTCCTAAACAAATAAATTTTTTTGACACCAGGAAACAGCAGACAGAATAATTTTAAGTTAATAATTTTTACCATCAAATATATTTTTTTAGCACCACAATTTTATTGGGGGCTTCTCTGGGCCCCCTCTTAGTCATGGGCCCCGAGAATCGTCATCCTTTACCCCCCCTTTACGGCGCCACACACACACACACACACACACACACACACACAGTCTTTTCATATGAAAAGCCCTCAGTAAGATTTTAAAGTAAGCTGTAAATACTTTTTGATTAAAAACAAAGATGAATGTTAAATACACACAAGCATGCAAATCTGCTCCCCGTTATCTCAAAACACACACACACACACACACACACACATACCAGTGTGTGGTATATCCAGCATGGCCTGTCAGGACTGTGAGAGGTCAGACAGTAAGGTCTTAAAAAAGCTTGGGCTTAAAGTAAGCTGTAAATACTTTTTGATTAACTGTGACAATAATAACCTTCTAGCTGTTATGTTACAATTTATCCCCCATAGGCTCACATTCCATTTCTAATTATATAATGACATGTTTTAAAAATGACCACTCAGAGAAGACAAAAGGCAGAGCTTAATACAGTCAATAAACATGTCAAGTCAGATGTCATCTGTGTATGCAAAAGAAGAGAAGCTGCCTAAGGCCTGTTGTAGAGGACACTGCAGTGCACATACATTCCTCTAGAGGTCCCCATGTCTTGCCGTATTGTCACTAGTGTCAAAGAAACGTCTGATATGTCGGCAGCAGTAGCTATGACTATTCAGGTACAAATCCATTCAGTTGTGTATCTCTGTGGAGGGTAGGTTGTACTTGAAAAGAGAAAAGAATGATAAATGAGGCAGGGGGAGACGATGCAGACACAGCTGGTAGGCAAACAATTCATTACAGTTTTTTTTTCAATTGCTAACATGCAATGGTCAAAACTGAAGCCACTTTTTCAAAACTCTTCACACAGTCTGTATCACCAACACGCATGTTGGCCAAACAGTTAATCTCACCTCCAAAAGTCACTCAAACCATCAAAACACTTCATTCAAGTCTCAAAATAAACTCCTTCAACCAAAACACTTGCAACAATTCTCACTCAGAAAGGAAGCGCCGTCACTCATAACACACTGACCTACAAAACACTAACAAAAGGGAGCGTTACGTAAATTTGATGAACTTTTGTCTTTGAAATGTGGCTGACTTTTTTCATATAAATCAGCATTTCATCATAGAACACAGTTGTTCTCTGTCACTCACATTTCGTAGATCAGAATTGGAATTCTACTTGTTCAACCTCCCCATCATCGAGTCACTTGTGCACATCTCTCAGTCTTTTGTGAAATTGCAAATTGCAAATGCTTTGATGCATTTATGCAAATTATTATGTACATGTTGATCACAATGTATTATGCTGGTTCTCTGTTGAATAGTCTTATTCCCATGTTCATTATCTGCAAAGCATTTTTTTCTACATGTCTATTAGAGGGTTTTTTTTTAAGTAAACTGATAAATTGATATCTGTTGTGCTGTGACTGCAGTAAGAATCTGTGGCCCAATAGATAGGAATGTCAACCTGAGGGGGTGTTTCCATGTTTCCGTTTCTAATTTTGTATTTGTTTCCTTTATGCTATGCAGTGCTGTAAAAAAATCTCATTTATTTTCTGCATCATAATGACATGTTCGGTCAACAAGTTACAGCGCATACAGTAACTGCAAGTCCTATCCCAAACCCTTGCAATGTATAACTCTGTACTGTTGAAATTAATCTATGTAATACAGAAAAAGTGCAGTCTTGTGCATTTTCAATCATTGTCATCCAAACCTTAGCCGTTGTTTACAAATACAAATAGTTTTGCAAATGTTAAGGATGATTCTAGAAATGTGACTAAGAGAAACTGTAAGAATGATATATTTTCACTTTATTGACTGTACAATGGTATACAGTATGTAACAGGAATGAATCAGACATGCAGAAATTTCATTCAATATCCTATAAAGTTCCTGAAATTTTAGTGCTGCAATACAGTTTTTCTCAGTTGTTTACACATTAAAATTGGTACCTGAGACACAGTGACCACAGCCTGTAATTGACGCGCATATTTTTCTTTATGCCCATGGATGTAAACATAAAATGTAAATAAATGTTGCTGCAAAGATTTCCTATATATACAGTGAGGAAAAGAAGTATTTGAACACCCTGCTATTTTGCAGGTTCTCCCACTTAGAAATCATGGAGGGGTCTGAAATTGTCATCGTAGGTGCATGTCCACTGTGAGGGACATAATCTAAAAAAAAAAAACAGAAATCACAATGTATGATTTTTTTAACTATTTATTTGTATGATACAGCTGCAAATAAGTATTTGAACACCTGTCTATCAGCTAGAATTTTGACCCTCAAAGACCTGTTAGTCTGCCTTCAAAATGTCCACCTCCACTCCATTTATTATCCTAAATTAGATGCACCTGTTTGAGGTCGTTAGCTGCATAAAGACACCTGTCCACCCCATACAATCAGTAAGAATCCAACTACTAACATGGCCAAGACCAAGCTTCAGCTTGGTGAAAAAAGGTCCACGGTTGGAGCAATCATTAGAAAATGGAAGAAGCTAAACATGACTGTCAATCTCCCTCGGACTGGGGCTCCTCATGACAATGACCTGAAGCACACAGCCAGGATAACCAAGGAGTGGCCCTGCAAGAAGCATATCAAGGTTCTGGCGTGGCCTAGCCAGTCTCCAGACCTAAACCCAATAGAGAATCTTTGGAGGGAGCTCAAACTCCGTGTTTCTCAGCGACAGCCCAGAAACCTGACTGATCTAGAGAAGATCTGTGTGGAGGAGTGGGCCAAAATCCCTCCTGCAGTGTGTGCAAACCTGGTGAAAAACTACAGGAAACGCTTGACCTCTGTAATTGCAAACAAAGGCTACTGTACCAAATATTAACATTGATTTTCTCAGGTGTTCAAATACTTATTTGCAGCTGTATCATACAATTAAATAGTTAAAAAATCATACATTGTGATTTCTGGATTTTTTTTTTTTTTGATTATGTCTGTCACAGTGGACATGCACCTACGATGACAATTTCAGACCCCTCCATGATTTCTAAGTGGGAGAACTTGCAAAATAGCAGAGTGTTCAAATACTTATTTTCCTCACCGTATCTGTTCAGTTACTGCAGAAATAATTTGCCATCTTTCTGCTTGCAATGTGTTTTTAACAGTTTTGGACACAGTGTGTTAGCATCTGAAAAATGTGCTACAGCGTTTTGCAGGTGGTGAAGTAGTAATTCAATTCAATTTTATTTATATAGCGCCAAATCACAACAACAGTTATCTCACAGCGCTTTTCATAAAGAGCAGGTCTAGACCATATTCTAAAGTTATTTACAGAAGCCCAACAATTCCCACCAAGAGCAAGCACTAGGCGACACAGTCAAGGAAAAACTTCCTTTTAAGAGGCAGAAGCCTCGAGCAGAACCATGGCTCAGGGTGGGCGGCCATCTGCCTCGACCGGTTGGGGTGAGGGGGAGAGAGAGAGAGAGCAAGAGAGAGAGAGCAGAGGGAGGCAACCTACACAGTATACACATAGAGGTACAGACAATAAAGGTGATGGTGCTATAGACTGAATGAAAAATGGTACAGATATTTATAGTAATGTTAATGATAATAATAATAACAGTAATAATAGCAATAGGACTAGTAATAGCAATTGCAACTGTAGAAGAGGGCGTCGAGCAGGAACACGGGGCAGCAGGAGACTCCCAACCACAGATCCAGACTCCACAGCTCCAGAGCCAGCAACACCCGCAGGAAGCTGACAGGAGGGGAAGCACACGACCACGGAGAGAGAGAAAAAATCGAGTTAGTAACATGCATTAATGGGATGAGGTTGCACTCAGAGAGAAAGAGAGAAGAGGAGAGAGGAGCTCAGTGCATCATGGGAAATCCCCGGCAGTCTAGCCTATAGCAGCATAATTAAGGGATGGTTCAGGACTCACCTGAGCCAGCCCTAACTATAAGCTTTATCAAAAGGAAAGTCTTAAGCCTACTCTTAAATGTAGAGACGGTGTCTGCCTCCCGAACCCAAACTGGAACCTGGTTCCACAGGAGAGGAGCCTGATAGCTGAACGCTCTGGCTCCCATTCTACTTTTGGAGACTCTAGGAACCACAAGTAATCCTGCATTCTGGGAGCGCAGTGTTCTGGTGGGGTAGTAAGGTACTATGAGCTCTTTAAGATAAGATGGTGCCTGACCATTAAGAGCTTTGTATGTGAGAAGAAGGTTTTTAAATTCTATTCTGGATTTTACAGGAAGCCAATGCAGAGAAGCTAAGACAGGAGAGATATGATCTCTTTTATTGGTTCCTGTCAGAACACGTGCTGCAGCATTCTGGATCAGCTGAAGAGTCTTAATGGACTTTTTCGAAGAGCCTGATAATAAGGAATTGCAGTAATCCAGTCTAGAAGTAACAAATGCATGGACTAGTTTTTCTGCATCATTTTTAGACAGGATATTCCTGATTTTTGCAATATTACGTAGGTGAAAAAAGGCGGTCCTTGAAATTTGCTTAATGTGACAGTTAAACAACATGTCCTGGTCAAAGATAACTCCAAGATTTCTCACAGTGGTGCTGGAGGCCAGGGCGATGCCATCCAGGGAAACTATATCTTTAGATAATGCGTCACGGAGGTGCTTAGGGCCTAGAACAATAACTTCAGTTTTATCTGAGTTTAACATTAGAAAATTGCAGGTCATCCAGGTTTTAACATCCTGAAGACACATTTGAAGCTTAGCTAACTGATGAGTTTCATCTGGCTTGATCGATAGATATAACTGAGTATCATCTGCATAACAAAGAAAGTTTATTGAGTGTTTCCTGATAATATTGCCTAAAGGAAGCATATATAAAGTGAAGAGGAGTGGTCCGAGCACAGATCCTTGTGGAACTCCATGACTAACTTTGGTATGCATGGAGGACTCATCGTTAACATGTACAAACTGAAATCGATCTGATAAATAGGACTTAAACCAGCTTAGAGCGGTTCCTTTAATGCCAATGAAATGTTCCAGTCTCTGTAATAGGATCTGATGGTCAATGGTATCAAATGCAGCACTAAGATCTAGTAAAACCAATACAGAGACAAGTCCTTTGTCTGATGCAGTTAGGAGGTCATTAGTAATTTTCACCAGTGCTGTCTCTGTGCTATGGTGAGCTCTAAATCCTGACTGAAAATCCTCAAATAAACTATTGCTATGTAGAAAGTCACACAGCTGTTTGGGGACTGCTTTCTCCAGGACCTTAGAGATAAATGGAAGGTTAGATATAGGTCTATAGTTGGCTAAAACGTCTGGATCCAGGTTGGGCTTTTTCAGAAGAGGTTTAATTACAGCTACTTTAAAGTACTGTGGCACGTAGCCTGTTGATAAAGACAAATTGATCACATCCAGCAGAGAAGTGCCAACCAAGGGCAAAACTTCTTTAAGCAGCCTAGTCGGGATGGGGTCTAAGAGGCAGGTAGATGGTTTAGATGAAGAAATTATTGAAGTTAGTTGATAAAGATTGAGGGAAGCAAAGCAGTCTAAACATATAATTGGTTTTACAGCTGTTTCTAAAGTTCCTGAGTATAGAGTTAAGTCGGTGCCAGTTGAGGGCAGGTCTTGGTGGATTTTGTTTCTAATAGCTAGGATTTTTTCATTAAAGAAGCTCATGAAGTCGTAACTACTGAGAGCTATGGGAATACTTTGCTCAATAGAGCTGTGACTCTCTGTCAGCCTGGCTACAGTGCTGAAAAGAAACCTGGGGTTGTTCCTATTTTCCTCTATTAATGACGAGTAGTACGCTGCTTTGGCATTACGGAGGGCCTTCCTATAAGTTTTAAGACTATCTTGCCAAATTAAACGAGAATTTTCCAGTTTGGTGGAACGCCAATTCCTCTCGAGTTTCTGTGATATTTGCTTTAATTTGCGAGTTTCAGTATTATACCATGGAGCTAACCGTCTTTGTTTTAGTATTTTCTTTTGTAGAGGGGCTACAGAGTCAAGTGTTGTTCGCAGCGAGCCTGCAGCACTATCAACAAGATGATCAACTTGGGAGGGACTGAAATTCCGCGTAAGAGTCCTCTGTTAATTTGATATCTGATAGTGAATTTAGAGCCGATGGGATCGCATCCTTAAATTTAGCTATATCGCTATCAGACAGACATCTTGTATAGAAATTTTTGCCCAATGGAGGGTAGTTCAGCAGTACAAGCTCAAAAGTTATCAAACAATGATCAGATGAAGAGGGATTCTGTGGGAACACTATTAAATGTTCAATTTCAATACCATATACCAGAACAAGGTCGAGGGTGTGATTAAAACAGTGAGTCGGTTCATGAACACTCTGAGAGAAGCCAATTGAATCTAATAGAGAAAAGAGTTGATGGATTTTGGAGAAAGTGGTCACTGAGTGCTTTTTGTCTTATGTTTTGATAATGTGACTTCAGGTTTGACCAGTGCAGGTTAGAAATTGAAAAAAAAGAAACCTAACACAGCACAGACAGGTGATATCTCAAAATGTAAATGTTGAGACGGAAAAGTAGAATTTTCTTTTAAGCTATCGATGTCATCATTCAGGGCTTGCAACTTTGGGCAAGAACGAACGGAAGACAAAAACACCACCTTCAATATATTTCGATAAAGATAATAACACAGAAGAATAGAACAATATACAGTGCCCTCCACAATTATTGGCACCCCTGTTTAAGATGTGGTCGAGGACTTCTAAAAATTCTCCTTTTTCTCCCAATCGAAAACCTGTGGGGCGAGCTAAAGAGGAGAGTGCATAAGAGAGGACCCAGGACACTGGATGATCTAGAAAGATTGTGCAAAGAAGAATGGTCAAAGATCCCTCTCTCTGTGTTCTCCAATCTTGTGAAATGTTATAGGAGGAGATTAAGTGCTGTCTTGTTCGCAAAAGGGGGTTGTACAAAGTATTAACATCAGGGGTGCCAATAATTGATTTCACGTTTTTTTTTTTCTAAATGTGTGATTTTATTTTTACCACCAAAGTAATGTACTTAAATAAAAGGTTGGATTTTTCTCTTTTTTTGCATTTGGGTTCTATGTTGTTTTTAAAAAAAAGGAGAATTTTTAGAAGTCCTCGACCACATCTTAAACAGGGGTGCCAATAATTGTGGAGGGCACTGTAGCTACAGCAGTGTTTACCTGTCTGAATTTAATGAGGGCAAATACCAGTAAACTAAGTCAAACTACAAACACGACTGCAAATAAATGATGATGTTTTGTGCCCGTTGGATGTGTAAACAGAAAATGTTAATAATAAAGTGATGTCAGAGTGCTTACACCTTGATCCATTGGCCCAAGTGGCCAAAAAACTATTGCTGCAGAGAGAAAGAAGATATCAAAGGTCAAGTCTGTACCTCAGCGAGGTACGTGTGGTATGCACAGTGGTTTTTGTCTGAATGGCCATGCCATGAACTTTGACCGCTATACTGAGCAAAAACCAGCAGCTCTCAAAATGAGATGCCTTAAGTGTGAGATAAGGTTGCAGATTTGTTCATTTCCATTTTTTATTGTACATTTTTGAATTCACTACATAAAACCGCAGCAGCAATTACAGTAACTCCATTTTACACGTCTGTTTTCAAACACATTGAAATGGAAGAAACAGGCAATACAAATTAAAATAACTATGCTGAAATCCTGAATTCAGAGACTTGTTAAAGTTTCAGGTAGCTTCAATACCCCTGGCATCAACAGTGTAGATAAAGAAAAAAATGGTACAAGAAATACTGAAAAATAATGAAAGTGTCATGCAAACGCAAAGCGATGGAGCTATTACAGGGAACGGTGAGGTCATGTCCTCTCTATTTTTTATGAGAATGCGTGAGTCAGCTGGACATGGACTCATGACCTCAGAACGTCTTCCTGGCTACGGACCCTGATGATTTCCAGAGCTGCAAACTGCTTTAACCTGAAGTAACCTTACTGTCCTGCTGCAAACTCACCTGACGTGACCTTACTGTCTGACCTCTCACAGTCCTGACAGGCCATGCTGGATATACCACACACTGGTATGTGAGTGTGTGTGTGTGTGTGTGTGTGTGTGATGGAATTTACATGCAAATTTGCTATTAAAGCCTTGTCCCAACACACTAAAGTCAAATGAAGGAATGTGATGGTAGATAGTAGTAATAGCAGATAGTCAGTCAGTGTGTGTGTGTGTGTGTGTGTGTGTGTGTGTGTGTGTGTGTGTGTGTGTGTGTGTGTGTGTGTGTGTGTGCGTGCCAGGCTCCAGTACTGCTGATCTTGACCTGCGTGTACATGTCAAGCCTTAAAGGGCCGGGCCTGAAACACGCCTCGACCTGCAGAGCAAATAAATCTGCTCCGGGGGCTTTGGCTTCACTTTCACCTTTCACTTCCCTCTCTCTCTCTCTCTCTCTCTCTCTCTCTCTCTCTCTCTCTCTCTCTCTCTCTCTCACACATCACATGTGTATGTTGCATGTCTGTCCATAAAGTGGGAGGACAGTGCTGGATGGATTCACCAGCGCAGAGGATCTGAGCTCAGAGGGCCCGAAACAAACACTTTCAGAGGGAAAAGCTGCAAGTGCTTGCACAGCTGCTCCTGTTGAATGAATGGTCAAACAGAGCGGGGTAGGGGGGGGTGTGGGGGGGTGTGTGGGGGGTAAATGCAGCAGCCAGTGTAAGTACTCTGTCATTACACTCTTGGTCTGAAGGTGCAAGTTCACAAGTTCACATGACTACATGATAAATTAAAGATTATTATCAGCTCAAAAAAATGAAACACATCTAAATAGTTTAAATTAATATTTACCTCGTGCACAGAGAATAAAAACCCTCTTAACAAATAAACATACGGTATTCATTGACTGTAGTGATAAAGTAAAGAAAACTAAATGAAAGTAGTGCACTCCATGTACCAATAATCACAGAAATAAACTTTGTTCCATTTTCTCCCTGCTAAATACATTTACTCATGTACAAGTACAATTTTGAGGTACTTCTCCATTTGATGTTATCTTATACTACTACTTTACCCCATTATACATTATAAGATGATCTCATTAAATATGTATATAGTATAGTTATGAATTATACCATACTATACTAAAATGCTAATTACACATTCATTCATCAGTAATAATCACATCATGCTGTAAAAGACCCACAGGAGCCAGTATATTTTACTGACAAATACCCACAATACCACAATAAAAACACTAAGTAATAAATACCACAATAAAAACTTAAGTAATATTTTGATTTCAGGGTTTTTACTCGTACTGGAGTATATTTACTCTGTGGTATCTTTACCAGGCATCCAAACCACCTGAACAGGCTGCTTGTCAGTGTAGGGGTGCAGCAGCAGGATCACCAGGTTCGGTCAAACTGCCTGTCGTGCAGAGTCAAGACAGCCATCCTGCAGTGTCAGCAAAAAAATACTGCTCACGCAAACACCTGTAATAATAAGAATCATACATAAAACATGACATTTGATACAAAGAAAAGCCAGGGCTACCTGTGTGTAGATTTTGTAAATTAAATGAAATATAGATATTATATTTTGGACCATTTGATGATCTCTTGGAGCCACCAAGACCATCCCTCAGTATGGCAGCCATATTCAGGAAGTTGTGGAACTTCCCTTTTCAGTTTCTAAGCAAGGCCTTGGGTAACTGTGCCAGGTGCTTTTTATCTTAGTTAAACATCAGCTTCAGCCTCAGAAGCTGTGTCCCTCAGAAGCTGTGTCCATGCATGTGTGTGTAACCACACACATGCATGGAGTCAAGTTGTCCTCACAAGCCACTGACTTGTCGCACTATTTTATTACTAAAGAGGAAAACAAACTAGGGGAAAACTACAACATACAAACTAGGTGACTTGCAGGTCAGATCAGGCAGGGTGAGTAGTGGATCAAAAATGTGTCTATCTGGTTGTAACTAGTTATGTTATCATTTGAGTCCTTTTGTAAGAGTGACTCATAGTTAAACGGTGGTGCTGTGTCATTATTTTAGCAAGAGTGACAATTCTTAGGCACGCGAGCGTTCTGATTTGACACATACACTTACAAAAAGTTGGGCTTAACATAATCCATTCTTCATGTTAGAACTGATTTAACACCATAAATACTGAATAGCATGGCCATTTTCCCAAAAGCTCCATTTCACATGTGCTGAAACTACGAATGTTACTTGCTTGCGTGGAGTTTCCAGGTCAGGTATTTAAAGAGTAGAAATTGTGTAACAGCTTTATCAACAAATATCTCAGGATTAAAGGCAGAGAAAGGTTTTTTTGAAGTTTATTTTGTGATAATAGTGAGGACAATCATATTACCAATGAAGCAACACTGTGTGGATTCTCCTCAGTCATAGAATAGGAATCTACTTCATGACCGCATGTGACTCTAAAGCGCTGCTGTGAGCTTCAGTACAAGTATTCACCGGCTACACAGAAACCCATTTAATGTACACAACCTGCACCTCTACACAAGTGAGGGCTTGTACAGTTTCTACTTTAGGAAGTAGGCCAAACCATGACTTAACACTCCACAAACACACACACACATATACACACAGTGTGTCCTGCACTTCATAGTACTGAAGGGCACAATGGGGCACACAGCGTTCCCAATGAGGCATGATCAAATTTCTTTGGCTAAACAGTCATAACTTGTGTTTCATTGTGTAGTGGGAATGTTTGCGGAAGCAAATCCATTTAATAATAAGCTGGTTGATAGTTTTTATCTAGTGTATGTACAGCAAAGGAAGGACAGCCACAGCTCTTTGTTGTCCTGCAAAAGTTAAAACAAAGAAATTAAAGCAAACAGAAAAAGAATAACTTAAAGAATATCAACATGGCTCACACATGTCTCAACAACTAACCTAAAAAATACAGAAGGAAACTCTCAGTGACCCGCCCCAGCTTTCGGTGTTTCATTGTTATACAATGCTGCCACCTGATGGTACACATTCATAACTACATATCATGCAAACCAAGACCTTGTAAAAGAATGTGTAACACTAGATGGTGTCGGAGAGCTGGACACAGTCCGTGTGCTCCTGCTCCAAAACACCACTCATCACTTAAATCGAGCTTGATAAGATGATGCAAGCAAATCTGAAAGTGTGGTTGTAGCAGCCAGTGGAGACATCATTAGATGGTGGTTGATGGGCCTCACGTGATCAGTCAAACAGTCCATACTTCACCGCGACCGGTCCGACCAAAAGCAGTTTGGAGATGGATTAAAAACCAAGTTTATACCCAAATGAAATAAATACTTTAAAACTGGAGGATTCCTGGAGGATGTCTTTCATCCCCAGATTTTATTGTTAGATGCTAAGACTTGCATCCTCCTGTCTGCTTCACAGCTCAGCTCCACTGGATCAAGTGTAGGCTTTATATTATGGACAGTGCTTCTTCACGCAAAGCCTATTAAAGCAATACCTGTCATACCCATGGAACACCTCAGAGTGCTTTATATTTATCTTTATATTAAGAAGAAAATAAATGAATAAATAATCATAATAATAATAATAATAATAATAATAATAATAATAATAATAATAATAAGACTGAGGCTGATCCAGAACCGAGGGGCAAAAAAAACAAAATGCAGTTTGGCTGGAATTTGAACCCTCGGTGGAACAAGAATCTTTGAACCAGATGTCCGCAGAGGTCTGAGTGGCTCCTTGCTTTTAAACAGGTCTAACATTTAAGATGGAGCAAGGCCATTCTGAGCTTCTGATGCAGGCCAGAGAGAGTCCCGTTCCAATATTCAATGTCACATATTATAAATGAATGTAAAAGCCTTTACAGATCTGGTTTTGATAAGCAGTCTGTTTTTTTGTGGTAATAAGCTTATTTTGAAACACAGTCACTTCTATTTAATCTTTATTGAGAAGTGAAAATAGAACATTAGTACCTTAATACTAAACACAGTACTGATTTGGAGTACAGTGTCTGGGTGCCAGTTGTAACAATCATAATTATCTTGGGCATTTGGAGATAACAGAAAATCCTAACTGCCTATTTACCCTCCATAGTTTATTTTTTGTGGCTTCTACTTAGTATTCAGGTATTACCAACAGTACTTGTGAGAGTACGAGCTTGTGAAAAGCACTAAGTAGTTACTTTTTTTTAACTTTCTCTCAATGCTGCTCTTCTATCTATAGGACACTTTCTCATTCTCGACAATGGCTCTATTCTGTTCCATACTTTAGTCCATTCTTTTTTTTTTATTCCAAAACAATGTCAAATGTATCAAATGGTAATAATATGTACCATTCCCTTTGTAGAGATGCAACTCAAGTATGTGAGTAAAAGTCTGAGGTACCTTTCTGTTTAATGCTACTTTTATGCTTCTTCCTTTGAAAGGGAACTTTTTACTGCATTAATTCAATAATATTTCTATAGTGTCAAATACATTCATGACAAAAGTTATCTTATTGCACTTTTTGTTATGGCAGAAAATTGTGTCCTCTTGCATTTAATCTTTTATGTATGATCTTTTAATATTATCATTATTACTTTTCTCTTTATCTTTATAGTTTTGTGTTTTTATCCTTAACCTCTCCTCTCCTATATTCCTGTACTTTGTGTTGGTTCGTCCACATTTACTAGGCTTTAGGTCAATTCAATTCAATTCATTTATATAGCCAAATCACAACAACAGTTATCTCAGGCTTTCTGAAGGTTACAGAAGCCCAACAATTCTACAAGAGCAGAGCACTAGGTCAGGCTTGAGATTGTTTTGGTGTTTCCCACTCTTGTTGTTCCTCTTCTCTCATGGAATGTTCATTCAAGGCTGAGAGAGGATCTCTGTTCCCCAAAGCACAGAAACCTAGACCGTGTAAATGATCATGCATCCCTTTGCTCAGGGCCAGCTGGCCCTAGGCGGCAGGTCTCTGGACCAGCTGTACATGTTTTTCAGTACTTCTCTGTTTATTCTGTTTTTGTTAATAAATTCTGTTGGTTGTAACTCAATTATTTTCTCGACACTTTTCATATTGAAACATTATATCCTCATAATATTAAGTCAGTGACTTTGTCTTGTAATAGAGTATTTTTTTCATAAATACTACTTTCAACCTTGATTTCCTCCAGATTCAAGTAAAAAAAGATGTATTACTCCAGGCTGGAACAAAGAGTTCAGGGTTTGGAAATTTCAACTTAATTAGCCTTCTTTTTCAGGCTTTGGCCACTAAACAGACACAGTAACTAGGTTTTGAAGCTTGAATGAAATGTTTTGGGTGAGTTCCTACCTTTTGCAGACACGCAGTGGAGTTGTGATGTCCTATGAAACAGTTGTGACAATTGTACTTGTTGATGGTTGTTTAAAAAATGAGTCAAAGCAATTGTGAAAAACTGTAATATCAAAAATAGGCTTTGGTAGCTTTGGTAATGAACTGCTTGCTGTATGCACAAATGATGCAACTTTCCCCCCCACCACAGCAAGACCGCCCCGAATAGCTCAGCAAACGGTGGCATCACTTCTCTCAGGTGGTTGGAAATGTGTTGACAGTTACACTGCAGTTCCAGCACAGCTCAGTGCCTCCAAGCAAGTCATTCCATTTAAGTACTTATTACTCTTTGAGGCCCCAGTGGGGAGGTGTTCCACTACTGCTCTGTTGACCGAATAAAATCACAGGTTTAACAGGTTTAACATTTCAACATAACATCAAAGTCTAAGAAAAGAAAAGAGAATTCACCCTAAAAGTATAAAGCACTGCAGCACTACAATCAGAGCTACTGCGTTTTCCAACCTATTGAACATCACATTGGCATTTATTGTGAGCTTACAACACTTCATCAATACTGTGGTGGACAAAGAAGCTGTCTGGCCTCCCCTTTCTCTGAGTAGACACTGAAGATCCACTGAAGACACTGCTCATCTCAGGTCTTGCTATATTTGGAGCTTTGATTTAGTATCAACCCATGGGTGAGACCATAAGGGTAAAAACAGCATCCCTAGTTCACGTCTCAAGCGCGGCTGTTGGTAAGGCTACGTGTTTAGCGTATTCTAAATTAGTGTCCTCCAGATCCATTTTCATTCATTGCTCTCAGATGTTTGGTATGTTCATTTACAACAAATCATATGCTAATGTATATGCCTCTCAACCCATTCTCAAACACATTTTTTCTTCAGTTTACATGTTTTTACCATGACAGTGCTGTGGATGGTGATGTCAGTCTTCACTTTGGACAGAAAAATCTCAGGATGCTATTGGATGGATTGCTATCAGACAGTCATGGTTCCTAGAGAATGCATCCTACAGACTTGAGTACACAGTCAGATATGAGTTTTAGCATGCTCCAGCTACTCCACATTCACTCTGCCTTTACAGTTTCTTACAGGTATCTTGTCTAATTGTTTAATGTGATCTTAGTTTTAGCACTGATGACCATTATAAATGGCATTTCCTTCATTGTATACTTGGTAGATGAATGACATGAATCACATTTACATACTCCGTGTATTGTTGAGTGTGATTAGATTAGACTGACTATATTGTCCATATCAGTGGAAATTTCTCTATGGCTTCTCCTAAAGTGCAGCAGATGTACACAGCACAGAATAATACCTTTATTTTAGAATTACACAGAAATTTGCAGATTTATATAATAAGAACATTATTTCTACCTTAGAGTGCAGTAGACTCGACTTTCCACGTTGGTCTCTCTCCTCCCGTTTCTTCAAGATTGTGTAAACTCTGTAAAGATGAATGCTACCCCAGTTTCTCTATCTCCTTCATGCCGTCCCAATCTTCATTCTTTTTGAAACCCTTAGACCAAGTCATTTTTTCCTTATCTAACAAAGGCCCTGTTAGCATTACCCTCCATGAAACACCACTGCAGATCCATCTCACCCACGGACACAACCTGTTCCAGCATCTCCCCCTTCTATTGTACGCCAAAGCCAGCAGACACAGGAACAGTTTCTTCCCAAAAGCCGTCACTCTGATGAACAGATGATAACGACAACCCAGTAACTCTGCCTCTAATAAGCCACCTGCTGAATAACTACCACTTATCATTTACTCATCATTCTCTATTTCAGAGCTGTTCACACTGTTAAATTGTCATATTGTATGTTACTGTATACCTCATGTAAATACCACCTGCACATTTATTTATTTATTTATTCCAGCATCCTTTGCACTGTGCTCCATCACACTTTGTACATGTGTACATGTATGCACGTATGTGTATGTGCACCTGTATATCTCATCCACCTCCGACATGTACATAATAATAATAATAATTTTACTACTGCATCCTCACTCATTGCACTGTTGTCTCAATCTGTCTATATTGTTTTTGTTTATAGTGTATATCTGTGTTCTCTATACTTGTAGCCTGTGTGTGATTTTATTATTGTGTTATTTTTGTATTGCAAGTAAGCACATCGTGAGCAATGTACAATCCAGAGACAAATTCTTCATAGGTGTGCACATACCAGGCAAATAAAGCTGATTCTGATTCTGGTTAAAATGCAGAAGACACTCTTACAGATGCCATAAACATCAGGGGTCTCGCCCTTCCAAATTACCAAGAGTATTATTGGGCAGCAAAAATAGACAGCATCCTGCACTGGTCCCAGTCGAAATCTAAATCATAGCCTAGTGGATACCCAAACACTGCAAATATAGAAAAAATTTAAAGGCCACTATACACTCTCCCCCTAACAACACACTTTTTCCTCCATCCCTGAATGACAGTACCTTCCGGATGTGGCATAAGAGAGGTTTCACCCCATGAACATCTATAGAGAGATAATTTTATAATTCAACAACTCACAGTTCAGATTAAAGATTTTGCAAGGAAAAACCTTCTGCGATATTCTGTCGCTTCCTCCTAAAACTCTGCTGGATAATACACTGGTGACCAGCGACCACAACAAAGGGGTCGTTTCCCATCAAGATGACCTCACAAATGTCACACCATCTCAAGGTCTGGAAGTAAGTAAACTTTATTTATGTCACACCTTTTTTTAACACTGTTACAAAGTGATTCACATAGATTAGAAATGCTCCGTATTTCTAGTCATTTTGACCACTCAAAGCACTGTGAAGTAATGTCATGGCTTGGACGTGCATGGATGTAAATGCTCCGTACTTGTGTAGCGCCTTTCTAGTCTTTTCGACCACTCAAAGCGCTTTTACACTACTTCTGCATTCACCATTCACTCACTGAGCCTAAGTGCTCAAACAGAAACTAACATTCACACATATACTGGCAGAACAGGGGCAAATCGGGGTTCAGTATCTTGCCCAAGGACGCTTCAACATGCAGGGGGAGCCGGAGATTGAACCGCCAACCTTCCGATTAACAGCCAACCCACTCTAACCCCTGAGCCACATGCATTTGTTCAAGCATGAACAAAAACACAAAGCTCATACAAGAGAAAAACATCTACAAAAGTCATACACATGCACCAACATGAGGGCTGTTCTTGCATCTTTCATTTTCTGATTGAGCAAAGTGAAAAGCTCTTTCATGTGAAGGAAACGGGCATTTGGGGTTTGTCTTTTTCCATCTGCACTCAGCCCTCCAGCAGTCCTGCTTGTAGCTATGAATAGTGTCAAATATCCACAGGGATAATTTGATGTTTATGATTGCAGTAGGTGCAATGACATCTATAGCCCAGGAACACAGGTTATTATTGGCTGGATGATTAATTCCAGAAGGCTGAATTGGGTTATTGTGAAAATCAGAGACGTCTACACAACACAAACCCGGTATAATGCACATGTAAATATCTGCCACATTGTTCTTTCTCTGCAAATAGTTGTATTATTTTTCTCTATTATTTTTATTATTCTTATATAACTATTTCTGGATTTATTTATGTCAACTGTATGTTTGTCTACATACAAAGTAAATTCCTCATATGTGTGAAACACTACTTGGCAATGAAGCTCCTTCTGATTCTGGGATAGATGGGATCTCTAGAGCAAGCTGACTATTAAAATACCTTACATACTGTTCACTTCAGAATGGGAGAAATTGCCAGGGTGGAGGAGTCAAATATAATACATATGTGATCTGATTTATTTTCTACCTATTGGGATGATTGCTGTGTGCTTGGGGTCTGTCTGGGTTGCATTCCTTCTCTCCTGCTCAGCCTGCAGATGGTGGGCGTGTCCTCTGGCTAACCTGGGTTGGCACTCCAGCTCACCTGACTGCAATCACCACCCAAGCACCTGTTCCTCATAATTCCAATCACCTCGGCCTTTATGATCATTGTTGTGTCATTGACAGTGCCTGCCAGTTTGTCAGTTATCAAAAGTTCTGTTTGCTCTTGTACTCTGCCTGTTACCGTGTCTGCATCCCTAACTGGATTTTCCCTGTCTTCAGAAACTAACCGCCAGACCTCTCGCACCAAAACCAGGAACACCCCTCCCCCACCCTGCCTGCCTGACATCCACCAGATCATTTCCTGGAACACCAGCCTTGCTCTTCCTTCTGCCAAACTCTGCCTGCACCGTTTGGACACAGGACTCGAATCAAACCCCAGCCCCACATACCTGCCACTCACTCTACCTCCAATTACTGTTGTTACAAATAAATACTCAATACTTAAGATCAAAAGATGAGTATGAGACAAGAGTTCAGAAATTCATATTTATTTCCTGGTGTTCACATCTAGATGTGTTAAACAACCCAGGACACCCAGGACATATCGCCACTTGTATTAGACCACAGCATTCTTAGGTGAGCAAAAGTAATGGAAAAAATAATAAAGTAAATAACATTTAATATTTGGTGGGATAACCCTTGCTTGCAATAACTGCCTCAAGCCTGCGACCCATCGACATCACCAAACTGTTGCATTCTTCTTTTGTGATGCTCTTCCAGGGTTTTACCGCAGCTTCTTTCACTTCTTGTTTGTTTCAGTTAATGTGGCAGTTAATCGGAAGGTCGGCGGTTCAATCCCCAGCTCCCCCAGGCTGCGTGTCGAAGTGTCCTTGGGCAAGATACGAACCCCAAATTGCCTCTGGCGGCTGTTCTGCCAGTGTATGAATGTGTGTGAATGTTTGAGCACTTAGGCTCAGTGAGTGAATGGTGAATGCAGAAGTAGTGTAAAAGCGTTTTGAGTGGTCGAAAAGACCAGAAAGGCGCTATGCAAGTACGGAGCATTTACATTTACATCCACAAGCAGCCATGTACGCTCAAGCCATGACATTACCTCCACTATGCTTCACAGATGAGCTTGTATGCTTCGGATCATAAGCAGTTCCTTTCTTTCTCCACACTTTGGTCTTTCCATCACTTTGGTGGAGATTAATCTTGGTCTCATTAGCCCATAAGAATGTGTTCCAGAACTTTTGCGGCTCATCTCTCTTTGCAAATTTCAATCTGGCCTTCCGAGTCTTCCTGCTGATGAGTGGTTTGCATCTTGTGGTGTGGCTCAGTTGACCTCTTCTCTTCACTTCAGTCAAAGCTGTTCAGCTTTGACACATTAGGATGGGTTTGATTAAGTATATTTGTTGGCCAGTGCCAATCAAACCCACCCTTGGTTATAGGGTGGGTATGAGCAGCATTAAGGCCACTGTGATCTTAGGATACATCATTTTTTGAGGGGCATAAGGCCAAACTGAGGGGGCACAGCAGCCATGTCCTTCATGGCCTAGGCCATGAAGGACATGGCTTCTTTTTCTTCTATGGAAGCTTCCAAAGAAGAAAAAGAAGAAGATGTGATTTCTGATGGGCATGATGAAGAAATAAACACTAATTCACATGGATGATAATAAAAAGAGACAAGCAATGCCAGAACAGATTAAATTGTCACTGAAGCCCACATTATGAGCTCAACACTTGAGGCCAACTGTGCTGCTGACTGGGTTTTTTGACATCGTATTTTTATTAAAATATTATGTACGGTGCAAATAAGACTTATTTCCCTACACTTGTACTGTGCATGTCACCGTTTACTTTGCAACGACTCCCAGTCTTTGTTTGTTTGGGATAATGTCTGTCCCTTCAAGACAGGTGCGTGGCACTTTCAGTAGCTGACGGTGATTTCATCGCAGTGTGTTGCCATACCCATTTTCCCTCACATCTGACACGTACTGTGTCCGTTTGCTCCAGTGGACATTCCTGTTGTAGGCTTTGCTCTGGCTGTTCATCTGTAAAGTCTCTGTGCCTCTTTTGAAGCAGGTGTTCTGCCGGGGGTAGAGAGGGTAACCGTGTTCTCAGCTTTGAGTTCATGAGGAGTCCACCTGGAGACTGTTCACATTCAAGAGGGGAAGCTCTGTAGTTTAGCAGGGCTACATGAGGATCCTCCCAAGTCTCTGCAGCTTTCTTTAGAGTAACAGTGGACTTGATGTTACTTGATGTTCAAAACCATATGTCTCTGCAAAGTCTCTGTAGTCCTGACTGCTGAACTGTGGTCCATTGTCACTCACCAGTCGCTGGTCTTGTGAAGGTGGCTTTAGTGTGTTTTATCACTTGTTGTGCTGTTGTGTTAGACAGCAGCACTAGCTCTGGATAGTTTGATGTCCACAATGACAAGGTAGTCCCTCCCGGCCAGCTGGAATAAGTCTGTTCCAACTTTTCTCCATGGCTCCTCAGGTTTGCTGTGGGCCATTAGGGCCTCCTTAGGTTGCTGGTACCTGTGCCGCTGGCATGTCTCACAGCGCTGCACCAGTACCTCAATGTCCCTATTCATGTGTGGCCAATACATCAGAGCTCTTGCACGTCTCTTGCATTTCTCAATGCCTAAGTGTCCCTCATGTATGAGTTTTGCCATTTGTGAGTGCATGGAGGAAGGTATGACAATCGTTTACCTCTCTGGAGCACACCATGCACAACTGACAGCTTGTCTTTAAAGCTCTGATGGATTTGTCAGCTTCTGGTCTCCTGGCAGGTGGATATTGTCCATTACATATTTAAGCTCACGGTCGTCGCCATCTGTCCTTGGACACTGGTAGGTGTTTTTGTATGCAGTCCACATGAACCTGTACATCATGTGCCATGTTACTTGACCCATGTGTGGCTCAAGGATGCTCTGCTGAGCGCATCTGCCATTACCAGGTGTTTTCCTGGTGTGAACTTAAATGTCAGGCTGTATTTCAGGAGACGGAGCATTAGGCGTTGGATGCGAGGTGGAGCATCACCCTATGCTTTTGTTGAGATCGCAATCAGTGGTTTGTGATCAGTCTCCAATACCACTTCTCTTCCATAGATGTATTCATGGAATTTTTCACATACGAAAACTGCTCCTAGTGTCTCTTTTTCAATTTGTGCATATTTTGTTCCGCGTTGGTCATCGTTCGTGATGCATTGGCCACTGGAAACCATGCCAAGTCATGTTTTTGAAGTAGAACTGCAAAAGTCCATCTTTTGAAGCATCAGTAGATACTTTCACCGGAAGGTCAGGGTCAAAGAATTTCAGCACTGGTTCTTCAATTCAATTCAATTCAATTCAATTTTATTTATATAGCGCCAAATCACAACAACAGTTATCTCACAGCGCTTTTCACAAAGAGCAGGTCTAGACCGTACTCTGAAGTTATTTACAGAAGCCCAATAATTCCCACCGAGAGCAAGCACTAGGCTACACAGGCAAGGAAAAACTTCCTTTTAAGAGGCAGAAACCTCGAGCAGAACCATGGCTCAGGGTGGGCAGCCATCTGCCTCGACCGGTTGGGGGTGAGGGGGAGCGAGAGAGAGAGAGCAACTAAAGAGAGAGAGAGAGAGAAGGACAGAGAGAGAGAGCAGAGGGAGGCAGCCTACACAGTATACACATAGAGGTACAGACAGCAAAGGTAATGTTGCTATAGACTGAATGAAAAATGGTACAGATATTTATGGTAATGTTAATGATAATAATAACAGTAATAATAGCAATAGGACTAGTAACAGCAGTTACTGTAGAAGAGGGCGTCGAGCAGGAACACAGGGGCAGCAGGAGACTCCCAACCACAGATCCAGACTCCACAGCTCCAGAGCCAGCAACACCCACAGGAAGCGACAGGAGGAGGAAGCAACCACGGGTAAGGGAAGAAATCGAGTTAGTAACATGCACTAATGGGATGAGGTTGCACTCAGAGGGAGAGAGAGAAGAGGAAAGAGGAGCTCAGTGCATCATGGGAAATCCCCCAGCAGTCTAGTCCTATAGCAGCATAATTAAGGGATTGTTCAGGACTCACCTGAGCCAGCCCTATCTAAAGCTTTATCAAAAAGGAAAGTCTTAAGCCTACTCTTAAATGTAGAGACGGTGTCTGTCTCCCGAACCCAAACTGGAACCTGGTTCCACAGGAGAGGAGCTTAATAGCTAAACGCCCTGGCTCCCATTCTACTTTTGGAGACTCTAGGAACCACAAGTAACCCTGCATTCTGGGAGCGCAGTGCTCTGATGGGGTAGTAAGGTACTATGAGCTCTTTAAGATATGACGTTGCCTGGACCATTAAGAGCTTTGTATGTGAGAAGAAGGATTTAAAATTCTATTCTGGAAGCCAATGCAGAGAAGCTAAGACAGGACAAATATGATCTCTTTTATTGGTTCCTGTCAGAACACGTGCTCCAGTATTCTGGATCAGCTGAAGAGTCTTAATGGACTTTTTCGAAGAGCCTGATAATAAGGAATTGCAGTAATCCAGCCTAGAAGTAACAAATGCATGGACTAGTTTTTCTGCATTTTTAGACAGGATATTCCTGATTTTTGCAATATTACGTAGGTGAAAAAAGGCTGTCCTTGAAATTTGCTTAATGTGACAGTTAAACGACATGTCCTGATCAAAGATAACTCCAAGATTTCTCACAGTGGTGCTGGAGGCCAGGGCGATGCCATCCAGGGAAACTATATCTTTAGATAATGCGTCACGGAGTTGCTTAGGGCCTAGAACAATAACTTCAGTTTTATCTGAGTTTAACATTAGAAAATTACAGGTCATCCAGGTTTTAACATCCTGAAGACACATTTGAAGCTTAGCTAACTGATGAGTTTCATCTGGCTTGATCGATAGATATAACTGAGTATCATCTGCATAACAATGAAAGTTTATGGAGTGTTTCCTGATAATATTGCCTAAAGGAAGCATATATAAAGTGAAGAGGATTGGTCCAAGCACAGATCCTTGTGGAACTCCATGACTAAGTTTGGCATGCATGGAGGATTCATCGTTAACTTGTTCAACTAGGCTGTTCTTGAACATGTCCCATTCAGCCACATGTTCATGCTCCCACCGCCACTCAGTTCCACTTTCCAGCATGCTGCGCAATGCCTTTGTGTTAGCCGACAGATTGGGGATGAATCTTCCCACATAGTTGACTAAGCCTAGTGCACGTTGCAGCTCAGTCTTTTCCTTTGGTGGTGGCATTTCTGTTATGGCCCTTACCTTTTCAGGGTCTGGCTCTATCCCTGCAGCAGCTAGTCTGTCTCCCAGATAAGTAATGTCACTCACCCCAAACTGACACTTTTGTTCGTTCAGTCTCAGCCCAAGATTTTCGTGCTTGTGCAATCACTTTTGTCAATCTCTCATCATGTTCTGTCCTTGTAGCGCCTCAAACGATCACATAATCCAGGAAAACTCCCACACCTTCCATGCCATCGAACATTTGCTGGACTGTCCTGTGGAAAACCTCTGGGGCTGAGGCAATTCCAAATGGCATGCGTAGGAAGCAATGCCTTCCAAAGGGAGTGTTGAATGTGCACAGTTTTGCGCTTTATTCATCCAGTTTAATTAGGTAGAAACCTGATGATGTGTCAAGTTTAGGAAAGAAACGTGCCCCAGCCATTGCACTTGTGATGTCTGATTTAGTTGGCAGCCTGTAGTGCTCTCTTGTGATCCATTTATTCAGATCGCTTGGATCGATGCAAAGTCTCAGATCTCCATTTTTTCCCCACAATGATGAGGGAATTAACCCAGTCTGTAGGTTCCTCCACTTTTCTCACTATCCCCTTGCCTACACTTTGCCATAAGCTGGACACCCTTTTGGGGCATGCTTACTCCCCCATCTTTCACAGTCTCTGCCCTGTGGTTTCCATGTGGGGTTTCTGTGACTGCTGCTTATCAGATCTCTTTTTGTGTTTTTGTACCATATCTACAGCAGCAGTTTCACTTTCGTTTTCAAATGATTTTAGCTGTATTTTTGTACTTTCTGCAGCCTGGCAAATACCTTTTTAAGGTAAGTTCATTTTCTTTTAATAACAGCAGCCTTGCTCGCTTGTCCTGCACTCCTATTACGATCTGGTCCCTTATCATGGAGTCACACAGTGTGCTAAAGTTGCAGGACTGACTCTTGAGGCGCAATTCTGTCACAGACAGTTCTATCAATTCAGTCTCTTTTTGCATTCTCTTCCTGAAGACATACCATTCATGTTTCATTTTTTCTTGGCATGCAGTAATCCTCAAAGTTGCTTAGTACCGCGGGCAGCTTGTCTCTTTCCTCCTCCGAAAAGATGAACGTGTTGTACACATCCAGCGCGGTCCGACCACCACAGTTAGCCTAGGCCTATAGCTAATAAATAAAGCTCAAAACTTTGCCTAAAGGCTTTCCAGTTAGCGTGGACGTTGCCCGTCAACTGTAACTCGTCAGGTGGGCAAATATTATTCATTACACTCATGTTTTATGGATTTACTCCTGGTACCATTTATTGACTGGACTGTACACACAGACTGCCATTCTCAAGAGTGCTTTATTGCTCAACCTCAGTTTACATGCATATTGATGCAACACCAGCTAAACAGCGCCCTCTGTAGGTTGGCTGTACAATAGTCAGTATCAGTACATGCTGCTTCATCTGTATTTATTTATTTTTTTTGCCAAATCTTCTGGAAAAGACCATCTGCTTCATGTTTATACTGGCATGCACATGCCCAACGGGCCCAAGCTGTGCATTTTCAGTCGTTTTAATGTAGACTGAGATCAACACCAAAACGTAGCTAAAACGCTGGTGTGAACGGAGATCGTATTTGTTTAAATTCTCTGTTTTTAAACTAAAATGGAGTAGTGTGGATGGGGCATAACTCATTCACCTCTCCCCTGCAAACCTAAACCAACCTTAACACCAGAGACACCTCCACCCCTCCTTTTTTCCCAATTATTCAGTCATTCACTGTTTATTTGACAGGGACAGCACACAATTAAAATAATTGCGCCAGAGTTAGTTAGCAGCTAATTTACATCTGTACCTGGGTATGCAGACAAAACAAAATAGAAGACACAGAACAACAACTAAACAACAAATACATTACATAAAATAAGAAAATACATTATATCAGAAAATACAGAAAACTACTTTAACAGAGATGGCGGACTGACCAAAGGTTATCTTTCTAAATTGCAGTACCAAATCACCCCTAGTAGATACTCCAGTTCCTGGCACTGCCCCTGCCAGAATAAGCTATGCATCATCTAGGACAGGGGTGTCAAACTCATTTTCACCACGGGCCACATAAGCATTTTGGTTACTCTTAAAGGGCCAGTTGGAAGTGTAAGACTGTATAAACATACTTCACTGAATAAACTATTCCATAACATATTGTAAAATAACTGTCTCTTTATTTGATTATTTAGCCTATTCAAGTTAAGGAGATTTAACCCATCAGATGCAAAAATATAAGCAAGCACATTTACTGTATCTGTGGTTTTTATAACATACATTAATTAATTCATCAGGTTTAGAAACCCATAATACTCCATCAATCTTTGATGTACTTGAAAAGTATAAAACAAAAAACTATTACATTAACTCTTCCACAAAGGAGAGGGGCAGAACCATTGTAAAACAAATAATTGTGAGCTGCTAATTACATGTGTGACAGATGTGGGCAAACATCTGACTAATAACAGTTTTATTACCTGGAAAAATGCCGACGTATATTGTAGCTACTACTTCATCAGCGACACTGGCTCAAAACCAGTGCTTGAAGTGGACAAATTTAGCTGTGATGGAGACATTCTGATTCTGAACTGTCCGCAGCGTCCCCATGTAACTAACAACTATCGGTCAATATTTTTGAATGTTCCGCCCCATCCTGGCTGTGATTGGTCTGTTCACGACAAATTTGTAAAACGTCGAGGTGCTAGTACTGCGTACCGGGGCATTCCGGCCCACTTCAAGCACTGCTCAAAACACAAAAGACATACCCCTAGCCTACCGGTTTATCTCCTTATTACACAAACGTGTTGACTTTCCCATCGTTAATGAAATTGCCTTCCTTCTGCATAACATTTTATTGGGCATTTTGGGATCGTTTGTATACATTTCTCATCTCCACTTGTCCTTCAAAAAACGTAGTTAAAAGGGCTGTGGAAAGATCGCAATCTAGTGGCGGGATGCCGTCAATTCGCAGGTCACAAAATTGACATGCATTGTGGGAGATGTAGTTTATTGTTCATCAACACTTTAAAGCAGCATAAACTTTTATTTTAGGACAATCATGAATCTTTTACGCTTTTGCGGGCCACATAAAATGACGTGGCGGCCGGATTTGGGCCTTGAGTTTGACACATGTGCTCTAGGAAGAGGGGGTTCGAGATTATGAATAGCTTTAAACATTAGACATGCGTCCGGATAAAATGAGAAATTATCAAAATTGAGAAAATTGTATTTTTTTATTGATGTGTTTTGTTTTGCTTTTGTGGATTTTTTTCTGATGTAAAATGGAGAGGGGATTGTTATATGTCAAAGCTTTGCCCATTTGGAAGAAAAATGGGCAGGTAGCAGCAGATAAGTCTGATTATCCATTATACAAGAGAGCAAACCTTAAGATAACAAATGTTCTCTGATGCAGTTATTCAGTGCAGTGTTCATACCTGTATGCAGGGGCGTTGTTAGGATCTTGAAACATTGGGGCTTAGCCCAGCCCATAAAACTTCATATCTTCACATAATAATTGACCCTCCACCAAGCATTAAAGCAATAGTAAACACACTTTACTTATATGGCACAACAAAGCAACACTTTTAACTGTGTCATGTCTGCTAAATTGTAATGTTGTGTCTAAATCAAATAGCCCAATATATATATAATAACAAAACTGCTACAATATGAAGTGGGGGGTCTGGGGGTACTTGACCAGAAAATTTTGAATGTTAAACACTTAGTTTCCTGCACTATGATGTTGTTTTGCACCAATTTCTGCATTTTCTGCATCCATTTATTGTGGAAATTATTTGTGTAAAGGGACACACAAAATTCAGGTAGCCCACAGGGGGCTGTATCTTTGTTTCACTGTTGCTTTTAAATGACTTGAAGGCTGGCAATTCTGCCTTCAGATGCTACGACTGATTGCTCGTTTGATCGTCCTTGTTGCTGAATTTTGGTGAATATTTAAGACCATTTTGATATTTTATGACCTTCTTACTGATTATTTATTCCCATCTTAAATGTGCAATTGTATTCCTGCCTGCCTTGGCCAGGACACTCTAGGAAAAAAAATTTTCTGGTTTAATAAAAGTTTAATAAAACAATTCAAAATCTAAAATTGTAACAGAATATAATGCAGAGCAGCTTGCAGCTTTCAGATATGTTGCTCCTGTAGATCAACTTCTAATATCATCACTGCTGAATCAACACACATACATGTGTGACTGATTGAGGTAACCTCTTTAAATGTGCATGTGGCACCTTTTCACTTCAATAATAAATTGAATCATTTTAATTCAGTTATAAGCTCCTGGACTTTAATAGCTCCTGTGTTTCAGCAGGTTTTCTGCTCATATTCAAAGTTCTGCACATTCAGATAACTGGGTTCACTGACATTTCCAGAATAAAGGATATTTTGAGAGGTAAAACAGGATAATAGACTTTGCAGTCCACCTGTGTGTAACACCGTGTGGAAGGGATCCATACCACAGATTCTGCAACCCATTGCACTACTACTATCCATGGTAGTTGTCGGGAAACCAGGGACTGAGAACACAAGTGCAGGAGACAGACTGGTGTTGCGGGCAAGGTGAGCTTTATTGACAGTTTTCACACTGGAGTAGGGAAAAGTGGCGATGACACGGTGGATGGCGGATGACAGGGGTTGGCGGGTCGGAGACCGGGAGGCTGACAGGAGAGGCGGTTGCGTGGCTGGCGATGAGATCCTGGGGCAGAGAAGACAAGTTAGTTTTTAAGACACTGAAAAGGCAGAAACGCAAAGTTCTCAAATGAGATAAGTCTTGAGCCGGAGTATAGCTACCGCTACGGGTGAACAACAATCTGGCGATGAATGATTGGAGAACCGGTGAAGATATACTGCAGGAAGGTGAGCTGATGACAGGCAGGTGTGCATGGTGAGAGGAGGAGTGATGAGCTGATTGTCAACAGGTGAGGAACCCACGGAGCCAGGAGGTAGCCATGACGACACACAAAAAGAGACAACACCAGGGACACGGGCGAGCTCGTAACAGTAGTGTGGGGATTTAATACTTGCATGTTTTGTTGTACAAGATCAAGGCCCCTATGTGTCCACATGAGGAAAGAGTTATTTCCTGCAAATGCAGTGAAGAAGCTAATTACCTGTAATTTAGCTATTTCTACAATTATTTTCCTTTTATATGTCCATGAAGGTGTTGATAAGATCACTTTAAAATACCACTTTTGCTGCCCAGCCAACTTTTGGTACCTGTGTCTTTTATTATGGAGATGTAGCCAACCAAACCGCTTACTTTGCAGTAGCACAGGCTGCCAATACAATCTGATTATTCCTGAAGCGTCTAAATAATCTTCACAACGCAAAGACTTATTTTGGCAGTAACACCAGAGCAGCTCGTTGTTGAAGCAGGTAAGCCTGCAGTACAGAGGAATCTGTGCGTCATGCGTAAAACCCAACCGGACTGTTGGGTCTCTCTCTCTCACTCTCTCTCTGTCTCTCTCACTCTTATGAAAGATTAGTTTCACCAGCGACATTCTGTGTTTATGGACTCACTGTCAGACATCGCTACAAATATTAACCTATGTGTATTAAAGAAAAGAAACAGGCTAATGTCCAAAGCAATGCTCTGTTCAACAACAGGACACTTTTAATACATGTCAATCAATGCAGTGATTATCTGACATAGTTCTTACAGTGTGTAGTCTTCATTTGCTCTGCAGAGACTAAAGACGCTTTTAATGCGCAGTTAATGGAAAGTGAAATTTATTTGCCGACTTGTTAAAGAGCGACTCAGGCTGCTTTCCAACACGGTCACCAGTGCCATGATGTGGCTCACTGGGTTTCAGATGTATTAGTTGAACATAAAGCCTTAAACTGAAAAGATATTTGCCTGATTTTCTAAATGTTTGCATCTGCCCAGCTCTGTGACTGTGACAAGCGCCCGACCAGCGCTTTACTGCGTAACTGCGCGCACAGCCTGGATGAGCTCGTTTCGGTTAAAGAAGTAAAATTCAGATTACAGACTGGTTCAATTATAAAAGGTATGAATGGAAAATGTAGCAAAATTAAAAGTACATTAGATGTACCCACCCTTCAGCTATAAGTAACAGCAGCACAAAAGAAAAGTCTGTAATATTGAGGCACTTTGCTGCACAGGCAACTTTTTCGAGCAACTTTTTTCCCTCCCTCAACGTTTAAGGCATAAATGCCACATTTTGTCCACGACTGATGTGGACTGTGTGAGTGATTGACTGGTCACTTAGTAAACTGCCTCCTGTGAGCCAGCTCCTGGCTCAGGTTAACACACAGCACAACACACAGGTTGACACACGTTAACTTCAGCGCCTCTGATAAAGTGCAGCTCACAGCTTCAGGTGGAGCAGAGAGGACAGACACAGAGCTACAGCTGGATCATCTTATTCTCGCTAATTTGCAGGAGAATAAATAATAACAATCTCTCTCACTCTCTCCCCCACACATAACGGTAGTTAAGCGAGTGAAGTTGAATTTTCAGTCTTTTGTTGTTTGTTTTTTAAAAATCCATCAGAGATCCGGGGCTTTTCAAAAAAACATCCGGGGCTATAGCCCCAGACGCCCAGGGCTAACGACGCCGCTGCCTGTATGGCATGTGGAATAAAAGCTGTCTTATACATGTTTTGGCTGGCCCTTGGGACCCTAAATAGAGTCCCAGGTTGGAGAAGCTCAAACTGTGTGTGGTGGCTGTGAGGTAGCTTATCTGCAGTTGTGTTTCGCCATTCTGTGTACAGCACTGTAAAATATAATTCAGAGTTCTTTTTGTGATTTGCCAGTGACCTTTCCTGCAATACAAAAGTACAAGTTTTTTCACATTCATCTGAAATAGCTGTCTGGAAAGTTGGGCAAACATGAAAAGAAATCCAATGTTTGAAGTGCTTTGGCACATGGTCAACAGAAACTTGTATGTAATTAGACACAACTAGTCTAACAATGGTATGGCCTTAAGGTAGTTAGTCTAAATGAGACAGCTGTGTCTTCATCAAAGCTCAAAAAAAAGAACTATTTTGATTGAGCCAACAAAAGACTGTCTGCTCAACACTGTTTCACCCAATTCTGTGCATTATAGTTTCACCTGTGTTGCACTCCCGAGCACACCTGTCTGTCATAAATCAAAAGTGAATATTTCAACTAGATGGCAACGAAGGCATCGCAGTTTAGGGAAAGACACTTTGAAGGGCAGAAAGGGCAAAAAGGCAAAAATTTTGCTTGGTTCTTCATCGTCAACATGTGCCCAGAGATGTTGGTATGGCCCAGGATCATAACAGGTCTGACTAGAGGTTGTTTAAGCAAAACTAGTTTTTCTCTAATGCTGCCAGTCAGCTGTGTGTAAATATGCAAGCAGCCAATGCTTATTGCCTGTCACGTGTATCTCCTAACCACTTGTGGGAGAAGTGTTTAGATCACTTAAAAGGGCTGTATACATTTTTTCTTCATGAAATCCCTCATAACGTTTTTAATTCCTTTAAACGGGTTGTAACCTCACATTAAAATGAACCACACACCTGCTACTGTATCTCATCCCTTGGAACTGCTACTGTAACTGTCTCAAAGACATGTTTAATTGAAATGTCTATTTTGTATATTTGTATGTGCAAGTTCATGAATAGTTGAGTTCATTAAGCCATTTAAAAATAGGAAAAATATGAAGTAAAATGTAAAAAGGGAAACATTCACAAAAATATCTTATAATGTGTAATTTAAATAATGTTAAAATGTTCTTTTATGTAAGGTTTAGTTCAACGAACAACAGAGTGATGGGTAATGGGTCACATGACCAGAGTTGGGATAGGGGCATGACCGTGGCATTGTGGGGAAGAGACAATGCGGAGGCAGAGCATGCAGAGGAACGACATAGTGTAAAGCCCCAAATAACCGTATTCTGCACTTGGTTCAAGAGGCGCACACGGTAATTGCCTTTTATTTGTTTACCTTTTGTGTATGGTACTTGTTGGTGTACTTTACATAGGCAATATTATTGTTTGGATATATTGTATTTTTTCATTCCATTTCGCTTGTGTTAATGTGCTTGGGCCTGTTTATAAATGGACACTAGCGTGAAAGGCCTTAAAGTGAATGTAAGATGAGTGTTTTAAGCTGTATGTCTTTTATTTTCTTGTTGTTTTCACCGTGTCTGCTGACGAAGGAGAGTGCGATAAAATAAATCATCGAAAGACCAGTGTAGCTACAGCTACTATTCTGCCTCCTACATGAAGAAATGGAAGAATGCACGCTCCCAAGCCTCCCTAGCTTCCCTACTGATTCTGATCTTTATACACAGCAGCAACACCACAGCTAACAAAATGGAGTCCGCTAACACCAAAAAACGATCTACTCCCAGCACAACACAAACTCCAATAAAAGTCCACCTAAGGATAAATAACAACTAAAAAATTTTACATGTTGAAGCTGAGAACGCGGTCAACATCAGAAAGGTTGGGTATAGTGTAGGAGCACACACTTGGAAACATAGTTGTTGTAATCTGTAACCTTAACTCTAGAGGCCACTGAAACTATATAGGGCAGAGTGGGGTAAGACGCCCTCCCAGTGTAATTCCAAAAAAACCCCACAAGATATCACAATTTTTTTTCTTAACCCTTCCTCTGGCTGCCGCTAGTCTTAATTAACTAAACATTTCCTCTTTTTCATCACAATTTTTTAAGTTATTTGATCAAAGTGATTTTGAGGTAAGTTGATCTGATTTTTTATTCACTGAAAATAAGCTGTAAATAAAATATGTTTGTGTTAAATCTTTATATAAATATATATTTACATAAAGGGGAGCCTTAAGAGAAATTATGTAATTGTATAGTAGTACACTGTAGCTTAGATGTATTTTAGACACTGAACAGAACCTTTAGCCACCTAGCAACTTCACTGGCAGCAAGTCTGAGGTAAATTTCAACAAACAAAAAAACCTCAGAAAATATTTTTCTAATGTCTGCAAATTGACATTGAGCTTAGGGGGGCATCTTACCCCATAGAGGGGGCATCTTACCTCATGTGGAAAATGCCTTTTCCCTAAAAAATACATTTGATTAAATACAAATGTATTTGTCAACTGTAGCTATTTATTTTATTTTATAATATGTTATCCAAGGCATAGCCTTCTTAAAGATAGAAAAAAATTTGAAAAAAGTTCTTTCATGTGTCAGATAATCAACATTAAGCTTAGGGGGGGCGTCTTACCCCATGGGGAATCTTACCCGACTAGCTGGGAAAAATGCCTTTCTTCTAAAATTTACATTTTATTAAATTCAAATTAATTTGTCAACTGTAGGTATTTATTTTACTTTATATTATGTTACCCTGAGCATGGCTGTTGTCAAGATACAAAAAACCCTATAAAATATTATTTTATGTGTCAGCAAATAGACATTGAGCTTAGGGGGGGCGTCTTACCCCACTTTACCCTATGCCCCTTCAAGTAAAAAATTGCAACACCACAAGATAAAAATACAAAATTACAAGTGAAAGTTCCTGCTGAGGCAGATTTCATTTGAACTTTTATATCCTATTAGGTAGTTTAATCACTAACAATGATTCAGATAATTTAAGATAATTGTTTTGCGTGAAATTCAGTCTACTCTGGATCTAGTCGCTATAACTGTCAAATAAATAAAGTAAGGAGTAAAAATGTAATACGCTAGAGTACTTGAGTAAGTTAACGCTACTTAACTATTTATCGGTGCTTTTAACATTGTAATTGAATGAGCAGATGGAGTGTGATAGGAGGCGGTCTTGAGCTCCCTGGGGCTTTGGAGCAAAATTTTGTTATGGGGCCCTGCTACTTGACTCATCATGAGCCATTTAAACAATTTGCCATTGCTGCACCCACCTGACACTCTCTGCATTCCTCCCTCCAGTCTGTCTCTGTAATAAACCTGAATGGAAACATCTGGTAGACTCATCTTTAGAGTAAGAAAAATTGTGATGTTTGTTTTCCCTGGGGGGCCGATCTGCAGGGAGCAGCAAGTGTTCCATTAGGGTCTGAGTTGTTTGTGTCTGATGGCTGTACAGCTCATGGCTGTGCTCATACTGGCTGTGGCAATGTGCTGTGTGATGGAACTGCACATTTTCAAGTGGCTTTTTAATGTGGCCAGCCTAAGGCCTTTGCATAAGTGTGCCAGCCTGAGGCATACTTGTGCAGTTCACATGCTGTCTGATCAACATCTTGATATGCCACACCTGTGAGGTGGATAGATTATCTCGACAAAGGAGAAGTGCTAACACAGATTTAGACACATTTGTGGACAATATTTGAGAGAAATAGCATTTTGTGTACATAGAGAAAGGGAGCAGTGCCCCCTGTCTGCCAGATAAACCGCCTCTAAAGCTGTCTTTTGTTAACAGTTGAAAAGAGTCTTTAGAAATTTAGAAAAGTAATCAAAAACTAAAATAGGTCACATTGATAAATTAATTGAAATAGTTACACTAGGCCTACAAGGCTATTACTTTTTAAATAGGGTAACTAGAAAGTATCCTAACCTTCCGAACAGTGATTGTTACATAGCTTATTCTCCAACTTTTGAATGGTCCCACAGATGGGCGTCAGGTTTACGTTTCCCATAAGTAGTGGGCGTGGTTGTCTCCAACAGACAGCCAGAGTGACATTACCAGCGGGAAGGCAGGGAGGTGTCATTGTGGACTAACAGGTGCTGCGACTGCTGGGAGCACGCGCACAGCCCTAAAGGAGAGCGCCCCAAGCTTCGCCGAGCTACAGGAAGTGGGTTTGTATTTTATTTTTGAACTTATAACGTTAACTTTGGGAGGCTGAACTCCACTGTGGTCATAGTCGACTTGAACATGTTATTTTTCAGTAGCTGTACACCATGAGAGGCCGGTACAAACGAAAGGACCCGAAAGAAAGAAATGATGGAACAGCCGACGCCGCGGCTGGGCTCTCTCCTCCGCAGGGGGAAACCGCGGCAGGCTTGGCCGAGCCAAACACGCCTGTTCCCGGTTTCACTGTCCAGGATGTGGGCGGTAGGAAAAAAGGTAGGAAGGGGGGGGGGGTATGCAAGTGTTTGGTCATAGGTAACATACAGTTGAAGTTCCGTAGACGTACGCGCCTCAAAGTAGTTTCCCGACAAACATCAAGGCTTTTAACGTCATGACGTCCATCTGTCCAAAGTCAAGCTAACCAAATGTTAGTAGCAAGAAGAGAACTCCAGTTATTTCTTCAAAGTACAGAAGCAGTGGCAAAGCAGAAATGGATTAACAAGACTCTCCCAAAATGGCACGATTGTTGACAATCCAAAAGTTATTTCTGACTTTTGTGAAAGTTATTATAAAACTATATATGAATCTAATCTAAATACAGCTGAGATGGATGCTTTTTTTAACGCATTGAGCGATGTTAAAAGAATTAGTGAAGTTAACCAAACAATTAGTGATACTCCTGTAATTATTAGACTACTAGAAATCAAAGATGCTATTAAGAAACTGAAAGTGAACAAGTCGCCTGGAAATGATGGCCTGACTGCTGAATTTTATTAAGCTTCCTTAAGAGAGCTTCACCCATTTTTGTTTAATGTATTCAATGAGAGTTTTAACAATGAAAAAAAGATAGTTTGAACCTGGATAACTGCGTCCCATTACTTTGTTAAACAATGATAATAAAATTATTGCAATATGTTTAGCTAATAAATTAAAAAATGTTTTAAATTAAATTATAGATGAATCCCAAAATGGCTTTTTGTGTGGTAGACATAATTGATAATATTAGACTACTTGATATTTTAGCCTATTTAGATTTAATACAATGAAAGTTATGAAATGAAAGTCTTTTTCTTGATTTTCACAAGGCTTTTGGTTCCATAGAACATCAATTTATGTTTAACTCTCTCTTTTTGCTTTTGGATAATTTTTAAAAAAATCAGTATGCACCTTATGTGCTTCTGGGAATAGTTCGCTTAAATTGCCCCATGGGACTACTAAAAGGTTTGGAATAGGACAAGGAATCCATCAGGGCTGTGACAGAGATTTAATTTATGGATTCAAAGAGACTTAACCATAACTGGTCGCATCTTGCTTTCCAAAGCTGAAGGTCTAGCTAGACTTGTGTGCACCAGCGTATGTCTTGATGTCTCTAAAGATTTATGCTCAAAAGTGGATAAGATATTTTCTGATTTTATATGAGGGGAAAAAAGTCCCATCTCATTGGAAAAAATGTTATGATTAACAAACTGAGCAATGGCAGTTTTAATGTTATAGACTTTAATACTCTACATTCAGCTTTTAAAATTAAGTGGATTAAAATGTACCTATCAAATCAAAATTCTTTATGGAACATGTGTTTTTAAAGCCTTGGGAGGTTTAAATTTTTTACTAAGATGTAACTATAAGAAAAACTTCCTATAAAACTTTCAAATTTTCATAAACAATTGCTTCTATGGTATATAAACATAACTTTTCCCCTCACAAGTACTTCATCTGGAATAACCAACATATTTTTTTCAAATACAAATCCCTGTTCCTTAAAAACTGGGTTGATAATGTCCTACTACTTGTCTGTCAGTTGTTTAACAAGGAGGGTCATATGTTTGCCTATAATGAGGTTTTATCAGAATATAAATTTCCTGTGCCTCCTAGAGAATATACAGTTGTTTTTCATTAACTACCAGTGATACTATCCTCCAACCTCACTGCCAGAACGTTATATAGGTACTTCAGATCCTTTTTTAGTACAAAAGCAAATAATAAATGTATAAGGGAACTTACACAAAGAAATACAGTCAGTAACCCTACCTCTGTATTTTTCTGGAATACTCAGCATGTTAATATAGACTGGGGGAAAACACGGCTATTACCAAGGACATTTTTTTGTCTCCAATAAAGTGCGTGACGTCTCCCTGAAAATTTTGCATAGATGTTATCCTGTTAAATCTGTTATTGCAAGTCAAATGTTGACCCTTTTTGTTCCTTTTGTAACAACACAGATGAAACAGTAACTCCATCTTTTTTGGGAATGTACAGTTAGTCAGACTCTTTGGAAGAACCTCAATCTCTTCTTAAATAGAAAATTAGATATTCAACTCAATCTCGAAGAAGATTTGGTTTATTTAAACACATCATTTATGCCAATAAACTGTATGTCATTAATCTCATAATTTTCTTAGTAGAATTCAGTATACATGCCAGCAAATACGCCGGTCAAAAAGCAAACTCTACTGTCTTTATTTCTTATTTAAAATCCTACCCGGACACTTTAAAATGTTGTACAAACTGTAAAGCTGTGAAAACCTTAGCTTTCTGTGTTGCTTTTAATTTGTAATTTTTGTAACTTTAAATTATTTTGCCAAACTTGTCCTTTCTGTCTGTTAGACTATGCACTACCTCGATACCTCAGAGCAGACCTATTTAAAGCCAGTTTGACATGTTCAATTAATGTAAGCCTATGATTACGGCTTAAAAGGGAACAACAGAGTAGCCTAGTAGCGCTTCATCTTAATCTCGTAACTATCTTGTTGACGGCAAGATAAGTGTTCCTGTCATCATAATGCTGATAATATACTACATCAAATTATGATCCAATCCAACAGACAGAGGACATCAGGCACAACAGTTTGCCTCTTCCTGATGGCAATGTATGTTGGGTGTCATATCAAAGGACATCTGTCAGTGTTGTGCAGTGGGATTCTGCCGTAAAGGTTCATCGTTCATTGTTTCTTCAGCAGGTGCGAGATCCATTTATAATGGTAACAAGGTCTACCTAGGAGTGCGTGTCAAAACGCCAGTAAGGGATCTTCTGAGAAACATCCGCCTAGCCCAAGGCTTGGAACCTCAAGATTTTCAGGTAACTTATTTTTTAAATATTAACGCCCAAGTGGACTTTACTCAGTGACAAAAAACATAATATATTAGTTCAAGATGTCAAAATTTAGACACAGTCTGTTTGAGTAAAGTTACATTTGTTTTTTGTTCGACACAAACCCTGATGGATACTTTGACTTCCTGTATTGCATTTTTTACAGTTTCCTGGTTGGTTGCTACACATGTAAAGAAAGAGGGGAACTTTATACACCCTTTCCCCAATAGTAGCACCATGGCAACTACTTAGATCCAGTTAAGCATTTTGTTAATATCAGCTGTAAGTGCTTTGGGTTTTACAGTTTTACAGAAAAAAGTCCATCCCTCAGATTATATTTGGCACACAGGGGATGTGGTTAAAGACTTGTGGCATTGGATGAGTAACAGGAAACTTTTTCACTCAGCATGAGATTGCACAACAAATTAAATAGAAATAATTTCAACATTACTGAAAGGTTAAGTTTGCAATATCAACCTTGCTATCCCACCTGAGGTACCTTTTTCGTCCTTCTGGACCTCGAGTCCATCCCTATATTTGGTTGCAGATTCTTTCTGTGCAGGAAAAGTTACACTACAGTCTCCGTGAAGCACAACTACAACGTGCCTTTTTTTTTTTTTAGTGAATTTATTTGGTGTCACCAGAGTTTGAAATGCATTGTTTGTACCTGCACAAAAAAGCTGTGCTGGAGGCATAAAAACTATAGATTGAGCAGACCATTGACTCCAGAGCTCAAGCAGTTTCCTTTTGTCTGTCAGACGTGAAATCTATTCCGTTTTGCCTGCAAGCAGGGAACTTTTATGACTGTGTCTGAAATTCTGAAGACAACTAACACTAACTTGTATTCTTTTCACATCACACAAATGTGTGAATGCAGGGGACATACAGCAAAACAGCCAAAGGTCAGTAAAACCCACATCCATGAGAGTTAGTATTTTAGGGGTGGTGCCATGTAGATTATTGTTCCTCTTAATAGTTAAGGCTGTGGGTCATAACCCACCAGGAAGGAACAAAAACCGGCAGGACACCAGACTCTATTATGCCAACTAAACTCTCATACTGTGTAGTATTCTTAGGCTTAAACTTGACATTTTCTTCCACAGGAGCGAGGAAACGAGTCAAAGCTCGCACAAGATGCCAGAGTAGCAAGGTCAGTGTTGTAAAACACAGATCCTGGGTAAAAGGCTATTTTTTGGAATGCTGTAAATCACCTGTCAGTTTTGAGGAGCTGAAATATCTCTGCGTGCCTCGGCTGTCGTTGCCTTTCAGAGTAAACGGCCCACAAAAAGCCTGGAGGAGCTGGCAATCATCGTTGAGGTGCTTGAGGAGGATCTCAGGACCAGCAGTACCTACCACTCCCCACCCCAGTCTTGGTCTCCACCTGGTAATACATTTCTATAGTTACTCCTTAAAATATAACCTTTATAAATTACGTTAACAGCAACTATTTCCACCCCTCACATGCTTAAATGTACTCACTAACTGCAGGGTACAACAGTGACGAGTCAGATGAGGTTATCCCCAGCCCCCACTCCAACATAACCTACTCCCCCTGCACGGCAGAGTACTACCAGACCCAGTCACCTCCTGGCTTCATGCAAACCAGCATCCAGCCCTCCAGCGTCGGGAACACTGGAGGAGACAGTGGAGGAGGGGAGGAGTGGTTTGATCCCCCGAGCCACGACTGGGACCTGAACAGCTCTTTCTTCTGGACACAGCTGCAGAAAGAGGAGAGCCAGCTGAAGGACGTCTCTGACGCTGTGCTGCTGGCACCCGATGGACACGGCAGGACGTAAGTTTGGTGCAAGAATGTCATTGTACAGTTCTGCTGCAGAACATCCACCTATTAAAGGTCTGTCTTCCTGATAATGAATAGATGATCTGTATTTGATGTCTCAGATCTCTGTATTAAAGACCTGAACAGTACTAAAACCAGACTTGAACTAGTCTGGTCATATTACCTCTGTGTTAATTAATGATGAAAATGAAAGATGGCTGAATGCCATTTAGCTGCTTCAGTTTCAGGCCCCTGGGAATGTGCACACTGGCTCACTGTCATGGCTTAGTGGGATGCTGACCAGAACATTGATATGGTTAATAGTAACATGTGTTCCTCTCCTGCTGTCACAAGTTCAAATGAATGTCTGCTGGGAAAATGCCTGTTCTGTGGAGCTCACTCAAGCCCGCGGGCCTCTTGCAATTAAGTCCCACTTTCTCAGCTTACATGCCTCTAGGAAGCACACGGTGTTTATAAAAACAAGTTCAGACCTGTTATCCTTTTCTAAAACTGTATGCCGCCTCTTTGTCTCAATAAAAATATTTAGTGTGAAGAGATTTCTTTTGTCTAAGTATGTCGTATCGTTCTTGTCCCTGCAGAGCTCTCCATAAAGTGGCGTGTCTCGGTAAGAGGGCACTGGGCTACGCCATCGCAAAAAGGATGGCCTCACTCAACTGCCTGGACTTCAAAGACTCTGATGGAATGGTAAAGTACAAAAACAGATTTACATTATCAATGTATATATCTGCCATTTTCATTATTATTGCTTCTTTATATTTTTATATCAAGGGGTTTTCCTGCATGGAGATAAATTTTTGCCCCTACTTCTGAAAACAACCGCACATACTGAGACAAGCAAAACATTTACTTTTTCATTAGAACATGCTTTAACGTAGTGGTTGTCCTTTTCTTCAGTCATGTCATCACTAGAACTTTTAAAGTATGTTGCTTGTAGAAAGTGTTGAACCAGTTGAAGGCACGTGATCAGGGCGGTGCCTCCTCCGCCTCAGTTGGAGCCAGTAATATATTGTACATTAATGTGGCACAAAAGAGTTTGATCTTTTATATTTGCCTTCCATGTTGGAAAGTACACTGCACACTACCTCCTGTGGCTTTACAAAGCATGTTGTTATCGGTCTTCTGCTCGCAGACGGCCCTCCTCCATGCAGCAGAGCACAACCACCACCTGATGGTAGCGGATCTGATCTATTTGGGGGCCAACGTCAATGAGAAGAACAATTCAGGAAAGTCGTGCCTCCACCTCACCGCTGAGAAAGGCTACGTCAGAGTCCTGGAGGTTAGAGCCTTGTTTTCCTCTCTTCTGCTCAAAATCCCCATCAGAAATGTCTCAGTCAATGCTTGCAAGCAGCACAGACTCATTCCGATCATGTTTAGCAACGTGACTCGATTTGCTCCGTACATGTATGTTTGTTGTCGTGTCAGGAACGTTCTATCTGCGTCGACATTAGTCTTTACACAAGTCAGACATTAATGACAAAAACCAACAGAGCCGGTTTTTGATAGAGACACCGTCTGTGTACAGCGTGTCATTTGGTGTCATCAATGTGGAATTTAAACAGCGCCATGCGTTGAGCAAACTTGTTTCCTGATAGCTTTTATTTGACAAGTTTTTAGATGAAAAGTGGGCTGTAGAGAACAACAAGGAGTAGCGCATAGATCACTTTGATGGCCGTGTGTGTTGGTCACATGTTGATGTGTGATGATTTACAGTTGACGTTGTATAGCAACCCGGGTAACCTGTCTCATGCTTCAAAGTAAATGCTTTCTCTCTGTTTGCTTTAATGGCACAGCTAAAATACACACAGGACTAAAATGTTTTTCTACTCTTTGTGAAGAACACGTCTGAGGTCAACACGCGCGCAGACCCTGTTTTCTTGTCGGCACACTGCACCAGTGAAGGCAGGTGTTATTTGTTTTTTTTTCTGTATGTTGGTTACTCTCCATGTGTCACTGTGGAGTGGAAGCGCAGAGTGGGGAAAGCCGAGGGCTATGAAGCAGTGCACTCAATGTGAGGTCAAGATTGTTTTTTTTAATTTCTTTTTCATCGTCGGCCTCTCACCCGGCGGTGCTGTGGTTAGCACTGTCGCCTCACAGCAAGAAAGTTCAAACCCCGGTCGCCCCGGCCTTTCTGTGTGGAGTTTGCATGTGTCTGCGAGGGTTCTCTCCGGGTGCTCCGGCTTCCTCCCAAAGACATGCCAGCTTGGTTACTTAGGTGTGGGTGTGAGTACGAGTGGTTGTCTGTGTGTGGCCCTGCAATGGACTGGCGACCTGTCCAGGGTGGTACCCCGCCTTTCGCCCAATGTCAGCTGGGATAGGCTCCAGCCCCCGCGACCCTGCGATAAGCGGTTAACGATGGATGGATGCCTGTTGTGGGCCATCTCCTTCATTTTAGACTAGAGCTGAAACGATTATTTAATTAATGGCTATCAATCAATAATTAATTTGATAGTCAGTTAATTGTCATTTTACAATCTAAACTTCCAAAACATTTGCTGCTGTCAGCTTCTCAAATGTGAGGATTTATTTGTTTAACTGAATGTCGTTCGGCTTTGTGGCTGTTTTGTTGGTTAATAACAAGCATTTTAAAGACAACACTTCAGAGTAGGGCCGAGCGATATGGCTAAAAATGTTATCATGATAAAACCATTTCATATCATTCGATATAGATAATTATCACGATAAATGTCAAGTCATTATTTCTTTTAAGTTTAAAGGCTGATATTTGCTCCTGAGTGAAAATTGAAGAAACCAGATGGTTAATTATGTGGTTAAACTTTTCTTTATGGTCAGAATGTGACAAACACTTGATGCCAAAGAGTGGCTCACTTCACAAATCTGAGTTAGAACATTTAAAACTATTATCTTTTTTAAGATTAGTAAATCTTTTTTTCAGGCCTCTTTTCAACAAAATAAATATTTTAACAGAAAAATTAGGTACTAAATTGTTTGTGATTCAACTGAATTAAAGCAAATATTTGTTGACGACATAATGAACATTTAGTATATTGTTATTGGGGAAAATATTTATATTGCATTGATTGCCATTATTGTTTTATTGCCGAGCCCTACTTCAGAGTCTGGGAAATTTGGGAAGGAATTATTTTTTTTTATTTTACATTTTAAAAACTAAACCATTCAATTTAATAATCAGTAGAATCATTAGTTTCAGCTCATAGCTCACTGTGGGTTGTGATTAGCTTCGTTAGTAAAGGGGCTACCATGGGTGTGGTTAACTGATTTATACCACAGCTTGGTTTAATTTCCTATTGTGACGCGTTCTTTAGAATATCAAATATCTTTGAATGTTTGCAGACCTATGATGTAGTCCCAGCTTTCTGACCGTATTACACTTGCATATCAACACACCGAGTTCGCTGTGAAGTTGCTCATTGCTCATTGTGACAGTAGTCTGACAGATAGACAGTACAGAGAGCAACATGTGTGAAATAGCTTTTTGTACCGTTCCCCTGCATTTGGGTTGAGGACCACAGATATTTTAGAAAGCTAAGAACATATATTAGTGTATGACGTGATCCCAGTCGGTCATATCAGCTTGATCATCACTAAAAAATTGCCTGGAAAAGTCCTGGAAAATGAACACAGTGATCTCGTCTCACTAGCAAGAACACACTCTCGTGTTGGCTGGAGGCTGCAGGTATGTGCTCCTTCAACACATTGTCAAACCACTGTTCATGCCGATGCCAAATCAAGTGGGTGTAACTCAAATTAAACTTGTGCAACCTCCACCAACCGTGCAAACATCTGCGCTCCTGTACACGGGAGTGGTGGGGCTCAAATCGTCAGCAGTGTTGGAGATGTTGATGTCGTAGGGACGCAGTTAGCACAGTTCACAGTGGGAAGGTGTGTTTCTCTCAGCAATCTCAGTCATTGTGCACCAGTCTGTTCCTTCTATCCTCATCCAAGAGCACCTGGACCACAACAGCTGTGGTACTGTTGAGTATGTCGGGAAACATGGCAACGTTTACTATTTACACTGTATCCACATTTGGACGGCTTTATTGTAACTCTAGTCTTTACTCCATTACCAAACTGTATGTCATTGACAGCAGTGTTTTTTGAAGGCAGACTAGAGGAACTGATGTTGGTCTATGGGGTTCAATAGAGTCTTGGTTCATGTCTCTGAACGTATATGTTTAATCAGTATGTGTGTTTTCTTTTAGGTTCTTAAACACTCAATGATGGAAGGCGTGTATGTTGACGTTGAAGCCGCTGATAACTCTGGTAAGTATCGTAACTTACTTTCAAATCTTTGAGGCTTCTTAATAAAGACAAACTGGACTGATATAAGCTCTGTCCAGTTAATGTTTGATTTAATTCAATTAATTAGCACTTAATTTTTCTATTAACATTTATTTTATTGAGGAAAAAGGGACTGAAAAAAGATTTTACTTCATTTTAATCACGCATATTTGTTGAAAAGAGATTTTATTGATTTATTTGCTTAGAATGTTCTACCTCCAATTTGTTAATTTTTTTTTTTAAACAAAGTTTTAAAACTGTTAACCATCTGGTTTCTTCAAGTTTCACTCAGGAGCAAAAATCAGCCTTTAAATGTGAAAGAAATAATGATTTGACATAAAGTGGACAGACAAAGTCTACACACCCCTGTTAAAATGCCAGATTCTTATGATGTAAAATAATGACAGTCAGTCTATTAGCATGGCACATCTTGACGTGGCAATATTTGCCCACTCTACTTTGCAAAAGCGCTCCATATCTGTCAGATTGCGAGGACATGGCCCGCACAGCCCTCTTCAGATCACCCCACAGATATTCAATTGGATTCAGGTCTGGGCTCTGGCTGGGCCGTTCCAAAACATTCATCTTCTTCTGGTGAATCCATGCTTTTGTGGATTTGGGTGTGTGCTTTGGGTCGTTGTCATGCTGAAAGGTGAACTTCCTCTTCGTCTTCAGCTTTATAACCAACGCCTGAAGGTTTTGTGCCAAAATTGCCTGGTATTGGGATCTGGGATCTGTTCATAATATCCTCCAGCCTGACTACGGCCCGATTCCAGGTGAAGAAAAACAGCCCCAAAGCATGATGCTGCCATCACCATGCTTCACTGTGGGCATGCTGTTCCTTGGATGATGTGCAGTGTTGTTTTTGCACCAAACTAACCTTTTGGAAGTATGGCCAAAAAGTTCCACCTTGGTTTCATCAGACCTTAACACATTTTCCCACAATGCTTTTGTGGGACTTGATGTTTGTTTTTGCTAACTTCAGCCGTGCTTGGATGTTTTTCTTTCTGAGAAAAGGCTTCTGTCTTCCGTCTAGCCCATTCATATGAAGAATACAGGAGATAGCTGTCACATGTACCACACAGCCAGTGCTTCCTTAAATTCCTGCACTTCCTTTAATGTTGCTGTAGGCCTCTTGGAAGCCTCCCTGACCAGTTTTCTCTTCATCTTTTAATACATTTTGTAGGGACGTCCAGTTCTTGGTAAAGTCACAGTTGTGCCATATTTTCTCCACTTGATGATGACTGTCTTCACTGTGTCCCATGGTAAATCTAATGCTTTGGAAATTCTTTTGTACCCGTCTCCTGACTTATGTCTTTCAACAATGAGATCTCTCTGATGCTTTGAAAAGCTCTCTGCAGACCGAGGCTGCTCGGAGATACAATTAAGGAAATATCAGGAAACTCCTACTAGAACAGCTGAGCTTGATTTGTGATTAATCAGAGTCACTTTAAATGATGGCAGGTGTGTAATGACTTGTAGTTAACCTGAGTTTGAATGTGATTGGTTAATTCTGAACACAGCCACATCCCCAGTTATAAGAGGGTGTGCACACTTATGCAACCAGGTCATTGTAAGGTTATTTTTCATTTTTCCCCCTTGAAGATTTCAGTTTGTTTTTCTATTGAATTGTTCACAGTATAGGTCACATTAAAGGTGGGAAAAGTTCTGACATGATTTATCTTTGTCTCATTATTTTACATCATAAGAACCTGGCATTTTAACAGGGGTGTGTGCTTTTTCTGTCCACTGTAAATCCTGAAAATTATCAATATGAAATGAAAATGTTTATTGTAATAACATTTTCTGCCATATCCCCCAGCCCTAATAATGTAAGTAAGTATAGTTCATCTGCAAGAAGTTGCCAAATAAATATAAGAAACATTACAATCACTTTTTTGTGACATACTGAAAATAATGCACATTTGCAAAAATTAGTGTCAGTAAGAAAATGATCAAATATTGTAAATATTGTTGTTGCGTGGTGTTGCATTATTAGTAATATTAGGGAAGAAAGTAGGAGTATATGAACAAAGTGACGTCCAGCGTCTGTGTTTAGTGAAACCAAAATGAAAATGCTCTGCAACAGAATAAAAAGCTGCATTGAGACCAATTGCTTTGTTTTTCTTTGTCAGTTGCCATCTTACAGTTAGGTTTGGGAATGGTTAGATGTTTAGGAGTGTTTGTAGTGAATGAAACCTCCTCAGACGTCCATTAAACTAAATGTTTGCGTGTGTGTTCTCAGGAATGAGTGTCATCCAGTGTGCTTCACTGGCTCTGAAAGCCACAGTACGGGAGCTGGAAAGCTGTAAATCCGCCAATCACACCAGACTCAACACGCTGCGGCAAGAGCAGATGATGGAGACCCTGGAGTGTCTGCTACAGATGGGCAGCTACCTGCATATCATGGTTTGTATGACACTGTAAGATTTTTACATTAAAAAAAACATCAAATCATCTGGGAAATTCATTAGACCTACGTTAGAGCCTAATGCCATTTGATGGGATTTGAACAGGGAAAGCTACTCCGTTTTAACAGTAGCCCTGGCCACTAACCAGCCACTTCCTGTGTGCTCAGACCAGCAGACTCTTCAGCAGCGGCTCACAGCTCACTAACCGTTGTAGCCAGGGGACATTTGAACAGTGCTGAAGACGTCAAGTCTGTTGTTTGTACTTTTTTGGCAGGGCTGCACATCGTGAAGATCATGAACAAATGATGAGTCAGTGTTAATTGTGAACTTGGTAAACAAACTGCTTAACCTTTACAGTTGGTCTGGTTTATCCCCGTTCCATTGTGGTAATCATCTTCAGTTTGCTTTTAAAGTGTCATACAGAGCAATTTGTGTCAGCAGCGGTAGCCAAGTTCTGCATAAAAAAGATGGATAGACTCCAAAGCTGGTTGACCAGAAACTTTTCTTTTGATTTGACTGTCAGCATTAAGCTGGCAGCGTGCCTTTAGTCAAGGTCATGGCGGCAACAACAACAGAATACCATGAGAGAATGAAAACTAGTAACTACAGGTCAGCATTTCTATTTGTCCAAAACAATATCTCATGACGCCTGAATTCACTTGAGTCAGCTTCAGCTGTACTTGAGCTTAAAGGGTAACTTAGGTATGTTTCAACCCTATTTTCACATATTTTTTGTGTCTATGTTGTTACGTCGTAAGGTTTAGGGGTATCCTGGGCAACACAAAGGTGTGGCTCCCCGCTCGTCCCATTCCCAAGCAAGGCGAATACATAACTGCAAAAAGTAGGCGACTTAATACAGCAGAAATGTGTGAGACGCTCCATTCTGTCATTATCTCCGCTCTCTCTGCCATGTGGCAATAAAAACGGATAAGAAAAATGATTGATGAGCAGTGTGCAAGTAACTAAGTCATCAACCGACAGTAGCGCCCACCCCCACCCCCACCCCGCCGCTGAACAGATACAGAGAGATGTCGTCAGACAGAAGACAACTGAGAGAAGATAAGGAAGGTTTGAGTTTGACTCGCTGGCTATTTAACGTTCGCTGTATCGGTGCCTTTTGTTGTTCAACGTTTCACAGAGCCGACGTGCTTGTCAGTCACTTTTTGCCAACTGACCAATCACAGCCTGGATGGGGCTGGGCATTAAAAAAAAGTTTCATGTGCTACTGCTTATCATTAAATGTTGAACAATATGATTATTAACAAGTAAGTACAAATTAGAAACAATGTGTAGAGCCTTTTGCTTGCACAAGGATTTAATGAATTAAAAACAACCCACAGAAATTAAACACCTGTATCTGGATTTAATCTTCAACTAGTGGTAAAATAGTACACTATTATATGAAATTCTAATGAATGTAGGATTTAATGCATTATTGTCATACTAACAGTGTAACATTAAGTTAGTGTTATAAATATTGTTTATAGTTTAACTTTGTTCAAGTTGAGAAACACACATTTCAAAAAGTCAGTATTTCACGCATTCCTTTATAATAAAGGAAGAAGATAAATTCTACCATTTGTTCCATTATAAGTGAATTGCAAATCGCAGTACTGTCCACAATAATCGCAATGTGACTTTTTCAGTAAATCGTGCAGCCCTACATGGGATCTTATTTTGGAAAAAGTATATATTTTAGTCTATGGCGAGAGACAACAAAGAAAGTCGCTTTTTGCCCACATATTAAAAGGAATTTCTGCACCGCTGCTGTCATGGTAATGTAATGATACACCATGCGTCATCTAACACTCAGCCATTTTTTATTCCCTGTTTACTTGAGTGAGAAAATGGCTTAAACTAACGATACAGAGTCTTGTAACAGTCAGTAGTAATTGCACTAACTAGAAAGAAACCTGGACTTGATGTTCCAATAACTTTTACTCTTAGACTTAATCTTTTTATTGTGTTATTTTTTTCTACAGTAATGTGTATCCAGAGGTGGGTAACAGTAACGGCTTGCATTTACTCCATTATATGAACTAAAGTAACTTAGTACCAACACTTTGTCAGGCTTTCTTAAAGCGTCAGTATCTTAAGCCCTGAGATGAGACCGTGTTGGTGCAGCGGGCTCCCGTTGTGAAGTCAATAGGCTACACCGTGCTGTTGTTTTAATGCTAATATGTTTAATAATAAATAGCTACATCATGCTTAAAAGCTCCTCCTGCTTTCTGCCTTAATGTAAATATTCAAGCTATCAGTGTACGAGCAGTCTGCGTTCAACTAGTCATGCTCGTTGATGTAGCCTGATGAAGACAGAGCAAATTGTTGTTATTTTTATAAAAAAGACAAAAACTACTCTTATTTCATGTGGATGTGACTGATGTAATGTCCCAACCACAGAGGACCTTCCTCAGTAAACATGAAGAAGTGAACACACCTGTATTTATAAGCAATAACTTATGAAGCATCACAGAATTATCTCCTAATTTGATATGGGTCAAGAAAATAAGTTATATTTTTAAATAATCTTTACTTATTGGAGTACTAAAAAGAATATAATATTAATGCAACATTTTGTAATCACACCTGATGGATACACACTGAGAATACTGTCCTGGTTTATATGTGGCAGGTTTTCTAATCAGGAGATGATGATGTGACGATTTAGTCTCAACTACTCAAGTACATTTTGTAGTAAATACTTTTGTACTCTTACTCAAATACTTACTGTCATGACCACGTCTACTTCTACTTGAGTACTTTGTTTTTGCAAAGTAACAGCACTCTTACGTGAGGACAGGATTTGGCTACTCTACTCACCTCTGTATATTAACTGAACAGACTTTTGATAACAAATGTTTTTCCTCTCTTTCTCAGGGGGGCTGGAGTATGCAGTCTAGCATTGCTTGAATACTCTGCCATCCGCCCGGCAGGACACTTTGAGACCCGACGGTACTGTTCTGAGTTGTTCAGGCTTGAATTTGTCATGGAGAGGGACCATAATCAGTGGGGTTCTCTCTCTGTCTAAGCATGTGTTCAGGCCTGCTACGTAAAGCATCTGAGGTTATGTGTGTGGTTAAAAAATGCCTGACTTGCAATCAGGTTTTTATTGTAACCTGCACAAAAATGTTTGATGCCCATTAATCGGTTTCTGTGAAACTTCCATTGTTTGTTACATTAGAGTAACAAGTTGTCCTCAGTGTGTGTGTGGAGATCCAGATGTAAAATCCTATGAGAATAGTTTTTTAAATAGTATAGCAACTTTAACTGTGGGCTTCTTCATGCCAGCTTCAAGGGTCCAGTGATATCTTAAAAGCCTGGTCCCCAAATAAACTGTCGAGTGGGAAAGTGATTTAAAACAAGGTTTTAGGCTATATTTTAATATCAAGGCAGCACTGCCACAGCTTTTATGACTGAATATATTACAAATATCTGGTTCCAGTAACTGCAAATTATAAAATAAATCCGGCCAATAAATACGTGCATAAAGATTATTATAAGAATGGGATGTGTCCTACTGGGTTCCAGCTAGATTTAGAGCCAAAAAGATTTAGAGCCATAGGATTTATATGTTGGATCTTTTGAAAGTATTGCATACTAGAGGACATTACAAGTTTTAGTAAGCATAAGGCCTGGGCAATAAGGCCCAAATCTTCTAACACGGTGTATGTTCTCTTATAACATGGTAATGGTATCTATCACAATAGTGAGTGTTCTGTATTCATCTAAGAAATGGTTTATAACCATACTGTGACGTACTTCATCGCATGAAGTACGTCACAAAACATGTGACGTGAGAACGTGGTAAGCGGTCCTGCTGTCCAGATCCCCCTTGCCTTGTGAAGCAGCAAGGCAAGGGGGATTACAAGATCTCACAGAAATCCAGCCCTGATTTGCTACAGTGTGCCCTGAATATATAGCAGAGGCACTTAGGGATAAGTTTCCGCAGTGGAAACAGTATTGGCAAATTTCTACCAGTGGACACATGTTTCCCTTTACAGGGAGTAAGAGGAGTTCAGTTAAATCACTTTGCGGGCTATAGAGAAGCATTCATAATGTGTTTAGCCTTGCTACCTTAGTTCAGTGACAGGAAGCAGGGAAAAGCACAAGGTCAAAGATGCATTCTAACACATCCTAAGAAGTCTCAAAGTACACAACATACAACATGTAAACATGACAATTTGTTGGGAGAAATATTTTTCCTTTTGGCGAGGTCGTTACTCTGCATTCAGTCTTTGTGTTAAGCTAAGCTAAACCTGTTCTGGACCGTCTCAAGTGAACCTCAGATTGGTTAAAGTCATGTGACCTATGCAGTCACTAATGTACTTACTAACATGTTTATTAAATGTGACGGTGGGCAACAACTAAAAGGATAACATCACATTAATGTAGCTGCAAGCATTAACATGGTGGATTTATAGACGGACAAAGGGAGATATTTTTAAATTACTAATGTTATTTGGAAGTGATAGATTGTCAACAAGTGGTATGAAATGCATTGGCTTAGAAAAAAAACACGATTTACTGATGAACAAGTGACTGTGTTATTTAAGAGTATCTTACATTCATTTATGGTATCTTGCTACGTATGTGGGGGATTGTGTTGTAACAGGAAAAGTCAAATCAATATAATCTGAAATTTCAATTGATCACTTGGCTGTTTGTTTTACCCTGAAGGAATGTCATAGTTTATCCACTTCAAGTGAAAAAAGAACTACTGTTGAAAAGCTTTCACAGTTGGAACATTGTTACAAAACCTTTTCTTTTGTATTAGAATATAAAGGGGTTTGGGATGGTTCTTGTTTGTATCAGAGTATTTTCTGTTTTGGCTGGAAAGGGGAGGGAAGTGTGGGTTTTCTTTGGAAAACTCATTCATTGTGTGAGTCAACTTCAGTTTTCAACTTCAAACATGTCACCATTGTTACATGCAGGTTGTTTTTTTTCTTGCACAATAATTCATTTAATCTTTGATGAATCATGCAAGTACTTCAAACAGATAGTCTTAGGCTGAATTCAGACCAAATCCGGCATTTTGGCGAATGGCAGCGGGGTATTGTGGGCGTGTTTATTTGTGCGTAGCAGCTGTGAACTAATAACATTTTGTTTGTCTGACTTATTGTCTTTCTTGCTACCGGCACTCCCTTTTCTCATTCACTCTCTTGCTTGGTCAACCACCGCTGTCTCTGTCTCTAGCTCTTAAAACTTGGCACATAATAACTGGGGATTATCATAGTTTGGTCCATGAACTGCACCCGGATAGCGCCTAGTTTCAATGATCCTTCAGGCTGAGTGGAGCACTGTGGCTAGATTGGCCACCACAGCGTGACATCAGGTTGCGGTTCTCCAAAAGTTGATTGTGGTTCAACTTTTCCGCTGCAGGACGCTGGGTTTTTTATCAGCACCCCTTGTGGCCTTCACCACAGCCTGAACTGACTACACCCATTCAAAAAATATAGGGGGACCTGCAGTTTCAACTCAGCAATTTGGTCTGAATTCAGCCACAGTCTCAGCCACAATTTTTCTGGATAAAAATATCTAATGAATTGCGAACTAAGACATTTAATCATGTAAATTGAAAAAGGTGCCAATAACCAAGTTTTTTTTAATTCATGATCATGTTACTCATGATCCTCTTTTTGCTCTGCTCTTAAGAAAATGAAATTGTGCACAGAAATGTAACTGCACAGACATCCATGCACAGAGGGTAGATCTATTTCAAGCAGAGTTTGTAATAATTTAGTAGTTGTCCAGCAGCTTTTTTTATGCTTTAACCAAACAGCATGTAAAAATGGAATTTCTTTAATACATAACGATTGATATTGGTGGTGGGTATTGGTTGTCATTATCACAATTCATGCTTCTGGAACCATATGCAAATATTCATGTTAAAGATTCAATAAAATTCTGAGTTCATTAAACATTGTCAGTTCATTTCTTATAAAAATTTTCTCCATCTGCTACATTACCCTGTGTACAGGGTCGCGGTGGGAAGGAGCCTATCAAACTGCATCCTATAGATTACCTATAGGCTGAGAATAATTAGATTTCACAGTCCAACTTAAGGCAACTTGTTTGCAAAACCACAACCACCTTCAGCACTTAACTGCATATAGTATAGCCGCATTCAAAAAGACACATTCATATCTACATTGATCATAGAAAGGCGCTATACAAGTACGGAGCATCATAAACAGTGTATTTCTTGACATCTTTATTTTTCTAAGAAAATATGAATTACAGTCTCTTACCCAGGGCTGCTCCAGAGTGCGACTTACTTGGTTAAGCTGAATAACTTAGGTTTAGCCCACTGCTAACTTAAATGGGGGAATAATTGTACAAGTCTCTGAATACATTTTCATAGTAAAATGAGTCATTTTGTAGGGGTTGTGATGCTTAAAAGAAAATAACCATCGTTTTGAAGCCACTTGTTTCGCCACCAGTACAACTAGTTTCAAAGCACAGAGCACTTCCCGTCTGTTGCCTCCATAGGGGTCATTTACACTGGGGATGCTGGAGACATGTCCCCACCACATTTTTAAATTGCTGATTTTGTGCCCATCACTTTTTGAAAGCATTTTTAAAAAATGTTCTGAAAAATAGCTTGCACAAAGAAACGTTAACTAACAAATGAAAATATTTTGTGAAAAGGTTTATTTGCACAACAAGAAAACATGCAATGCAATGTAGTTTCCCCTCATATTAAAACAGACTCCACCATTAATTGGAGCAGAAAATGTCTGCAGAATGCAGGAAATTACCAGTTTAATGCTCAAAATTTATCAACAGAAAATGTATATTTGAGCTGCACTTTAAACATCAGCATTTTTAAAGTTTTGTTTTACATAAAGTTTACAATCACATAACTATCAATGTGTATGGGAAATGACAGAAGTTGAGAATATACTGTTGTGACGCTAAAGGTGCTGTTAAAAATTTGGGTGCACCTCCATTTTGTGGCGGTGGTAAAAAAGGTCATGCTTCTGGGCATGCTCTCTCCTCACATCTCTATGTCTCATCATGCTCTGTGCATGTGCACCCAGTGTGCCCACTTTGACCATGCCGCCAAAGCGCAGCAGTGAGTGAGACATGCAGAGCAGCAGATGACAGCTGTGCTTCTCTTCACAGACTACAGTGTATTCTGATCATGATTCTGATGTACAGTTCTCTTTTGAGTGTGCGTGTGCGTCAATGAGAACGTGAGTTTATTGTTGATGTTATGTTACACACCGTTTATATTATATGTAGCGAAAAGCGGTTGTAGTTAGTAGTTGCATTCTGTAGACTTAAAGGACGTGACACAGTGCTAGCTGCTAGTTTGCAATAGTCTGTTAACTGTTTCTGTATTCTGTTGTGTACACTCATAGCTCGTTATTAGTGATTGTTACAGTGACTGTCATGCACATGTTTCACATCATGCTCATATTTGTGTTTGTTAATCGTTGATTGATAGCTCATTACCTTCTAGCTGTCATTAGCCATTACTATTGCTCGGTAGGCTAGGTATTCTGTTGATGGCTATGTCTAGCTTAGGTTTGTGTTCTTCTAATCAGTCTGTACTGTTGTTTTTTGCTGTTACACTCAATACTTGTATATGCTTTACAGATAAACAGTCCAAACTGTAGACCCAGACTCTGCATCTTTTCTTTTAACTGTCACCTGAGCATAAAATAGTAGGGTTGAGAGTATCCGGTACGGATAAAGCATTTTTACCGAGTACGAGTATTATACAAGTAATACGAAGTCAATATCTGTGCTCGGATTGAATAAAAATCGTCATTGGGTAGCTGACTGTGCACACACTCTCTCTCTCGCTCTCTCTGCCGGTCATCAGAGATTTTTTTTTTAAACTGTCAGCTCTAACCAGTTTTTTTTAATTCACACACTGTGTGTCTGACACTTTCTTGCTGTATTTAAAAAAATAAAGGTAGTTGTGGTATAAATAAATTATTTAAAATAATATTACAAATTAAGCTACACACACACAAACCACACAGCGTTTTCACAGAGTTAATATCTAAAATAAATAAAATTAAAATAAAAGTTAATAAAAGAAAGTCATGTTGAGTATGAAAACTCTTGTTCATTACATTTTACTTCATAATTGCAACCGCATGTGTTGTATTCATTGTTGCAAAACTTGTTCTGTATATAGTTCGTTTGTTATTGTGATCAAAACCATTGATCTGAAGCTCAATGCTGATGCTGTCATGTAAATAGTTTTCTAATCAGCAATAAATATAACAATTTCTGATCAACCCATATAAATTGCATGCTTAAAATATGATACTGTTAAAGCCCCGCCCATTTCAAGACAACTTTAACCACTGTCCGTGTTAAATCCCACCCACTTCCGGGCTAGGCCCCGCCCAATACGAGTACGGATACAGATACAGATACATATGATGTTTTACTCGCTCATCCCTACAAAATAGTACTGATCCAACACCCTGAAGCAGTTGCTGCCACGTGTATTGATCCACCCCCTACATATTCTCTCACACAGCAGTGGTACCAAAAAGTTCTCATGTACTTATTTTTAACTCAAATAACAAGGTTTGAAACAGTGGAACAGCGTCCCACAATTATCACCGAAATTTGTCGGGGCTTGCAGGGCAGGGTGAGTAGATGGAGCAGCTGTGAGCATTTTGTTTGTCAGTGCCACAATTTGCTGGAAAATAACATTTACCTGGGAGAGACTACACCGAAACCCACATTCTCAACCTAGAACATGACATGATGTAATATGTGACAGACTAATCTGAGGTCAGGCTTACTCACCACTTTACACAGAAATTACCAAGAATAGGCTACGGGCAGGTTATCGCCTCTCCTCAGGCTTCTGACAGAGAAACAAAATGAGTAACTTGGGGGACAAGAAGAGGACTTAACAAGCAAGAAGGAACTGAATAATAAAACAGAAACCAACAATGGTGAGTGAGTGCAAAATGTTACACGCAACAGACTTGATTCAGAAAGTGAAATCAAGCAAATGGAATTGGCATGTGTTAATGCATGCTTGCCTGCATGTTCAAAGAGAGCAGGTAAAGCAGAAGGAATGTTGATGTTGTTCACCTGAGGGGGAAAGTGTTTTGGCTCATCCGACTGGTTTCATACTCAGTTTAATTATAGGTGTGACTGCATAAAGCTGTTGTTGTTGTTGCCTTGTTTTCTTTAATATTGCTGCTGAAAACTTTCACTCAGCGATCAGGCAAAACCATGGTGCCTTATCCTCAACTTCTCGATCTAGTCTGTGCAATCCTGCCGTGATGTTTGACCATTCAATGTGCTATATAGGCCAACGAGTAACATCAAGAAACACCCAGGCCAAAACCCCACTCGATCACAACAGGAGGATGTTTAAGCAGCTGATGAAAAGATTTTATCATTTCATTATTGTTGTAGAGGGTTGTTTTGTTTGTCTGCAAGCACTTCATTCAGTTTGACAGTGTTACAGTTAAACTATGTGATTGGCACATAATATAAATATGACATAATACACATGAAAAAGATTTAACTATAAGGGCACTTCTTGGTATCTCCTGATACCAAGTAGTTAATGTAATAAAAGTAATAGGCTAATTGGAATTTGATTGATCTACTTGTAATCACTGTTACAATGTTCCACTTTTCTGCTTAATTAAGTTCCAAGTGCACCTGTATTATAATGAATTTGTGTTCAGATTGTTTTGACTCATGGATTCCGTTCTGGTGAGAAGTTTCTCTTAGGGCTTTTTCACAGACCACAGGCCTTTTTCCTCATACTTCCTGTCAGAGTGCTATTAATAAATGATCTGATATCTTTTCTCTTGGTCAGACTCTCTGAGCACACCACTGCGTTTAGAGCTCTGACCTGAATTAACTTGCTCTGCTATTCCTTTTTAATAAATATCACAAGGACAACTGTTTGTTGTAATTCAACAATCTGACGTAGTGTTGTGTCGTTCAATGAACGTTTCGTTCATAAGACCTAATCTTGTGTATGACTCGGGAGGAACAAGTAGTCTCAGTGAGGAATTGGCTCTTTTTCACGCATGGGTGAAGGATATTGGACTCTTACGTTCACTCGTCACACGGCAGCTGCATGGGCTCAGCACAGGAAACAGAACTGATTAGTTCACAACTCTCAACTGTGGGTTTGTTTGAGTTGCAACTACTTGCACTACCGCTCACATGGGTCCTGCTCAGTCTTTCGTTCATTCTGCAGGTTGAGTGACTGCCGGCGCCGGAGAATGAGGTCGGCTGTCAGGTAACACTCACTGGACTGACATTATATAGCTATTTTGTTAATGATGTGACATTTAATAAAGCATAACGTTATTACAGCGCAGTGATGTTGTGCTAAGTTATAGTTTTAACACAGCTGTACCGTAACTTTAGTCCTGCAATTGTTTACAGCTAACATTAACAGCTGAGAGTTGTTCTGGGTCCGCTCCACTTCAGAGCCCTGACGTAGCAACGTTAGCGATAGCCCTGTGGTGTGTTACAGCTAACAGCTGATTCAGGTCAGCCAGAGAACACAACGTAAGTTTTACTTTTATTTAGAGCCGTGCTGTCGTTTCACAGCTCCTGACTGGTGAACAACCTGCAGTGTTTGAGAGCGATGTGCTCATGTTTGTTTCTCTGTCTGCAGAATCAGGACCTGATGTGGCCTATTCTGCATCCAGACCTGCCAAACTGCTGCGTTTATATGTGTTTATTTCTTTGTTCCTCTCTCTGTGCTGGAGTTCTTTAAGAACTTGGTGGCTTGATCCAGATTATTATGAAATTGGTTGAATTTTAATAAGAGTGTGTTTATTCATATAGTGTATCAAGCTTATTACTTCAATATATTTACTGCAAATCTGATATTAATATTTTACTCATGGATAGGGACGTTAGGCTACTGTATGAATGAGCACTTTAGAGGTAATGATAGTAATTATATACATAAGCTGTTATATGGCTGGTCAGGTTGTGTACTCGGGAAAGATTGTGAAAACGGAAGGATTTAGGCGGAGTAGTGGATTGCATATAAACATATTTCTGTGGTTTTTACATGGTTTGAATTTGATTGTGAGCCCTGGGGGGTTTATGTTATGATGATAGAGAGTGATCAAGAGGTGAATTTGTGCGTTATACTTTGTCAAATAAAGCAAGCCAGACAGCCTTCCGTGTTTTAAATCGCCCACTAGAGGGCTGCAGCGCCGCAATAACCAGCCTAGTTCAAATGAACGAAATGACACAAAAAACAATTTCATTTTAATGAACGAGATCGAGTCTTTCAAGAGTCGAACTTGCCTTCACTAATCTGTAGCCAGCAGATGTCACTGTGATTGCTGACTAAATGTTTGGCTGATTTGCCACTTATTTTAACCTAAAATAACTTGTATAAATGAAAGCAGTTTTCTCAAGTTTAATTTAAATGCACATTTGTGGTTACAAACCGTTTTTCAGAATATTTTTAACTAAAGCTTTAAAAAAGTGATGGAGACATCCTGATTCTGATCTGTCCACAGTGTAAATGACCTATCTGTCAACACTTTTAAATGTCCCGCCCCATCCAGGCTGTGATTGTTCGCTTCACGACAAGTGACATTGACGAGCTACATTCAGCACACGGTTACTTGAAAGGCACCGAGCCTCTCTTCTCCCTCGTCTTTCTCCGCCGACAGAATTAGCAGGCAGAGAGAACGGGAACAGGTGAGCGTTACGTACCGCCCAGAGAACCTCGAGGGCAGAGGAGAGTACCGGCAGCTTGGGAGAAGTCCCGGTACACAAGAAAATGTCCCGGTACGCCAAAAAGTAAAATGTCGAGGTGCAGTTACTGCGTACCGATGCTTTCCAGCCCACTTCAAGCACTGATACCAAAGTTCTGAAGCTTGTTTCACGCCTGTGTGCTGAAGTGTGTGTCAACGAGACATATCACGTGACTGATGACGTCCGAAGCTTCAAACGTCATTAGTTTTACAGCTAAATTAGGCCTATGTGATTGGCACATAGTATAAATATGACATAAAACACATGAAAAAGATTTAACGATAAGGGCATTTCCTCCTGATACCAAGTAGTTAATGTAATAAAAGTAATAGGCCAATATGAATTTGATTTATGTACTTGTAATCACTGTTACAATGTTCCACTTTTCTGCTTAATTAAGTTCCACACCCTTCAAGCGCACCTGTATTATAATGAATTTGTGTTCAGATTGTTTTGACTCATGGATTCCATTCCGGTGAGAAGTTTCTCTTAGGGCTTTTTCACAGACCACAGGCCTTTTTCCTCATACTCCCTTTCGGAGTGCTAGTAATAAATGATCTGATATCTTTTCTCTTGGTAAGACTCTGAGCACACCACTGTGTTAAGAGCTCTGACCTGAATTAACTTGCTCTGTTATTCCTTTTTAATAAATATCACAAAGAGAACTGTTTGGTGTAATTTATAGGGCTGGTCCGAATACCATTTTTTGAGCTTCGAAGCTTCGGTAGTAATGAACATCGAATATTCGAAGCTTCGGAAAAATCAATTTGTATAATTTATATTTAAATTTTCGAAGCTGCACAATCTCTTTAGGCTGCCTGTCCGCTGTTCTGCGCTCTTTTGAATACTCCCGTTGCAGGTACACTTTCAGTAGTCCAAGAAGTAATATATATTTATTAAGTAACTATAACGAAGTTATATGTTAAGTATTATATTTCACCAGATTTTATAGTGTAAAACATATTATATGCACGGTGTGCAAAAAAAAACAAACAAAAAAAAACCGAATATCCGAATGTCACATTTTCAAATCGAATACCAACCCACCGAACGAATATTCCGAATATTCGAATATTCTAGTCCAGCCCTAGTAATTTAACAATCTGTAGCCAGCAGATGTCACTGTGTTTGCTGACTAAGTGTTTGTCTTCTAATAGAATGATGGTTTTCAAGGTGGTTTATTTATCATTCCCAAATGATGTACTGCTTTTTAGACGTTAAGTTATCTGAAACGGCTTGGAAAATAGTGCATTTAGCGGCCATTAATGGGTGAAAAACCTCTGCCCCTGGTTTTTGATGGTCTGTTGTAGATCTATTTTAAAGACAGTATTTTCATCCAGGGGCTTAATTTGTTCAGTTGAGTTAGTTCAAAATAGATATGCAAATCAAAACATTTTACATGGTTGGTTTGGTTAAATCATAACATACGACAAGACACCCTCTTTGCAAAGCTGCTTTCTCAATCATACAACCTTCCCTTTGTGGCTGATTTGTACGACCACTTATTTTAACCTAAAATCACTTGTATAAATGAAAGCAGTTTTTTGAAATTTGATTTAAATGCTCAATCTTGGTTTTTACTCAAATTCGTCTAAAATAACAAAACGTGTTCGAAAGCTCATGTTTTGAAGACAAAAATGTCAAGTGTTTTTGTCGACTAAAATTAGACTAAAATGTTACTGTTTAATTAACTAAGATAAGACTAAACTGTCTAGAGTTTTAGTTGACTAAAATTTGTCTACAAATAAAAAGCACAAGGTGGGCTAAACATGAGTAAAACCCAGACACTGTGTTCCTGTTGCTTTAAACCCACTGAACACACTGTCGCATGTTTTCAATCACACTTTTTCTTTATGAGAAAGTAACTATAATGAAGACTGGAGTATCCAGAGTAAAGGGAGAAGAAATGTTTTATCACAGTTTCCACCAGCATACATGAGAAAATGTGTCGTTTTTTGGTAGTTTGAACCTGTTGTCTATGGTGACATCTACTTTAACCTGGACCAGGGTTAACAGGGTACTTTTAACTTCATTAGTAAACAGACTTTCGTGATCAGGACATCTGTTGTTAGGTAGCTTCTGGAGGCGGTGGTGAAAGAGAACATACATTCATGAAAGACAATGGAAATCCTTTTTGGATCTACCGAATCTCCTCACAGTGATAATAGAGAGGAAAGGAAAACAGAACTGTGTTTACATGAAAATACCACAGATCATTTATTTAAAGCAAAAGGAGAGCAATTTTATTGAGCATCTAGCTGCCACATCTGAAGCAAGTGATTCATTTTTCTGAAGGATAAACCACAACCAAGCAATTATTTCCTGAATACTATCATTAAGCAATGTTGAAACTTATGGTGGATGTTATAGCTGTAGGGAGCAAGACGAGCCCAGAAATGTCCACTGATCCCACTAATCTCCTGCGGTTTATGCCAAGTGGATTATCCTCGCTGTGGAGGCAGAACATACACCAAATGTTTGTTTTTTTCAAAATGTTATTATTATTGTATTATTTACTGTTCATGTGTGTTTTAAATAAACTCTCAACAATGTAATTATCCCATGGAAAGAGATGGATAACTGTAGTAGTCACTGACTTTGCGTCAAACATTAATAATTCTATAAAAAATATTTTTACTGTACTGAATGAACTTTGTTTTGTCTTGTCACTGTCTAGAAACTGAAAACACAGAGTGTCTTCATTTATGTACCTCAGGAAGACTGGCTTTCACTTTTACCATCCATTAGGTCCAAGCTTACATATCAGGATCACAGGGGTCCAACAGTGTTTGTACCTTGTCATTGGCTGTGCAAACAGATTCACCTATTGGAAGTCAGCATGGTGACTCTGGAACCCTGGAGAGCCTCCCTTCACCTCTGGTCTCATCAACAGTTTAAATATCTGGGACTACTCAGATGGGGGTGTTGGGAAAATGCCCATTAGAGCCTGTGAGTGCCCCATTACAAACCAACCCACTGGCCTGTCAAACCAAATTTTCCAAAAGATAAAATCAGATTTGTGGACAGAGACTACAGAGGCCCGAGGTTAGTCGAGGTCCTCTCCAGCCTTATTATAAAACGTGATCTTCTTGTGTCGCTTCACAAAGAAATAAGAGTAAGAAATCAATAAGAGTGAATGCAGCGAGGCAGGTCAGCACACTTCCAGCCTGATGACTAACCCATCAGACCGTCATAAGCTGTCAGCAGGCCAGCAGGAGAGACACTGTACGTGTGGAAAGCTGATGTTTTCACATCACAAATGCCAAAAGTCGCCAGTAACTTTGGAAAACCACAGTGGCTGGTGAACAAAAGAGCTATTTCCATGCCCGTCCAACAACTGTGGATGAAACTCTGACAGCATGTTGTCAAGACTCTACATGCTCTCCTCCTTGTCACCCTCAGGCCAAAATACTATACTAACTGCTCTAACTGCCTGAGCTCCTCCTTTGATTTTAACGACCCCCCAATATGTTTGGTCCCAAATACTTGGCAATAAAAGGGTAAATCAGAGAGTTGTACCACCTTGTGTGGTCTTCTTTATCTCTATCAAATCTGGCCTCCTGAAACACCCCCCTTCCACCATCCTAAACATCAGCACCCCCCCTCCTATTGCACCTCCTCCACTGGCTGCACATACCTGCTCATAACAAATTTAAAACCTTCTTGCTGGTATGCACACAGCCTCAAACAGAGCTGCAGGCCACAACACCGAGCTCCAGCTTCTCCTCTGCTCTTCCGCATTACTGGAGTGTCACTGTGGTTCCTCCACCCCCTTCCTCCATTCTTGCATCACATCCCTCCTCCCACATCGTCCTTGCCTACTGGCTCTAACATGATCCTGTGTTGCCTTCATCTTGCTGTCTATTTCTTTAGCCAAAACATCTCTATGTAACTCCTCAAAATAATGTCAATACCTGTAAAGTCTTAGTTGCTGTTGGAACGTCTGCACTATAGAACTAATTCTATGCAGATTTTAGTCTACATTTACATTGATAAAGTGCCAAAATCCTGTAGAACAAAAGGATTTCCTCATACATCTACTTATTTTTTAAGTGTGCTGTTGATGGACACTGTTGACCACAGTGCAATGCAGAATTTGTGGATGGTAACAGACAAAAAATGGGGTTTCCAAGGTCAAGAACGAACTTTTAATCTAAATATTTAAGCCAACATGGACAAGCGGTCCAAAAGGGCTCAGAATGACGGACATTTTGAACAGCTACAGTTCCATGCAGCCTAATCAAGCTCCATCTGCTGATGACGCTTGTGTAATGTGGTGGTGAGCAAAAGTCAGAGTATGAACTGCCTAGCTTTGTTTACATTTTTCTCCTCAGAGTTTAAATGACATTAGTGCCCCGCGGTTAGATTTACATCCGTCTGTGCATATATTGTTTTCAACCTGATCTCACAGAAATACGTGAAATGAACACGACCCCTTCACCCCGATTTACGTGGTGGTGGCACACGTCGTGTTAAAATTACGTGTCGGAACAACGAAAACAACACCCATACAAAGTCAATGAGGCTCATTTGTTGTGGCAGCTGCAAATATGGTTTTCTAGTTCAAGAAACGTTATCATTTATTATAGTGAATTTGTTCCGATTTTTCTTGTCTAAATAACAGTGACTTGTTTGTGATATATAACTATGAATTTATAGATGGAGTAGTTTTAAAGAATGTTCAATAGATTGTTCCCTTTACGTTATTAAACCCTCAACAATATTTTATTATTTCATTATTGTCATAGCAGCAAATAATATTAATTAATAATAATTACTATTAATAATTAATTTAATAATAATTTTTATTATGAATCAGAACTTTCAGTTGTTACCACGGCAACAATACGTCACGTTACGCACGCTTCTTACCCATAATCATTGCGTTTTTACCACCCATTTCACCTGCCAACTGACTACAGTAAGTATCTCAACCAAAGGGGTGTTTGTTAAAAAGCACGGAAAACCTTTGCTGTTTAGTTGTAGCCCGATCTGTGTAACATTTCATCCCTGGAGATGAGGTTGAATTTGTTAGTGTTGCATTATCTTTTACACGGCTACCCGCCAAAGTAGTTAGCTAGCCAGCCAAATCACAGCTGTCCCTGCCACAGTTGGACTGTGGCACCGCCAGCTACCAAAATCACTTTCAACTCATGTATTTGTCCATGTGTTGTGAAGACAATTAACGTGTTGTTGCAGTGAATAAAGTTTTATTCAATGTGCAAAGTAAATGTCAGAAGTATAACTAAGGAGAATTAACACAATCAGGGGTGGACTGGAGTAAAAAAGTGGACCTGGAGTCTTTGCAGAGGATTTGACTGCTCAGTGCGACTCACTGTCACTGAGCGTTCATACCTGATAGAATTCATGCATTAAATAGAGAGACGACCCACCACTAACTTATAGATAGAATGTCCTGTAACACCATGGTGCCACACTTTTGTAAGACATTTTAGAAGACACTGAAATCATCATGAGATGAGAGGGTTATTGTTACTTTAGTTTTTTGTGACCTTGAGAAGAGCAGTGGATATAAGAAGCACTTTACGCAACAGGACAGAAGAAGAACACTGTTTCCATTATTTATAGGCTAAATTTAATTAGATGTGTGTAGGTACTTGTTTGTGTTTGTGTCGCGTGAATGTGGTAGAAATCTGATATTTGTACAGTAAGGATTGATTTGTATTGTATGTAGTGTTTGCCAAATATTTAATTATTAATTACAATTACTAACAATTAAGAAATGCTCATTTACTACAAAGGCTATTCTAATAATCTTTTGATTTTTCCTGTTTTACAGCAACACTTTGACTTCACCAACACACACAAATCCAAACACTTTTAAGAGCCTCTCTCTCTCGCTTGTCTCTTTTGATCACTCTTTCTGTTATTGTCTCTCTTTTAATGAGTCTTTCAATCTATCTCTCTCACTCCCAGCTATTTCTGTTCAGAAATGGCTCGACCTGCCCAAACTGTTGGGAAGATTTTTTTACATATGCTGTGGACTTAAAATTTGTTCATTCTGCAACCATCCACAACCCAAACATGTAAGACTCCAAAAATGCTGGACAAATTTCAAAGTCAGCAGAAGCAGTGGTTCTCATCGTCAAGTCTGTTGTTGCTTGATTGATGATGCCATTCTGGCATGTAGTTTTCTGATCATCTCATTCACCATGTTTTATTATTTTGATATAAGGAACTAAATGAACTGGTATAATATATTGTCTCACATCCACACTATTAATAAGAATATAATTCCTTGGCATGAAGTCCCTGCTACTGATTGCACATCCTCCTAAGGTGGAGACAGGGACGTGCCAAACTAAAGTAATCCTGCCAATGCATGCCCACCTTAGCACATCCGCTAAGACCTGCCTTGACAATGTGGATGCCATCTACAAATTGATGGTTGAAGGTGTGATTGCATTTATTCACACACATCCATTCACTATCTGTTGTACAATTGTTGGTGGTTATTTGCCCTGTACATTTCCAAACCACAAAGACTAGAAATTCTGATCTGGCTGTAGCCAGCTGCAACCTAGGGTCATTTTAAAGAGTTGGTATTGTGGAAAACAAGAACAAAAATTGCTTTGGGATGATGGCAGGGGTCACCTGTGCTTTAAAAAAAACCCTCACTTCTATCTCCTTAGTAGTTGTAAGTTATTGGAGCTTCTGAAATCCTCAGCTAAAGTGGGAGCGCTGTTGAGGCTGCTGTCACAGTTTGCATTTTAGCCAGATGACAAGCAAAGCAGGACAAGTGTGCTAAAGCTAAATTAGAGACGTCCAGGTAAATCCAATCAATAAAAATGTCAGTACTTGGATTTTGTAAATTGATGCAGCTGTATGTCGATAAGCTTTTTCAGGGTTTTTCCTTCATTGAGGCTGCATTGTTTTGACTGGGTCTAAACACTCCGCTGGGAAGCTAGCGCAAATGGGAAACAGGACTTCCTGTGGTTTCTCATAAAATAAAAGCCGGGACTCTGACTCTGTATTAACGTAGCAACCAGATTACATCGCTGTCTCCATTTGTCTCCTCTGCTTTCTGTCTCTGTCATGCAGGTCTGTGTGTCTGAGCTCCAGACACACTTATAGCAGACCTATGTTGAAGGCTGACGGTGGCTTCGTGTCACACTGTGGGCGTATCTGTTCTGCTTTGTTCCTTTGGTTTCAGCCAGTAATGTTATTTGTAGTGTTTTTGGTTAATTCCTTTGTCCAGTATCTGTTATATAGTGTATTGTGAATTGTGTTGCACTTATGTCCGTCTCTGTCTGTCTTCTTGGAGTCTTTGTTAGTCCTGGTCCGTAGTTCATGTTTTAGTATTTTCTTCTTGTTTTCATTATCTTGGTTTCCTCCTGCACTCTGTATTCCCGTTTAGTGTTCTCGTCTGTTATGATCCCCTGTGTTATATTGGTCAGTGTTTGTCAGTTTACTTGGGTTTCTGTTATTGTCTATTGTTACATCCTTGTCTGGTATTTTGTTACATTTGTGTTGGTTATTCTGCCCCATGTCTGCCTGTCTAGTGTTTTGTCTTTTTCCCTTTGTACCTGCCTGCCTGCTAGTCTCTCTGCTTTCCCTGCTCTCTCCTTACCTGCCCGTGCCTCGTTAATCTTATGTCTGTCACCTGTGTTGCTCCCGCCCTGCTCGTTAGTCCCTGTGTATATATACCTGGTGTTTCTGTCTTGTCCTTGTCGGGTCATTGCCTAGAGTGTGTGCCTTAGTCTGTCTGTTCACCTCGTGTTGCTTGTTCCCTCTCAGTCTTTTGGATTATGACCTGTTCTGGATTCTTCTGTTGGATTACCCTGTTTGTTTTGGATTGTGTATTTCTTTTGGATGCTTTGGACTCAGCCACTAGTTTGTAAGGGTGCTCGCTTTTTGTTCATTAAACTTACCTTCACTGAACTTACCTGCCCCTCTCCGTGTCCTGCAATTGCATCCTACTACCTGCTACCTTGCACACAAATCCTGACACTTCGGCTGTATTCACACAAAATCCGGCAATGTGGCTCCTTCCAACAGGGTTCTGTGGAGGTGGAGTCATGTTTATTTGAGCTTTACAATGTAACCTGTTATAAGTTGGTTTTGGTGTTATGTTGAGTTGTAATTTTTTTTTTCCCTGAGTGTATCTGGTTTTGCCATGTTTCATATGCTTGTCTATGTGCCTCTCTTTCTCTCGTTCCTTGTCCTTAGTAGTTTCTGTCTTGTCTTTTATCTTAGCTCTTAGTCCTGCGTTTCTGTCTTAGTCCCCCAGTCCTGTGCCATTAATCCATGTTTTAGTATTTACTTGTAGTTCCTTGTCTGCATTATTTTAGTTCCCCCAGTTATCACTCTGCCTGCCTCTGTTGTCCCCCGCTGTCTCTCAGCCTCGTTAGCTTGATCCCTCTCACCTGTGTTGCTCCCGCCCTGTTCGTTAGCTCCTGTGTTTAAATGTTTGGTGTTCCTGTTTATTCCTTATCTGGTCATTGTAGCATGTTGACACTCTGTCTGTCTGTGGTTGTAGTTCGCTCTGTCTCATCCTGCCTGTTCCCATTGAGTTCCTTGGATTTTGGTTTTCACCTTTTTTGTTTTGTTTTCTCTGTTGAATCACCTGCTTAGTTTGCACCTTATGATTTTGGATTACCTGGACTCAGCCACTCATTGTAAGTGTGCTCGCTTTTTGTTTGTTGGAATAAATCTCTTCTGAACTGTACCTACTTAGCTTTGCGTCCAGCGTTTGGGTCCTCCAACCTGCTAACAGTAACCAAAGTGAAACAATCAGACGTTTTATTTCTCTGATTCACTGCTTTGTTCTTGCTAACAGTGCTCACTCTCTTCAGTTGCTTTGGAGCTCGCTCAGTCGCAGCTCTCTCTGCATAGGGCAAACTTTAAATTAAGTGTTTACAAACAGTAAGAGAAAATCCTACTTAATTTGCACTTTAACACTAACATGTGTTAATGTATTTTTAAATACAATGGAAGTCAAAGTAAATCTGCTACTCGTGCCACTGCGAATAGAGATTAGATGTGCAAAAAAAGTACCTAACGGCATGAAAGTCAATGAGACCACAACCAGTGTTGGGCAAGTTACTCAGGAATTTTTACTCCTCCTTTAAAAGTTGTACTTTACTTTTTACAGGGAATTAAAAGTTAAGTTACTAGTTACGTTACTCGTCACGTTACTATAGTACTTTTAGTATCCCACACCATGTCCCTTAATAAAAAGTGACATAACCTGTTTAATCCCCTTAATTTAGAAATTAATCCACTTTACTGTAACAATAATTAACATTAGGAGTCAACAATCAGCCAAACTTTACACATTGCTGCCTCTGCGACCAGGTGATGCTATACAGAGAAGCAATGTGCATATTTAAAAATAATAAATAATCTCAACTATCACCTACCCAGTGATGTTAGGAAAGGAATGAACCTATAATGTTTCCTAACATCACTGGCTGAAATAAAAAAAAAATTATTAAAAAAAATAAATAAAAGTCAACCCTGATTTTTAAGCTAATGTTTTTCTGCACATATTTGTAAGAGCAGTATTCAGTGTTTTACAGAAGATTAAACTTAGCTTAATGCCACTCTCTCCCGACGAGTGCATGTATCACTGGCAGTAGTATCCCACTGCTCAGCACCGCCGTTTTTTTTAAGTTTTACATGGCTGTGCTTTAATAAATTACATTTAGAATTGTTAGCGATTGTAAACCTCCTGCTGGTCGCACAATGTTTACAATGGATCACAGTGTTCTTTGCATCTTACTGTGACACAATAATGGCGATACTTCAACAGCTGTCGAAAGAACGCATATCCAACCCATTCTCCATTATTCCTTGTGTCCTCTGCCCCATGCCTTTCAGGATCCTGTGGGTAAAGTCACTTTCGCTCCATCATTTTTTTTTTTTTTTTTTTTACTGCCTAGGTTGATTTGGGGTTGCGTTTATTTTCACTTTGGCCTAATTGGATATTATATATTATATTTGTGTTTTCCTCAGATTCAGATTAACACTCAACCATCAATTTGTAGATGGCATCCACATTGTCAAGGCAGGTCTTAGGATGTGCTAAGGTGGGCATGCATTGGCAGGATTACTTTAGTTTGGCACTTCCCTGTCTCCACCTTAGGAGGATGTGCAATCAGTAGCAGGGACTTCATGCCAAGGAATTATATTCTTATTAATAGTGTGGATGTGAGACAATATATTATACCAGTTCATTTATTTCCTCATGTCAAAATAATAAAACATGGTGAATGAGATGATCAGAAACCTACATGCCAGAATGGCATCATCAATCAAGCAACAACAGACTTGACGTTATTTTTCGTGGATGACAACCACTGCTTCTGCTGACTTTGAAATTTGTCCAGCATTTTTGGAGTCTTACATGTTTGGGTTGTGGATGGTTGCAGAATGAACAAATTTTAAGTGAACAGTACATGTGTATTTTTTTCCCACAGTTTGGGCAGGTTTTTTTTTGTGAACCTCGAGCCATTTCTGATCAGAAATAGCTGGGAGTGAGAGAGATAGATTGAAAGACTGATTAAAAGAGAGACAATAACAAAGAGTGATCGAAAGAGACAAGTGAGAGAGAGAGAGGCTCTTAAAAGTGCCGTTTTGATTTGTGTGTGTTGAAGTCAAAGTGTTGCTGTAAAACAGGAAAAAGCAAAAGATTATTAGAATAGCCTTTGTAGTAAATGAGCATTTCTTAATTGTTAGTAATTGTAATTAATAATTAAATATTTGGCAAACACTACGTACAATACAAATCAATCCTTACTGTACAAATATCAGATTTCTACCACATTCACTTGACACAAACACAAACAAGTACCTACACACATCTAATTAAATTTAGCCTATAAATAATGGAAACCGTGTTCTTCTTCTGTCCTGTTGCGTAAAGTGCTTCTTATATCCACTGCTCTTAAGGTCACAAATAACTAAAGTAACAATAACCCTCTCATCTCATGATGATTTCAGTGTCTTCTATCAGGTATGAACGCTCAGTGACAGTGAGTCGCACTGAGCAGTCAAATCCTCTGCAAAGACTCCAGGTCCACTTTTTTTACTCCAGTCCACCCCTGATTGTGTTAATTCTCCTTAGTTATACTTCTGACATTTACTTTGCACATTGAATAAAACTTTATTCACTGCAACAACACGTTAATTGTTGTCTTCACAACACATGGACAAATACATGAGTTGAAAGTGATTTTTGGTAGCTGGCGGGGCCACAATCCAACTGTGGCAGGGACAGCTGTGATTTGGCTGGCTAGCTAACTACTTTGGCGGGTAGCCGTGTAAAAGATAATGCAACACTAACAAATTCAACTTCATCTCCAGGGATGAAATGTTACACAGATCGGGCTCAGAGGCGGATCAACACCGGCACCCTAACGTTGCTTCATTCAGCGCAGCGAGACAGCGGCATATCGGCACAGTACTCCCGGAAAAAGGCAAAGTGACAGCGGCTATAGACAGACAGAGCTGGGAACTCAGGTAAACTCCCACTGCAACGTTGCAGTAATAGTTTTATCAACTGCAGGTTGAACTTACTGCATTTAGCCGACGTGCTACATCGTTAGCTCGCTACATAGACATATACACTAGATGTCGCCTTGGCTACGGCAGTTCATTGGAACGAATGCGTCAATAGAGCCGCCATCTTGGAACAGGGGAGCCCCTTCTGTTTAATGCATCAGCGTCAATGTAGGCAAAGGTCTAACGGAAATAAAATCACCATAAATCGTCATGAATGCGATTTTCTAGTTTTTTTGGTTCGTTCCAACAGTCAGACATGTATTTATCATTGAGTCCAGAGAACATTTAAGGTTTTGATATTAAGATAATCTACTTCTTTTTCAAAATATAATGTATAGTGCTAGTAGACCTAAGTTTATTAGTCACATTCTGCCTGTTGAATAAACTTAGAATGAACTATCGCTACTTACCTTAGCTTAATGCATGCAAAATGGCTACAATGGTGTGACTATAAATGTTAATTTAAACATTTAAATTGTATTGGTTTATTTAAATATGATACACAAAGCAATTTGCAGGTGGAATCAAATCACAAATATATTGATTTTAGTTGCACACAAAGTCAAACAAACAATACAATGCAGGTAGAGCTCACTGCATACATGAGATAAAAACATGTATGTAACGTTATATAACTATGGGCCACACAGCGCAAGTCGGAGAAATTGAGACAAAACAACAGAGACAAAAAAAACTGTCCACATTTCCAACATCTTACGATTCTATTACATTGATATAAATACATTCTGTTCATTGTCGGTTTTCCTAACGGTCAAAAACTAATGGGTAACGTTAACGTAACTAGCTAGATAACTAGCATTGATTAGCTGCGGTCGTTAACCAAGGACTGAAACAAACCCACAAACCAACGTAACAGAAATATAATTTCAATTCAATTCAATTTTGCTTTATTGGCATGACTGCTGAACAATATTGCTAAAGCATCATACATATAATATCAATCACCCCCATACATTTCATTTAAGAATTCGAGCATAAACTAATCAAAGTATCTGTGTTTGTGTTAAAAAAAAAGAAATATGTATATATTAAAAAATAAAATAAATAAATAAAACTGTGTGTTATAAATACTAATACTAATTTACTAATACTAATACTAATTTCGTAACATTCAATATAATAAACACATTCTCACCTGTGAAATGTAATCCCTTGTTGTCTGGTTTTTATATTTCGTTCGTGTGAACATCCATATGCAGCACAAAAGTCCGGCATCATCCATGAATTGTATATATTTATGTATGAATTATAAGTACTGGCGGAGATAGCAGCGTTACCTAGCTACTTCTATGGCTACTTCCGACGACAACTTATAAGACCCCTGTTTCAAGATGGCGGCGGGTTTGACGCATGCTTAGAACCCCAAGGTGACGTCTAGTGTATATGTCTATGAGCTCGCTAAACGATGCTGCTTTCAGTAACTGTCTTTACTATCTGAATCTGTCACCGGAGGCTCAGCAGTGTCAGCACAGCTACATGTACTGGATGATAATGAAACGGGTAGAGAGCTGGACTGAATATTATATTGTGTCACACTTTATAACAGTTAGACCGCAGTAAGTAATTTTACTGTAACTAGTGTTAGTGGATGGCTCTTTTTCCTCTGAGTTGTATATTATGTGGGTCATGTTAGTTACAGCGACTGAGAGGTGGAGAAACTGTGCACCCATCAGTAAAAGGCAATAAATCTAAATTGAACGTTACGAAGCAAACAGCGGCGGGTCCGAGCTACTGTAGCGTTAGCTAGCTGCTCATGGCTGCGTCACTATGGGATAGTAAACAAATCGCTCCACATTAGCTTTTTACCGTTACATCATTTATACAATATGTTTCATGCAGGCTTTGACACTTTGACATTGTGGTACAGAGGAAAGTAACATGGGTGATTGGTTGGTGAAGTAACGTTAATGTCAAAGCTATATAACTTTGCACCGGACAACATTTGCAACTGCTCGGCGTTAGCCGGCGAGCTAACACTATCTAACTTGAGCCAACTGCAGCACAAAATCAAAATATATTTTACATGCTTTGTAGCAATATTAGCTTAGCTATCCAGTAGGAGGAAAGCCAACTCCGGGTCTGTTTTTATACCAAAAATAAAGCAGAGGTTTTTCCGATTCAAAAGCCCTGCCGATGTTGTTCCGTGTTTTCGTCCGAAGTCGATCCGATTCACATTTGGCCCGACGAGCTTCAGCAGATAAAACTATTTGCATGCATTTTATCCTCATGTTGAGTTGATTTTGGAGTCTGTGTTAGGCTGGGAGCAGGACTTTCTTAGTGTTAGCAGGCTCCATGTCGTAAGTTGCAGTGTCGTCGCTGCTGAGTGCAAAGTCAGGGCTCTGGACACAGCGAGAGGCTCAGGAGTGCGCATGCACGTGTCAGTCACTGGATTTTGCGTAAAATCCAACCCGGGGCCTTAGAATAAGAATGGGAATATTTGCCTTCAGAGTTAATGGCCAAACCCAGCAGGTGGATCATTTTAATGTCAGATTACAACCCCTTCACACACAGGCAATAAAAAAAGGATTCATTTTAGTAGAAAAACTACATACAACCCCTTTAATCCAAAACAGCCTACTTACCAGCTTATCAGTGTCTCCCAAATAACCAGATTGTTAAACTCCTTTACAAAATGAGGCACACAGTTTACAACACTAGAACACAACTAACGTCTGACGTCAAGCAAACACCAGGTCACAAGGATCGGACGAGCCCCCATTTGTCACAGGCCGGCTCTTAGGCTGCAACAAAGATGGGAGACAAGACGAGCTTGCATGGAAAAAGTAACAATTTATTTTACAAAATAAGATTTAACAAAGATAATAACGTGGGAATCAGTATCAGTCATGTCAGTGTGTGGGTGTGTGAACCGTCAGTAAGAACACAAAAGCAATCAACAGCTGCACCCGAGATGAGCGAGAGAGAGCGAAGACAGAAAGGTGGTGAGCTTTATAGCTCCCAACCACTTGGGCCCAGGTGTACCTCATGCCGCTCATGACGACCTCCCAGAACCACATCCTGCAAGACAAACACAAAGAGACAGGACACAGACACAGGACACCTAGTGGCTGGGAGGCGTCGTCACATATTTGAAAAGTATTCATTAGTGCAGGCAATTATATTTATTATATATTTAATTTTTGTGCTTCCAAAAATGTGTAACTCTAAGCTGCTATACCTGTACTGTTACTCTCAGCCTCTTGTAAATTGATTTGGTTTTACAGTATTGTAATTTTAGAGAATTTTCTTTGAGCCTTTCTACCCTCATGTGTGCATAATGAGGATAGAGGCACACCACAAGAAAACACACACAGCTTTCTTACTGACAGTAAACAAATGTGTCAAGAGATTACATATCTTGTGGTTGCATGAAAAACAAAAGGTGAAACAAGTTAAGTCACCTTGTGTGTCAAAAACAAACAAAGTGAAACATCCCTTGCACCCAACAAATAAACTACTTTCACTGGACAGGTTCTGTTGAAATCAAAACAGAAATTTGACACAGTTCGATTAACCTTTTACTGCATTTTGGTTTTTGTGCAGTAACTGTATTTCATGCTGCAAACGCTGCAACATGCTGACCAAAGATGCTTAAACGACACGTTTCCCTCCAGGAGATTCCATTCCCTCGAGTGCAATTTTTGTGTTTTTATTTTCTGATATTTATGATCCTCAGTGCATTTAGTTAGTACTAGATTTGAAGCGTGTATATACTGTGATATGTAAGTTTTTTTGTTATTTTTTTATTACTTCCTATTGTGTACGGTAGATGCCTATAATGTAGCCTAGTATTCTACAGTGGTGGAAAGTAACTAAGTACATTTTAAGTAGTTGTAAAAGTATTTGGGGGAACTATTGCACTTCTACCTCCCCTCCTCATTTATTGACATCTGTAGCAGATGCTTTGATGATTAATGTTTTTACAATACACAGCCCATGACAGCCTTTTATCTACAGCAGAATGCTTCTTCCACGTTAAAGTCTCAGTGATCATAACAAACACTCACAGGGGCAATTCTCTTGCATTGTGTGCTAGTTTTTGATACTGTGACAACATTTTGTGGATTATAATTCTGGACTGTTACTTAATGTAGGTAACGTTGGGCAACAGGGGAGGACTGGCCATCAGGGCGTTCGGGAATGTTCCCGGTCCATTTCAGGCCGAACCGGCTGGGGGGGTCAGGAGTTTTTATTTTTCAGTGAGGGTTATGACTTTGTGATCTGCAACCGCACCAGCCAGTGTTCTGTCAATATGTGCTAGCCTACCTATCAAGATGTGCTACTTGGCAATTCTTTGCATCTATTCGTTAGGGGTAGTGGTAGACATTAGCAATTTGCATTAAGGTAGAAACTTGCCAGCACAAATTGTCAGAACAGGGGCCAATAAGCTGCAGCGAATGCTGTCTTTGTGTCTATTAGACTGGGCCAAACCAATACTTTCTTTACTGAGGGGGGGGATACGAGCGGCCCCTCCCAATTTAGACTGATGCTTGAAGAAAAAATGTCAGCACAAGAGGCAACTAAATGAGGCAAATTAACTGACTTATTATCAGAAAGGTTGCTGTAGCAGATGAGGCAGGGACAGGTGCACTAATGTATTTATTATATACTGCAATTATTTATATATGCGTTTATGTATTGACATAAACATTAGGCTGTATATTATATAGCCTATATTATAAACAACAGTTTAGGTGCTATCAAAGACAAAGACAACACCCTTCAGTAGGAATCTCTGTCTGTTTGTATTTATATTAGCTGTTATGATCAGTGGAGGTGATGGAAAGGGACAGGGTGATGATCAGCCCAGTCATGTTGATGAGGAGGGAGAGGAGGAGCAGGAAGAGCAAGAAGAGAAGGTCAATGGAACCAGACAAAACAGTGACAGGTACAGGGGAAGTGTGCAGGGCTGAGTAGGCAATCATATTATGCAATGATAGAATTCTAAAATGGATTATTGTTCTTCATATTTATTACTGACGTTCTTCTCATGCACATGTAGCTGTACAATCAATACAAGCAGAGTGGGGACCAGCACAGGGGAAACTGAGTCAGGGAGAGGCCTACTCAGAGCTGAAGATGAGGGATTTGATATATATGCACACATAACACTCTGACTGACTCAGGCTCGCCTGACCTGGTCTTGTTTAGTGCAGAGATGCCTTGCTTAAACAAACTGAGGAGGCAGGTATCATCCAAGTTTCTTTAAGGTCTTCAGCGTATTCTGACCTATGATTCTGACACACTGTATACAACAAAAACACTAATATGTATTCTAATAACTGCAAAAAAAATATTTCCGCTCGCATGAAAGGCCTCTCTGACTCAAAGGCCCGGGCTGAATTTCAGTCCCAGGACACCGCTGTTGGAGAAACTAGTAGGAGACAGCTAGATTTTAAAAGTATCCAAACCCAAAAAAAAGTCCACCCCCCTCCAGTCAGACCTTCATCCAAAGCTCCCCGAAACACATGTTGCGTAGTGAGCGCAGAGGCAGGTGTGCTGCTGGCAACCTTACTGCTACAGATACCGGACTTTTTTCATTTTTGTGTCAAAGCACTTGATTTATTGATGTCAGGATGCTTCTCACACACATTACCAGGACCTTTACTTGTAATGGAGTATTTTTACAATGTGATAGGCTATTACTTCTTTTACTTAAGTAAAGTACTTCTTCCTCCACTGGCTACTTTTGTATGCATCTGTTCCTGTACTTCTTTTGACACTTAAATGTCCCAGCATGGGACCAATACCTGTTATCTTATCTGAAGGCATCTGGACTAGAATATAGCGTTTTCACTGTGTATTGCTATGGTGCAGGGTCACTGTAGAAATCACATATTTCAAAAATAACCCTGTAAGGCTCCAGTGCAGTCTTTTTCTAAGCTTAGAGGGACACCTGGTGGTGAAAGAACCCCACATACAGTAAATCCTACTGGAATATTCTAAATGCGCTCAAGAAATGGATTAAATTCCCCCTGTAGACACCGCACTGTGAAAGCTGTCTGTAGAGACATCCATGTAAATCACATCCATGTATATTTATAGTTATATTTTGTAGTTGTAGTGTACATGTGCATTGTCCTCACATCGCATCTGTGTAATAATCATAAACTATGTGTTTCACACTGTATTTTCTTTCATTTGTACATATTTGCTGGTCGGCTGAGTACTTAGGCCTATGTTAATGTGATTATAATGTGAAGATGTCAAATCAAACTTTAAACCATACGTTTTCACTCAGCATGTTGTGTTATTTGAAATGTTAATAGGTAATTGGCCAATTACCTCAAATTTGCTATGTGTGTATGGAGAATGTTTGGATTATTATCTCCCTTAATCTAAAATGTTTAATAAAAGAATATACCATAGGGAAGAACTTTATTTATGTATTAAATCATTGCAAAATCAGATTATAAATCTTATGTCAGCATTTATATCCGCTTTTACATTGCATCTGTATCAAACCAACAACAAACAGACAGCAGACCGAATCAATGGATGGAACGGCATTCTCTGTCAACCCAGTACTTTTTTATTCTGATAGTTCACTTGCATCTCTCTCCTCCTCCTGCAAGTATTGTGTGATATTGCCTCATGCACTTGAAAGGCCTACGACTGCTAGGAGAGATACCAAGAGATTTCACACACACACACACACACACACACACACAGTCAAACAGAGGCACACGAACCCTCCACGAGCTGGGGAGATGAGATAGGCAACTTGTGTTGTCTGTTGACTGCCGGAGCTTGATATCACTCCAGTCCACCCGGGGCTCGATCACAGTGCGGGAACAAAGTGGTGAAACATTGGAGAAAATAACATGAGAAGTGGCTGTTAGTATTTCTCTAATCGGATTTGTCTTTATTATGTGGATGCTTGGACACGCTGACTCCAATCTAAAGGGAAACGGCTCATTTTGTTGCAGGATGGCCAGGTGTCAATCAACGCCTGCCTTTATGTGCTGCCGTCCAGTGGTGAATCCTGGGAAATAAATTGGGAATCCGACTGCATTGCAGCCAAAAAAAAAAAAAAAAGAATAAAGAAAGAAAAAGGGCTGAAAGCAGCAGTTATGGGCAGGGCCCTGATAGATGGGCGGAGCAGAGTGGGTTTATTGTGCATCTGTATCTCTTAATCCCACCCTCTTCTTATTCCGTGTGTGTGCTGTTCTGGGTGCAGTTCATGACATTTGGACAGTTGTTGCAAAAGGGTTTTAATGGCTGCACAATGAATGCATAATGAACAGCATGCAGTGAAAAACAGTCCAAAGGCAGATATCAATGATACTACAGAAGTGGTTTATTTGGCTGTAATTTACCTGATGTATAATTTCCTGACATTGACATCGATTATTAAAAGGACCTGAATTTCAGATACATCAAATTGATCAATTGAAAACAAAATTCCCATGAAGTTGTACCGTTACCCAACAACGATTTATTGTTGCGTCAACAGGTGATTGTTTGTTCGCAAAATACAGCCGAGAGAGAGAGAGAGACAGAGAGAGAGAGAGAAGAGAAAGGAAAAAAAGCCAGTGAATGTTTCTGTTTCTCAGAGCAGAAAACCAAAACCTGAGCATGAATCACACTGGCAAAGGGGGGGGGGGGCTCAGAGAAACGTCGCCAGCTGATGGGAAGAAGAATAAAGTCAACTCAGTTAAATTGACGTGGTGGAGATCTTGAAGCCATGCAGTTAACAGAATATTGCCTTCAAATAACACTCGCACATGCTTTTCGAAAATCAAACATGCAGTGGGTATTTCAGTGGGGTAAAGAAGTGTAAATACTCAACATTTTAGCAATACAAATTTTCTAAATGGTTCTGATAATGAATATTTGTAGAGCATGTTGCACACTTTTTTTTTCCAGCAATCCCTTTTATTCAGTTGATTGTTTTAAGCAAATGATAAATGAACATTATTAAGTAAAAATAAAATATAAAATAAAATATATATTTAGCATGGATCTGCCTCGATGCTGCTGCTGCTGATGTGTGTCACAAAAACCACAAGCAAATTCAATCACTACTACTAATTCAGAGAGCATTTTGTAAACGATCAATCATTGCAAGCGCAAACTCAGTCATCACAAGGCTGTGAGTGCAGTTCGGATCACAGTGGTCACGGACAAGTTCAGCATCTCCTCTGGAAGCCACCTCACTAAGGCTTGTTAAAGTTTTTCACCCATTTGGAAACTTCTCCTTTTCGTTTCTTTCTTTCTTCTTTTTTTTTTTTAAGGAAAGGTGTGTTTTTGTTCGGCCGTCCTCCTGGAACAATTATAGATTTTTATTTTTTAGAAAAGAACTACCAAAATCATGCAACTACCATTTCATTTTTGTGAGACAAAAACCAGTTGGTGCTCTTGACTTGATTTTTTTCTGTTGGTGCTGGTTGGGAGGTTTGGAAGGTGAGGTCAAGCGTGGGCGTTTTAGGCACTGCCATCCTGTTTGAGCCGCTGACTGCGCGCCTTGTAGACCTCGATCAGTAAATCTTTGACGTACTGGATTTCTCGCTCCACCGACTCCGCCTTGTCACGAAGCTCCCGGTTCTGCCCCTCGAGGCCATGCAGCTCCTCCTCCAGAGAGTCCAGCTCCGCCCTCTTACGCAGCCTGTACCTGCAGAAAGAGAGAAGGCGCCCGGTTGGTTTTATGGGGTTTTGCTGCCTTGCATCTTTATTAATGAGTCAAGTGAGCGTGACCTTTGAGCTACATTGGGTGGATTACTTACACAACTCAGACGTCCCTCCCCTGAGATAACATGACGTGCTGTTTATTTCACCTACTGCAGTTACAAGCTCGCATGATGAATTTCACATTTTTCCAACTTCTAACTTTTTTCCCTACTGACATTAATCCCATTTTAAACAGATGTGAATAAACCACAGTCACACACAGACAACCCAGACGTAGAGAAACGGTTAGGTGGGGCTGAATTTGGCAGACAGTGAGGGACTTTCCATCTCCCTCCCACACTCTGCAGGACATTTAAAGCACTGGGGTGCTGCTTTATTTAACACCCCTCCATGTTAGAGTTGTAAAGCGAAAGTATCAGTGATTGACTGAGCAGCTAAAAAACAAGAATATGATTTTTAAAAGAATTCTTCCTCAGCTGTAAGTGTAAATATATTTTACTTTATTTAAATCAGATTTTTATGAATTAATTCGTCCTAACAGACACCTGACCGCAGAACCAATTTTTAGATGTGGATGAATGTTTAAGGATGTTTTTTTTTTTTTTTTTAGTTTTTTTTTTTTTTTAAAGAAAAGAAATTAATGACCAAAAACAAGCGAGAGGAAGGAGCTAGAAATAAAAATGTAACGAGCCACTTGTTTACCTGTGAGCAGCAGTTTTGTTCTGGTCTCTCTTCTTCTGCTTCCTCTCTCCAGTGCCAGAATCCAGAGAAGCGGCGCCCATCACCAGAGCCGGTTTGACGGAGCAGGGCTCATCCTTTAGCCTCTGGGTGGGGCGGTGGATGGGGGCGCCCAGCAGCGTCCCCTCGCCCTCCCCTCTGGACAGACATTCATAGCTTTGGTCCGCAAGGCATTCTGGATAGAGGTAGTGGCCATGTTGGGGCTCTACAGCCTGTGCTTGTGACGGCTGATCTAGGTCACCTATAAAGCTATGGTAAGGCTCTGTGCTGGCCATGGACTGGTGGAAGTAGTCACCGGCCACCATTGTCTCTTGGGGAATACTTCCAGAAAGTCCTCCGTCTTTGCTGCAGTGCAAGACCTCGAGCCCCGTGCTGTCGTAACTTACATTGACCTTCACGTTGTGCATCAACTGTCCCTCTCGCTTGTGGTGGCCGTCGTACGAGCCGCCCAGACAAAAACCTCGCGCAATCTCTTCGCTGCAAAACATTCCTTCTGAAAAACAATAACTCTCCTCTTCCTTCAACGATAAAGCACATTCTCTCACCTTCTTGACGCTACCGAGGCTGCTCTTGCTCACTGTCTTCAGTGTGGAGTAGTGGTTCACAGACAACTCTGTGCTTCCTGAGTAACTTCCCCTGGAGCCCCACGTATCAAGTCCAACTTCCTCCCCGACTTTCACCGCCTCGCTGATGATTCTTCGCCCATTATTGTGGTGGTAGCGGTGATGGTAGTTGTACGGAGCGGGTCGCGCGATTTTGGTTCTGCCGATGGGGCCGCCGCAGAAGCTGGCCAGGTCCAGTTCCCCTGTTGCCAAGGTAACAACCACAGGGCTGGTTTCTGATTGGCTGGTCCCATACGAGCCATAGGGTAACTGATAATAAGATTGGGAGCCCATGGCTTGGGCACCCTTGTCACATTTTGAGGATTTCTCCAACTTGTTTGTCGTGGATGTGGACTCGGAGCGGAAGTAGTCCTCCAGCTGAGCCAGCTCCTCCTGCAGTAGAGAGGTCATGACCTCCAGATCCGAGGGCACCTTGACATCGTGTTCTAACGGCGAGGGTGGAAGGGATGAGCTGGGAGAAGATTCGGTTGTCGACACAAATGAAGACAAATCAACTTTTTCCGTCATCCAATCTGAGTGACCATCACCTATAAAAATAAAAAATAACCATCATGTAATCAGTAAAGCAATCCGTTTTTTTTTTCTCATTCAGCTGGTTGTGTAGAATAAGTGAAATTAAAAACTACAAATTCAGGAAAAAAATCTTAAACCACGCAAGGTAGAGAGGATAAATGTAAAACCATTTCAGTTAAAAATCAAGCAATACATCCGACAAATCCAAGTGAACAACTAACCGATCATCTGAAAATGATTGAACAGCATCGTCTGCATTCGATAAATATCCACTTAGCTGTACTCACTGTACGACATTAGCCCCGTGCTGCACTGCGGCTCCGACCTCGGGATGTGGAAAAATAAAAAAGCGTCTTGGCAAAACTCACCAATTAAGTGCTGCCTCTCCGCTAGCTCCGCCCCCGTCCCCGGCCGTGATTGGCTGCGGCTAGCCTGTCGGAGAGGGGGAGCGCCGAGCTCGCCTGTGGAAATGGGAGGAATTTTCCTGCGAAGGATCGATGCCGCCATTGTGTCGTCTGCTTCGATTAAATTGTTCAAAAGCACAAACCGTGCACTGGGTGGATGAAAGAGTTATGGAAACACCTGAAGACCTGTGGGACGAATGAAGAAAATTTTAAAAAATTTTAATTTTTAATTGTGCTTTTAAATCCCAATTTTTTTCCACTGAAAACACTTTAAAATTCTATAAAAAATATTAAAAAAAATTATAATTAATATTTAAGGATAAAACCATATAAATAATTGACTTTTTAAGGTTTATTGAGCTCTTCCCTTTTACCTCATGCTGTGAAACAAATATTGATGTATGTCACAACTACACAATAATTAAGCAATAAGTGCAAAACAGAACCTTGACATACTTTGGGAAACAACAAACATGAGTAAATAATAAAGAAAAAATATATACACAGACATTTACTTGAATAACATAATTACAGACTTTACAAATATAATGTGGGAAGTTATTTTATTTTACATAATCCAAGTTGTTAGTCTTTGTTGCGCACTTAACACTGTATAAAGAAGCAGAAATAAATTCAATATTGTAACACATAAAAAAGTCACTTTGACATGGTTACTTTAAAATAGTAATAATGGCAAAAATAGTCCTGTACATGAGGTTAATAAACAGCTGGATTCACCTTACAGTGTGGCGTTAGTTTAAACAGTGGTTAGCTAAAAGAAGAAATGACTGCCCGAACTTTCCTCCGTCGCCCCAAAGCCAGAAAGCAGTTTTACTTACCCCATAGTTCCTTGATAATCTATTAAAGTGCGTTGCAAGAAGCAAAGCACACGGAGCTTTACGGTGAAGAGGAAGACAGTCACAGTTTAAAAAGCCATATTTTCCCCTTATGAGGTCAGGGACTCTTCATGAAGCGCTGTATCGACGAACAGACTTGCAGACAGAAAGTTTTTAAATCCGCTACTTCTGCAACTCCTAATGCCCGGACCTCATCACAGAGGACGGAATCACTCCGCAGTTTACAGAGTTCACCCGGCCGTTACGTCATGAACCAGGGGACTTTCCCACTGTCCAGAGAGAGCACACACACACACACACACTCATCTAACCGCTGCTGTTTAATAATATTTCTTAATTTAATTTTATCTTATTGTATATATTTCCTACTTTTTATATTTACGAGGATAGTGATAGAACAAATTTAATTGCCTAATGACTTTACCGTAGTTTGAATAAGCATTTGTGCTTCTTTAGATGCTGTAGAAGTAAGAGCATAATCGGAACTTGATTGGAGCCTACGCGAGTTTGCGAGCCTGCTGGAAAAAGTCAGTGACAAAAAAAAAATATGGACGGCCAAATCGTACTCGAAATAATAAAACAACGCGGGAAAGGCATTAATAAAACTCTAAACACACTTCTAAACAGAGCTAGAGTAGAAGAGGGAGCGATAATTCATCAGACGGTACAGCCGGGACTAGTTTCCGTGGCGCCGCAGCGGAAGGACATCGTGTTGCAGTTCGAAGGTGTAACTTTAGTTGCAGCCCTGTTGCATCAGATCCGCAGGGGATTCGCTGAACGCTGTAACAATGTGGCCACACCATTGGTTTATCTCGGGGAACTTTTTTATTTCTATTGGCCTGCTATCCGTCTTACACTGATCGCTAATCATTACACATTAGCACCAACCCGGGACTTGTTTACTGTATATTATAACCAGTGAAGTTTTGTGAAAAGACACCATGACCTCCAGCTGGGATCATAATGAGACAAACAGAAACTTAAAATCAATTACAATTCGATATGTTTATTTTCTGTATGGTCCCATATTTTATCATCACTTCTATCAGTTTGTATCTGGTCTGTCCTCCTTTGTGCGTATAGATTTATTAACACAAATACGCAACCTAAACTCACCTAAAGTCCTTTTATCAAACTTTTTTATGTAGATAATAAAGTTCTCTTAAAGCTTCAGACATAAATACATGTGCGACAGTACACAGGATTATAGAGTATTTATTCTTGAGGTCATGTAAGTGTGCAAATCGAATCCAGTGTTTTTAAAACAGTTTTGTGAAAATTATGACTGTATTTTATATAAATATGCACAGAGTGGATACCTGAGCAGAGGAGAAAACTCAAGCTAATGGCTGAATAATTTTTTTGATCAGGTGTAATGACACAATATGGTTCTATATCAGATATTACATAAAAACAAATACGTTAATTTGCATTTATGATCTGCTTTATCAGTCTCCATAGGTAATTCCCCTTCTACAGTGAGCCTTTCAAAGAATATTTTTACCTAACATAAATTTTTCTGTATAGAAATAATATTTTTGTTGAGCGTAAAAATGTAGAAGAAGCCCCAGCAAACACACAGAGAAAACAAAATCCACACATGAGTAGACAGGAGGAGTCAGACAGCCCTACACGTAACACACATTTAAAGTGCTTTATTTTAATCTGCATACTACATTACAAGAATACAAGGTTCAGACATCTAGAGAGGTTCAATGCATTCTTTGACACTCAAGGATAAAGAAAAAAAACGCCTGTGCCACCTGTTACACCTGATATGGAACAAAAGTTTGCCAGCCGTCTAGATTTTTTTTGCAGCCACGGACTGGTATTAGATCGGTTTATACTCTCTTTTTATGAAATGTCTTCAGCCTTTATTTGCAAAAGTGACATCAGGATTGTTGTCGCGAGAGATATTAAACCAATCCTGGCACTGAATGTTTGTACATGATTCTTTTATACTTGGCACCTGCAGTCTTTCACCGAGACACTGAGTGGTCAGCAAAGTTAAGAGTTTAAAACTGCTGGGGAGCGCACTCATTTACACACACGCGCGCGAGCATGGACACACATGCACAAGTATCAATATATATCAATAACAGTACCATCTTGTCTTGAAGCTTTGGCAATCTTAAAAAAACATTGAATGCCATGAAGCATGCTGAATAGAACTGAAATAAATAAACACTCATTATCATTATAAGCCATAATATCATCAGAAAATAATGTGTTTTTCTGATACATAAGTGAAATGTAATAATAATCATTACAATAACACTAAATTTAAAAATTTCTAAGCAGTATAACCTTAGTAAATGGATTATAACAGACTGTAATGCGGTTGTAATTTGAGTGTTTCTGTTAAAAATATCTGTGTGCACCCATGTGTGGAGGCTGCTGCATGAACAGATAATGAATGATAATGTATTAAAACACAGTTGCAACAACAAAAAGAAAGTCTTCATAGGAGAACTTATAATTGTTGGCAAATAGTGCGCAATAATACACACTTAAAGCCGTCCTTAAATCTGCTTACAACAACAATATAGTGTGCTTTAAACCATTTATTAAATGTTTGGATACTGCTTATATGTTAACTGGTGGGTTCCTTAATGAAAGTATCAGATATTTTGTGTGGATATGGGTGTGTTTTTATGTGTGAGTGTATGTGTGTGTGTGTGTGTGTTTGCGCTTCACCGTAAAATGTCACCTGCCGCTTCACACTCTGACGCCGTCATAAATCTCATCTCTGTTACAACACCATTATCATTTAACGGGCTTCCCAAAAAAAGGGATGTTCATTTAATCATGAGGTTTAATCAACCAACAGAAAGGCAACGCATCTACGACAACTGCAGTGACAGCAAGCAGAAGAAAATTGAACTTTGTTAAACACACGACGTGGGTGTGTTTAAAAACCTTCCAAATATAGCCGGCTGCCACTTCCAGCTGCTGAAGGACAGACGCTGATCCCAGATTGATTGGTCCCAAATGCCAAGTAGAGTAAAACAGGCAGATGATGTAGTCAAGTTTACAGACAGGGCCAATAACCTGCTGCTCTGTGGTGACAGCAATTTAAACAAAATGGTGTGTGTGTGTGTTTTCCCTCTAAAATGTGTGTTATAATCGATCTGTAATGTGATAACGAGTCTGTGTTACTCCTACAACAGGTTATAGTCCCAGTTTTTCTATAATCAGATGTATTTAAGGTCTCCCTCCCCAGGCTGTCACCCTGTTTGTGTTTCTCGTTCCCGACCTCCAGGCTGTTTGTGTGGCATGACGGGCTGTGTGACAGGTAGGATGTGTGGAGGTCGGACAGACTGGCTGACACCCAGCGTGTCCCGCTGCCCTCATTAGTAAAACCAGGACGGCTCAGCGTGGCTCCCTGGCTGGAGCTCCTCTGCCTATCCTCTGCCTCCCCGACAAGCCAAAAGCTGATTGAAGCAGCCAGGTCTTCCTGTTGCTATAGTAATAGGCAACACTGGCTCACCCTTCTCGAAAACATGTTTTTGGCATCCCTGTAGCCGTGGGTTTTACGGCCTCCCCCTCAGAGCCCTTACACCCCCATTGTTTACAGTGTTCGTCTTGCTATTTTTGCAGACGGTGCAGTTTTTTATTATGCATGATGCGCCTCTTTAGTCGCGCATGAATTTGTAATCATCCCAGGTCGCGGAGATCAGGAAAAGTTGTGGCGATGTGTGCAATGCCCCTGCAAGAATATTACATCTAAATTGTTTTATAACCTCTAACAGATCACTTATTGAGATCAGTTGCGGATGCATCAACACAATTTATTCATACATCCCAGCCCTCTCCTGACTGAAAGTCAAAACTTAAGAGTAAGCATTCCACAAAGAAATAGAAAACACACGCTTAAAATTATTAACTCAGTCATATTTTTAAATTATAATACAGTTAAGTACAAATTTCACCACTTCATTTTGACTCCATGTTCAAAATTGGATCATTAATTGCAGATCTGAAGAAACAAAATACAAATAGTTGCATCTGAAAACAGCTGAATTCCCAGTGACCTTGGCACAAAAAGAACCCCCCCATACTGTATACTGTATATATTTACAGTAGAGAGCACAGATTTCAGCGTTGTGTGTAATAGTGAATCAACAATGAATTCCTTAACTTGCAGGCTTTTTCTGTATTGCGGCAAAACGATTGCCTGCTTTTTGTGCAGTATTGCCCTCCATCTGTCCGTTTGTACTGTACAACCATACAGGAGCCCTCTCCAGCAGTGCATCGCGGGATGGGAAGAGCTTCCTTCAAAGACGCAAGCGGCCATGCACTCCTCTACTATGGCACATTGGTATCAGTTACACCATAATTTCATCACCAGCAGCTCCCTGTGAATCCTGCTTACATTAACTTTTTACAGGGATTGGCAACACAGAGGCAGAGATGCATGGCAGTGCCAGCACTTGAACCCATTTAGATTTCTCCTCCTATTCAATAGTTGGTCTCAACATATTGTTATTTGTTGATGAAGTGTTGTATTTGGATGAACAAATGGTCTGAATTGTGAAGAATCCCTGCAGTTACAGTGGGATTACATTGAGAGAAAAGGCGAGGGGGATTAAAAAAACAAGAGGACGGGGAGACTTCAAAGTGGAAAAGTATGCAGGGCTGTGTTTGAATGATGGCTGGCGTATTGTTTTGATAAGTGTTCCCTGAGGAGAACATGTGAGGGAGCGTGTCACTCTCTCCTCTCATCTATGCGATAGGGAGCCAGGCACCGAGGGAACGTCAAAACCCAGCCGTAATTACAACAATGCTGCAGAGCGGCTGGTCCACACTCACGCAGCAGCCCAAACACACACACACACACACACACACACGCCAAAGTGCACAACTGCAAATGAATTAATTTGCTTTAAACATGAACATAAATTAACACGTTCGACCCTGAGATGATGATGATAATACTGGTGCACAGGGAGCAAGGAAGAATGTGAAATGTAGACAATTTAATCCAATCCCCATGACACACACGTCTGCTTTCATCACTGCTCATTCAGTAGAATTCTCAGTTCCTCTAAGTGCTTGTTAGGAGACAAAGCACAATGTCAAACACAGTGTACATTTCTATATTTGTTTACAGCGAGTCTGAAACTTTAATTAACGATGCAGTGTGTCTGCTTACAAATGCAAATTACAAAAGCAACATGCATAAACATGGATCAATTCACCCATCACCGTGGCCATGAACACCTTTTAGATGGAGGAATGATGATTACAGTGGGACTCATCATGAAATCTGTTTCCTGATAACATTTGGACTCATTTCACAGATTTGTAACTTTAAAGATTTCATACAAACACACCGCCTCTAAAACATACACGCACATGAAATAGCCAAAAAGGAAAAACCAAACACTATGTTAAAGGTAATTTTTACTTTATCAAATTGTCACATTTCTTCAAATGCAAACTCATCTTATATTTCTCTCTTTTGTGTAACTGCAGTTAAATAATTGTATTTATTGTTTTACCTTGCCCCTATGATTCACTGCAGAGCAACTGGACGTGAAACACAACACAACTCAACAGAAGCTTTTTCACAATAAATTTAAATATTTGTACATAATGACTGGCTGAAGGAGCCCCGGACACAATAGCAATGTTATTCAACCTGTAGGTTTGATCGTTTTCCTGTTAAAGAATTGTTAGTGTATTGCGTCGGTCCCCAGCCTAAGGGTCAGGAGATGAGTAGGGGGAGAGAAAATATTTAAGAATAAGAAATGTTGCTACTTAAAATCTGTTTAATTGTCTGTTTTATCATGAAATACTGCAGAGTTTGATCTCTTCAGGCCAAAGTTGCACGGAGACGCTGGCTCACAAGCAAGTCAAGTCAAATCAGTTTTATTTATATAGCCTAAAACAGAAATCTGTATGTCTTTTAAGTCAGACATTCCTTTATTCCATATTTATTTTAGAGATGATGGTGGAGCCAATCAGTGCTACACTGTTGCCTGCCGTGGCCCTAAACAGAGCAAAATTGAATGTAACATTTGAATTTAATCCTGCGTAATTGAGAACTTTACTGGGAGCGAAGGGAAGGCTGAATATGGGACTTCCAAAAAAAAAAAATCACCAAATTGAAAAATTCATGGCTGAGTGGTTTGATTCCATCAGAGTTGCATCTCATAGTCTTCTCCCTGTCACCCTGCATTTCTTGTCTGTGTCTCTGCTGTCACTCACAAAACAAAGGCAAAATGCCAAAAGCGTAATCTCAAAAAGAAAAAAAAAACAGCACTGACCTTCAAAGAACAGTCAAATCCTACTGACGCAGACCTGAATTGATAATAGGAACCTAAACACGTGCTCTTATACTGTATATCAAATTAGACAAAGGAAAAGGTTTATTGACTGAGACAGGCCAGACAGTGTCAGTGGACTGTGGGACAAAAAGCTGGTTAGATAATATTTCACTGCACAGCACTTCTTTCATTTCAGGAATAGTGATTCTACCATTACAAAGATATTTATTAAATTTCCACTTTTTAACTCCACTTCAGCTCCCTGGCAGGATCGCACACAGAGGATCGAGCAGAGCAGATGAGTTTACATCCAGAGAAACCCACATTACTAGATTACTGTTGTCTTTCTCAGGGTGTTCCACCGCAGTCTCTCGTAACGATGTTGTGGTTGGGGGAGAGTGCACCAAGCCGTCCCAGCGATTTCAAGTCATTGTGGTCTCATTACAGCAGGCTGTTGGTAATCCTCTGCCTTTGATCTCGGAGCTGAAGGGAGCTGTGTTTTACTGTAGTTCAAACAATGTTCTCCCTGCTCCCTCAGCACCTCCACCAGGAGCCCTGTGGTAGCTGAGGAGCCACAGCCTGGCAATGTGAGACAGAGGAACGGGGGGAGGTTGGGGGGTTGGTTTGTTTTTCAGATGAATGCAGGTGAGACAGAAACACAGATGAAGGTTTGCCGCTGGTGTGTAAGTCAGTCGGAGGTTAACCAGACAAGTGATTCACGCTCATCTCGGCAACGGGCTCAGACGGAGCGCGCTTTCACTTCAAGTCAATGCAGAATACTTTATTCATGCCTCAAGGGATGAGTCGAGGCAGGCGAGTCCACAAATAACGAGAGACCAGAGCACAGAATTCAATTCTGGGTGATCCTGCTTTGTCTCTCAATGCACTTTGTAAACTCTCTTCTTAAAGGTGCGATCTACGTAAAGTTATTATTATTAATCACACACAGAAACCCACAAATACAAACGATAGAACAACAGCCTCATCATCATACAAAGCTCTGTTCACAAAAATGGATTAAATGGATTTCTAATTCAGTGCTAGGATTAATAGCACTTACTTACTAGCTCACAGTAATGGATGTAAATCACGGAACAGCAGGACATCCCGTCTTAAAGCATTGTACTGTTTGTTGATATCTTATTTCTGTAGAGTCATCCATCACAGACGAGGCAGCTGCAGAATGTGTGCTGTGAGTGACAGATCGGGCTAGATGTATGAAAACACACCAAAACTCCCACAAGGTGTAGAAACTTTTTTAAACACAACATTGTTGTTATCAAAACAGCCGCCATCAGTGTTTTTCTCGTTATTTTCTTGTTTACAGCTTGTTTTATACAGTCTATGGTTTACACACCTTTCTTGCAAGCTTTCGAAAGGCATTCTGGGAAATGTAATGTACAGTAAGCATTGTTTTCTTAAAACCTAAAATTAGGTAGCCCTGTCAGAAAACTCCAACTGGTTTTCATTCTTATTTCAAGACACAGACACAAATGTCTAGGAATGACACACGTTTTTATTTGAAACAGGTTGTACATTTATTTTTTACAGCTGTTTTAAGAAAATATGGGTTTTTAACCAAACAATCAGTGTGGCTCAAGGGATGGCAATGTCGGGCTGTGTGTCCTTCACTGAAAATGCCTCAATAACAATTAGATGGATTGCCATGCAATTTTTAAACAGGCATTCATGGTCCCCAGTGGATGAATCCTAATGACTCTGGTGATCCCCTGACTGAGTTTGATATCTGTGGCTCAGAGTAAATACCAACTACTGGACAGATCTCCCTGACATTTGGTTCAGATCCCTTAAGTTTTCATGTAGCGCCACCGTCAGGTCACAATTCTAATTTATCCAACACTTTATGACCAAATACTAAACTAATGGCATTCTCATGAGCCTTAGTTGTGCTTTGTGCTAATGCTATTATCAAATGTTAGCATGTTAACACACTAAACATTATTTAACATATGTTAATTTGCATTTTCATTGTGAACATATTGACATTAGCTCAGAGCGTAACTGTGCCAAAGTAGGCTACAGCCTCACAGAGCCACTTGAATGGCTGTAGACTATTAAACTTCAACATTTTGGAATGAAATCACACAGTACTTAGTTTTAAAAAATCTCAGTAAGAGTAAGTGATTCTGTAGGCAATTCAGGTTTCAGAAAAGTGGGTAAAATTTTAAATCAAAACAAATTCCTCATCAAAAACTGACCGTGTGTTGGTCTTAACAATGTTTTGGATGTCACAAAATAGAGATCTAACAACGTAAGAGTATCTGAGGGGGAGTTTTCTTTTAAATCTTAAGTCACACAAAGCATACTAAAGCTAAAAGGCAGGGTCCAGGTCCTTGGAGCTCCCATGGGACTCTTGAAACAAACCAAGGCGGTGCTTAATAAACCTCTAAGATCCAAAAGAATTGAGGAAACCAACGGCAGCCAGCTCTCTGCTATATCCACCACCTGAAGCTCAACATATCCCCGCTACAGCTCTGCACATACAGAGACAAACGCACACAACCCGTGGATTTTGTTATACCAATATGGGAATCATACAGTCTGATATGGCCTCACTGACAACTATTCTCTGGGATTGGGCTCATCGCTGGCTCATGTACCGCCGCTGCGGGTTTCTGTTTGTCCCTGATCTTCAACATTTTGGTAGAAGTGTGGATTCCAATAAAGGCTTGTTAAACAACAGATTTCATTCTCCGACTCAAGAGGGCCCTGCATGGCCCAGAGGCGTAAGCTGCTCCTTTGAACATCTAAATCCCCATGCAGCGTCTGACTTCCCTTTGTTATTCGCTGGTGGATGTTCCTTCACTGTTTTTCCGTGTGTACTATCGCTGTGGAAAGGCTCCAGTGGACCGTGCAGAGGGAGCTTTTAGCTGTAAAAGATCATCTCATTGAGATCATCAAGCCCCACTTAATTGAACTTTTATATGATATCTCTGTAGGAGCACAGGGTGAACATATTGTTTTAATAAAGAATTCATCAGCCAGAGATGGGGAGCCAGATTTAATGAGCCCCTCCCTGGATTGGAGATGAGAGACATGAAACAAACAGTCTGCTCTCAGCCCGAACGTCTGCTGCCCTCTCCTGCCTGCTGCTGTGAACACACGCCACATTCAGATGTGCAGTGCAGTGAAAGTGTTTTAGTACCAAAGTGCGTGTTGTTTTTCTGCATTCATTCATTTTATTTTCAGTGATTGAAGCGCTCTGAACATGATCTACCGACAGAGCGAAGTGGGCAACTTCCTCCAAAGTTCCAGGTTCACTGTTTATCATTTGGTTTTGGCCATTTTTGGTCAGGCTAATATGATTCAATTATGTTTTAAAGAAAGCTACGAATAGCTGGTATTTCTGTCAGTTACCCTGAAATAGAGAATTATTCCTAAATTCGGAAACCCTGGCAGCTCCTGGAGGCAGGGTGGAGCAGGTCTCCCCTCTATGCCCATGCCCACCTGAAAGCGAGGTTACAAATTTTCCTTTAGGACTGTTAATATGCATTCTAGTAAAATAGGATGCATAATGCTGCAGACATCTCATTTCCTAGCCTTTTTAACAAGCAGATTTTTATACTATATCTAAAAATGATGTGTCTAGGTCTTAATTATAGACAGAAATAAATGATGGGGGTTGTTTTGTGAGTAGACGATGCAGGTTGAGGAACGTCTGTACAACTTTTAAGCAAAAAATGTAGTGTTTTAGATGTTACAAAATGAAAATGTGGGTCTAAATCTCTCTTCATCTAAGTCATCTGCAGCACAAAAAAGGTAGAAGGCAGTGTCCTGTCAAGTGGTGCTTGATCATTTCTTTGGTCAGGAATGAGCAACTCTGTGGGACCAGTGGTGGAAGAAATGAAAACAGAAGTGCAAAAATGCTCAGTTACAAGAAAATTCTGCATTTCGTTTTTCGGAGTAAAATGTAGTCGTGTGAAAAGAATAGATTTTAGTCCCACTGTGGAAAGAGACCTCCAGTCTGGGAGATTTTCATGCTTTCCAATCACCAGAAAGAAAGACAGAAAGAAAGAAAGAAAGAAAGAAAGAAAGAAAGAAAGAAAGAAAGAAAGAAAGAAAGAAAGAAAGAAAAGCGTGATTTAAACCTGTTCCATTTGAACAATGATCCATGAAAGTATAAAAGCAACTGCCAGTGATACTTGGACTGCACTAAAGCCACTATGGAAGCCATACGATCAGCTGTTAATGGCCAGCTTGATTACTTTTACCTTCCTCTTTTCTCTGCTCCATTATGTCCCAAAATAATCTCCCTAGTGGACATGTAAAGTGTGAATCTTCAACCGTAAGTGCTACCTTGCTCCCAGACCCCAGATTTCACACATGTCAAGTCCTGAGGAATGTTCCTGACCTCAGTCGGCAGTTACCTAAAACAAAACCTCTCAGACAAGTGCAGCACTGTGGAGACACCTGACACCAATAAAAGCATAGTGCTGCACACAGTCAGTGTAACCAAAGACTGAAATATTGTACGGTGATACCGTTCCATTCAGTCTCATCTTTGATTGACTTTTGCGGAGATCAAAGGCAGGAGGAGACAAAAGATAAAAGAAGATAAAAGAAAAGCTGGAGGAAAGACAGCCTAGAAGCTGTCACCTCCCCACGTCGCCTCCTGTAGAGAGGCAAACAGGTGTAACAGAGTTAGAAATAACCCTTTAATATGAATTCTGCAAAATTGATATGCTTGGCTTACATATAGTTTTAGAGCCACCTGATGGGTTAATAGCGCAACTGCACAGATAGGGTTCCTCCTGCAAACCATATAGGCACCTCAGCAAAGAATCAGTTACATGCATTTTGACTGTAAGAACTACCAGCATGTGATCACACTTGTGTGCAGAAACAGTTACTTTATTCACAAGTAAGGATTTTGGTTGCATGTTGAGCTAATGCCAGTTAGCAAGCCATGCACTTGCTAGTTTGCTCTGAATGCATGCATAACACTGTGTGTTGACAACACCTGCGTGCTGTTGATTGTTATACCCGTTGTTGCTGTTGGGTTTCATATATTGTCTTTACATGAAAACCTCGGCTTCGTGATTTATCATGTTTTGTGTGAAAATGAAGGCTGTTCCTGGGTTCATTGTGTCTCATATACCATATGTAGCCCATTGCAGAATTTTAGAAATACATTGCTAAACAGCTAAAAGGAAAACCTTTTTTCCCTTTTTGGTAATAGTTTGATGTAAGGTTTTTGTTTAACAGCAATAACATGTTGCACATGTAAGAATGTTTTAGAATTTTTATTGTGAATCTAAAAGGAAATATCTGTTATTTCTCCGTGGAAAATCATACATTATTTTAGCAGCATAGGATCAAATATTTGGTTTAACCTTAAATGCATAGAAAAAGACTATAATAGCGTAATGTGAAAATATACAGTTTGTGTATGCAATAAAAAAAAAAAGGAAAATACTTCCATGCTGGAGATCGGAAAGACTGCAAATGCGCAACACACTGTGTTGGTGAAGACTGTGTGCTGTTGATTTTTATACCAGCTCCAGAATAAAGACAGGACCTGAGTAAAACAGAGTCCTCAGTGGCCGTGCTGTCCTTCCTGCACCATCGCCATAAGGGGACACACCCGCCACAAGTCCACAGATAGTGACTGACCGTGACACTGGCTCTCCTAAAAACTGAAATGAATGAACCACTCAACACTGCACACTTTCAGCACATTGCCTGTGTCTTGTTATGCAGACATTCAGGTATTTACAAACTGGAAAAGTCAGACGACACCACGTCTGCATGGAAATGAATGTCCACCGTGAAGAATGAACAGGGGGAGTGTGGCGTGTCAGACGGGATATTTTTAATTTCCTGCCAGAAATTCTGCTCATGTTTAGCCACTCCTGCGTCTCACAGGATGGCGGGCCTCATCTGAGTCGTCCTTGACACATGATGCCTAGTGCCGGATTCTTTCAACTGTGTGTTTAAATGACTCAGTTCCCTCTGGTTATTGGTTGAGACATGTTGTTGCCAACCAAAAAATGGAGGTAGAACTGCCTCACCCCATCTGCCTACAGGATCCTAATGTTTGTAGAGTGATGAGGAGGTTGGTGATGATGATGATGTTGTTACACCAGGGGAAGCTGTTTAAAGTGTTTTCATATCAAAGCGAACCCCATTAAAGGAGCATTTCAACAGCAAGCTTGAGACACATTAAAGGTTCCCTGTGGAGTTTTCTTGTAAACAAATCAAAGTTGACGGTCAGCGTTACTCACCAAACCCCACTCTGTATCATTGAGCTCCACCAATCATGTCGAGTGCATTTCCATTCTCATTTCTCATTGTAAGAAGATGCTCATATTTTAAATCTTGCCTGGTTTACATCAAAGCTTGCACTGTTTACAGGGACGTATGTGCTGTTAACTGCACAGATTTTAAACAGCCGTTATGGGTCACCAAAAACATAGGCCTACATCACTGTATGGATCAATCAACCAGCACAACCTGGGAAATCCCATGACAGATCATGCCAGAAATCTTTGGCTGATTTAACACTGGAATGTGGAGCTGTCCGAGCTGTGCAAGGAGAAAGGGCCTTGAATGTGAATTTTAATTTTATATTTATTCAAGTCATTATTGTCTGGTCTCTTAGCTAGCCATGCACTTGCTAGTTTGCTCTCAGCTGTAATGTTTCTACTCATTTTTTTTTTCAGCTCTGAATGCATGCATAACACTGTGTGTTGATGACAACTGCGTGCTGTTGATTTTAATACCCGGAGGGCTTTGTTGTTGGGTTGGGAATGTAGAGCTGTCTGCGCTGTACATGGAGAAAGGGCCTTGAATGTGAATTTTGATTTAACATTTATTCAAGTCATTATTGTCCGTTCTCTTCGTGGGAGAATCGATTGCAGGAGGCCTCCATGAAGCCGCTCAGGCCACAGAGAGTGATATCTTTTATCTAGGTTTTGTGTTATCTCTGCTGTCTTCAATACTCAAAGAGCCTCTAGCAGGTATGTTGCTCAATGCTCAACAGTGCTAAAATGGCGTGGTCATCATGCCTGCATAAGACAGTGATTGTATTCTCACTTCCCTCTTCACCCCTCACTCGTGGACATTTCTCCAATTTTTTGGAAAGTGGAGGAGTGGACTGACGGAAGGCAGGGCTGTGTGATTCAACTTTTGGGAAGTGAAACTCCTTTGGGAATAGGGAGGAGGCTGCAAAGGTCCAACGAACTTGGGGGGAGTGACTCAAACAGAGAGGGGGGTGGCGGTGGTTTGGGGGTATAAACAGCAAACCAGCGCCACAGCCCCCTCCGTTTCAGCAACTTTGTGCCCTGCACATTCGTCTCAGTCTCTCTCCCTGAGTCCGGCCCGTAGTGGGGGTTGTAGCCTGGAAGCGCGTCCTCCTCCGGTGCAGTCCGGTCCGCTCCGCTCAAGTTGTCCCCGCTGCCTGCAAAGCGCCGACTCTGCTCTGCAGACATGGCACCTGTCCTCCAAATGTTTGCTGTCATCATCGCATCAGCGCTCCTGCAAACTGCGACATCGGCCCACCTCAATGACACGTGAGTGAAAATAAGTTATTTTGACAACCTGCTGCATCTCGTGCTGTCTGAGAAAGTTTGCTTGGTGATTGTGCGTCACGCCGGTAGATGCCAAATGCACGCGCCCTTGTTTGCGTGAGAAGCGGCTGCACTTGATGAAGTTAGCAGAAAGTTGGAAATCATGTCGTATTTGTAGAACCAACATCCAGCATCGTCCCACTGGTGAGGCAGAAAGTCCGAGGTAGCCTCAGGATTGTTATGCAATGTGTAGACAGGCGTCCCACCAGTGTGTGTGTGTGTGTGTGTGTGTGTGTGTGTGTGTGTGTGTGTGTGTGTGTCAAAGTTCCTCCATCTGCTACCACTTACAAACATTTGATTAATAATCTGCTCAGCTGCTGAAAGTACCCCATTGGGTCAAAGTGGAACACAGATGATATGGGTTATTTGGTTAATCCACTAAATCATCTAAATTGGTGACCAGTTATCAGTTTCAGGAGCTAACTGGTTTTGCTCTGCTGCTTTTAGGCAATCAGGCCAAACAGATGTCTTGCTTTTTTTAATCAAAATGTTGGCTCTTAGTTATAAGGACAATCTCTCTGTCTCTGCATATTGATTTCTCTTCTGACCCTTGCGCTATGTCCTGTGTGACATAGCACTGTGGTCATCCTTACTCAGATGCCTTTCATAGTTTTGTTTCAGAGTCAAATGACTTTTTACCATCACGCAACTGCCTCTCTGGCGAAAACGGCATCAATATTCTCTGCAGCACCACCCAAAACTCAATTAAATGTGTCCTTTATTTCTCATTGGCAGCAGCAGGCCCCTGTGTGCCAACCAGCCTCAGACACAGAATATTCAGCAGAGTGGTTGGTTGAATCCAGATGATAGGGTTGTTTAGGGTTGTCCTTCCATGTACTTTACATAGAAAACATGCTAAATAACACCACATTCCAAATACTGATTTTCCTATGTTTTTCAGTTGCAGAAGTACGCAAGTAAAAGCACCAACAACACAAGATAAAATGCTCCATTAAAAGTAAAAATCCTTTATTCAAAATCATACTTGAGTAAAAGTACAGAAATATTGTAATCAAAATGTACTTTAATTATCAAAAGTACTAGTTTTGCTACTGATGTTATTTTACAAATTTAGTAGAGAAAAAACGTATAGGTCTACTCCCTTCTTAAATGGAATAATGTTGTGTAAGTATAAAGTAGCACAAAAAGGAAAGTAAAGGCAATGTAGTACTGAGTTACCCTCCACCACTTTTTGCACATCACACCTGTAATAACCATAGACTGTAGACAAGAAGTGGATGTAGTCATGATGACGTCACTCGTTGGTTTGTGAACTTCCGTTTCGAAGCTTCGAATTTGGCCGATAGGGCGCCGCCATATTGAGTTTTTCCAACCAGCGGCACAGGACGTGACCGTATTTAGATGAAACTGTGGCACTAACGGCCTTGTGCGGAGCTAGCTGCATCTGTAATTCACGTTAACTGTCATTTTAACAGGGCTGACAATTTTGTCTAGCGAACAACAGTCTTAAAACTAAATGTACTCACCAGAGAAAGTGAACAGCCAACACCTAATAAGCTTTTTCTACGGCGATGGTTAAATTTACACACTGCCGTGGGTACGAGTCACTCCAGCCTGAATGACAGGTCGCCATGGTAACGACTTGTAACACCTCTAACTAACCTCTAACATGCACTTCCTGTGCTCTTCTTCTTCTATCCCTACAATTATCTTGTATTGACTTCACTTTTTGTTCTGATTGCACTTTCTGTTAACTCTTACTTCCTTCCCTAGCTATTTACCCATTGATGTGATATGTACTATGAGCTCTTACTACTATTTATTGCCACTATTACTAGTATGTATTGTCAGTTGTAGATCTATATTTGATGCTCTGTTGATACATGTAAGTTGTTCCTCAAATGTAAGTCGCTTTGGATAAAAGCGTCTGCCAAATGAGTAAATGTAAATGTCAATAATCCCGCCCTGAAGCATAGCCTAGCCTACTCTGCTTTGTGGTCATTTTCCTCTAAATGGGACCATAATTTAGTAAATGAACTTCATATTGTATTGAAGAAGACATGAAACTAGCGTCATTGGGAAAGTGTTTACTGAGGTAATTATTCAGGTGGAAAATTAGGGTCATTTTGCTATTATTCCTAATGGAACCGGACTTTTGCAACCAGAAGAGTCGCCCCCTGCTGGCCGTTCGATAGAATGCAGGTTTAAGGCCCCGGGTCCACCAAAGCGTTTTTTTCTGACGCCAGCGTCTTTTTTCAATACATTCCAATGGGAGTGCCGCGTATTTCCAAGCTGCTAAAAACGCCAGGAGCGTGACGAGGCGCTGAGCGTCTTTTCCGAGCTGAGCGCTGAGAGCTGACCTTTTTTTTTCAGGTCGCCGAGAGTTTGGGGAAAACGCTGCGCTCGTCACTGTCACTTGTTAGTGCGAGTCCGTCCTCTCTCTCCGCCTAGTTATCTTCATACAGCGCAAGAGCCAGAGCAAGTAGGCTACTCTGGTGTTGACATTTTTACATCAAGTAACGTTAGGAAGATCTACTTGCAACCACGAATTTGATGTATCATAGCAACCAAAGCAGTCGAAAAAAACATAGACTGTATATAAAAAAAAACGCCCGCTAGAGCTCCCTGCTGGGCGTTTTGAGAAGAGCAGCTCTGGCGTTTTCTGCTGGCAAAAAAACGCTTTGGTGGACACGGGGCCTATGGGACTTGGCGTTCGCATCAGTTTGCTGACCAGAAGCTTCCGGCTTGGGGCCACTTGGGGGCAGCAGAAACAAGCACTAAATACATCATACAGATTAATACCTTTTTACGGCAAATGCGTTAGCATACATTTGCCTTTTAACACATTCAACAGACAAAGCGTGACATTAGCATTCATTGTGTGTTCCTGGCTACCTGATGAAGTCCAATGTTCACTTTCCTTTTTAGCTCTGTTTTGGTCTTCACCAACTCGAGAGAGAGAAGAGGTATCTGGCTCTTTAGCTGCTAAATGAGCCATTGTGTTCACCAGCTTACTGCAGTTAGCCGCTCACTTTGTCTGCCTGCTGCTGAGCAGGTAGTGTAAGGTCAGACCTACAACAAAACGCTGCCTGCTGTGGCAGAAGGAAAAAAACCCACAAAAAACAATGCTGTTAGTGCAGTGAGAAAGTTTTCTAGTAGTTGGAAAACCTATCCAAGTGGGAAGCCAAACCAAACCAATGACGTGGTGATTCATTACTATGACCAACACCTTTCACATTACACCTAGTAATCTGACTCATTGAGATGATGATGATGATGATAATTAGTAACTTTAGCTTTTATTTTTAATCCTTTTATCCAAAACTACTAACAACTGCATTATGTCAGAAGTTGCACACCTCTGGAGTGACCGGGGGTTAAGTGTGGATGTCTCAGGGACACATACATAAGGATGACTACTGTAATGATAAAACATAAATAAAAAGGTTATGAAAAATGATCCACTGGGCTGCTTTTTATTGTTGCACTTTCATGGTTTCCTTTTCATGTTTTGTTCTGGTCTCCAGCACGTCACATCCTTTTTTAAAACTAATGTTATATCCTTTCTCTACATGCAGTATTTTTGCAGTGACGGTGAGCTCCCAGGTAAGAGGAGGGAAACAAGAGACCCTGTGTGCCCAGATCCACGACCCCACAGAGCCCGTCTCTCTCACTATCGCCCTCGAAATGGACTCTGGCAGCACCGTCATCCTGGAGGAGGCTGTGAAACAGGACTTTTACCGCTGCTTAAACTTCCAGGTCTGACTTAACATATTTACACAGAGTTTGGCAATTTACAGAGTGCCATGTCATATTACAGTTAAGATGAATAAAACATATGAACCTATTTGCTTTTTGATATTTGCTTCTGTATTTTCAGTGGCAGCAGGGTAGAGAAGAACTTTCAATGTTTTTAGTGGCTAAATGCGGCCGTAAGGTTTCCAGGCACAGTGTACTTTTCTCATCCCCACGCCCTTCATTAAACTAATGGCACAAAAACAGGCATTGTTATTTACCTAATTATCCAGCCAGCGCCATGAACGAGGTTGTCAACGCCAATGGTTCTCTGTAAATTACTGCTCTGGTTCCTGTCATACCGCTGCTCGCTGTTATGCAACTTACGGGCCTTGCTCCATATTGATGCGAAATGACCTGCCGGCCCCAATCAGCTGAGTGACAATAGTACTTAGTTTCACTTCGTTCCCCTGTGTTTGGCCCTGCTGCAGGCCTAGTCTGGCATTTGTCTATCTGCAACTAAACAAAGGCTGCTTTCTGCCACAGGCTAGCGATGTACCTGCATTCCTTTGGAAGACCCCCTGCCCCCTGCCCACAGACTCACAACACACACATAAAAAAACCTTCACAACTTTTGGAAGTGGTTCCAGTCCCTGTTATGTAATAGCAGCTCCATTAGCAAGTGAAAACACATGCTACACAAGTATGACGGCGTCTTATAGTTAAGCTCGTGAAGTGTAGAGACGTCTGTTGTTGCTCAGTTTCAGCAGAACTCTGATGGAATTTGCTTCCAAGCACTAATTTTAAATCATTGAAGTTGACAGATGTTGCACTGCAAACTCCCTCCACACAAGGAAAATGTTCCATCTAGATAAGTACTTGTCAACCGGAAACAATTTGTGCTTTTGCTCTAAACTAAAGATTCCAATATCCCATCGTCCTCTCTGACAGATGCATGTTTTCTGGTATTTCAGGTCCCGACAGTGCTCACCAGAACCGTGGCCAGCATTAATGTTACTATTCAGGGTGAGAGCGCCTTGCTGAGTAAGAAGTCCAAAATCCTCATTGAGCCTCCTGTTTTCATCCATATCATCCAGACTGATAAACCTATCTACAAACCTGGCCAGAAGGGTAAGGTGTTAAATGCTGTGCTGTTATTACTCTGACCACGTCCACTAAGAGGACATTTAAAGTGTTAGAGCTTCCTGTTGTGTGGTAGAACTGCTGCACTGCTGCAGTCGTACTGTTCATACAGCCCACATTATCCTCTCTGCACTGCTTACCAATTCAGCTGCACTTGCACAATTTTGGACTACATTATAATATCTGCATAATGCTGAGCCACAACTTGACAACTTTAGGAATGATGCCTATGTTCAGCACACAGAAGTGGTGGTTCCTCAAGAGTTCTTGGGAGAAGTTGTGTGCATTAAAATCTAAAAGAAACATCAATCGAATCACGATGAAGAGCCGCTGCACTTTTTAATCCTGTGGATTTAGAGAAGGCGGTTTCTTCTTAATTACAATGTGTCCCTTGGAACGTTGTTGTTGTTATTATTATTATTGTTCAGCCCTCTTGTCGTCTCTGTGTGAAGCCACTGGTATTATTAGGACTGTTTTTTCTTAAAGGGGCATTCCACAGATTTAGTGTTGCACATTTATTATAAGTTAGCCAACGTTTAGTCCATGTTATGGGTCAAGCAATGCAACTTTGATAGCTTTTATCATTAGACCTTGCCCACTGCCAACATTTTTTGTACTCATGGTCCCCAATATATAACACAGGCTTTGTGTCAATAATTTGAAGTCTCAAGCCAAATCAGAGGTGATGTCATCAGGGTAACTCCTTGTGATAAAATTGATTTGAGGGAGCCTTTTTAAAATTTTAAGTTAAAGGCATACTTGATCAATTTTTCTCGGTTTACTCGTAATGGTTAGTACTACTCATCCTGTAAAAACATTTCAATGTCGTCAGTGGCTCTGGACGAGCATTGGTACATCTGGGAAAATTTTGGTAGTGATGTCAGTAGGGTTGGCTTGTGCTTTGGGTTTTTTTTTTATTTATGGAAAGCCTGCATTTGAAACAGGTGTTTACCAGACAAGGAGGGTTTCTTAAAAATATGTTATTGAGTTGCATGATGGGAAATGTAGTATCCAGTGTTTCTGGAGATCGGACCACTACTAGGAATCTAAAGTCAGGATTTCTTTGCCTTCAGTTTAGACCTTTTGCTCACAAGCCCCCCAACTTTGTAGAAGGGCAATACTAAGGTCCTGCAGTGGCTTTATGTCTGTGTTTGTCATAAAACATTGCAGACTGCTTCCTGGCACTCTTGGTGACTTTTGTTTAACTGAAGAAGATGAAAACCTTGGAAATACTTATTTTTCAAACTTTTTTGGTCTCTAAGACCAGCAGCCTTTTTGTTTTGTGCCATGCTAGTAATGTATCCCACCTCATCCCATCTGCTGGCACTCAATGGGAAGTGGGCTGTTTGCCTTACTCATGTTACTGTATTGCTGCCCGTGTGTTATACTTAGAGAATAACTTGATGGTCATTTTTTTTGTCTTTCCTTTTTCTTTACAGTCCAGTTCCGAATCGTCTCCATGGATACCAACTTCATCCCTGTAGATCGAGTGGTAAGTTTTATTTATTTCTTTAAGCTCTTCAAAAATATGATCTATGATGTGTGTAGTAATTCCAACCAGTGAACTTTGTAATCTGGTGTGATTTCTACCAAGCAGTCAGTGAATGTGACGAGCGAGGTCTATTTTGGTTCAGGAGAGTGGGAGGTGAAAGGAGGGCTGTTTGTTGATTTTGAAGACAGCGTGGGTGTGAAGCGCTGTGTGGAGTAGTGTGATAAACATGCTGTCAGAGTTCATTTGGCACACACTGCTTTTGACCCAAACATCTGAATCAATACGGGCTCAAGGCTTTTTCCGTTTGTGTCGAGAGGCTGTAAACACAACTGCTAGCACTGAATGTGATTCAAATGTGTCATATGATTAGGGTCGCTTGCTAGAAAGTAGTCAGTCCGCTCCAAAGAAACAATGAAGCTGTAATTTTTTCAAAATCTGTGTATATTTTTTTTTTTTTACCCACTCTCTATGCCAGAATCCCACACTATGTAGCTGCTGCTTCTAACACTTCATCCAAGATGAGAGTGACATATTCAAAACATTTTTATGGCTCCACCTTTATATCAAGTATAAAAATATTCTGTTTCTTGTACATAATTTTATACACACGTTCCCCCCCCAAAAATCATTCTGAAGTATTTGGTTTCTTCAGAGGCTTTGGGATCTTTATGGTAAAGAGAAAGTTTGTGGGTCTGGTGTGTTGAAAAGGTGATGGATTTTCTAATGAAGTTAGGTTCCTGTAGGCTGTGTGGTTTTCTTTGCTCAGCTATGGTGAATATCGCCAACTACCCAGCTCTTCTGTTTATTTAAAAAAAAACAAAACAACTTTCTGTACATCACACGTGTTTGCTTTGGATGAATATACAAGATAATGATTTTTCTTCTGTGACCTGTAGCTTAAAACCACTCCTGTGTTATTAGTGTAAAACACATATAAAAACTCCTGTATATGTATAGATGTATACTGATTGCATATTGTATGTGTAATTTGCAAATTCTGTGTGCAGCTCATCAGTGTTTACATGATTGATGTTTGGTTTTTTTTTGTTTCTTTTTCAGTACAAAGTGGTGGAGCTCCAGGTAAGATTTATTGAAAGTTGTTGTGTGAGACCTGCCAGCTGTTGACTAGACTGAAATGACAGTTATGGCATCTTTAGCTTCTGTAATGTGTTTCTTTGTCAAACAGAATACAGTATGTGGGTGGGGCATGTATCATTTTGGGGGGGAAGGGAGTGATGAAATTGTTCAGAGATTTGATTAGATCACTAGTCATAATAGATCTCTGGAAATATTACAGTGACGCACAGCTATAGTAACTGTTGGCCTCCACCCACACCTCCCTCAGGAACATTGTTAGATGAAGATCCAAGGCGGAGGGTGAAAGGAATAAAATAGCAACCACCCTCTTTGGTTTTTTTACCAAATACACACCTGCAATGCTATAGCAAGTCAGCCTATGTAGTGGTCAATCAGGGTTTTATATGATGATGATCCACAATAACATTTAACTGGATAAATGTATGTATACCCGTAGTATTTATGATGTCAAGATGAGTCATGAAAAAGTATTTTATGTTTCACTGAAAATACAAGATGAAGGGGACACACGCTTGTTTGTCTTACACTCTTCGTGGGGACATCTCTCTCACATAATGCATTGCCTAGCCTCTTACCCTAACCTTAACCATTACAACTACATGCCTAACCATAAACCGTACCCTGACTTTAACCTGAACCCCAAAACCAAGTCTTAACCCCCAAACAGCCCTTTAAACTTTTGGGGTCCAGCCTTTTGGTCCCCCAAAGCTGGTCGGTCCCCACAAGTATAGTAAACCCGGTTTTTGGACCCCACGAACACAGTAAATGGAAAAACACACACAACACACACATTTGTTAATATTATTATGCAATATTCTATTATTTCTATTGAGTTATTTTGAGACCAACATTTTAAAGTTGCTGGCGTCAGGATTTTACAACTTTGGACTCCTTGTTGTAGTACCAAAAAATACATCAACACCATCCAAGTCCGGGACACTGGCCCAATCACAATGTCCACACAAACTCGCAGAATTTGAAGCAGTAAGTCTGTGGGGGCTTAGAGCTGTCCCGCTGTCAAATCGTCAAGTGTGCGAGGGCTCTCTCTCTCGCTGACATTTTGAGCCCTTTTTAAACACTTTTCATAAGTCTGCAATTCTGCAGACTTTGCCTGAGGGAATTGCCCACAGTTCATATTGTGACGTGAAACAGAGGGCTTACTAAAGGAAGCCCGGAAGCGAGAGAAAAATCACAGCAAATCTGCCTTTATAAGAGAAGAAGAACGGTAAACAAACAAGCATGGAAACCAACGCTGATACATAAATGTTCTTAACATAGATTTAAGATGGTAAACACAGTAAGTCAGAGAAATGCAATCACCTCATTACACTTAATTTATTAAACATTTTTTTTGGTTTGTTTTTGCTTAATGATGCTGTTTTGACCAACAATAGTGCACTGATTATTGACGAATGTAGACATTTACCTCCCCCCTCCACTATGTTGGGCAAGAGCCTGCAGCACTTAAAAGTCAGGCAAAAACATAAAATAAAGTGGCAAAGTGCTGTCCCATTCCTGTGTCCAGCATTTTGAGCCCTTACAGCGTTTTGCACTCAATCACTTACCAGGGAAAGGCAATTTAGTCTGTGAGGGTTCTACCTCACACAGGCTCCCCCCTCTACTGGACTCAATGGGTACTACCTCTCCTCCTGTCAAACGCATGTACTCGGGCACTGAAATTTGCATACTGTAAGTAGCCTGGTAGCCCCCAGCCGCCGATCGGCGGGAGTGGTATGCAGAGGTGACGCAGCTGGCAGTGATGGAGCCCTGGCCTGTGCCTCATGTCTGGGGGCCTCTGTCACACGACTCAGGTGCTGGTGCTCGACCAACCTCTCCAGGTTTGGCTCCTGAAAGGTAGAGGTTGAGACAGGCTGGGCTGTCCACAGAGGTGGTATAGACCATCCAGGCGGCAAGGGCAGGCTTCACCACTTCCTGCTACACGGCTAAGTGGCTGGGCATTCAGCGCGCTAGTGCATCGGGAGGGAAATGGACCCCATTACCTGCTCATGGGGATCCATCCTTTCCTTCCTACAAGGCCTAATGGAGAAGGGAATGTCATACTAACCATTATGTGTATGCAAAATCTATCACATCTTGTCATGTGGGGTTTGGCGACAGACCTGTCTTTATCCCCCCCCCCTTGTGAAGCGTTTTCTGCAGGGTGTGCAGAGACAACGACCGGTGTTTTGTGTCTCTGCACCCCAGTGGGACCTGCCACTGCTACTAGAGGCTCTGAGGTCAAACCCCTACGAGCCCCTGGAACAGTCCTCCTTGAAGATGCCATCTCTCAAGACAGCCTTGTTACTAGCTCTCACCTCTGCCAAGAGGGTGAGTGAGCTGTCTGTTCATCCCAGCTTCATGCTGCTTTGTGGTGACCACAGTGTAGCTGCGTTTAGACCGAACCCCTCCTTTGTTTTTAAGAACATAAGGAGCTCGTTCAGGTACATGACTATACATTTGGATGCCTCCCACCCCCTGCCCCACCCTTGGCCTAGGAAGGCGAGGCTGCATCTGTTGTGTCCTGTGCGGTCCCTAACACATTATATGGAGCACATGGCCCCCATTAGACGCCCTGATCAACTGCTCGTTGACGGTGCGATCGGTAAGGCTCTATCCAAGAAGTGGCTAGCCAGATGGCTATGTGCAGGCGGGGAAAGACCCCCAGTGGTTTGGGCTCACTCCACACAGGGTGTGGCTCTGTCAACGGCCCTCTTCAGCGAGGTGAACGGTGTCATGGTCTTCACCATGTCAGTTTGTGCGTTTTTACCTCTTGGATGTGTCGGGCTCCTTCTCAGGGTCAGTGCTTGCGGGTGCGACTCAGGATCTGTGAAGAGAGACCGGTGTCTACCATAGACTGCCGGTTGTTGGGGAGAAAATTTTCACAATGACTGTGCCGGCCGTCCCTGTAATGAGTGAGCACAGTTCGGGTGTTTAGATCTCGGGCCAAACCCCTAGCAATCTAGTGAACTTCTGAGGGGTGGCCCACTGCCCCATCGCTTAGGATCGAGGCGGTTTAGGGCCTGTGGCTGGTGGCCGGTCATTAAGTTCCACCCAACGTACCCTGAGAGTCCAGTTGAGGGTGGAGCCTGTGTGAGATAGAACGAAGGTTACTTATATGGTAACCCTTGTTCTATTTGCACAGGCGGACACTCCTTCTATGATGGAGCCCTGCCGCTCCGCCACCGTCTGCTGAAGACGGGGTCTTCAGTGAGGACATCGCTATTTATACGATGCACATGTACGGTGGCGACGTCCAATTTGTCAGCTACTTACAGTATGCAAATTTCAGTGGGCAAGTATGTGTGTAATAATAGGAGTAAAAAGGCATACTCATAGAGTCCGTCAATGCTAATAGAACTAGTGTTACCATATCATAACCTTCGTTCAGGACTTAGGGTTTAGGGGGGACATTGGGATTGGGCCACTGAGATGAAAGGGCAAAAGGTTGCACATATTTACACCAAGATTATGTCATTTTTCTACAAAGAGTAGAAAAATACTCTTGAGAATAATTTCATAATAAAAACCAAACTGCTGTTTGTTTGTGCTTACATACTCTGAAGCTGTCATCAATCTACAGTACATTTCTTCCTTGCTTCTTGAAATTCTGTTGCTTGTGCTGATCACCTGCAGCAGTTAGACACTTGGTCTAAACTCCACATTCAATGAATGTCCCTGTGTCTTTATGTAGGAACCCAATTCAAATCGCATTGCCCAGTGGTTGGATAAGCCCATTGTTAGCGGCATCCTCGATCTTTCCCACCCTATGATTCCTGAGGCTGTACAAGGAACCTACACAATCACAGCCACGACAGACAAAGGAGAGCAAATATCCCACACTTTTGAAATCAAGGAATACGGTATGCTGCATTTACATGCTAAAAGAAATAATATCCCACATTAACTCAAATAATTATGTTGTTTTTCAGCTGTAAGATTATTAATTCTTTGCCCTTTGCTTTAGTTTTGCCAAAGTATGAGGTAAAGGTTCATCTACCAAGTGTGATAACCATCCTGGACAAAGAGGCAACACTACAAATTTGTGGAAAGTGAGTGTCCCACAGGACAGAGTAACAATGGCACTGAAATTTCGGATGGAGCAATCCAACATAAGTAACCAATTGTTAAAGTCAAACTGAAAACATAATGCTTATTCTTTTTGTGATAGAAAATATAAACTGTAAAGAAGAGTGTATATTTATATTTTTTTTTAAAAAGAGAGAAACGAAAAGAATAAAACTCTTTTTGTGATACAAAAAGGTACAAAAGTAAAACCAAAGTACCGTTTTCTTTGCAAAAAGAATTGTATGTTCGGTTTGACTTTGACATGATTGATATAGTGCCGTTGGTTGCTTTCTCACTCAGTACTGCAGTTGCTGTCTATAGGAAGATATTAAGCTGAAAAGGTTAATGTCCACTTGATACTAAAATCAGGATCTTTTAAAAATCATGTCTGTATTCTTGTGCCTTTTCCTCCAGATACACCTATGGGAAACCAGTGGTTGGTTCAGTGAAGGCAGTGTTTTGTAGAAAGGCCATCCGCTTTTACTGGTATATAAATATCCAAGCAAATGACATCTGCAAGACATATGAACTGACAGTGAGTATTCCAGACAAATAAAATGTGATAGGTCACTTCCACTAATTCCATTTTCTTTCCATTTTGACTCTTGTTATTCATTTCTAGACTGATAAAAGTGGTTGTGCCACACAAACTGTGAACGTGACAGAGTTTTCCCTCAGCAAGACCGTGTACGATGACAGCTTTGAGGTGAATGCTGAAATGGAGGAATACGGCACAGGTAGGTTGACTGACGGCCGAATACTGTTAATAACAAATCAGCACTTGTTCCTGACGAGCTGTGATCTGTTTGATGTTTCTATCTAGGGGTCATTCTGAAAGGCAGTGGGCGGACAAGCTTTAGCAATCACATTAGAACTGTCACCTTTGAGGATGTACCTGCAGTGTACAAGCTTGGCATCCCGTTTGAAGGAAAGGTAAACACCCTCATGACAATTGGTAGCTAAAGTGAAGATGCATATTTATCTTTATTTATGCTAGTGGTGTGTCTCTGGGGATGACGATGCCAATTCCCCATTTTGGTCCCCTTTAGCCTTAAACCGTTTAATGACCAGCACCATAAAGGAGTGGCAATATCAGTATTATGTTGGGGAATGATGAACTTGTTTTGACGCCTCTGCTTTCTGAATTGTTTGCAGGTGAAAATGGTCGGTCCAGACAGCAAACCTGCCGCCAGTGAGGCTGTGTACCTGTTTGTCGGTGACACACAGAACGTTACGCTCACTACAGACATAAACGGCATGGCTTCATTTTCTTTGGACACCACCCTCTGGAAAGACACTGTGAATCTAAGGGTTGGTTATTGCTTGTTACAATCCCCCCTCCCAGAACAATCAATTCAGTTTCAAGGGCTTCCTCTTAGTAACCAGTTCAGTGTTTATCAATTATACAGTCAATATCTAATTAAGGAAACTTTCCATCATATCGATCAGGTCAGAGGTGAACAACACAGACCTAAATTCTTCTTAAATGCCTTTATTTTTGTGTTGGTTCATAGTTAACAAGATGTTGATAAATGAAGGTTAAGTGAAAATTTAACTTGTGTCAACAGGCGACGTCTAGAAAGACTGCTGCAAGTGAGCCATATGTGCATAATGTGCGTAGAGCAGAGCACAGGCCGGCCTACCACCACGTCGCTGAATTTTACTCCAAGAGTAGTAGTTTTTTGAAGCTCATGCACGTCAGCGGGAAGATCTCCTGTGACAAAGATGCAACTGTGCGCGCTCAGTACATCATCCAGGGGGAGGAGATAAAGAAGGGACAGGAAGTCCTCGACTTCTTTTACCTGGTAAGACTCTTGTGATGGGTTATGAGCTGCTGTTTACAGTATGTGACCACGAGTCCAGTGGTTCAGTACTTATCCTGACACTGTCAGTACAACTATAGTGAGAAAATGGGTCAATATCCCACAGATTATTTACATTTGTTGAAATATTCATCTGGTGTTCAAAGTATGCTTTATTTGTTGTAACTTTGTGTAATGTCTCTGCTTATGTCTCTGCCTGTGTTATGTTTTTTCGTAGGTGATGTCTCGGGGAGCAATTGTGCAGCATGGCCGTGTCCCAGTGGAGGTCAAAGCAGGAACTGGTAGAAACTAGTTACATTAATAACCCCTTTAACATTCAAAAAGTCATGTCATAGACAGTATATTTCTGGACGAAGCCACCCTGCAGATTTGAATTGAGAGCAGTGAAGCCACTTTTGGACCCAACAAAATACTACTGCAGGGCTACTTCCTGTTGGCACCAGTGACATTGCATGATCATGCAGCATAAGCGGGGTTTAATGGCATAGTAATTCTGGTAGCTGCATAGCTGCACTATGCTGCACAACAAAAAGTTTCTTGGCTCAGTGTGTTTGTCCGACTTGGATCGTGACTGTTTAATCAGCCCACCTGAAAGGCTCACCTGCCAAATGACGTAGGAACACTGATGGCTGATTCACAGAGTTTAGAATCTAAGCAATACTGTTGCTGTCATGTGCTCATGTGCGATGGGATGTCGCAGGGTTTTGTTGTCATTTTTAGACCAACGTGGAACTGTCCGTACAGGCTTTAATCGGCTTTATTGTTTGAGCTCTTGCTTACCCCCTAAAATTTTTTTTAAAAAAGGGTCACAAATACGCAGTTGTATTAAAAAGTCTCAGTAATTTCCTTAAACAGCATGCACTGATGTTTCTAGCATACCACACTGGAGGAAATTGTTTATTTTTAGCCGTGGATATTGTGTGATAGTACATTTTACAGTTTTTTAACAGTTCACGGTAATAAAGGTACAAGTCAAACAGTGTTAACGATGTAGGTCACTGGTTTGTTTTTTAGTTTTTTGAAAAAAGGAGGTTTAAGGAGAGAGGACTGAGATAAACAAATAGGTTTCATCTTCAGAAACACATGTGGTCTTTATAGATTATCATAAGACTTATCCTTTAAGATGGCCTTCTTAGTTAATAGAGAATAATACATGAGGGAATTTTAACCCGTCTCTGCATTTCACTTTAGTTTTGCGGGACATTTCAAGGTCCTGGGGGTAAAAAGCCACAGTCAGGCTGGGAACAATGGAAATGATTGAAAAATAGTTGGTTGGTTTTAGTCTTATGTACGATTTGTTGACAAGAACTAAAACATAGAATTTGCCCTCCTTTATCCTTTAACTTCATGGTGTCAACTGCTTGGGGACAACCTCAAGTAGCTTATTTGCAGTGTGCCTCAGAAGCGTAATGGTTAGGGCAGGAGCCAAAGGCCTTTGGTGCATATCATACCCCCCTTTCCTTACCCGCATTTCCTGTTACTCTATATCATTTATCAAATAAAAGGCAAAACGCTCATTAGCTAGGCTTAGGCAAACCTACGTAGCTTAGTTTCACGCTAACCTAGCAGATTATTATCTGTCCATGTGCAAAAAATGCTGTTTAAACAATATACAGAGATCTGATTTTGATATTAGAAAAATAGAAAAGTATATTTTTTGTTTTATCTGCGATGGACTGGCAGCCTATCCAGGGTTCCCCCAGCCTTTCACTCAATGTAAGCTGCGATAGGCTCAATCCCCCCCCCGCGACCCTGTACGCCGGATAAGCGGTTGACGATGGATGGATTTTTTGTTTTATGTATTTTGACAGTCACATTTCTTTGTCTTTCTGTGTTTCATTCCCCAGTAAACAAAGGAGAGTTGTCCGTATCACTCCATCAGGTTACAAACCTTGCACCATTTGCCCAAGTGGTAGTTTACACTGTGATGCCCCCGTGGGGAGACTGTGGCTGATAGCCAGAACTTCCCCATTCAGCTCTGCCTCAACAACAAGGTACCACCTGAGGAACCCATTACATAAAGCTACATTAGATGATTCCAAGACTTCATATCAAGTCAAATACGAAAACATGTTCATTTTAGGTTATTGTGACCTGACCTCTTCATATCAGCTCTCAAACTAATGACTCTCCACCTTGGTGTTTCCTGTGCAGGTGTCTCTGAAGTTCTCCTCTCTCCAGGAGCTTCCAGCAGAGAAGACCACGCTCAGTCTCCAGGCTCACCCAGGCTCCTTGTGTTCTGTCAGAGCCATAGACCAGAGCGTCCTCCTACTGCAGCAAGAGCAGGAACTCACTATCGACTATGTACGACACCGATCCTCAGTGCTAGTTTAAATAGTACTAATTTATTTATTCGCAAAATATAGTGTAGACTAGCATATTTATTGTATTAAAAACATGATAAAACCATGATTATTCATGATATTGGTGGTTTGCTGGCCTGTACCTGCTGCCCATGACTTGTATCAGGTTCATGTACGTGTGTTTGTGTGTTTTTGCGCAGGTGTTTGGCCTGCTCCCTTTACAGAAGCTCTCGGGATACACCTATGAGGTTGAAGACTTTGAACCATATCCATGCTTCCCTGTTCCAGTGCCAATGCCAGAACCAGAACCAGAAGTCCAACCAGATCCTGAGCTTGGGGTCAACGCTAGTCGTGCAAAGCGATCACTCTACTATAGACCGCCCAATCAGAAGAATGATGTCTACAGCATATTTAAAGTAGAAAATTTTGATTGCCTATTAAAGAACAGGCTGCAGGAGACGATGTTGACATTGATGAGTAGTCAGTTGTATATTTATATGAAAATAAATTTAGAATATGATAAAAAAATAAATTTATGGGTCAATTCACACTATATTGCCAAAAATCTGCTTCTACTAACATTTTTGAAAGAATGGGTCGCTGTCAAGAGCTCTGTAAATTCAGCGTGGTACTGTGATAGGGGCAAGCTGTGCAATAAGTCCATTCATGAAATTTCCTCACTACTAAATATTCCACGGTCAACTGTTAGTGGTATTATAACAGTGGAAGCGATTGGGAACAACAGAAACTCCATGCCATGAAGCCATGAAGTGGTAGGCCACATAAAATCACAGAGCAGGGTCAGTGCATGCTGAGGCGCACAGTGCGCAACTTTCTGCCGAGTCAATAGCTAAAGACCTCCAAACAAAGTTGTAGCTTCAAGAACAGTGCACAGAGAGCTTCATGGAATGGGTTTCCATGGCCGTTGCGTCGGATGCAAAGGTGTAGCGCATGCTGCCACTGGACAAGAGAGCAGTGGAGACTGGTTCTCTGGAGTGATGAATTATGCTTCTCTGTCTGGCAATCCGATGGACGAGTCTGGGTTTGTCGGTTGCCAGGAGAACAGTACTTGCCTGACTGCATTGTGCCAAGTTTAAAGTTTGGTGGAGGGGGGGTTATGGTGTGGGGTTGTTTTTCAGGGCTTGGGCTTGGCCTCTTAGTTCCAGTGAAAGGAACTGTTAATGCTTCACCATACCAAGACATCTTGGACAATTTCATGCTCCCAACTTTGTGGAAACAGTTTGGGGATGGTCCCTTCGTATTCCAACATGACTGCGCATCAGTGCACAAAGCAAGAACTATAAAGACATGGATGAGCAAGTTTGGTGTTGAGAACTTGACCTGCAGAGTCCTGAACCCAACCAATTAGAGCGGACCCTGTGAGCCAGGCGTGCGCCTCTAGAAGAATGGTTAAAAAATTCCCATGAACACACTCCTAAACCTTATGGACAGCCTTCCCAGAAGAGCTAAAGCTGTTATAGCTCCTAAGGGTGGGCCAACTCCATATTAAACCCTATGGAGTAAGAATTGGATGTCATTAACCTTCATGTGCATGTAAAGGCAGGCGATCCGAAACTTTTGGCAATATAGTGTATGTCTGTGTCTATATGTCAATCTTTATATTCATCTCTTGACAGTGATAGATATATTATCCCTATTGCTGCGTATCCCTGTATGTCCCTCTACTTCTATCTCTCTGTCTATATCTATTTGAGTAATTTGATTTGTCATTTCAAGCTTTACTAGAGATTTATAGTTGTGGTCTGTTTCATTCTGTGTGTATTTCAGCAGTGACCAAAACATATATAGCTTATGACTTTACAATCTCTTGCTTGGTTTTCATTTCTCCCTCTCTCCCCTTTCAGGAAATTGGAATAAAAATTGTGACCAACTCTGATGTGAAAAAACCTTACAAATGCCATGAAAGGAACCATGACTTATATTTCTATGAGGGTATGTTTTATGGTTAGTCCCCTCCCCTCCCCTGCCCATTGAAACTGAACCTAAAACAAGAAAATACCATCTACTGTAAACAGGAAATTTATTGATGTTAGCAGAAGAATTCGCAGACTTTCTCACTGAAGATTATGAAGCGCTCGGCTCTGCACCTGATGAAGATCGAGCTGGAATGACCAAGGAGACTATTAGAGCATACTTCCCTGAGACCTGGATCTGGGAGCTGGTTTCTGTTGGGTAAGTTTAGTTGTGTAATTGGATTATTTTTATCTATGTGTTCCTAGATCTTGTAGACTCTCCGGTTCCCATGGCCTTCAACATGATGCCACAGAGTTCAGGTGGTGCGCTGAGAGGTAAAGAGGAGGAGAAGAAGGAGACCTTGAGGACATTCTTCCCTGAAACCTGGATCTGGGACCTAGTTACTGTGGGGTAATATTAATACATCCTATGAAAAGGATAAGCACTTCATACATTATTTCTGTTTGTTGGCATTTTGAACACCAAGTATGTGTTTGCAAGAATGTTGAGTTTATGTTCAAGACATGTTTTATTTTCACAGCTAATTATTATAATCTGTTAAACTGAATTTTTTATTGATTATGACAGAAAATAAAAAGATATTCAATTTTACAATGATATTAAAACAGCAAATATTCATATTTGAGAAGCTGCAATCACTGAATGTAAAGACAGTTTTGCTTGATACACAACTTAAAGGTGCAATGTTTAAGATTTGGCCGGACATTTAGTTAAAAACATTCAAAAAATGAATTAACTAATCAGCTAGCCCCGGCCTGTCCTGTTTTGGGGTGTGTGTGTGTGTGTGTGTGTGTGTGTGTGCCAGTGGCGAGTTCACTACATTACACAAGCTCTCTAAGCTTTCTAGAGTATACCTTCTGAATTAAGGTTACTCTCTTTCACCAAACTAATTGCCTTGTTAACTCTAAAATGTGTCATTCAAACTTAATAAACAAAATAAAACAAACCAAAACAACCTTTGTTAGTCTTTCCCCTGTTCCAACAATCACCAACTCTGGTTTGGTGAAAATAAACTCCTATTTCACAGAGTTACTGGTTAACTGGCTAACCGCAGTTAGCAGCATGACAAATTGAGCTAACTGGCTACTAGCAATTATTATATAATATCCCTTTATTTTAGGAGTTTGAATTCGACAGGTGGCAAGAAGTCTCAGTTCTTACATATTGTACCATAAAGGCCATGAAAACCTGTTCGTTAAAAGCATTTTTCTACTAAATTAAATGGTCATGACCAAAGAAGCAACAAAGAAAAGACATTCCTATTATTTATTAAGCTTTTAACACTAAAGAAACTTAATCTGGATCATCAAGACTGTTCGGTTATGGTTTGAACATATTCACTGGTTCAAGTTTTATTTTAAGATGGCATATTCAATCTGTCAGTTGGATGAGACTATTGGATGGACTGCCATGAACTTTTGTACCAGATGTCCATGATATCCATGTCTTTGATGTCCTGACCTTTCCTTTAGCACCACATTTGTGGTTTGGACTAAATGTCTCGACGACTACTATATGTTTTGACATGTCATGCACACATGTAATTTGTAATAACCTTGGTTAGCTAGCAAGCTAACACACCGAACAATGATTGAGAACATGGTAAACAGTATACCTGTTTCACGGCAAGTTAGCGTTGACATTGTGAGCATGTAAGCATGCTAATGTTAGCATTTGCATAGCCTCTCAGAGCTGCCTGTGTGGCTGAATGTAGATTCCTACTTGTTAGTTGTATTTGGGTGCCCGGGTGGTGCAGGAGTTCCTGTCCACCCCAGAAGACACCATTCTTAATTCCTGGTAGCGGTATCTCCTGCTTGGTTGTGCATTTTCTGACCAACATAATTAACAACATCCACTTGTATGAATTAATGAGTAATCTATTTCAGTTAAATTTACTGAGCAGTTCAACTCCCTAGAGGATGGAGCTTTCTTCTTTGGCCCCCCACGCAAAGCCAGAAACACATAAAAGATATCTCATCATGTATTAACAAAGATTGTCATAAAATTTTCTGTTTCATGTTTTTACTTAAAAAACTTAAAGACAAACTCAATGCTACTTGAACTCCTTCATTTGACTTGTGCTTGTATGTTTGTACAGAGACAATGGGTCAGTGAATGTGGAAAAGACGGTGCCTGACACCATCACTAAGTGGGCTGCTGGAGCTTTCTGCGTCTCCCCTGTGGGCTTTGGCGTGTCGCCCAGCACTGGACTGACTGCCTTCCAGCCGTTCTTTGTCAGTCTCACCTTGCCCTACTCTGTCATCCGAGGGGAGGTGTTTACTCTCAAAGCCACTGTCTTCAACTATCTCTCCAAATGCATTATGGTAAATATTAAAGGGAATTTATTTAAAAGGATTCACAAGAATGATGATGTATGATTGATATGATTGGATGTTGGTATGTCAATGAAATGATAGGAAACAGTTATAATTAAAATGTTGTCTTATCTCTATCTTTGTATATGTAAATGTTTCAGATATTTCTATTTCTGTCACTGAGTATGTTTTGTCTTTGTTTCTGTCTGCAGGTTAAGGTTACACTGGCTGATTCACACCAGTACGCTGCCAGAAAGTGTGATGGCTGCCAGTACAGTGTGTGTCTGTGCGGGGAGGAGAGCAGGACCTTCTCATGGATTGTAACACCAACTGCCCTAGGTATTAATAGAGAGCTGACCAGATATGTTAGCTCAATTCCACTCCATTTAGATATATATATATATGTATGTATGTATGTATGTGTGTCTGGTGTATCTATATTTTGAATTGATGTTTTCTCTGTATGGTTATGCAGCTGTGAGTGCAGATCAATTTGAAAGTGTTACAGTACACTTACTTCACTACAGTTCAGAGGAACTTATTTGACTTTTTACCCACATTTCTTATAATGGAGGACTGGACCACCCAACTCCCAAGGCCGAACAAATCTTAAAATGTGTTATTTCAGTAGGAGAGGCTTTATCTGGATCTGTGATTGCCAAAATTTTTTCTTTTCCTCAATCTTATCTTTCAGTGATAAAGTGTTAAAGAAATCTCAGGATCTAGTTCCCCCTCTGGTGCTGTTGCTATATTGAGGAGACTGGAATTGTGGATGTTGACATTTTATACTAGGCCAGGAAAAATTATGGAATAGATTCATTTAATAATAGAGCAATAATGGGGGGGGGTGCATCTTACACAACTGTTTTTAATTCAAAAATATTACAAAACACATGAGTTGAAGGAATCACACATGGAAAATATCTACAATTAATTGAAGCCTTTTGTATAGAATTTTTCAGTCTCTCAAAGTTATGATGGGGTGGAGGGGTTCCTTGGACCTCTCAGCTCTGTATTTGTAAAATACCGGCTACAGCCCTTTACTCCACCACAATCTAATTAACTTTTCCCTCGGCTGTGGCCTAAATTTGAAGCCCCAGAAATCAGTGGTCATGGGGGTTTTCTTTGTAACATTATTATTATCACAAAATGTGACATAACAAACTCATGTGACATAACTCATGTGACATAACAAAATCTCTCATGTGAAATAACCAAAACTGTTTACAATTTGCCAAGAAAAAAAGTGTTTTCATTAAGGACCTCATCACTCCTCGCATGAAGCTGATTGAGAAAATATGTTTTCAAGGACAAATGTCTCGATATTTTTAGGACACTCTGTTAACTGTAAAACAGAGAGAAAACAAAAGCAGACATATACATACTGATAATATAAGAAAGATAATAACCTAGCTGACAAAAATGAAAGCAGATATGATCATCACAGGAAAGCGAAGCAAATGGGATGCCTGAAAGGTATGAAACTGAATTTGTGAATATGTATGAAACACGCATTCACCCATCTAAAACACTATGGTATGCCTTGGAAATAGTAAAGTATTAATACTTTGTAGTGAATGGGTAAAACTTGGAACTCGCTGGTAAGGTCCTTTCTAATGTTAGTGTCAGGTTTGAAGGCCTTTAAATGGGCATTCACACAAAGGCAAGTCAGAGGGAAATATAAAAAAAATGTATTTTCTTTTAGTGTTAAAAAAATGTCTACTTGTGATATTAACATCCACGCAAAATATAACACATGTCAGTGCCCTTCAAAAATGTATTAAACAACATCTCAGTGTCAAGAAGAGAACAGCTCCGAGCTTTACTGCCTGTTGTTACTGTCACTAATAATATAATGCAATCTTCACATCTTTATAATGAAATGTTGTTTGTCACTAAAACTGTAAGTTGTATATTGGACGGAACAAAGATGAGACAGAACAAGCTAATTAATCTGTATTAAGGGCACTGACAGCTGCTGCGTCTGCACTGCTGGAAGCAAAGACAGGGGGCTGTTGTTGTAACGCTGCCTGGCCTGAAAGCAGACGATTTCTATCAGCCTCCATCAGCAGGGATGGAGACGAGGCTCTGATGAATGTCAAATTGCACTCCTCTAACTCCCCCCTTAGAGGAATGCTGACAATCACTTGTACTAACAAGTCAGGTAGTATCTCTGACGAAACACTCAGAAACCTCTCCCTCGGGGGGTGATCTGTACTTGTCCTCTGTGTGAAGGATTGTGGGCTGTGAGGGAAGGGAGGGGGTGGGATATGGAGCCGTATGGGTGAGAGGCAGGATAATAAGGCAACAAATAGGGATTAATGAGGGCAAATAAGATAGGAAACTGGGGGAGGAAGGAAAGCAAGAGAGGAGGGATGGAGGAACAGGGAGGATAATGAGTTGGATTGGAAAGCAGACGGGAAGCCAGTTTTGCCTCCGTACACAAAATGTGACAGTGTGACAAGAAGCGGTAATCAATACAGCCCTGCCTTCAGAATAAGACTGTGTATGTGTACACACAGGTCAGGTGAATCTGAAGGTCAGCGCAGAGGCCCTGAAGACTGACATTCTGTGTGGCAACGAGGTGGCCACCGTCCCCAGCATGGGCCAAATCGACACGGTGATCCGCACCCTGCTGGTGGAGGTCAGTGACCGTCAGAGCATCAGAGCAGCTTCTCGCAACACAAAAGACTGTATTGTAAAATAGTTAAAACACCTGTTAGCAGCGCTGCAGCTAACCCCCTTTTAGAACTGATCATTCTGTTACCTTTTTGGATGAATTGAGTAATTGTCTGGAAAAAATGTTGCAATGACAAAACCCATCACAAGTTACTAAAACTCCAATGCAGTATATATATATCAGAATTATTTTAATCTTTTAAGCATTAAAGTAAAACTTGTTGAATACATATGTAAATGAAAATGTGAGTGACATTGTTACAAGCATAGAAACACATTGAGGCAAAGAAGCAAAAATTATTCCTTTTGAGGAAAAAAAATACATCCTCAGGTGTCACTTAATTGCTCAGATGTAAATTACAGTCAAAATGTCAGATTTGAAAATCTCTGATCTTTGTGCAGCCAGTCCAGAATTACACAGAGTCAGTGTATGCTGTGGTTTGACACCCATCTTGGCATGTGTGTCCAGATCCAGAACATGAAGTGTATAAAATGTTAGAACCAGCTTTTAAATTAAGAAGATGCTCCTTTTGGTCAACCAACTTCTTGGTCAGTGTGCAAGCATTTTTTCCCCCCAATTTCATGTACTTGGAATTTATATATTAAACAACACAAATATATCACGTTGTTAAAATGAGTTGATTGACCTGGTTTCGCTATGTCTTTTTAAAGAATAAGGCTGCCGGTGTTCTATAAAACCCTTTGTGGCACATGGCCCATTTGTTCCTACTGAAAACATAAATATCAAACCGGCAACATGTAGTTTTATTGTTTAAAAAGAATCAGTTTTTAGTGAACGTTACTTGAAACAGGAGGAAATAATGCATTTCACAATTTGAGCTGCAGATTAATCTTCATTTGGTTATTTAGTGAAGATTTGGGGCAGCAGGACGTATGTGGGATCGAATTAAAACAAAATGCTGGATGTGTGTGGGGGGGTGTTCATGGATACACACAAGGACTTGTTCCGCTGCCTTTTACTGAAATCAATATCTTTCAAGAATACCTTTCTCTTTGTCTGTCTCCTCAAGGCTGAAGGAACACCACAGATGGTCAGTCACAACGCTCTCCTCTGTCCTGCAGGTGAGCGTTCACAATCGGCCTGTGTATCAGAGCCAGGTATCTGATCACCTCAGGGTGAACAGCCATCTTGATCCTCTCATTCAGAGCAGAGTAAAAACTGGAACAAATAATATGTTGTCTTCAGCTCTCATTATCTCATGGACACCTGTGTCAGGGTCTGAGGCCGAAGTTTTTACATTGTCCGCTGCGATGGATGATTCATTCTTATTGGCTGTTCAGAATTGTTAAGATGCGTTTGTTTGTCAGATCAGAGATAGTGTAAGTATGTATGTTATGAAATGTAAATATAATACACTGGCTCATTAGAAAAAAAGGTCACTTTGTCAGTGTTTAAAATCACACTCCACTGAGCCAGGAGACTGTTGCCTAGCTTAGCATAAAGACTGGAAACGGAGGGAAACAGCTGACCAGGTTGTGTCCAAAGGTAGCTCCTACCAACACCTCTAAAGTCACCAATTAACCAGTTATATTTTGTTTGTTGTATTTCTGTAATAAAACCATTGAGTGAAAAAATGGTAGCTTGTGGTTTTAGGTGTTACTGTTTGTGCTAAGCTAACCAGCTGCTAGCTGTAGTGTTATATTTCCTGTGCAGGCATGAGAGAGGTAATGATCTTATCTAAATCGCGGCAGGAAAGTGAGTAAGCGTATCTCCCAAAATGTCAAACTGTTACCAAGCTCCCTCCTGTATCATTTATGTGCCTTTTTCTTGCTCTCTGTGTTCCAGAGGGGCCTGTGGAGAAGAAAATCTCCCTCCTGATGCCTGAGATGTTTGTGGCTGGATCAGCCAGGGCTTCTGTCTCTGTACTGGGTTAGTAACGCTATTTGGAGAGAATTAAATTCCCCTTTAATTTTTTTAAAAATCCAGCTATCAGGACCTTGGCGTGTGCATCTGGTGGACCAGCTAATAGACTGTCTACTGTATTAACCTTCTAAAACCTAAATAGTGCCCTTAAATAAAGATTTTAACCTAAAAAAAATCTTGGCAGGGTGTAATCTTGAAATCTCTCATCTTTCTCTTTTTGCTTCTGCAGGTGACCTGATGGGCCGAGCCATGAAGAACCTGGACAAGCTCCTGGCCATGCCGTACGGCTGCGGGGAACAGAACATGGTGCTGTTCGCTCCCAACATCTTCATCCTCAACTACCTGAAAAGCACAGGTCAGCTGACTGAGAAGATTCAGGACAAGGCAACACGCTTCCTGGAGAGCGGTGAGTTGGTGTGTCCCTTCTGCGATTAACAGTGAATGGGGAAAAGAAATATATCTGTCTTAAATGAACCGTCGTCAGCCTCAAAAATGCAGCCCATCCGCCGCTGTAAGAATGCTTTCTCTCTTACAGACTCTGGAGTTTGAGTGATTATTCCAGTCTGATTACCTTTGGTTAAAAACACCCATCAGTTCCCAAAATGTTTTTCACTTGGCGCTTGCAGAAAATAATGCCTTTGTATTGTCAGTTATCAGGTTCAAAACCAGTTTAGAGCTAAAGAGACACAATGACTGTTCTATTTAAATGAAAGTGGGGGGCTGGCTTGTGTTCAGAAAGGGTCATCTGGCAACAAAAGGGAACCTGGCTCAAAGTGCTGTAATGGCCAACAAATACACTCAAGTTCACATTCCTGGTAGGTTGTAACATGAACGCTGTATTTCAACTGTTTACCTCAAGAGCACCGTGATGAAAGATAAGATGAGTGTCGCAGTGATAACTTTCCAAAGTAGTGAACTCTTAAATAAATTGCCGTGTAGTGTTGTGACATCTGATAAGCCCTCAGTCTCATGGATCTGTAACCAGCCTTCCAGGGTTGTGATTTATCTTCTTATCGGCATCTGAAACAACAGGAACTCCCCCTTTTACATTATTTGAAGGCAGGATTGTGTTCTGTCTGCATGCAAATGGGGCCTTGTTTGATGGTTTTGTTTGTGTGTGTGTTGTAGGTTATCAGAGGGAGCTTACATACAAGCATGACGACGGCTCCTACAGTGCCTTTGGGAAGAATGATGAGTCTGGCAACACCTGGTCAGTAAACTTGCCTCAGTACCATAAGTCGATGCTGTTTATTCAAACACCACATACAAACACTAGATCAATGATGTTGTGTAAAACCCAAGCCACTTTCTGTGAACACATGGTAACTGGTTACGAGTTTGATTCTATAAAAAAAAACATTTTAATATTTTAGCATGTATAAGAACATCTTGATTCCTATATTGTAATTTTTTTAGTAATGATGGAGCACATACAGTATTAACACACATTAATAAATGTATTTTTATTTAATTATAAGTAAAATTGTTATTTTAAAATAATCTGGGTTGTTATATTTATAACTAGTATTATTGAGAAATTATGTATTTAACATATATTATTTATAATATAAAAGCTAAAATACTAGTACAATGTAGATATATACATATTTTACAAACTGAGCAGGAACCAGAAATCTTAACCACTTGTTTATTTGCACACATGTCACGAAAACTTGATGGTGTGCAACAGAAGTACCAAAATGATATGAATATGTTCATGATTATATAACTCATGATATATTGCAGTTGCATCAGTGGTTAAAGAACATTTTAAAACATAACAGCTTTGCTTAGCTCAAATCTCTCACTTCAATTGATGAGAGAATAAAAATGACATGTGGACACAGTGGGAGGTGTTTGGCACCAGCAAGCATCCTAATAATTTACTTTAATGGGGAACCGGGCAGGAAAAAAATATTTGCATTTAATGGGCTTAAAGCACAGTGCCTCGGGGGATTTAGCAAACCCTTTGCTGTTTGAAAGGGTGCTGGGCAGTTTGGCAGTTGGTGAGAGTGTGTGGGCGTGTGTGTTTGTGGTTAGGAGAAACTAGGGCTCTCAAGTGTTCAGTTACATTAAAATTCCAACAGGAGATTGGTTGGAAATCACTTAAAATACCAGGACTTTGGAACAAGTGCTTTCAATAAAGAAAATGTCTTAATTTTAATTTAAAGCTGCACTGATTAATATTATGTGTGAAAAATGGACTATGTGTAATGTGACTGTTGCTGATTATAGAGATAAATCCACATATATTTCAGCTTTTTAGCTTCTTTTACCTTGTTGTGTTGGTTTCCATGCGCACAAACTCTGCTCTCATCAACCCCATTTCCAGACGTAGGAGGCAGCCATTTTCTCACAGTATTTATGACATCTTCTGTTTTTTGATTAAATTATAACATCATTTCAGGGGTAGTGTATTCTGACAGACTAATATCCCCTATCACATAATGCTCCATATATACGCTCCACATATCACTAATGCATAATTGCCCCACACTCATTCCATGTGCACTGTAAGGAGATGGGGAGCATGTTGAAACTATATTATGCCATCTTTATTTCAGATATCAGGGGTAGCGTTTTCTAATAATTTTTATTTCATTTTATATATTGCTGACGATCAGCCGTTGTCTCAACAGCATGGCCAACAGCAAGGTTGCACAGATTTTAACAGACCATGCCTGTGGGTCATATGCATGCGCAGAACCGCTAAGTAGCACATTTCGATAGGTAGCATAAATCGACAGAACAACAGCAGACAGGCAAAGTTAGCGGCTAGCTAGTGAACAAAAGCCAGAGATGCTCAGAGTCCAAGTCAAGTCTCAAGTCTCTGAGCTGCAGTCCAAGTCAAGTCTCAAGCCACTAAGCTAGAGTCCAAGTCAAGGAATCAAGTCTCTGAGCAAGAGTCCAAGTCAAGTATCAAGTCACTGAGCTAAAGGTCAAGTATCAAGTCACTGAGCTAAAGGTCAAGTCTCAAGTCTCAAATCCAGGCTGCTTATAAAACTGCATAGCTATAAGGAATACTGTAACTGTATCCTGTTTTTAACTTACAGAACACAATGTGCAATGCAATTAATGACAGCTTAAACTACTGTAAGTCAACACACTCCCCAGACTCTCAAACCAGTGTAACGTTACATGATCAACAATAATGATGATGTTAATAATTAACTTGATGGCAGCCAGCGGTACGTAAATGATTACGTTAATTGACTATCACAAGTTTGGCAAGTAAACAAATGCTCATTCATCTTGTAATGTTTTGTCTGTTATGTAAACAGTTATTTCAGCAAACTTTATTTATTTCAGCCGGACATACGAATCTTGGGAGAATGTTCCATTTGCTAAGAAGAGAAGGGGGGTACACATTTGTAAAACTGTAGTCCAAGAAGAGGGTGAACTGATGCGGTCCCTGTCACGTGTTGTATCATTGCAACATCATCCAAAGAGAGAGCTGTGGTGTCGTTTTGATTTTTGTGGTGTGTCCTGACTTGCTACAATCTTTTCATAACAAATGACAGTCAGTTAACCTCTCGTAGGTTGTAGCTAAAGCAAGAAGCAAGCTAACGTTAGATGGCGAATGCTGAGCTAAACATGTTTACTAACCTCAGGTTATAGGTAAAGGAGGGAGGGGAATAACAGCTAGCTCATCAGACGATCATCACTGCACCTGCCCACCACAAAAACAGAGGACAGACAAAGTTAGTGGCTAGCTGGTGAACATTGTGGAGCATTTAGCAGCTAAAGACCCAGATAGAGTTAGTGAAGACCTAAAACATAGATAAATGAAAGTGAATATTGGACTTTATTCATCACGTGGCCAGAAAGGTTCTTGAACACACTCGATATGTTTGCTAATGTTGCTCTCTGTCTGCTGGATGTGTAAATAGGAAATTGTTTGCTAACGTTGAACTAAGGTAATATCTCAGTGTTTACAGCTTGTTCTGCTGCCCCAAAGTTGCCAAAAATTTATGCAGCTTTTTTTTCATTCTGCATCTTAAAGTATAAATTACATGTTTGGCAGGGTTGGCTGCATCCATACTGATTATAGTGCAATACAGTGTGTGTAGTGTAATGTGACATGTCTGTAACTGGGTTTCCCCAGAAGCCACATGTCTGAATTCTGAGAATGTGTGAATAAATCATCCAAATTTAATGGATGTAGTTATTTTACTTCCCAAAAGACCTGTCCTGCCTCTCTGTCGGCTCCGGCTGTCTGCATTGTGCTGGGCCCGTGTGCGGCTCAGAGGAATACGATTCTTTTGTTGTAGAAGCAGCTCAGACCAAGTGCTCTGCGTTAAAATTAGACAGGAGATTGTTATGTAATCGTGCTGAGACTGGGTTCAGTTTGGGGTTACCACCACAGGCACATATGGTTAGATTTATTATCTATCTGGCTGTGTTTTCTGTATGTGACCCTCCAGGCTGACCTCTTTTGTGATGAAGTCCTTTGGTGGAGCGATACCGTACATCTTTGTGGATCCCAAGCACATTAAAGATGCCAAGAGGTGGCTGTCAAAACACCAGCAGACTAATGGCTGCATCAGATCTGTGGGGAAACTCTTCCACAACGGCATGAAGGTAATGGCATCAGTTTGAATGTGGGAGTATGTGGTCAGCTACTCCTCGTCAAGCTACAGCACGAACACCAAAAACCTGTGACAACCGTCTGTCTGAGGAACAGAAGCATCACATCCATTAGGCTTTTCCTACACGTGCAGGCACCAGTGTTCTAAAAGTAGTTGTGATGGATAAACTGTGGACTAATATTTTTAATTGGTAAAACACACCAACTGTGTGATAAGCAAGAAGCCAAAGACAGACTAAAGTGAATGCTTTTATGTAAAAGGTTAGTTTCAGACTCCTTGTGTTTTTTAAAATGTTTCCGAAGACAGTCTTATAGTTTCATTTGCGGAGCTCAGACTTAGCTCTTACTTGTCTTACACACAAAGCAAGAGCGTCAGCTACTTTAAATTGCGTGTCTTGACTAAAAAAGAAAGCAAGAAATAAGTATGTGAATGTGACATTTTGCTGCTTGTTTCCTGAGTGTTCCTGCTGTGCTCCCGTCTCCACCAGGGGGGAGTGAGTGACGACGTGTCCCTGACAGCCTACATCACTGCTGCCATGCTGGAGCTGGACCACAACGTCATGGTGAGTCTGTCGCCGCTCTCCTCCTCGCCCGGACCCTCATGTTCACTTTGAGCTCTCACTGCTGCAGCTGCGGGATGTTGAGCTCATCGTGTCTGCCCTCATTTTAAATGTTTGTCATTCTCAAATCAAGTTCATTTTTATGTCCTTGGTCTGCCCACACTGGTAGATTTCCTGCCATGTTTGCTGCCTGTGCTGGAAATTTTCATACACATCGGTTTATGTTAAATAAATGACACGGATTCTTAATGGATCATTTAATGGAAATTCTTATTTTTAGATGGGAGGTCTTCATTAAACACCGTCTTTTAAAAGGGATTTAGAAAAAAAGGAACGTGAAAGTTGAAGTTGAAATTTACAGTCTGAATGGCAGCAGTGAGAGATTACAGCTTTGTGTTCTTATTATCTCAGAGACAAAACAGAAAATCAGATGTCAGCCCAGGTTTTTCTTGTCTCTTCAGCTTTTAAAAGGTCTGTCTTAGGGGCTGCATTTGTCTCTAAAGAAAGTTCTCCCTGCTGCATATTTTCCCACACATTGTTTCATCTTTGTGTTTACCTGTGGTGTGACAGGACCCCGTGGTACAGAACTGCCTGAGCTGTCTCAAGGAAGCAGTGGCCAGTCAGCTGGACAACCTGTACACCACCGCCCTGCTGTCTTACACCTTCACTCTGGCTAGAGACCAGGAGATGAGAAGCAAACTCATCACATACCTGCACCAGAAGTCCAGCACCCAGGGTAGGACAGTGAGACCATCTGATTTCCTCAAACAATGTTACTGCTGCAATCAAGCAACAACGTTGCTGCTGAAAATCTGCAGTTGAAATGTGAAATTAAATATTACAACTAGTTGAAGTTCAAGGACTGAAAAAAAGTTGAAATGTCAGTCAAAGTGTTGGTGATAAATTGTGCTGAAAGTTTCAGTTTAGGCCTGAAAGCAGGACATTTTTTAAAAAAAAGTTTAAAAGCAACATAAAATATAATAAAAAGCTAAGAACAAAGAAAAAGAAAACAGGAGAGTAAAAGTTACAGTGCAGTGTAAGTTATCAATAAAAAGAAAAATCTTAAATATTTAATTAAAAGCAGTGGTAAAAAGAAAGGTTTTCAGTCTTAATTTAAAAGAACTGACAGTTTCAGCAGACCTGCAGTTGTCTGGGAGTTTGTTCCAAATATACGGAGCATAATAACTGAACGCTGCTTCTCCTTGTTTAGTTTTGACTCTGGGGACACAAAGCAAACCTGCCCCAGACGACCTGAGAGATCTGGATGGTTCATAACGAAGCAGAAGATCAGAAATGTATTTTGGCCCTAAACCATTTAGTGCTTTATAAACAGCAGGATTTTGAAATCAATTCTTTGACATACAGGAAGCCAATGTAAAGACCTCAGAACTTGAGTGATGTGATCCACCTTTTTGGTCTTAGTGAGGACTCGAGCAGCAGCGTTCTGAATCAACTGCAGCTGTCTGATGGATTTCTTAAGGAGCCCTGTAAGGACACTGTTACAGTAGTCAAGTTGACTGAAGATAAATGCATGGATAAGCCTTTCCAGGTCCTGCTGAGACATAATTCCTTTAATCCTTGATATATTCTTCAGGTAATACTGTAGTAGGCTGACTTTGTAATTGTCTTAATATGGCTCCTCCAGTCCATGACTACACCAAGATTTCTGGCTTGATTTGTGGTTCTTAACATTACAGATTGAAGTCGAGCACTGACTTTCAATCGTTCCTCCCTGGCTCCAAAAACAATAACTTCAGCTTTATCTTTGTTTAATTGGAGAAAATTCTGGCACATCCAGTCATTGACCTGCCCAATACATTTACTCAGCGCCTGTATGGGATCATAGTCCCCTGGTGAAATGGTTATGTAAATCTGTGTGTCATCTGCATAATTATGGTAACATATTTTGTTGTTTTTCATAATCTGAGCCAGTGGAAGCATGTAAATGTCAAACAAAAGAGGCCCCAGAATGGAGCCCTGGGAACTCCACACGTCATTTTTGTCAGCTCAGATGTGTAATTACCTATAGGCACAAAGTAGTCCCTGTCCTTTAAGTAGGATTCAAACCAGTTTAGTACTGTGCCAGAAAGTCCAACCCAGTTTTCAAGTCTGTCTAGTAATATGTGATCGACCGTGTCGAATGCAGGACTGAGATCCAATAATACTAGGACTGAAATTGTGCCACTGTCAGTGTTTAAATGGATGTCATTGAAGACCTTAACTAGAGCCGTCTCAGTGCTGTGGTGTGGTCGAAAACCTGACTGGAAGACATCAAAACAGTTATTTAGTGCCAAGAAAGCACTAAGTTGTTGAGAAACAGCCTTTTCAATGATTTTACTTAAAAATGGGAGATTTGATATGGGCCTATAATTGCTCATTAGTGAACTGTCCAGATTGCTCTTTTTAAGAGTGGCTTAATGACTGCAGTTTTCAGGGCCTGTGGGAAAAAACCTGAGAGGAGAGACATGTTGACAATTTGTAGTAAATCTGAGGCCATGCATTTAGATACATTTTTGAAAAAACCTGTTGGCAGAATGTCAAGGCAGCATGAGAAGGATTTCAGATGTTGTATTATGTCCTCCAGATTTTTATGGTTAATAGAATCAAATTGTCGCATGCAATATGAATTGTTTTTAAGTGGACACATGGACAGGACATATCCTGTACCTGATATAGAGGCGCTGATTGCTTGTCTAATTGTTTGAATTTTGTCTGTGAAGAAGGAAGCAAATTCATTGCAGGCCCTGGTGGATAGAAGGTCAGAGGCTACAGACACAGGAGGGTTGGTTAGCCTGTCGACAGTAGCAAACAGGGCACGTGCATTATTAGTGTTTTTGGTGATGATGTCAGAAAAGAAGGACCGCCTTGCATCTCTCAGCTCTAAATTATAAATGCGAAGTCACTTGCCAGTCAGAACAGTTTTATAGACGATTTTATTGGACTTTAATATCTGCAACCCACAGGGGAAAAAAACACAAATACAGAGTGACTTAAAAATGTAACATGACCCACAACTTGTCAGAAAGCAGTCTGCCAATGCGCAAAACTGTTTTGTGTGTAGAAGTCACTGTATTTTTGTGGATGTGATTTTACACATCACAAATGTAAAACTACATATTTGTAGATAGTGAAATATCTGTGAAACATAGTACACATGTGGATTGTTTTCTGTGGGTTACAAACATTAAAGTCCAACAAAATCTACCATATGTTTTGTGGTGGATTTGTGACATTCCAAACATGGTGTGCAAACAAGGGAGTTGCAGAGTGCTCTCTGGTGGACAAAATATCCACTGATAAACTGACTGAAGGATCCGTCTTTCATCTCTCTGTGTTTTTTTTAATTGTCATTTATCGGCTGATATCTCTGCAATTAGCTCACATCGGCCAATATAACGCTGATATATCGGTCGGGCTATAGTGCAAGCTAAAGTTTTAATTCTTTTCAGGGGAGAATGTGAGACTTCAAAGAGTTTTAAGTGTCAGTGTAAGCATTAAACGTAGTTGAAATGTCAGTTGAAGTGGAGGTTCTTGAGTGTGTGCACTGTAAGCAGTTTATGTGTGACCTACAGTTAAGTAGCCGGTTGAAGTGTAAGATCTGATAGTTGTTGTTTTGTTTTTTTTTCCAACTCACGGTTCTAGCACCGATTGGCATGTAGTGAGTGAAAGCAGTTGAAGTGTCAGTAAAAGGTTAAGTTGACTTGACAGCAGGATGTGAGTGTGACGTCACCCACTCTAGGTTTAATGTTTTTCCAGTGTAATTGTTCATGTTGTGGTCTGTTATTTTTATATTGTGTGTGCTTTGGGAACCTGATATTAAAATCTCTACAGTTCTGTAATACACTTTTAAGTTTGGAAATGTGTAGGCTCACACTCATTAAACTGAAGTGCACATTAGTCATTGATAACTGCCTAATAGATGACTCCACTGTTCTGACTGGCAGGTGGCACCCGCCACTGGGACAGAGCAGGGGCTTCTGGGAAAGGCCTGGACTCTTTGGAGGTTGAGATGACCTCCTACGTGCTGCTGGCTCTGCTCTCCGGCCCGGCCCTGCCAGACTTTGGTCTGGATTACTCCTCCGGCATTGTCCGCTGGCTCGCTCAGCAGCAGAACCCGTACGGTGGCTTCTCTTCCACACAGGTGAGACAGCCCACACACAGGTGGTTTATGGGAAGCCTTTAAATCCCCGTAACTGTTTTTAATAACACATTTAACCTCTCCGCCCCTCAGGACACTGTGGTGGCCCTCCAGGCGCTGGCTAAGTACGGCGCTGCCACCTACAGTGAGGAGGGCAGCACTACAGTGACGGTGACGTCGTTAGGAGGCCTGAACAAAGAGTTCACGGTGGATCAGAGCAACAGGCTCCTGTACCAGGAGGAGAAGCTGAGCGAGGTCCCTGGAGAGTACACGATCAAAGCCCAGGGACAGAGCTGCGTGCTGGCACAGGTACGACCCACCACAGGATGAGACAAACACCAGAACGTGTGAAGCAGGAACTTGTGATTGAACTGAAATAGGAGCTAATTTAATGGTGAAGGAAACCAGGAGGGAGACCATGGAAGCAAAGAAGAAGAACTTGAATGTGAATTAAAATTTTTTTAAAAATGAAATGACATCAGTATATAAAAGTTGTTTCACACCAGTTAAAAACACATAAATATATACTGACAGGATGTACATCAGCAGGCCGATATTATCAACAGATATTACAGATGTATTGGTGTCTGAGTCAGTGTTACAGATGTGGAAAAATACATTTCAGAGCAATAGACAACTGCAATATATTCAACTTTGTTTGTTTGGAAGTTGTATTTAAATGTACTTTGTATTTCTAGATTCTGTTTAAGACAAAAAATCAAAATGGTGATTACTCTTTAAAATGTATTAGTTACGTGTGTGCGTCACTTCACGCTGATATGTTGATGAGTGCGTGATTTAAAAAAGGACAGATGTTTGTGATGATCCGTCTCGCCGCAGATCTCCATGCATTACAACGTGCCCCCTCCCCCCGACTTCTCTGCCTTCAACATCTCCACCAACACCATGACCAAGTGCAACGTCAGCAGGCCTCAGCTCATCCTCTTTGTGCATGTCAGGTACTGTTTGTGTGTGTTGACTGGTGATTGGTAGTATACACGAAGAGGTTCTATAATATAAAAACAATATTGTCCATCTGCGCTGCCCGAGCAGCTGATAACCTCATCAGATGAAAGTGAATCCACAGTATGCGAGTCGCGTGGTGTTTGACTGTTTGTGTGTGTTTTCGCAGGTACCAGGGCGGAGAGAGGAAACAAACATGGTGATCATCAACATCAAACTGCTGTCCGGATACATTCTAGATAAGGTCTCCCTGAATCTGGTCAGTTCCTCAACAGCTACACTAAATTAAAAACCACGTTTTTTGTGTTAGTACTACCAGAGTAATGCTTATTAAGATGTTCTTTGTGTCTGAGTATACTGATGTCTGTGCTTTCGCAGCTGAAGACCGACCGCTCGGTGAAGCGTGTGGACGTGGAGGAAGGATTCATCAACATGTACTTAGATGGGGTAGGAAGCACTGGCAGGAGTGGCTGTGTTTGATGAGAGCGACATAAAGTTCCTGATAACAGACTACTAGTTAATGTTTTCAGAACCCTCAGCTTGAAAGTACAGCTGTTATCTACTGTGTGCTAACAACAAGATACACGAGGGGTACTGTGGTGTGAATGTAGGTCTGTTCACTAACATTAGTCTGTCTGAGCAGATGAATCTTCCTGGATTTCTCTCTGTGTGAGTCAGTAGTCAGATCCTTTACTTAAGTAAAAGTACTAATATAACACTGTAAAATCATTCTGGAAAAGTACGGCATTGAAAATATCACCTAAGTAAAAGTATGTAAGCAATAATCAGGACAATGTACTAAAATTAAAAGTATTATTAAAAGTAAAAGTACTCAATGCGGAAAAATGTCCCCTGTGTATTACACTGGCATATCTTATATCATAAAATTATTATTCCGCATGCACTTTGAACTATTTTGTATCAGACTGCAAGTAATTGTCTTCATTATGAATTAATCTGGTGATTATTTTCTCAATTAATTAATTGATTGTTCAACCAGCAGAATACGTTCTTAACAAATATTCAAATAATTCAAATAACTAAAAGGCAGCAAATCTTCACATTTGTGAAGCTGGAAGGATGAAATGTTTTCGCATGGAAAAAACATTTCCTATATTTTAAAAGATCGAAATGGTTGCCACAATTAATTTTCTGTCAGCCAACTAATTGTTTCAGCTGCACTTGTATAAACTGTTGGGTAGTTCAATTTATAGAAAAACATATTTTCTAAACTCTTAATTTGTAAACTTAATGCTGAGCTGTTAAATGTAGTCAAGTAAAAAAGTACAGTACTTCCCTCTGTGATGTGGTGGAGGAGAGTTGGCATGAAAAGAACATTCTCAAGTAAAGAACAGCTACATCAGATCTGTATAGTACTGTAAAGTTGGCCTGTTGTGTGTGGTTGCAGCTGAAGAAGGATGAGACAAAGATATACAGTGTGACACTAGAGGAGGATCTGCCTGTCAGGAACCTGAAACCAGCTGTGGTCAAAGTCTACGATTACTACCAGACAAGTAAGACTGTCCTTCCTTCTCCCCTGCACTGTTTTCTTCCTGTGTGTGATGATCAGTTTTCTTTACTTTAGTAATTAAAAATGACTTTTGACAGTGACACAGTAGTATCTTTCTCTCTCATGTCACTCCCTGCCTTAAAACCGCTGTGTTTTTGGTGATGTTTTCAGGCGACGAGGCCGTCACTGACTACACCTCCCCCTGTGCAGAGAGTAAGTTTTTAAGCTTTGTGTTGACAGAGTTTGTCTTCCATTGATCTTTTTATTTTTCCGTTGTGCCACATTTGATCAGTGACCCCCCCCATAGTTATCAACATCACAGGGTTTCATTAGAATATAATGTCAGAACTGTCACTCAGTTTTGCTTAGATTTAGATTTAAACATCAGTGATACAAATGTATTCAATGTTTCATTGTGCAGAACCCCTAATTTTGTCCTCAAAATCTGTTAGTGTATGAAATAAAAACATCTGTATCAATTTAGGTAATACATCTCATAAAGTTCACCAGAGCAGCGCGGCTATCGCTATTAAAGAAATAAAGTGATTATCAAGTAATGCTGGAACTGTAACTAACTCTAATTCAAAGTCTGTACTTTGACCAAGATTCTACACGTAGCTCAGGGAAAAAGTTAGAATGACCTTAGCAAACATACATTTTCTTGGTATGACTGTGAATACCAGTAATGAAGTCTACAGTCTGACTTTACACCTCTCTGTATCCTACATTCATGTAAGACAAAATGATGACTGTTATTGTGTACTGTTTCTGTCTCAACCACAAAGAGTGTTTCTGTTCAGGACCCCAAACCTCTGATATTTACGTCAATTAAGTCTAAAAATCTAAAATATAGTAATACTGGAAAGCATATAAACCACAATTTAAACTGCTGTAACAAACACATTTCGACAGTAATCACCTTTTTTCTTCCACTGCGAGATGTCTGCAGCAGCGTTGAACTAATTAGCAATTATGCAGCTCAAATATTATTGTTGTTGTTCCAATAAGGAGAAATGGTTGTAAACACGTTGCATTGATACAGTAATACAGAATATGTTTAGTTATCAACATTTACGTTTTAATAAAATGTTATAGTTTTCCAAAATGTGCTTTATCCCGTTTACACAAGCATCCCGTTTTCCCATGAAGCTTTGTCAATTTTAACTGGCCAATGGATGTTTTATATAAAATCTGATGTAAAAAACAATGTTTGTTAAACTGGTCAAATAATGAGTGAAAAGTCTCTGCAAACAGTAAATGGAAATGCAAATGACTGAATTGCTGTCGGAATTTTTTGCTTTCTAGGCGACAGCATCAACGAGCTGTAAAACGCACGTGGAAATCCTGCACGAGGCCCTGACAGGACTTCTCCCAGTCGGAAGAATCACTGTCCGAGAAAGAAACTTCTAGATGTTTATTTTGTCTGTATTTTTTTTTGTACTCTATTTGAAGCTTTTTTTTTTTTAGCTGTGTTTCTTTGTGAGTGAAGCCCACTTTTTGAGTGATTTTAGGAACAAATTTTTATTCTTATTTTTATGTAGCTCTTGATTATTTTTTTGTTCTGCTCTGCTCCATGGTAGTCTTGTCCTTATGACTGTTTTAGTAATGAACCAATAATCAGTCAGCATACCGTAGTTACTGCTGTCTCTCTCCTCAACACTGGAACTTTCACATTATAATCCACCAGGTTCAAGAAAAGCAGCCGATATTCTGTAACAGTTCTGTTTTTAATAGATTTGACAAAATCCATATTATTCATACGTGAAAGTAACGCATGAGACATACAGGGTACCAATAACACAGTATGGTCCGAGTACTGATTGAGTGTGTGTGTGTGTGTGTGTATGAAACAGGATCTACTTTCTAGAAAAACAAAAGTACAGTCTCATGAGTGCTAGGTGTGCTATTTTGTGTGTGTGCGTGCGTGTGCACATATGTTCTGCTGTACCAGTAAAAAAAAAAAAAAAAGGTAGATTGATACATCACTACCGTACAATTTGAAATGTAACTGGCTGACAATAAAATTTCTAAAATGACAAAAATAAGTAAAAATTGTAATTCTTTTCATACAATACTGTTTCAATTCTTTTCAATAGCAAGATTATTTTTTTCATTCAGGCATCCTCTTTACAGTATATTTAGTTTCCTTTCTTTTCAACATAGATAACAGTAATGTATATACCACCTACTATCAACAGACATGATTTAACAGCCTTGCCAGTGTTGAATAGTTTGGTTTGCACACGTTAACCGTGCGGGGAAAGTAAAGGCAAGGGGGACAGAATATATTAAGGTCTTTTCACTAGTTGTCTTCTTTTTTTTTCTTTTTTTTTGAAGTAAACATGTCACTATCTCAGGCACCACAACCATAAATTATCATTACTGTACCAACACATGAAACTAAAAAACAGTTCCACATGCTCCAAAAATCACAGCGTAGTTTGTCCTCGGCTTCTACGAAAGAGAAAACAGCATCCGGCATCTGTTTAACTACAAACTGTCACGTTCACGGCCGATCAATAGATTCACAATGTGGTAACACTTTGACGAGGAGACGACGCCAGGCGAGCCCGGTCAGTTACAGTCCGTTAAAGCTGAAGATACACGATTTCGTTATCCGTCCTCATGCACTCAGGCCTCTGCTCACAGTGGGGATTCAAAGCAGGGAGGGAGTTTTTAGTGAATTTCAAAAGGGTATTTAGTTTTTTTTTGTTTGTTTTACCTTTAAAAACCCAGAATTGGGTATGATTTACAGAATAATCTGAACTGCCAAAGTAAGCCTGGTAAACCAATACTGAATGTAGATAATATTAGCTGGAATTTTGTGTGTGCAAACGGAGCTTGATAAAAATGTCTTGACTACATTGTCACAGGTATTTTCACAGCCTCAAAGTTTCTGCCTTTCCACAGAAGACAGTATAAAACTGTTAGTGAATAGTAGGCCTACTCCCCGCGATGAGTGAACGGACTTTGACATCTAAAATTGGTGGCGTGTTCCTTTTACAAATGAACACTATATTTTGTGCATTCAGAGTTAAATAACAACCTTGATGATCCCACACTGTGCTCAGAGCCTTCAGTATCTCTGCCTGTAATGATGCTACAGGCAGATGTCCCCATGGTGGTGTAAAATAAAAAACATGCAAACCTGTCCACATACTGCCCTGCAGCTCAGAAACAAATTAAAATTCATTCACACAATTGTAGCCTCCCAGTGAGGAAGCTACAAAATCTGGACTGGTCAATAACAACACATAGTCAAGGCACAGTTCTAAATTGCATGAGTCCATATTTTTTGATCCTGTGTTTGGGGGTAGTCTCTGTTGCGCCCTTTCGTGGTTGCGCTTTAGGCTGGCAGTGATGATGGCTGCTTCCCAGCTGTGTAGTCGCATCATCAAGTTAGCTAAAGGCTACTTGGCAAATAGGTGAGCTTTTTCTGTTTATGCATGAGTACACATAGATATGCAGTTCGCACCTTGAGTTGGCAACATGGCAGCATCACACAGAGACAGTATGATATTCATGTTCAACATATTCAGTACAATGAGAATGTGGCAGCTATGGTTGACCAAAACACATGCATTTTGGGGAGTCAACTTCTGAGTGTTGGACAACATTTGGCGAGTGTCTTCCAAATGATATAATGGATTGACCACTTTCAATACAATATAAATTGTTAAGTTTGGAGGAGTTTTTATAAGCATGTTGAGCCTAGCTTGTTCCCGCCTAGCTTAGCACAAAGTAGATACAGATTTAAAGTGTCCCAGCAAAAGGGGAAAATCCATATGAGGGATACATTGTGTTTTTTTTAAAGTGTCTGACTTTTTCTATTAACAGGCATATTGGGGGAATACACTTATTTGCTTTCTTTACTGAGGTAAGATGAGTGATACCACTTTGGTGTCTGTACGCAAAATATGACGCTAGGGCCAGTTAGCTTAGCATAACGACTGGAAGCAAGGGGTAAAGCTTTCTATATACAGCCTATATATTTCTATATATAGCAAGCCTGGCTCTGTCGAAAGGTAAAAATGATCTGCATACCAACTATACAAGCAAAGGCATAACATGTTATATGAGATAACATATTACGGAGTTTTAGAACAGAAACCAGCTAGCTGTCTCCCCTTGCTACCAGTCTTTCTGCTAAGCTAACCAGCTGCTATAGTTTCTTATTTAGCGAGAGTGGCATCAGTCTTCTCACCCAACTCTTTGCGAGAAAGCCAATGAGCTTAAATTTAGAGAATTAGGCCAGAGCCAGGCGGCTCTTAGCAAACACACTGGAAGCAGTGGTAGAAGTCACTGGCTAAACAGAGAAGACGTTCCAGCACGTAACTCCCTGTTAAACGACAACTTGTCGGTTTTTTGTTCAGATTAAACAGGCCAGGCTAGCCGTTTTCCTTCACTTCAAGTCTTACACATTGCTAGGCTAAGCTGTCTTGCGCTAGCTTCCTATTTAGCATACCGACATGAGAGCACTATCAACCTTTGTCTAACTTTCTCACTCCTTTGAAAGCTTTGGAGTTGGACGCAAATAATCTTATTTCCCAAAATGTCATACTCACATTCTAATCCAGAAAGTACTTCATTATTCTGGGTTTCCTGGACCGTTTATCTGAAACTGTTTATCAGCAGCTTCAATACTAATATCAGTACCAGCTTATCGAACCATAGTGAGAACAGCAGAGTGAACTCCTGAGCTGTAGTGGGTCAGTCTTAACAGAATACCTCTAATTACTTTGGTAAGCCTATGTGAAGTACAGTGGTCTAGCCTGTAGCTCCGGATACGTTAATGTGTTGTGAATGCTGCACTTGCTGTAATTTTAGTCTTTAGTCTAAGGGCAGCAGTGAGGTGAAGTGACTTGTGGACTTGGTTGATGCAATGTTTTACTGTGTTTCACTGTTACAGACAAGTGTGCTGGGCCCCTAGATCATCTCCTGCTGACTGATTTCTGTTATTTCTGATAGACTCACACATTTTGAAGAAGATTCTCTCAAATATATTTCTAAATTGTCTACACCATTTGATTGGAGATTCTTTTAAACTCTTTCTGTCTGAACTGAGCATAGTTGTGATGAACACTCAAACAAAACATTGGCATTATGTCATTTGGCAAATTTCTGTATAAGTAAAAAAAACAGAAAGAAAGAAAGGAAACAAATAATATAAAAGGACCAACAAACAGTAACTACAAGATCTCCGTTTGGCAATATAGAAAGGCTTTTTAGAAGTCTCTGACAGGTATACATTTTGGTTTATATACAGAGGTGTGTGTAAGTGTGTGTCCTCCAACAGCTCCCTTTTTTAATCCGAACTGAATCACGTAGAAAATGTGGAGGTGAAAACATCTAATCAAAGTGTGAGATTAAAAATGAAAAGTAACAAAACAAGGCGTTGTGTCCGCTGCGGACTGGAAACAGGGAGGGCCTGTAGAGTCTGTGATGGGAGAGTCCCTGCCGAAATGCTCGCCGCCTGCGCTCTCTGCACTGTGCATGTCTCTCTCAGTTCATGAACTGTGTGTATCCCTCTGCTCCTGTGACGATCACATCCATCCAGATCCTCATGGCCTCTGCTGAGGGGGCCACCATGTAGTAGAGCCGGTCGTGGGTCTTTACGCAGAACGTCAGGGAGGGGTTCGGGCTCTGGAAGACAGAAAAAAGGAAGCTAGAATCAGCCTTTCATGTGCTCCAAGGCTCGCTGCTGCACTCACAGACCACACCGACTTCCTGCTTTCTCATGTTCCATACTCCGATAGGTAGTGTACAAAGTTAGCAAGGAGCTTGTGACCACGTACAGCAATTGTTTTCAGTTTGTTGTGCAAATGGACAAAGACTCTTTAAAGACTCTTTAAAACATCTGGATGAAAAACATTCTGTACACTACACGGGGAAAAAGATTTTTAACCTGTTTACCAAGTTGCACGTCTGCTTCAATCAAAAGTGGGAGCCAGAAATAACCATCAATTCAATAAAATTTAGTTTTCTAAATCAGTTATTAACTTTGGATCGCAACTATATTTATCTAATTTGAATGGATCACTTTGCATTATTTCATATTTTCTTACAAAATTTTTTATAAAAATCTTATCACGTAAAACAAGCTGAGAGGCAGAGGTGCAACTTGGGAATTGGGTTAAAATATCTGATAGCTAGATGAGTCTTTTGGGATTCTGGAAATACTTAGAACTGGAGCGCAATAAAGTGTCATTAAACTACCACCTTGTTTTTTTACAGATCTTTAGGATTTTGTAAATTTTTTAAAAGAATTGATGTTCAGATCTGCGACTCAAATGTGAGACACAAACTGGGCTCGAAATGCAGAGAAGCATTGAATACCTGCAAATTTTAGTAATGAACTCAGCATAAAATACTGTCCATCTGGAACAATAACCCAAAAATTTGGTACTATACTCGAACTGCTGTATGAAAAACACAACAGATTTCATGGAAAAGGAAAGAGAAAGTACCTGGAAAAACTAACCTGTACGAGTGTTTTCCCTGTGAACGTTTTTGGAAAAGTAACCTTTTGAAACTTTCCCTTTTCTAAACCATCATCTTTCTGTCTTTGCTAAGAGCACCAGACTTTTCCCTCTGAAGTTTTCCCTCTGTAAAGTGACATTGGAAGTGACAAGTAAAATCAAAGTTCCAGAGTTGATCAGAGCCACACAGTTAGTCGGAGCGCGGTGCAGTGCGACAGGCCATCAAACACAAACACACGCAGTGAAGATGAGGAGGCAGCTCAGCTTTATGTTGGAGATGGAAAATTAAAAAAAAAAAAAAAAAGACAAGACGTGTAAATGCTCAAGTCGAGCAGCAAGCAGCTCTGATCGTAAAGAACAGGAATAGGGCCAAAAACGACACCTACGGCTCCGAGGGAAAATACCACTTCCTGAACTGAGGAGTGTCTTTGAAAATGAATAAAAAGCAAGGAGATCATAAGGGGTGGCACCTTCTGGTCAAACCTTAACATGACTAAAATGGCTTAATTACTTGAATCAGTCAAAGTGTTGTCCCTAACGGGATTTTACTGCTCAGCCTAAAAATGTTATAATTTCCTCTGCTGTGTAGATTCATAAGCAAGTTGTTGTTTTCTAACCACTTGACTGTTTTAAACTGGGAACACTGGGATGGACAGAGGGGTCAAACATATTATGCAAATTACAAAAGCGCACAAGAATCAAACTAGTGCACTGTCCAAGGTCATTAAATACAGTCCAAGTCTTAAGCACGCATCCTCAGACACTGAGCTTGTTACCCTCTTATTTTAATATCTATCACAATACACAGTCTGTGGTTTGGACAACACAGGGGTCAGTGAGGTTAGGTGGGTGAGCAGAGAGCATGGATACATACACTTGTCATATTCAAGTTGAAAAATCCCTTCTGTGACAGCGGCCAGCCAAAGCAAAAGCACAAACGGGGGAGAAAAAGAAGCAAACCACAGAAACGTGTTTTTAAATGAAAGAGAATGTCAGATGAAACCAAACAAACTGTGAAGCAGATGGGAGAAAATGATCGTTTTCAGAGTTCATTCCCAGCATACCTTTGTGGCACTGCGGAGGTGATCATAATAGACCTCTTCTATAGCCTGGAAGTAGATCACACCCTTCAGCTTGGTCTCGTGTTTGTCTGTGGGAGGGAAAATAAGGTGGGTTTGTTTTAAAAGACCAAAGAATATTAACGACTTTCTCAGCTAGAAAAGCCGAGGCGCATCACTGCCATGGAGTCTAGAATAAGGACAGAGAGAACACGATACGGTCATTAAAAAAAAAAAAAAAAAGGAGAAGAAATCAAACTTTGATCATGACCAATTTATGGTTTGTGTTGATGGATGGAAAAAGACAACCACAGCACTTTTTCTCTGTTTTTAAACCAATGGGGCTCGCATTGTATTTTCATACTTGACTGCATTCTTACGCTACTCTGGTACATCATTGCAGTTTGTTTCATCAGCCACTGCAGAACTGCAGTAAGGAACCGGTGGGGAACTCAACACCCCTCTCTACCTCCAGGCACAAACACTCCACAAGCCAACTTAAGAGTAGTAGGTAGAAACGCATGGCTTCATTTCGAGGAATAACACTTTCCCTTTAATAAGCAGCGATTATCTGCTAATGACCTCTTTAGCATTCAAATAGCCCTGCGTTTGCATCTCATTTGACTGCATCTGAATGCAAGCAAATCAAAACTCCGGTCGAGGTTGATTAATGCGAATTAGCGGCGCGCTCATGACTTATGCTCGTCACCTCTCGCTCCTCATTGTTCAAGGTCAAGAGACAAGGGCAAGCGATGCATCTCAATCGGCCCCCTCAGAGAGCGCGGCGCTGTGCGCATTTTAACTACTGCCAAAAGTAATCTCAGCACACCTCCTCACCCTGGCTCGCTTTCAACAAGGTACGCTTTAAGCAGCTTTAAGCAGAACCTTCTGAGGACTTCAAAGGCCTGACAGGGAACAAGTGTCCCCAGAGCGCACAGCACAAGATCAAATTACACGACTGTGCACGCTACATACTACATGGCGCCGCTGCTCAAGGTCTGGAGGACGCATGTTCTGTCTGCCACTCATCCACGGCAGGAAAGTTCTGCCACTTTACATGTTAAACGGTTAAGCTCTGGAACCTGTGACATTTCCATATAGCTGCCATGTTTTGCATGTGTCTGTTGCTGAGTGTTAAGAAAACTCTTCCAACACACAGCAATTGAATGCATCACATTGGTGCTGCTTAGCCACTAGTAACACAGGGTGGACAAATTCAAACTCAAGTGCTATACTTGAATACACATTTCATTACTTTATACTTCAACTCAATTACATTTTAAAGGTCAAACTGATGCGCTGTTAAACTACCCACCAGTATATAAAGTAGCTAAATTTAGCTTTTACCTCAACCAACTAAAACAGTGAAATGGTATCTACACATTAAGGCTTCAGTATTAACAATCCAATATTATACTAATATATAATAATTACAAATATTATCTCCCTTATTAGTACTTTTAAGTACAAGTTGCTGATTATACCTACACATACTCATTTTCACTGTTGTTACTTGGAAAAGGTATTCTTACATTGCTGTATCACTACAAATGATCTCAGCACTTCTTCCAGCACTGAATGCAATCCAGAACAAGTAATACTACTGTCTAGAGGGTTACCATGTTTAATTTGAGACTGTACTTTGGATTGCATTTGTTGCATTATGGGTATTTGTTACAGCCTTAATGTTGCTAGAACAGCGAGTTTCCTCAAGTCTGTTTGTAGTTTTTCTTTTTTGGAGCTAGTCAGCTGGAAAAAGTGTTCAGGCAGCCCAGTGTAACATACAAGGAGTTTCTGAAGACGGGAATTTAAAACCTAAGCAGTAACAAAGAGTCAAAAACTTCTCCTGCCGTCTTCAATGCAGAAACAAACCAGAGACCGAATCACCTGTCAAACAGTCCGATTACCAGAGAATGTCATGTTGAAGAGCTCAGAGCCTGAAAACAGTGTGAACTGCTGGAGAAAATCCTTCTGACCCCCTCAGGAGCCTGACATGAGAGGGCCTGAGTATGTGGACAAGCTACACAAATGTGAGATGTTCATCCTGCTTTAATAGAAGTATTTCATGATGGAGAGAAAGAGCTTCAACAATGAGGACTAGTGATGGGCAAAGCAGTTCTTTTGAGCATGCTCAACCATTAGGATCAGTTCATCAAAAGTCTTTGTTGATTCATTCATCACACTTATCAGGACTATGTTCTCTTTACATTAATAGTATATCTGGGAAACTTTCCCAACAGGACTTAAGTGTTTGTTTTCAAAAAGTCTTTTTCCAAAAACAGCTGTTAGAAACAGAGGAGTTGTCTGAAAATGTCTCTGGACTTCTGTGAGCTTGAGACATGAGCTTAGTTACATGAATAAAAAAATGTTCTACTGCTGAACAGACAAAAGAGCACCACCGAGGAGCTCCAGCGCCCCCGCCTCACAGTACCCAGAGACCCTGCAGCATCGTCTCCTTACCAACATAGTAGGAGAAGGTTCTTTTGAGGCGGTCGAAGACGAACCAGCGTTTCTTCCAGGACTTGATCTTGCCTCCCATCTTCACCAGGTAGCCCTTGCACATCTTCTCTGTGAGGATGACATGGTAGCAGGTGTCCACGCTGTGGCCCGAAGACTCCACATGCGAGCGCAGGTCGAACTCCTCCTTCCGGATGGGCAGGTAGCGAGTCATAGGACGGGCCTGGACAGGAAAAAAAACCCACAGGAGGATAAACCACTAGTAGAGCGGGAATGGGTAACTGTCAGAGAGAGATGCACAGGCCTGTACTTGTTTAGATATTCATTGTCTTGGTCTCAAATAATGGGATATTCTGATCAAACTCCACACATGTATGAAAGTTTTATTTTCTGCATTTTCGTCTTGTCCATGAAGAGACCTCGTGTTCCGTGATGGTGTAAATGCTCTTATACAGGTTTACATTCAGCAGGAGAAACTAGGGTTTACTTTGGTATGAAAATGGTCACATGGAATGATATTGAATGCTGGCCCAAATATTCTCTACCAGAAGCTTCACGCTTAAAAATCCTGGTATCAACCCCCAGAAGCCCGTATCTGTAAACCCCTGCTGTGTTTGCAGCACACAGGTGGAATCATTTTCCACTTTCGCACCATGCAGACTCAATTATGTCTCATTTTACTGACCTGAGAGAAGTTCTTGGACCTCATCTTGACCTCCTTCTCCACTAGCTGCTGCCGGTGGAAAGTTTCATCCTGCAGTCGCTTCTCGGCCTCCTCCCTCCTCCTCCTCTCCTCCTCCAGCATCTGACGGCGAGCCAGGCTCTCTCGTTCCTGGAGGAGAGGGCTTTCATTAAATATTTTTTTGATCTATGGAAGAGCTTTGCAGAGTCCGCACACTCTCTTTTTTTTTTTTTTTCCCAGCTTCACATTCATATATTTATGTGCGCTCACGCTGCTGGCCACCGTGCAGCAGCTCCACCACCGTGGTGGATTCTATAAACAGAAGGCTGTGGGTAATCTGGAGAAGTACTGATCGACTCTGTATGGATGTATTGTGTACAGTGTGTTGCTCTCTACAGAGATGCCGAGACCCAGAGTGTTTACAGTATCAAAGTCGTCACTAAAATCTTTGATAGTGACACAAACACTCATTTTTATTCACAATTCGGGCACATTTTGGTCCTCAGACCGTGATCAGGTAAAATTTAAAATTTTCTTAACTGTGTACTAAAGGGTACAAGCCAGTCCTCTTAACTGCATCCACATCTCCTACTGGAGACTCAAGGAGGAGGCAACTGAGAAAACACATTTCTAGAGAAATGAGATGTTTCCTCTGAACCACCATCTGAAGGGACGACTCTCTGGCAGCGCAGCTGGATCACAACGGAGAATGTGATGGGGTTTTTTTTGTGGATCAGACCTAAACAATGCTGATCCATTATTTTCAACTAGATGGTGATTCCAATAACAGCAAATCTGAAACCTGTAATACTTGAGTTGTTTTTTCCCCCCCATATTTGTCTGCTTGATTATAAAACTGCAGCGATGTGATGTGGAATCAGATCAGTGCGATCAACTGCAGCGTCCAATCACTAACAGATTTCCAATAAAAGGGGCATGTCAGTCTGGTGAAAGACTTCCGCGAAGGCTGAGCAGAATAGGAACAGCCTTCATGATGGTGGACCGGAAAGAATTGGAACAAATCAAATAACAGAACTTGCATGTATACACAGTCAGAACTGGTAAAAAAAAAGAGCTGCATTCATATAGTGAAATATTTTAAAGGACTATTGAATTGATGGAAGCTAAATGAGAAGTGTGGGAGACAAAGCTTCAGACCTCAACATTGATCTGATGATCTTTCTTGGTCTTTGTATTTCAGTCTTCACCAGGACACAAAGAGATGAAGACGTGTGAAAAATGGAGGCCAATAAAAATGAATGAAAGCCTGTTGCTGTCCCGCACCTTTGTTTTTTTTTTTTTCCAAATGTATGTTCAGTTTAAAGCTATTGGCAGGAACACTGCAAGAGCTCTCATCAATCACTAGGGATGGATTCTAAATAATCCAGGTCTCGTACTGCAACACCCTTTTGAAGTTGTGTCTTACCCGCGATTCAATAAGTCTGGCTTTCTCCAGCTGCGCCTCCTTCAGCATTTTCTCCATCTCCTCAATCTTCAGCGCGTCCGCTCCTCCGACACTGATGTCAGACACAACCACAGTGTTACCTTTAGATACTACACGCTGACACTTTCATATCCTAAGCAACAAATCTTACATTCATCAGCTACATAACTGCATCTCAACTCAGTTAACCTTAAACTTTAAACTTTTATTTGAGGCTCCTCATCAGCACCCAGTGAACTGCTGACCAAGAGACATTTATTTCATAAGTCATAAGAGTTTTGTAGCATCAATGGATGCGAACGTTTAGCTGCCACATCATTTCATTCATGTTATTGTACATGAGGCATGCTTTGTTAACCGCTGACATTTTAGTCATTATTCCTTTCAACAACATAGAACTTTTTTAACATAGCTAAGTAAACTGGAGCAAAATGAGACCATGATTGTTGGGAAGTGAAACAATAACACCCAGTTACTGATGAGCCGCTATGAAACACTCAGTGTCTGGGGCAAAACTTGGCTCATAAACCTTGCTGCTTTACCATTTCCCCTCTCCCACTGTTCGTTACATTAACGTCGTGTTAAAACACATCACTAATTGTTTTTGGAATTGGACTCCAGAGAGCTATAGACGGTGTGGGAACGAGAGGTGGTGCTGAGAACATGATGAGGGGAACACTGCTGTAATACAGCTCACAGAGGGACCGCATTAACATATGGTCTATAAATTAGCCGACCTGTGGACAAAGACTTAGCCTGGTGGGAGCAGCCGTCTGTCGCCATTCATTGTATTTGTCTGTGTGTGTGTGTGTGTTAGGGTCTGATTACTACTTTAATACTACTTTAATTTTAATACATTAGCTTGATATGAATGATCATGTTTAGACTGAAGAGACTAATAGTCAACATTTTTAATCATAAAATCCATTGCTGTGGCATTCAGAAACAGCTCCAGGTAAGAAAGAACTCCCTCAGTAAAGAACCAGGAGGGCAGTAAAATTCACAGGTTTGACAGATGGACTGAATATCAGTCTATCCCATGGTAGGCACGCTCTAGCCATGACTGTGTGCGCGCGCCCTTTCTCTGTTGTACCTGGACATGTTATCTGGTGAGCAGGCAGAGTTGTTCCCCGTGGACACGCTGGTGTCCATGCTGTCGGAGCTCTCCAGGCTCAGGGTGTCATAGGGCTGCTCTCCGGCTGATGGGGGCTGGTGGTGCAGGATGGAGTGGTGAACAAGAGGGGGGAGGGCCCATAGAACTGTGGCTCAGCGCAGGGCTGTAGGCCATGACCGGGGAGGACGAAGTCATGAGGTGCGGCTGAGAGCCGTGGAGCGCGTCCCACTGACACTGAGCCTCCGCCGCCGCTCTCTGTTTGAGCTCGGCCAGACGACGACGCTGCTCTTCGATCACCTGCTGACCTGCGGGGAGGAAGGGGAGTGGATCAGTGGATCAGTTCTGATTTGAGGTGGAAGATGAAACAATGACTGAACTTTCAAGTCCATTTGTTTCCGACAGAGCCGGGCGATCACCACATTTAAACCTGCTAGCTATAGAGAAGGTCCTGCCAAGCCTAACCCTAACCAGCAACAGCCCGCAATCTGTAAGACCGTAAACCCTGCAACACACATAACACTATGTGCGCTCTCAGTAACACAAGCTCAAGGATAATTATAAAAACCCATAAAGTCCCGTCAACGAGAAGTTCAGTATGTAACTCCTCACGCTTCAAATCCATGCTGCTGTGCGCCTGATAATGGGCAGATACATCTGGAAAGACGTGCCCGGGTCGATAGCTCCAAAGGAGGAGCTCACTGAGTGCTGAACATGCAAGATTTATTCACCACCAGCAGGAAGGTTCATAGAAGATTGATGGAAGAAGAAAGACTGATCGGTGTTACAGAGAAAAGACAAGATGAAAAGAAATCTTGGGGCGAGAAGAGTTAATGACACACCAGAGATGGAAGAGACTGAGGGAGAGGGATGGAGAGAGGAGGGTTAGGGGAAGACAGGGAGTAAAATGAGCAGCCGCCAGGTGTCAGCTCCTGGTAAACGTTAGCTTTGATGGATAAATCAATAACAATAACCTGACAGACTCGGTCTTGGAGTTTAGTTGAGGTACATACAGTCTTCACCTAAGCTCTCAGGTCCCTGATTGGCCTACGGGTCACCTCACACCATAACTTATCTGAATGATTAATATATAAGTTAGTGCCATTTTTTCTTAGTGATTCAAGCAAAAATAAACAAGCAGGCAGACACATGAACAAGGGATTATTACAAAGAGTACAGTCTAGATCACAGTCCCATGAGAAGACTTTGGTTATGAGTTGGCGCTATATAGAAAAATAAAACTAAATTTAATGAAGTTGAATTATTCTCGGCAGGTTTTATTTTGACTGTTGGAAGGAATACTATCTCACAGGATTAATCCTGCTGAACAAAAATAAAGAAAATCTTTAACTCCTGGACGCAGTGATCCCTCTACCTGCTGAGCCTCCCTCCATGGTGTCCTGTCTGGTAGTCTGAGGCTCTGTGGTGCAGCAGTGCACACGTCCACAGACAGAGACAGACACACATGAAGAACTGCAGACGCTGACTAACTCGGGTATCCAGCCCAGCACCCGTGGGTGGCAGTCAGCTGAGCTAACAACACTGAGGCATATGAAACTGATGTCACACACACACACACACACACACAGCTCCACGAAGAGGGGCGCGGCCACAACGAGAGTTTAGGCGTGCACCACTGAAGGCAAACACACTAATGACTAATGAATATCTATTAACGGTGGCTATGTCCTCACGCTTCGTCCTTATTACAAATTCTTCAATCACTTCTCTACGGAAGCCCAGAGAGACAAGAGAGAAAATTGTTCTGGCGATCCCTAATCTCTTCTGTCTTTATGACTTAAAAACGGGTGAAATTAAAAAGAAAGGTTTTGCCGGGACAATCTTTCTAAGTTCCTTACATTTTGTTTTCCTCTGTCTAACAGGTGGGGGGAAAATCATTTTTTGTTGTTGTTTTTTTGTGAAAACAGGTGATATTCTCTCTAAACACAAGGTAGAGAACTTGCTAACACCTTGTGTTTAGAGGGCATGGAGGAATTCAAACTCACCTGGAAGAAAACATGAACGCTTGTAGTCATATTTAGAGTTGGGGTGGTGGTGCACTACAGCCTCCTGTGGCCAACATGAGTATTACAAAAACAAACACTGACAAAATCAGTTGAAAATCTGTTGTCACAGATAAAAAAAAAAAAGTAACTTAGACTAATGCTCCTGGCAGAATTGTATATGATCATCCTGGCAAAACATTCTTTATCATCCAATCTTGAGCCGTGAAGAGAGGAGAGAAAACTATTTAGATCAGACTTTAAAAATGGATCACTGTAATCTTTTTTTTCCTCAATTGCCTCTCAGGGCTTCCGTAATTTTTTTTTTTTTACACGCAAGTATAACATTTGCTCCTGCGTCATGTGAATATCTGCTGCTGCTGTAATTAGCTCTTGTTTTGTTGTGTTTGTTCTCTCTGTCCTCTTTTTTGTGTAATGCCCTTGAAGCTACATTAAATACATAAAATTTACTACATCAATAAACCCAGATCAGTTGTCACCTGATGTAGGTTTAAATCATTTGTACAGGACTGAAGAGGTAGAATTATTCAAGAAAAACTCCTGAAAACATAACTAGAGCTTTGAGCAGCAAATGGTTTCTTTCCTGTCTTGTTGTCTCGCGATAACTCCGATTTATCCGGCAAACCCTTGGTGGATTCAGGCCCACAGGTTGGGAACCACAGGCCTAGATATTGAGAGATGACTAAGAAAACCATCATTAACTTAATTTATGAATAACTATGGCACAGTGTATTAATAACGGCCTTATACTTTGATTATTTGCAATAAAGCATTTCCCTTTAATAGGTAAATATTATGGGAAATCCAGTGTTCAGGTAGTTGTTATAGAATCATTATATTATGACTGAATGCATGATGGTTTTTGTAAAGTGAGGCTATGGGGCAGACCAGGTCTGTTACCTTTCTGTTGCAGAGCGAGCTGTCTCTTGGTCTCAATGTCCTGCAGGGTTGCAGCCAGGTTCCTGGGCAGACTGCCAGTGCTGTTGGCCGCCAGAAGGGGGCTCTGTTGGGTCAGAGGGAGCAGAAAATATTAGGTTTATATGGTTTAAATAATTAAGGGCAGTTGATATTCTCAAAGATAAAGATGTAATACTAAATTAGAGGTTGATGGTCACCTGTTAAAGTGGAACAACCTGTTACCTTTGAGCTTGTGTTGCGTCCCAGTGTTGCTGCTCCGTGCTGCAGAGGGGATGCGGAGCCTGACTTGGGCTGATGAAAAGACAGGCCTGGATCACTGTCCAGCTTAGAGCGGAACACCTGAGGGAGGAAGCAGACAGGGAGCATTAAAAGATCAAAATTAGGAAGCGTTGATTTTTGCCCATTTTCGAGTGGCCTTTTATTGTGGCCAGCCTGAGGCACATCTGTGTAATACCCATGATGTCTGATCAGCATCTTGATATGCCACACCTGTGAGGTGGATGGATTATCTCAGCAAAGGAGAAGTGCTAACACAGATTCTGACAGATCTGTGAACAATATTTGAGAGAAATAGACCTTTTGTGCACACAGAGAAAGTCTTAGATCTTTGAGTTCAGCTCATGATGAATGGGGGCAAAAACAAAAGTGTTGCGTTTATAATTTTGTTCAGTGTACAATTAGTGTTTTGTGCGTACACAACACACTTTTATACAAATAAAACAGTGGAATTAATAAATCAAGGTTAAACGAGCAGAATAAATTTCAGTGTGACCAAAAAATGTCAGAGCCTACAGACAGAACACAAGTTTAAAACAAACGCGCGCACACACACACACACACACACACACACACACAACCTGCAACAGCTGCGTAGTCCCTTTCATTTAATAGTGCTTTGATCAGGCCCACTTAAGTTAATGCTGCATTCGTGTACTAATAGTATTTGTGTGGATTGACTTGATGTTCAAAGTAATGACTTTTTTAAGTGGTGATTGAAGTTTTCTGTTCTGTTACTTCTTCTGCTACAGGCGACCAGTCTCAGCTTTATTCCAAACTGAACACACCTAAACTGACCTCATGTTTTAAAGCGAAGCCGTTGTTCCAGTCACAGCGAAAAGCTCCAGCATGCAGCTGTGTCGTGGGCAGATCTGTTTTGGTTTTTGGCGTTTGTTTTCATTTGTCACTTTCATTCACTTTCACACACATTCTCTTCACCTTTGACAGTATTTAAGTCAGAGTTGTTGATCATATCAAAGCAGAGGTGAACTCTAGTAGTTCAGTAGTTTTAAATAGGCTTCAAGGGGGAAGTCCTTTCCATACGGTGTGAAGGCAGCATGATCTGACATAAAGGCTCTGCTCCTTTGACACAGTTAGTTAGTAACATGAGTTGAAGCAAGTTGAAGGTAAAGCAATAACAGCACACACAAAGGAGTGGGGAAATGAGGAGAAAGAAGAAAGGCCCTCTACCTGCAGCACAGGCCTGCGGCCTGACAGCGACTTGGCTGGCAGAGGGGGAGGGCAGAGCTGGCTGGAGCCAGCCATCAGCTCCTGGTACCACTGCTCTAAATCTAGCCTGGGGTTGTGAGGCCTACTGCTGTCAGACTGGTACTGGAGAGCACACAGACGAGCGGCAAAGAGAGGCAGAACAGGAGAGAAGAGAAAGAAAGACAGAAAAGGAGAAGACAAGAGGAGATTAGAAAGCATTCAAAGACAACAGGAAAGGGATAGAACCATTTGTTTTATACACCCTCAAAAGCTGTAATTAAAGCTTTTTTTTCAATTTTTCCTTAAACATATTCAACACATTGGTGCTGTATTATGCTTTCTACCCTCCAGCTGCTAGATCCCTATTTTACATGTCTCTATTCTAATTCTATTTGCTGCTGCACTGACCCAGTTTCTCAGAAGAACATTTAAGTTTTCATCTAATTTTATGTTTTACTTCAGCTGTCCTTGCAGTTCTACAGTTCAGATTTCACAAAAGGTGAAAGACCGACATTAGATTTAGTTTTGTTTGAGGTTTTTTTTTTTACCACAGTAACCAAAGCACCAATGTCTGTTCAGTCTCTATTACTGTTTTAAACAGCAGATTAAGACTGTCCATTACTGTTAGCTTGCCACGGTGAAAGTGAAAAGACCGTAGTGATTTCTTTTAATTCAGTTCTGACACAGCAATCTGATTTTAACATGGAGAGGAAAATGACTGGGAAAACTTTAATGCACATATCCAAATATATCAGTAAAATGTGAGCCACTTTTGGTGAGTCTTTGCAGCCTGCAGTGCAACAGAAAGTAAGAGCTCCCGACTCACATGACAAATACAGTAACATCACAGGCTTTAGGGTCTCACTGGGCTTCTATAGTGTCAGGAAGAAAAGTCTAGTATCATCCTGTCAGTTGTATGTCTCCCTTATTCTTTACTACACTCACACCAAAACAGAGAGCTGCAGTGAAGCTGCTGTAGTATTAAAAGAAATTCTGTTGGGACAAGAACATAATTTATAGTTATAGATAGATTCAACAAATGTAAGTTTGATCCATTCTTTTTTCTGTTTCATGTGATATCACTGTGAATGGAATATATCAACGTGTCTGCTGATGGCTCCTTTTTAAACTCCACTGACGGGCCCAAACAGGGGGGGCTATAATATTTATTATTTATACGCTGTTCACGCTGGATAAGTGTACTAAATTAATTGTTTTTGAGTCAATGTACAATATACTCCCACAATGCAATGCACAAAAGAAGTGCAAGAGCTGCTTTAGCATCTGCATCCTTCATTTGAATTTGTCCAGGAAAAACTAATCCCAGGGGTGGAGTAGACATTTCTGATTCACAACTTACCGGAGAGAAGTTTCTCTAAAATATATTGAAATAAAACAAGAGGAAAAAAAACAGTTTGGTAGAACCAGTGACAGCTGGTAAACAAAGACAGCCAGAAAGGAAGAAAGAAAGGAGGACAGCACACACCTCCACAGAGAGAGAGAGGGAGGAGCCATGAGGAGAGGGGAGGCAGGAGAATGCGGGGTCTACTGCTCCAGGCGGCAGGGACTGGCGAAGCGGGGAGGTAGGGGACGACTCCACCTTTGGCATCCCATACATCTGATTTAACTGGCCCACTGTCACATACTCCTTTCCAAAGGCAACACACACACACACACACACACACACACACACACACAGGGAAAGGGAGAGGAGAAAGACAGGAGTGAAGACACTCTGTGACCTTCGGCATCATGAAGGTGTGAGAGGAGGAGGGTCTGGAAGGAAACACTGACTGCTTTATAACACACAGCACATTTCACACAATCAACACTAGGGTTCGTCTGATACATGGAGCCGACACTGGCTTAATGTCATGTCATCACCCTAACAGGCTGCCTCTCTGGACAGGCATTAATCACTTTTCATATCTTCATTGATATGCTGGGGCTTTGTCACATGTTATTAGACCAATCAAACACTATTCAGATAATTCCTCATGTAGACTGTTAGAGTGTGTGGCTGTGCTGTGTTTAGAAAAGGTAAAGAGTGATGTGTTTGTCAGGTTCTGCTTATTTTGATGGTTGTTAAAATAGGGAAAATAAACTGAAAAAATAAGCTTAAATATGTTTAGACGTCTCAGGTATTGATAAAAGCATTGTTCTGATGGGGGCCCTGGAGGCCTAGGGATTTAAAACGTAGATCACAAACTGCAACATCACTTATTTGAGTCAAGCGACGGACATCTTGCATTGCATTCCAGCCTGTCTCTCCCTCATTTCCTGTAATGCATCTGCTTTCAGTTACCTTTCAGTTACTTAAATTCCTTGTATATCCACATTTCCAGTGTTTCAGAATAAAGGTTTGAGGTCTCTCTTGTAAAAGAGATTTTTGATCTCAATGAGACTCCCTGGTAAAATAAAATAAAATAAAATAAAGTTATGAGGGGAATATTTTTAACATTCGATTTTACTAGTACATAATACCAACTTCAGGTTGCCTCAAAACAAACTTGCCTTTATCAGCCCTTTCCCTAATTTAACCCCCTGTTTTGCTGACACGACGCCGACGTGGAGCCTAAGTGTGTGCTGCAGGAGAACCCTGCCCTGCAGCTACAGAGGGGGGCAAGCTGATTCCACCAAAGGCCACCATGTAGCAGAGCAACGCCAACAGTACGGTCAGTTAGATTAACAGTAAACCAGCAGAGGGAGCAACATGACATGAAAATGGAAGGATGGAGAGAAGAGACAGAGAGAGCGGGGCACAAAGTCAGGACAGAAAAACGACAGACAGGAAGTGATGGTACCTCACAGGCGCCAGCTAACGCGGCATCTATGGCAAACGAGCGGCCGTGAGAGGTGGGCTTGCTGCTTTCGTGGCGGCCGCTGCTGCCGTACATCTTATAGACATCCGACAGCTTCGTGTACTCCTGAGCACCGGCCAACAGCGGGCAGACAGGATGAGAACAACACTCTTACTGTACATCTTATGTACAGTACATACAGTACAACACACACAAGCAAAGATCTGGTAGAGGTTATGTGTTGAGAAAAAAAATTAATTCCTGGCTCGTTATTACAGCTTAAAACAGTGACAGGTGCACGTGACGACAGACAAACAGGGAACACGCCAAGCAACAGGAAGTGCACCTTTAGCATCACATCTGGCTAGCACACGGGATGTCACACACAGGTACTTTTGTGGGCTGTTACAACAACCAGTGATGTAGTGGGGAATAAGAAGATGCTGAAATTGTGGCCTCTAGCTGGTATCAATCACAAGGTAGAAACAACTCTAACAGCCTTGTTATACACGCTCCTGTTTGACAGAACTTGATCTGATTGACACTGGTTGCTCGTGTGCACATAAAGCGGTCAGCGACATGGGATTTATGTGGGTTTAACGCATCTTCCACTACATCCCTGGGCTCTGAACAGACAAAAAAAAACAACTTGAACTCTACAGGACACGGTAAGTCACAGGTGGAATTAAGAGTCGCAGCGTGACCGGGACACTGATGACACAGAGGGTGACCTGCAGGGTGAGTTGCACAGACAGCAGTGGGAGAGCAGCGGGCTTCATGCAGGGATCATTAGTCTGGTTACCTCCGTAGGGCTGCTGGGGTACAACTGACAGGGAGGGGTGGGATGTAAGTAGGAAGGAGAGGCTCGACAGAGGGAATGCTGGGAGGAGAAGACATCCTCCAACAACAGGTCAGCCTCGCTGATATGGAGCGCTTCCTGTTTCAACAATTCAGGAATAAGTGCTTTTAATGCCTACAGAAAACGTACGAGACACTAGGCACAAGTTCTGGCCTCTACAAAAAAATTTAAAGAAAAGGTAAAGGCAATGTGTGAAACAGGTGTGTGGCCTTCCTCCGTTACAGCTTCAGCTTTAGGGCTGCCCAGTGATGACACGTCTGAGGTAAACGCCGACCATTACGAGATTAGTTCGCTGTACACTCCGATGATCAAGGACTCGGCATTATAAAGACACAGCTGCCCTTAGGTTAGTCTGATTACACCAGGTGTGGTGAACAGTTAGATCCAAAAAGATTATCACCACTTTGACACGCCAGCAAATCACTGTGAGTTAATGTGTTGAGGGATCAGCTACGAGTCATCAAAGCTGCCTTTTGTTTTGAGGCCAGGTGCACAGAGTGTGAATGTGTGTTTGAGTTCATGGCGCGCGCACACACTGAGGGAGGGGTCGGCAGTTCTCTCACCTCTCTCATTGCAGTGGAGGACTTGGGAAAGCCCTTTCCACCCGTCAGGCTGTGGTATCTCTTCTCCAGGGCCGACAGCCTCTCCTTCTCCTGGAACATACAGGCATATGTTGCATAACTTGTTCGGGGAGCAACTCCAAAAGGCCCAAATATCAGAGTTATTGTAAACTGCTCATTCTTAGATATCAGCAATTATCTGTAGCCTACGTTTCCTTTACAAGCATAATTCAATGCGATCCTGGTGTGAGTGTGAACTGGCTCCCGTGTACCTTTTGGAGCATTTGCAGTGCGAGGGTCCTGTCTTTGGCCAGCCGCTCACACTCCTGAGACGCCTGCAGGCCGAGCTGGTTGGCCTGATTCTCCAGAGCAGACACCTTCTCCTGAAGAAAACAACAAAGGAAGTACTCAATCTTCGTAAGAAGCAAAAAACCCATATTGTTCAAATCGGCATCAGGATACTCTTGTATTCCGATGACCCGTCCGCCAGGTGTTTCCTCACCTTCCTCTTGGCCACACTGCTGTGGTACTCTGCTCTCTCCTGGAGCAGCTGCTGGCTGATGGTTTCTCTTTCCTCCTCCAGGCTGCTTTCTCTCTCCAGCTGCTGAAACTCCAGGTCCTCAAACTTTTTGGTTCCTGCCTCCAGAGCCTCTCCGTCCTGATGGTGACCCACATTCAACATCAGCGGTTACAATGTAGACAAAAAAAAAAAAAAAAAGACACAGTGTACATTGCTCCTTTTAAAGCCATCCACTATTCTCAGACTAGCGCAGTTGCTAACAGCAAAGCGAAGACACCTTGATAATTGCATTTGAAGTAAAAGTCAAAACATTCTCGCAGCGAGGCTGAAGCTCTGCTCACCGTGCTCAGTCAAGCAGACAGTTATGAAGAACATGCTCCTACCGCAGCATTGGTGGTACTGTACTGGTTATTAGATGCACTGTCATACACAAAAGGCAAGGGGCAGCTATTTGTGGGGGAAATTTTTTATATATTTTTTTCTGCTCAATCTCATTCGATTCCTCTCTTTACTTTAACTCTTCTTAAACCACTAAAGAATAAACACCTACAATATGGGACAGTAAAGTTACAGCACACTATATGCTAAAAACACTAATTAATTACAAAATACATGTATCAACATATTTATATTTAAAATGCTTATTTTACACCAGTGCAGGCTTCAATGTACTGTGTGTGTATGTACTGTGTGTGTATGTACTGTGTGTGTATGTACTGTGTGTGTATGTACTGTGTGTGTACTGTATGTATGTGTAACATCCTACAGTGTATTCCAGAGGTTTATCTCGGTATCAGCCCGTTTGTCCTGTTGTTGTTATGCCCTTATGCAGCTGCTGACATGTTTAAGTTTTACAGCACTTCTGTCAGCACACAAGTGCTTGAGGCTGACGGCTCTTGAGAGTCTTTCTAGCACTTGTGAAGGACCCTTCAGCTGGCAGACATGCAATTTGTAACAAAAGCGACTCATTTTTGCACGTGGTCAAAGCAGGAACGAAGAACTCAAGACGTTTTTCTTTTTTAGCACCTCAGATTGAAATGTACTTCTCGCTGCAGATTGGGCCCGAGGTCCCTACCTGTCCGTCATAAAAATCTGTAGCACGAGATCTGAGACTTTATTCATGCTGGCTGCTGTACTCTCTGAACGTGATCCAAACTATTCCGATAAAACCTCTCGCTCTGCACAGAGCTAAATCACAGGGCACTCAGAACATCACTGTCGCCAACACATACTGTACATGTATAAGAATTATTCTTACAGGTAAAAAATGATTCACCTTTGTTTCTGGTACAATCAAACAACACCAGTTTACATAAGAGAAGTCACAGCATGGGCACAGCGAGGAAGAAAGAGAATGGGTCTAGTCAGGGCCTATGTTAATTGATTAGTGAGCAGTTATACAAATTATGCGAGCCATGACACATCACAGGAGAGACGCAGATCAGATTCACACATGCAGTGCACCGCCACTGTGTCACATGACGCACACGTGACCACAACGCATCGCTGGCAGCTGAAGTGACCGGGAGCCATTTCCGTGCTACTGTGTCGGCCTGAGGGTCTCAGCAGCGCGTAGGTGTGGTCTGGAGGAGGGAAAAATTCCTGCAGCTTTATGGCAACAGCACGTCTGTGAGGGGCACCGAGAGGGCTACTCAGAAATCCGTACGTGTGTGTGTCTGTAAAGCGTATGTAGTGGGCCCCTGCTAAAGGGTTAAAGGGGCCAGTAGCACTATGTGCGGTGGCATGTGCTGAGTGCTGGCACAGATTTCTATGGCATAATATATATTTTTTTATAGTAAACGAGGTCAGGTTCAGGTCTTAACGCTGTGCGTGGCGGCTGTAGGAACTGGGTTGGTGCTACTCACTAAAAGGCTGTGGGTGGGATGATGACGGCAATTTCAGGGGAGGGGTGTGTGTGGTGGTAGACTGGGTCAGGTTTTGTAGCTTGAAAAGGGACAAGTGTCGTAGGTGTATGGGCGGGTTGGGGGGGGGGTCTAAGTGCTTCTGTTTGACGACCCACCCTTTTGAGCTGTTCCTGCAACTGTTCCCGCAGGGACTCGGGACAGTTATGAAGCTGGTTCTTCAACTCAGCGTAGCCCTCCTGGAGGCTCTGCAGGGCCCGGCGCTCGGCCTCAACATTAGCCCTCTCCTAGAAAGACACAACACACATCCACACACAGGATGGGTGGACGAGGGGAGAGAGAGAGAGAGAGAGAGAGAGAGAAACAAACTGCTCAAAATCCACGCCATGCAAATAACAAGCTGTAAAGATGTTAGCAACAGACATGAGAGATGTTTAGGGCTCAGCAGGGCGGAGCAAGTAGGCGCTGAATTGTCGGGATGTTACAACTGGCTGTGTAGGATTCACAGATGGCACATGGTCTTACAAACAGAGACAATAATCTTAAAACACTTTTTCCTTTTTTTTTTTAAATTCAACGAATTTAATTTTAAGTAATAGTTAAAAACTTACTATTTGAGTGCCTCCCTAGGACTTGCTAAACCCATTCTGCCTGTCACTGACGACTATTGACTGTAAATATCCTGACAGATCCAACATATTCTGTCAGAAATTTGCCCCATCATTTGCTTGACACGTATTGGCCCCACAACATTAATAAACTCTTGTAATAATCCCGAGCGCTGTAAACCTGACACTATGAACACTGTCTCAGCTGCTCTCCAGTTCACGAATACGATGTCTCTTTGGTGCTGCTCCAGTTTCAAGCTCAAGAATCAATCAATAACCACTCACTCTGCTGCTATTGGCAGGCGTTGGAAGAAAGCTGGCTTTAGGATTTCACCTTGTACCATCTTCATTCTGATGTGTAAAACTGAAAAGGATGAAAGGTTCTTTTCAGGACTACCAGCACTGACAGGAGTTTCACTCTCAAGTCTTTTCAGAGTCGAGGGGAAGCTCTGGTGAAGCTTTGAGCAGTTCTAAGAGACACCGCGGATTCATTTTTTATACTATAATGCCAAAAATCTTTTTGTCAGTAGTAGAACCACAGGTTCAGGGAGAATTTATCCTCTTATTAGCCCGGGGCTTTCATTCCTAACGTTGATCCAGTTTCATGAGGATTCCCACGTACGTTAACTTGTGTTCCTTGACATAATTAGTCATAAAATTTCAAGAGAGGTTTATAGTGTAGGAGGGGAGGTGACACTGAGACATCAGATCAAAGCAGTTGTTCACTGACTCAGTGACTTATCCCTCAATAAAGCAGTTGTAAAGGACACCTTTACATTTTGTTGGGAACCCTGACAAGGATAAGGAGATACAGACATAAACTTTGGACTTTAACAACAATTCACCAACCAAAAGTCAAGACACTAAAGCTGGTAAATGTGATTTCTCTCCAGTTTAAATGTGGTGGGTGTAGGTAAAAAGAAAAAAATAACCCTCCTAAAAGCATGCTAGTGGTTTTCTCTGTCCGCTACTGGAACACCTTATTCAAAGTCTCTTGCAGAACCCGTGCACTACAGAACCAAAGGCTACAGAGCCCAAACAGCTGCTGGAGGGCAGGTTTCCTGGCCCACAGGGTCTGTCATGCAGACGGTGAAGAAACAGGCGAGCGCAGTAGGTTCAGAGACACAGTGACTGTGAGTGCTGAAGAAGCAGAGAAAGGATTAGAGGTTATTGGATCTCGGTTAGTAAGCCAGCTACTGAGAAAAGAGATGATGAGTTGACCTGAGAGCAAACCACTGAGGTGAAGTCATGCGAGAGAGAATACCCAAGGAGGTAAATCCAATCTCTTATTTAGCCCTTTATATGGCTTCAAAGTGTGTGATTGCAATTATGTGTGTGCAATGCATTCAATTCAAGTCAAGGATGCCTGGTAGAGGAATGCTGACGTATGCAAGGACACCAACAGTGACGAACCAGTAGAGAACGTGTGAAGACTGTTCAGGAGACTGTAAAGGTGCAGGCAGTGAGTGTGTGTGTGTGTGTGTGGTTTCTCTCTTTTCTAAGTGTAACAGAATGTGCATAACCTCGGCAAATATTTGAATCCTGTATACTTGCACATAAGCGGCGGATTCAAATAAATGTTTAAAGTAAGCTGTGCAAATCCTACCCTACTTTACCCGCTGCTCTCTGTACCTTGTCTTTCTCCCTCTGGATGGCGCTCTCCAGCTCGTCCAGCTTGTGCTGCAGCTGAGCGATGATGTCCGTTTCAGCCTCCATCTGGTCGAGCTCCGCCTGCCTCTCGCCCTGCAGCAGGGCACGCTCCATCTCTGCCTGGAAGACAGGGCCAACTAAAAGTCACACAGTGAGCTACGAGCCTGAATGTCAGCCTGAGCTTCAGGCCTCCACGGAGTAACAGGAGCACATAGTAATGTTGCTCTTACTGCTTTGTCTCTCATAGTATATTTTAAAGTTTCAGTATAATAGCATAATAAATGATGAGCATACACATTCTGTACCTCTTGTTTGGACTCCTGGTGTTGCTGCTCCAGCTCCGTCAGCCGGGTTTTGAGCTCATCGATCCGAGCGAGAACACGAACCCGCTCGTCCTCCAGGTAACCCAGCTCCAGACGACCGGCGCTGCCTGAACTGGGTGAGTCCTCATGCTGCAGGGAGAGAGAACACAGGAGGTCAGGGCTTTCGAGAAAGGAGGTGAAGCAAGGGAGACAGATTTACACACCAGTAACATGTCAGACGCTGAATCGGCCTGTTGTAGTGTTGTACATAAATAAAGTTTAGGAAGGCCTTAACTTCATCTTGCTGTACTGTGACATTCTCCATTTATCATCCGTACCGTTTATACACAATGTGATATGATGATGTTTGTGGTTCACATGGAAAGCATTAGTGTCCCAGGTCTAAATGCAGTCCAGCAACAAAAAAACTCTCTTTTGGTACAAAAATGATCAGTTCAAATCAATTCAAAAGTATTGGATAACACCACAACACAATATAGTCTCTACTGGAGAGAGAGAGAGAAGAACTGAGGGAACAGACAGAAAGGGTAAGGATAAATGAGGTTCATGCCGGAGACAATAAAAAAAGAGGTAGCTTGTAACTGCAGCCTACAACCAGCCCAAAAAGCCAATGAACTGGAAAAAGAAAGAGACAGGTGCAGAAAGTAGCAGACTGTAGCTCTGTGTAGTTCATTTATTCATCTGCAGTACAGTAAATACTTTAGCGTTTCAGCCAGTATGTTCTGACTACGTACAGACGTTTCTGCACTATTAACCACACTGTACGCCTTCTTCTTCATCACCTGATGCTATTTTTTCTGGTAATGCATGGTCTCTGTTCTTACCACATGGTAACCATATGAGTGATATGAGATTCTGGTGCACCCTGGTACCTTTCCGAAAAACTACAGTTGCATTACTCTGGAAGTTGTCATGCCGCAAAACAGACTCCAAACGTCACCTAGGTTGATTTTATGTGAGTCAATATGTGAAGAGTCTTCGTGTTTGGTATGCAAATGTGCCGCTGAACTGTTTACACTTGCGCTGTTTCTATCACAGTGTGCGGGTTATCATTCGATTTAAACACTCTGTTATTTGCAAGTGTACAAATGAGCGAAATCCGATGATGTAAGCAGTTACTCTGTGTGGATTCTTTTGTTGTGGAAAAGGACACAAAGTTACTAGCAGAAAATCCATTTTAGCCTGGTACACCTGGTATATTTAGAAGACAAACCTGCATAAACCTGGGCCTGAGCGGCTCTACTCTGTATGTGGAGGAGGGGTGGGAATCACCAGAGGCCCCACGATACGATATTATCTCGATATTTATGTTGCGATTCGATTTTTTTGCGATTTTAAATATATTGAGATATATTGCAATTTATTACATTTTTCCAACTTCCAATTCGGTCCCTAAAGTCAAACTTTGTCAACATCTGTTTATCTAAAAGATCCATTTCTCTGTTTGTTCATATAACTTTTTCAGTCCTCCATATGGTCCTCTGTTAAGTTTGCTAGTGGACTAAAAAAAGCAAAAGATTTTATTATTTTAGTACCAAAAAGTTAAAACTCCCATCTGCATTATTTATACAATAAAATATCGATATTTGGCATTTCTATATCTGCCATGGCAAATATCACGATACTATGCTGTAGCGATTTTTTCACCCACCCCTAATGTGGAGAACTAATGATGAGAAGTTAAACCCGGCACTATATTACAGACATTCACATGCATTGGCTACGATGGGTGATGACCAGTAAAACTAATTCTGATAAGCTGAAACTCCCCTTCTTCAGGATCCCATGGAAACTTGAACCCACTTAAAGGACCACTGATTTAGCAAAGCCAAGCACATCATGTGTACATGCTGGTTCCACAGTGGCATGCAGAGAGCGTCTTTGTTGGGAAATAAGCCTTCCCTCTGACCTGTCTGTCTCCATTATGCAGTGCTGCTGCTGTGCTGGGAGCAGGCGATGTCCTCACCTCCTGATGAGTGCTCTCTGTGCTACTACACTCCTCCTTCAGGTTCTCCTCGTCGCTCTCTCTCTGTCTCTGCACCAGGCGGAGCGTGGCCGACGACGGTGTCCCTCCTAGGACATTCTCCAAGGACGGTCTCCGACCAAAGCCATCTGTCGGCCCCCCGGGAAAACCTGTCCTCCCCGAGCCTAGGGGGTCCAGGCCGGGGCTCTCTCCTTTGTTGTATTCGGCACAGAGATTCAGGATGGTCTCTAGTCGCTGTCTCTCCTGTGAATCACAACCAAAGAGGGACATCAGATTAGGGTTTGACAGATCTTTTCTCACCTCTTCCCTCTGACTTTTGAAACACAGCAACAGAACTGGGGTCACAAACACATTGTCTCTCTTCTCCCACAATCTGTGACTTATAATGGATTTAAACCTGAGCCTAGGAAAAGGCTGCTAAAATGCACATATTTAAATGGTAAAACTCTGACTGTTTTAATAAAGGGCCAGTTTCAGCTTTATATTTCAACACACTGATAAATTAATGTGACCTCACATCAGATTACACCCAGCTGTAGTACGGTATATGTCCCTGCTATCTCACTTCCTGTGTCTGTGCTGGTTAGCGGGGCTGCGCCAGAGACTGATCTGAAGATGGCCAGCTCACACAAGGTAATGGAAGAGCCAAATCTCCCATCTCCCAAATATCCTATTTGACTGAATTGAATTCTGCCAAACAAACATAGCAGCTCTCGCCACCCCCCTCCCCCGGGTGCTGCGTGGGACCCCCTGACTGGTTGCCCAGCTGTCGCTATGAGGGGTCAGCCCACCTATGGGGGCCCTGGCAGACCAGGGCAACAGGTTGACCTTTTTGAAATGTAAAGTTCAGCTGTTGTCTGCTGCTGTGCCCCTCCGCTGCAGACACAACGTCTCTGAGGTCTGCAGAGCTGCACGGTCTCAGTGGTCAGCTTAGATGTTTAGTCTCAGGCACCTCAAGGTCTTTTAGCAGCAGAAAGATTGTGAATGCGGTTGACAGAGTAAAAGTTAGTAAGTGGACCTTAAGTTAAGATCAGCTGTGGCTAATGTTAGGTAAAGTTGGCAAACTTTAGACACGAGCATCACTCAAACCGCAAATCATCAGGAACTCCCGTCCACAGAAGTGACTTCTTGTGAACAAAAGGTTTTGGAGCCAAAGAAGCGCTGTGTTGCTTTTTGCTCTTCTGATCTAGTTCAGGCGCAATCTGTTTCTTGTCGTGTAGGAACACTTGGCAGCAAAATTATTCTCACCCACAAATAAACGGCCTTGGTGCATCTTCTCCCTCGCACTGCAGTGATCATCTCTTTCCCACCGAGGGAGCATCTGCATGATTAGGAGCTACAGCCCCACCATTAGCTTTAACCTGTAATCTGGGAGCAGCTAGCTTTTAACGTGGGTGGGAGTAAAAGACCCCCCCCCACACCCTCTTTGGGCTGTGGAACAGCGCTGTATATTCACGAGACAAACTTCAAACATTTACTGGCGAGTCTACAGCTACTCATGAGTCCTCCCACTCAACATCTGCTTGAACATACACATAGATTAGACCACACAGCGCTCTGACGCCTGTCTCGTTTTTGTCAAGAAAGCTGATTGAAAGCTGGCACCGTCATTGTCTCATCCGATTGCCAGACAGCCTTTGGGCTACCGAACCTGTGTGATGATCACAGACCGTTTTCAAATCATTAAAAGTGTTCGGTCTCAACATAAATCAACTTGACGCCTGACATATACAAACCGCGCTCATATTATGCTCTTAATCAACTGCATGTTGACAGATTTGCGTGAATCCCATATTTTCTGTTTTCTCATGTGGCTCCTTTAAATGCCAGAGGAACGTTTATGTGCCGAGGCACTAAAAATCCTTTAGTATTTGGGTCTCTATGTAGATGTCCCTTGAGGCTCTGAGTGCTGGCTGGGAAGGAACAAGGTGGTACAACAGGTCAGTGTGTTAATCCAAACCATTTCACCAGATGCCAAGCTCCCGTGTCCCAGTTGGAAACAGTGAAGTTTTGGCTTCAACGGCCTTAATATTACAATAGTTCATGGAGGCTATGAAAATACAGGCTGTTCAGGTTTGCTCAGGTGAATGACTGAGAAATATTTCCCAAAATATAACAAATAGCTTCTCCTTTTTTTTTTTACATTTGCATCATGAGCCTATAAAAAGAAGTTTCACAACCATTAACCTGAAATCTGTTGCCAACATTGACCTCGACTAAAGAAAGAAAATCTGGGTTTACTCACTCTCATGATGGACCGCTGTGAGAAGTAACAGCTCAAAGCTTGAAATCAGGCCCACATTCAAGACAGCTCAGCAAAAAGACAGATGAACAAATACTGGCCTTTAAAAGCCAGTAACCACCCCCCCCACCACCCCTGTGACACCACCATAACAACAAACCCCCATCCTCTGGGACGGTAAGAGGCTGTTAGTGACAGAGCTCCACGGCAACATCCAATAAACTGCTAGTTAGAGAAGCTTCTCACATCCAATCCAAACGCCTATTTTACTGATCCATATCAGAGCGGTTTCCATGGTGGTGTTTATGGACTTTAGGGTACCTGCAGGAATCACAAGGCATATTTCGAAAATGGATACCAGGAAGTCAGCTGATTAGAAGCAAATTCCAACTATTTAATAAATATAACCAATTTTGTTATGTACCACTAGCTGCGCTGTATTGTTTGGCGGCTCAGTTAACCAAGTTATAAATGCTTTATATACAGCTGGTGAAGAAGAGATACAGATATCTAAAACACATTGTTGTCAAGTGATGTATATCCATTTAGTAATATAATAGAATAATGTAGTAGAATAATGTAGATTTTTGTTTGCACTGTATTTGGCCCTTGTCGCTTGTAAAATAAGCTAGCTTGCTAACTACATAGCTAACTACACGGTGAGCCAGTTGTTTTAAAGTTTACATCAAGACGGGTGAAACAGATTAAAACACCAAAGGATGTGATATCGCCAGAAGTCTCTATATTATCAACATGTCTACAGTACTTGTCCTGTTTGTTTTAGTTCCCGCCGTCCTCTTATATACCTGACCTTTATTAAACCTGAACTAGATCAGGCGTGAGCCCTGGATGCGTGACCGTTTACTGACCCCTATTTGGAAGTATGCCAACTGACTTTTATTTTTACGATTTTTTTGACACGTTTTGTCCAATACCACCTTATCATCAAATTACGCTGCTTTTTGTCTGAAGCTGATCTGTACCGAGCTCTTCTGTATCTGTTAACAGTGGAAACAGCGTCTGCGGGCCCTGGGTTTAGCCATGTTTGCTAAACACCTCCTGAAAAACAGTGGTCATACACTGGAGCAATATTTATCCATTAACTTTCTGTGAACACAAACTTTCCTCCCATGATTGATCACTAATGTCTGCTTTCTGCACAGGCTTTAAATGACTCGCCGCTTTCCTGTAAATAATATCTCCAATAGCAGTGTGTCCTAGAAATGCGCCTATTTGTTATTAAATTCCTACATTGTCAGTGAAGACTACTAGTCACCTAGGTTATTCTAGCTGCAGCATTACGCTTGTGTACAGCTAGTGCAAATCCAGCACACGTGAGTTTTTACTGAAAGCCTTAGTGCAGGGTCAAAGTCCTCTAGACTCAGAGTCTACCGGGGGTGTGGGGGGGGTAATACTTCCAGACAATCGTGAGTTTGTGGATTAGTGCCTGGTTCCCAGAGTTCTCCAAGCTCCAGCCTGCATCCACCCCCCCCAGACACCAGTTCACACATTCCACAGCCCTCTACGTCTCACCTAGTGGGTGGCTCTCATGACAACTGGGTTTGATAAAGACATCTTGACTTTGCAGCTGCTGCTGCTGATACATCTTTCAAAATGTGTCTATTCCATGCCAAAGAAGGAACAAACTGTTGGTCAGGTGGAAATATTAATAACATAATTAAAAAACTATGACTTCACTTGTGAGAGTTGAAGTGAGACTATGCAACAACAAAAGAGGGCCATACAGCTGTCCACATATGAGAGACATAAACACCTGTTTTTCATGAGGACATTTATGTAACTGGGTTTCATTTAAAATAGCACCCATTTAATAGTATTGAATTTCTATTTAAAGATTCTCTACAGACGGCAGCTCATATTGAACTCAAATTACCCGGGGTTAAGTCTTTATATTGACTTTGCTAAATGTTAAATGTGCAACAACAAAAAAAAAAGAGCCAATTTTAATGGCCACATTTAAATAGATAAATAGAAATTTGTTAGCCTGATGATGGTCATCTGAAAGCAAGTCGAAAGGGACCACGAACTGGAAACGACGAAGATGTCACCAGGCTTTACTTTGCGTTTTACTGTTGAGCGAAGGAGTAAAAATGTAAACAAAGGGACTCTGTAATGTCAGCTACACGAGTATGTTTATCTAAAGTTTTCTAACATTAGCTGTTCCAGTACTGGTCATACCACACCAAGTAAGGCCGTAGTAAGAAAACGTATTTAATAGAGTAAGGTTGCACTACATTGCTTCTAAATTTGACATTTAATTCATAAGAAAAAGGCTGTGCTTTTTCATCTTTGAAAAGTCACACAATGTCGCTTTAAACTAATTATTTAGTATTATTTAGTCAACGACGGCCTCCTCTTTGTAGTATTTAAATGATGCAACAATGTTGTTTTGTTAAACACAACAGCTTCAGCATTTTCTACAATAAATGTGCAGCAATTAGGAATAATCCCGTTCATTCATTCTCCTATGGACCGTAGCCTAATGTGACATCCTACATCTGTCAGTTTTTTATCATTTAGTCAGTATGGTCTCCTTGCTTTACTCTTTTCTTTCCTTATTCCCATCCTCCCAGCAGTCAGCATCTCCTCCTCATGTCTCCTCTCTCCCCTGAGAGTCAGTGTCTCCTGTTTTCTCTCATGCCCTTTAATGTTCCTCTCTCCTCCTCTTCCTCCTCCTCGTCCCCGAGCGCCCCGGGGGCCGTGTCCCCCCCCCTCCCTGTGTACCTTTGATCAGAGCGGTTACTTTATTAGTGCACAGCCGTATTCTTCTTTGCCTTGTTTACCTACGTCACAGGCGTAAACAGTAATCTCTCGCGCATAGTTTTTCGAGACTATACCGGGAAAATTCAACAAAGCCTTATTCTCTATATATATCTGCAGGCGCTCCGTAACAGTCTGCAAAACAAACCCCATTCATGATCAGTCTCTGATCCTTGGAGCGTTCATCATGGTCAGGTCCCAGAGGAGGAACAAACAGATGATCCTAACAAGAGATTTTTTTTTCTCCCTCTCTGTGGAACACATAAGCATCAAAGCCAGGCAGGGGGGAACAGGACAAGAGGCTCTCCAGTGGCGGCCGACCGCTCTGAATAACAAGCTGGTGGTCCTCCATGTTGATGTCACTGGTACTGATCTCAAGAGGAAACTATGGAGGCGTTGCTCCCGGTGGGTGCGGCTGGTATTTAAACCGCTGAGGCTTCCACTTCAATTGGGATCCAACCCCTGCAGGCACCCCTCAACGTGAGGACCGGGTTCAACTACTACCAGCATAGAGATGAGAACGTCAAATGCTTACAATTCTGCAAACCCTGCTACTGATAATAAGCATGCTTATGGCTTGATTATTGTTACAGGATAGATATAAGTCTGCAAGATCTGCAGTCAGTTGCATCAGCTTTTCAGTGCATAAGAAATTATTAGAGATAGAGATTAAATATCAATATCCCCCAATACTATAAGTCAATAGCAGCTGCTGGGTGTAGCAGTGAACTGCTGTACTGTACATCTACGTGAGACTGTTTAGCCTGGAAGAGATTTAGCGAGCACACCAGCCAAAGTAAACAGCAGTACCAAGCAAACAGCTGTCAAACTGGAGGATGCACACAGCCACCTGGAGCTCAACAGCCAGGCCACTCTCCAAGGAGGTGTATGTAAATAAACCTATTCTGGGTTATTCCCAAAAAAGGTGTACGTGACTGGGTTTTATTAAGGGAATTCTGTCACGTTGAAACGGTCAGTTTATGTAGCAATACAGCATGAGCTCTTCTACCGCTTGTCACCATCGTAGTTTAGCATATTTAGCATATTAGCGTGATACCATTTCACAATGAGCACAAAACACTGAGTCCAACTGAGGCTGATGGCAATGCCAGTTCTGCAGGTCTCTGGTCATAACCCAACATACTGGACCTGATGATGGCGCAAGAAGAAAAGTTTGGGGATGACCAAAGGTATTACAACTTATCCTGAGGGGGACATGAATGTGTGAGCCAAATTTCATGGCAATCTATCCAATAGTTGTTAAGACATTTCAGTAAAAAGCACAAATGTGAAGCACATGGTAGAGGAAAAGTCAGAATATTTTAGTCCAGAGTCTTTAGGATTCATCCTCTGGGCACCATGAATGCTGCTACTACACAGTTTCATGGCTATCAATCACCTTGTTGAGATATTTCAGTCCGGATCAAAGTGGCGGACTGAACGACAGACCGACTCTACCACACAGTATACGAGCTCCCTGATAAATCTACCACTTTATTACCTATTTCTGTCACGTGTGTGTCCAGTGCTTCACTGGTTCACCATGACATTTTATTCAAAACAATACAGCTACTACATACTGACATGACATTTTCCTCAAGGCTTACAGGTCTCTTCTCTGTGTCCAGAGACAGACACCAGGATAAGTGGTACACACACACACACACACACACACACACAATCTGCGTTCTGGTAGAAGCCAGATTTTCAAAATAAAAGCCCAAATATGGTAATAAGAGCTTATCTCCACTAAACTTGGACTGAATCCCACAGCAGCTTTCTCCTCCATGTTATTTCCTTACTAGTTCAATTGAAACAGCAGGTTGTGCTACTAACATTACATACCTAACATGTTAACTTTACCTGATGAGGTGACATTTAGCTTAGTTGACTTTTTGACAATTTTTATATAGTGCAGGATTCTACTGTTATGTCACTTTTAAATGCACATACACTGCAAGTTTCTACCTGCCTGTAATTATGCGTAACATATTCCTCAAGCTCGACTCATAAAATCTCCCACATCAAAAAAAGCTATCTGGGGGCCTGAAAGCTCCCCTTGTTAGCGACCGAGCCAGCAGAAAGCTTGTAACCACAGCGTCACATGTAGGCAAACGGGCCTTTCCAAACAGTACATATATTATCCAAATCAAAGCCAAAGACCCCATCACAGGAACATCCACGGTCTATTTAAATCCAGTCAGAGAGCAACAACTGGCAGAGCTTTGTTAATATTAGCAGCAGCATCAGTTACCTTCATGAGTGCCGCCACGCTGTTGAGAAAGACCGGCTTCTCTTTGGCTAGGGAGAGCAGATACACCACAGCCTGCTCCCTGCTCTGACCTCGTCTCAGAGCCGGGACATACTTGCTGCCACCCAGCACATAATACCGATCCATGACACACACACACACACACACACACTCACTCACTCACTCACTCACTCACTCAGGAGCTGTATACAACAGCTCTGTAACAGGACTGGAAGATGTTGCTGCTCGCTGTGCCTCCACACGGCTCCTCCTGTACTGTAAAGTGATTTCACAACTGGTTGTGCTACTTTGGGACGGATGGAGAGCAGCCTACCCCCCCCACCCCCACACCGCTACCGAGGTCTTGTGAGAGGAGGTGAGGAATCTGTGTAAAAAAGGGGTGGAGACAGAGATCAACATGCAAAGGGACTTCCTCAAGTGGGAGGTGGCCTGCTGGTTGGTTCTAAGAAAAGCAAAAGGGGCTAACTTTATATACCAAGTACCACTTTACACTGTATGCACATGCTGGGCTTTACTTGAAATAGGGTGACACACTTAATCCAAGGAAAAAATTATACTGTAACGACTTTGGTTTCAGCTTGCAAATGCAGAAAACATCTAGGTGCAGATTACAGGTTTGACACATGCTGACACAAGTACTTTTAAGCCTAAAGTGAATATTATTTATTATTATATTTTGACTTCTGGTAATAATTTCTCTTTTGACTGTTTAATAATACTTGTTAACATCAAGTAGAAGTATACAGACACAGACCTACTGACAACTATATTTAATTGAACAGTGTCCGGGGGGGTTTTCCAGAAGCCAGTATGTGACTAAGGTGTTACATAACAGGAGGGAGGCCACTGAAAAAGGTGTTGCTTACCCTGATACTATTAAAGATGGAAGTTTAAAATTCCCTGGTACAGCAATAATAAGGGACCAATTTAGCTTAGGGGGGCCAAAATATACATACGGAGTCCGCACAGCCTTTAGATACGCTAAGGTCTTAAATAGGTGAAAGCAGGAGGAAAGAGAAGCACAACACACGTTCCACACAGAGATGTGCAATAACAATAATGGCAGTGGTATGAATACACGTCAATAAAACTAATATGAGTAATTTTGCCTCCCTAGCTTGGCAGGACGACACTGAAAGACTGCATGATGTAGCTTGTGTTTGTCTGTGTCCATCCCACTATTGTTGTGAGCACTGAGTCCAACTCATTCGTTTAGGTGTTGCCTCTGTATTATTGAGTTAAATAATGTGATATTGTTGTTTAGAATATTACATTTGTTTCTCTGAGGAAATGCAGAAAGAGAGAAAAAATAATAATATAATTTAGAGCTGCAGTGATTAGTAATGAATTATCAGCTATTACAAGTTATTACAATTACATTGCTTCTGTTCCCATGGAGACCCAAGGTGATCAACATTAAATGGATGGTTAAAAATAATAATAATAATAATAATAATAATAATAATAATAATAAGTAAATAAATAAATAAATAAGCCATTTATATGAATAGATTCAGGCAGAATGTATAGTTTAACTGTGAAATTGTGAAATAACACAAACTCAGCACATTATTATGAAATAATGTTCTGCAATATTTCAAATGTTATTTTTAAGTCTTTTAACTTTATATTTAATCACTTTTGTCATATCATTTGATCACAATGATCAAATGATATTGTTAAATTATAGTTTTTGGGCCAAATTTTTTTATTTATTTTTACACAAACAGAAGCTTTTACTGAAGCACGTTGGTCTCTGAGGGATTATATGCATAACAAAGTGGACAACATGCCTAAACACTGATTCTAATATATTTGGTTCATTTTCTTTTTAACAAAGTTTCAGCCTGACAGTAGTGAGGTGGTGATTTTCCACCCCAGTACTGAACAGATGACCCCCTCTAGTGGAGAAATCAGAACACAGCAGACTGCAGAGCTTCCCTCCTTCTAGTTAACAGGCCGCTCCAAGGTGCTTCTCAGCTAAAGCTTCAAACAACCACCTCCCCTGCTGCATGTTCTCTGATGATCAATTAAACACAGTGAAGAGAAGAAAAGCAACACTGCGCCATGCTGCGTCCTAATCTGGCACTAGTTTTCAGTAGAGAAAATCCACGCGAGGCATATTGGTTGGTGCTGTCTCAAGACTGGATTACTGCAGCTTCACTTTGGACGGGCAGAGAAACAGATTTATCGCTGTCCCAGATAAAGAGCCACAGAGTCTGCTCAGCTGTCTTTTCTGTTCCAGCTCGTTTAGTTTTCAACCAGAATAAAGGAATCATAGCAATCTGCCTCAGGATTTGAACCTCTGACACAAACATGCAAATTGGCAGGTTGATCCTGCAGCCTAAACATTTACTGCTGAGGACTTCTTTCCACTACAGAAAAAGACTTTGTGCAATAAACTGCAAAAACTCCCCTTCAGCATGAATAAAGTTACACCCGCTGGTCAGTGGGTTTGTTCAGCACTCTGCATCAGTGTAGGTGCAGGATATATTTGGAAGCCTAGGTGGGCAGGATTGGTGTCCCGCAGTGGCTGGATATATTTGGTCGTGTTCTGTAAGATGCTGGTATGCATATGTGGTGTTCTGTTCGACAGGGCGAGGGTATATTTGGTCTGCTGACCCTTGTGGACAGTAGCAAAGATGCCAGCAGCGCAGAGACTTGCCTCCGTGTCACGCACAGCGGACATTTGTGATGTCCCGCTGGGCCGGAAAATGACAAAGCAGAGCAGACACAAAGAAGGGACAGGGGAGGAGAGGACGGAAAAAGAGAGAGGAGACGGAGCAGACTGGTTCGGGCTGTTAGTGTCCGTCTGCCTTTTGATGATACTAAAGGCCAGAGTTGAACTTCATTTTAAATTGCCACTACATCAAATCTCTGCCTGAGGCGAAGTATTCAGAACTGAAACTCCATCCATGATATTTCAACTGCAATTCCACGCAAAAAAAATGACTTGAGTCCAAAGAGATGTAACTGGCTGGGAAAAGGCCTCATGTAGGCCTTTATTAAATATGCATTAAGCAAGTGAGTAGAATTAGATAGGGGCCCTAATAGTATCCAGCGACTCTATAGCATTTATTTTCATCAAAACAGTTAAATAATCAACCTGTTGTACCCGTCAGTGTGTAGTCAGTCAAAGTCGGCCTCAAATTAGCGAGAGAATAGCATAAACCAAAAGGTGGAGGTGGTGAAGTTAACGTCCGGGTTTTCCAGAGGCGCAGAGCTTGTGAATCCGATACAGTCCAAAACAGGGATCTGCGTCTGTCAGGCGGTCTGAGAAGGATACTACCATCTCAGCAGGCTAATGCACAGCTGAGTACAGGGCAGACAGATTTATATAAGGTAAATACTATGGGCCTAGTTGGGCCGTGAGTTTGGGTTGCTAAGTCACAGTCATGAGGTACACGGCTGATCCCGGTACCGGGGGGGAGGTGGCACCAAACAAAAGTACTTCTTATACAATTACTTGATGAATCGATGAAAAAAAATCTGTAGAACACTCGATTACTGAAACCATCGTTAGCTGCAGCCCTAGTGAAAAGGTGCCATGTGCAGGGTTGATCTACAGGACAACAGATATTTGAAAGCAACACAGAATGCCTGAGAACACATGTTATTCCAGTATATTCTGAATTGTCACCTGCCACCTCAGTTTTGTTTTCTTTACATACACTGATGCAGAAAAGGCAGAAATTGCTTCAAAAAAATCTCCAGAATGCAGGAAAGGAAGCCCCGCTAATGTGTGACCTTTACCGACCTCCAGCAGCAAACAGTAGGGATCGCAACAACAGATCTCCTCCTCCACGGGACCCTGGCTGAGTCTGTTCCAGCCATCACCACACAATCAAGTCAAGCTAGCTAATTAAAGTGGAAATCCAACAGGAGCTCCTCACAAAGAGATAATGTAACGCTGTGTGAAATAAGATCAAAAACTCAACTGGAAAATAGCAAATGACAAAGTGGTGTTCTAGCTTTCTTGTCATTTGCTATTCTGAGTTAGAGAGGAGAGAGAGAGAGAGAGAGAGAGAGAGAGAGAGAGAGAGAGAGCTTTTTTAGCTGCTGAAATGGTTTGCAGTTCTAGTTGCACGCAATACTGTCCCAGGACAGAAGAACTCACTTTATGCCCCTTTAAAGTAACAGCCGACACATACTGAGCTGATCCAGTATGTTACAAAACGTGCTCGTAAAAAAAACACTGCTGTGATCTTAACTAACGTCATAGGAAAGATGAGGTCATCTTTGGTGGACAGAAGAACGTGTGCCACAGACGAAGCACGCTGCGACTCGGTTCATACGCCAAGTGTGTTTGCCAAGACAGCGTGTCAGTCAGACGGCCATGTGGACAGAGCCGTGCCAGGCCGGACAGCTTGGATCAGATGGACACAGCCTTCCCTGCAGACTGGTCATTAGAGAGGGTTTACCTCCGGGCTCCAAAGGAAAACATAATGAAGCGGGCCTGAGCGCTGTTGAAGGAGTTTTCCCTGTCGTTCGACGCAGTTATCATTCGGCTGATAGGTGTTGTGATCTTTTTTTTTTTAAATAAATAGAGGCCACTGATGTACATTTTCTTTTTCATGAGTTTTACAAGTTACCTTTTGACCTCTTGTCAGGGTGAGGTCTCATTTGAAACACCATGGTAAACTTAAACACTCACGCATAATATAATATAATATAATATAATATATTGTATGTGAGATCCAATCTCAGGACTCTGTAGATCCAGCCCGCTTCATTTAGTGGGATTTGTAAGCTCTCATAGTACTCTTAGAAGGAAGCCCAATTTAATCCGCTGTCTGACTTTTGCAGCGAGGGCATGAGGGGTCTACATTGGAAAACATTTGGGCCAGCATAGCCCTGGTCCAGTGTGCTCTTGGAAACATTTTTAATGCTGAAACAATTTGTGCCTGGCACAGGAGGAAGATGTGTGTTCCAAATCAAGTGCTGCTTCCCGTTGGTCCTCTGTCATTTGCTCTCCCAAGTCATCTTCCCAAAGTTTCCTATTATCTTCAACAAGGAAAGAAAGATGTTACACACTACTATAGTTTATAGAGATTAAGGCTTTGTGATGTGAAGCTAAGGAGAGACGGTTATCAATAGTATCGTGTGTTGGAAGGTTTGGGAAAGATAGAATATTCTTCTGTATAAAATGTCTGATTTGGAGAGGAAAAAAAGGGATTTTGACATGTCACACTTCTTAGAAAGTTGTGCAAATGAACCAAACCTGACATCAAAATAAAAACTAGAGATGAATTTAATAACTTTCACGAGCCACGTCCCAAAGAATCAGTCCAGAACATAAGGTAGGAAAATATGGTTGTTCTTCATAGGGGAATGTATTGATGATGTTTGTTAGCTGAAATGCCTTCTAAATTTTACCCAGACCCAGACTTAAGGCACAACTCCTGGGTTAGAGGAGAATTGGCTTAAATGTAAATGAAGAAGCAGATATACTTTATTAATCCCGCGAGGGGAAACTCAAAGTTTCCACTCTGTTAGGGGTTCAGGTGCTTGTTCAAGGCCACCTTCAGGAGTGCCCAGGAGGTAACCAGCTACCAGTCTACACTCTGCAACTCTGGTCCGAGCTGGATTCGAACCGGCAACCCTCCGGTTCCCAGCCTAATCTTTATGGACTGCTACTGCTGTGACAATCAGCCAGGCCGACGTAGTCCAGTACTGCTCAGGCTATAGTCCACTAATTAGTTATTTATCCAATGCACTTAAATTTAAACTTTAAACAACATCAACAGACCAAAGCCCATTCAAAGTCCAACATCAGCCTGATATCAGTGTATCAGTGTAGTAGTGTAGTAGTAGTAGTTTCCCAGCAGCCTCCCGCTGCCTCTGAGCTGTGTACTCCTGTTGATTTCCCAATAAGACTCTTTTTCCTGAATAAACTTCTGCAAGACTTACTGTTCACATAACTTTGTTTTTTGGTAATCAGTTGTGGGAATGAGTAGCAGGCTGTGTGTGAAATGATTTAAATGCAGACGCTCTGGGGCAAGAAAAATCTGTCATGACAGTGAGTCAACTGTGACTAATTACAGGCCCTGCAGCTCCACGCCCTGCCTCCTCAAAGAGCTGCAAGTTTCTGCATTTCGAAAAAATACAATAACATAACAGGCTGCTGAGGAAACTTGCTTGTGTGTCTCAGGCAGCCCGCGCTTGTCCCTGTATGCCTTATTAGTGAGTACTGACTAGACATAAATGCGCTCTTGACCTTGTGTGCCAGCAGCTATTTGCACAGCTAATGTCAATATTTTTTTAAGTGCCTACAAGTTGTACTAGTCCAAAGGTTGTTGTGGCAAATGACCTTTCAACGAGAGCAAAGTACGTGTGCCGAACACACCGTTTCACCGCCGTGCCTCTTTAAGAAGGTACCAGAAGATGACCTGGTACACAGACAGCGGGCATGTTGTCAGCCTTTCCACCTCAGCTGCCTGCACTCAGTCTCACACGAACACTCATCTGATATTTACAAGCAAGGCGGACAAACGCATTAAGGCTTTTCAAAGGACTCCGTCTCAGCAGTTTCATTCAGACGGGCAGACAGGTTCAAGTTGTCCAACGCCGCCTCCCTCCCACCTCTGTTCATTTCAGGAAACAACAAACAATGCGGTTGCTATGGGCTCCTCTGGGCGCCCTAGGACCGCATGTGAGTAGCAGTTTAGACAGCGGAACCGCTAAGTTACAGACAGTTCACTGAGACGGGTTATGGGCCTGGTTACTCCTCCTTTTCCAAACAAACATGGAGACACTGCAATCGTTACCCTCCGCTCCTCCTCAAGGACATATATATTCAAGTTAGACTGACTGAGTTTCTGCAAGAATATTTGCAACATTTCACCAGAAACTAGGACTCTTCTAGTCATAATACAACAAATGAAATAAGTAAGAAAGTCTCTGACACGCCTGACGATCCTCAGTAACATCCTTCCACATCACACTGTTCTCTTTGTCAAAGGAAATATTAAATCCTACCATTAAACTAATTTCATCAGACTGATTCTCACAAGAAAGATCTGCAGAAATTAATCAAACTACTCTTGCAGCACAATCCAAGGCTCATCAGTCTCAGTATATTCAAATCCAGAAGACATTACTAAATATCTAACGAGCTGACACGTGTTTAGGATGAAGTCAGCATAGAGGACTACTGTTATGAGGTTTTTTTTTTTACAGTCATTTTGATATTCTTCAGCTGATGATGAACAGGTCACTGATGAACTTACGGCTCCACCTTTGGAAGCTTCATTCTCCATGCAGGGAAAAAAAAACAGAAGAGAAACACGACGAATTACTTAGAAATAAACATACCCCCACACATGCACAAGGTATGCCACAGTAGCCCTGGATTAGTTGTGGGACTTCAGTGTATTGCTCAAGGGCACCTAGCAGAGATGAAGGGCACTGTAGATGTTTATACCGGCTCCCCTCCAGTCGCTCCAATCTCACACTCACACACAAGTACAAAGTGGCTTGTCATACGTTGCTCGCATAGTAAACTCCACTAAAACAAAATTTGTGATTGTGGACTAAAAATACACAATTGACCAGGGCTGGACGATATGGCCAGAAATGTTATCACGATAAAAAGTTTCACATCTTTCGATATCGATAATTATCACGATAAATATCAAATCGTTAAATCTTTGGAGCTTAAAGGCTGATTTTTGCTCCTCAGTGAAAGTTGAAGAAAGCTGATGGTTAATTGTGGTTTAAACTTTTCTTTATGGTCAGAAAATGACAAACATTTGATTCCAAATTTCCATATGTTATATTGTTATTGGAAAAAATTATATCGCGATAATTATTGTTATTGTTTTATTGTCCAACCCTACAATTGACTTGACTTGTTTGTCTTTGAGGAAACATAGGAGGTGTAATTCTGGGTTAACCATCCAAGTATCACTGAAAGCATTCAACTAATGGTTTCGATGATTAGCTGACTGACAGAAAATAATTAGCCAACAGCTTGGTAGTTGATTAATCATTCAAGTCATTTATCAAGGAAAAAAAACAGCTCCTCAAATGTTTCTCTGTTTCCTGCGATTGTAAATCAAGTACACCTCGGTACTGGACTGTTGGTTGGACAAAAACATACAATTAAAAGCTTTTGCCTTGCCCTCTAGGAACTTTTAATGGCCATATATCACTATTTTTTTACATTTCACAGACTAAACAAATAATCAAAAACTGCTTAACAGATAAAATAATAAAATAATAATCTCTGGTTGCAGCCCTATTCCTAAAATGTATTCAGAAACTGTGGTTAGAGATGGATCAACGATTTAGTGAAACAACAATATCAGCACGGCTATATCTGTCTAAAGCTGAAAAACCCTGATAGAATTAAGATTAGGTGTCAGGTACAAAACAACTCATTTGTTAAACTGACCCCAAGTCATGAGTAAAAAAAAAACTCATTTTGCAGATCAGCTCTATCTCTCTTTGTCAAGTAAATCTGCTTTAACCTTTAAATCAAGATCGTGTAACCAGTACACGAATGAAATGTGTTCTTTTGAAATGTAATGTGAATAAGCAGGCGTTTCCTGGTGATGCGCGTTCCTGACTCACCAGTCTCTCCATTTCCTGCTCTCGAAGCCGCTCCTCTCTCTGTCGTCGGTGGTACTCAAGCAGCTCGTCCTCGTTGTCGCTGATTTCCGTGATGCTGTTCTTCCTCTCCCTCATCCCAGGGTGGGGTCTCCCCGCGGACATCTTCCTGTGGGTCCTGGGGCTGGCTACGGGGGACGAGCCAGGCAGGGAGCCCAGACTGTAAGCAGGTGACAGGGAATTCCCAAAGCTTGCCTTCCGTACTCCGGCGCCACCGCCACCCTCCATCATCATAGAGGTAGGCGACGGACTGCGGGCTCGGATCCCCCTGCTGCACATCAGCTCCTCGGATGTAGATCCGGACTTGCGTCGGAGCCTGGGACTCTCTGGGACAAACTTGCTTAGACTTGAGGGGCTATCTGGAGTCCTCAAGGTGGGGAATGTCCCTGGGAGCGCCCCTGTGAGTACCGGGACCCCTCTCCGAGCTATTGAGGGGCTAAGAGGTGGCAGCTCTCTCATACTGCTGCCCCCTCCGCTTCCCCCGTTCAGCTCCATGTTTCTCCTGGCCATGCGGGGGCTTTCAGGAGGCTGCAGTGAACGTGGATGCTGCTGGAGCGGTGATCCTTGGATGATATGGATGATAGGGTCCAGGGGAGGCTGGAAGGCTTTGGTGGGTTGGGAAAGTTGCCTGGAGGGGCTGGAGGTTATGGAGAAATCAGCTAGACTGTTCTGCTCTCTGAAAGGGCTGGCAGGCCTTTCCTGGAGCACTGTGGTTGTCTTGGTCCTGGGACTGGAGGGCGACGGGGATGGACAGGTAGGGAATTTGGGAGTGAGCCGGGGGCTACTTGGCACAATGTTTCTACTACTGAGAGATTCATTAGAGGACAGAAGGGGAGTCTGTCGGGGGCTCTCAGACCCATCTTGGCCTAGTCCTCTGCGACTTGGCTTGGGGCTCGGAGGAGACTCTGTTAAGACCTTCCTCTGCAGCCTGGGGCTTTCCTGAACCTTCTGGCCCACCCCACCACTGCCGAAGTTAGGCAGTATGGTCCGTGGCTGGGGTACAGGCGGAGGCTGGGTGGTGAAGTTGTAGCTAGAGGAACGTACAGGCACTGGCGGCAGAGAAGAACTCTGGTCCTGGGGTCCTCCACTAGGAGACGGGCTTGTGAAGCTCCCACTGCTGGCTGCTGAAGGGGAGGACAGGGGAGAGAAAGGAGGGGAGGTATTCTCATAGCTGGACCCTACAGACATGGCACCTGGGCTGGTGGGAGGGGACAGCAGAAACCGGCCCCCTCCATTGACCATGGGCGACAGAGGGGAGTGGGGAATGGGTTGGCCTCCAGGAGGCTTTTTGCCTTCTGAGGAAGAAGGCTGGGGGTCATCCATGACTAGGGAGTCCATGATATCCTGGAGGTCCTTCTCAATAGAGCTGACGATTGCACTGTGCTCAGACTGGACTCTCTCTCCAGGAGCAGGGGGAGACTGGGCTGCACTGGCCTGGTGATTCCCATTGACCAAGCTCTCGGTGTCTGAGGGAAAGAAGACAGAAAACAATGTCATCAGACTTTGTTCAATAAAACAAAAAATACAATGGGTAGAAAACAGAATACAGTGGGGTTTAATCTTTTGTACAGCCAAGTCTAATTGTCCTCGAACTGAAGAATTTAATAAAACTCTTAACCGTCTTAGTCTTCAAAGTCATTAAATGTCACAAAGTTTGTCAAACCTCCTTGTAACAATATGCTGATATGGCGCAAAAGCACCAGATACAGCAAAGGTGTTTAGGCCACATTCAGACTGAGATCAGGAGAGCAATCCTGTCTTAAAACCCATGGGCAAATACCTAGAGTAGTAAGTAATAAATAATCCAATAAATAATAAGTAAAGAAAATAAAAATAATCAAGTAGGTGATAAAATCAATCAATACAGTCCAGAGAAATCCACACATTTTGAGTTTCACATTTGCCTTTGTTTTTCCTTACAGGGTGCCCACTGTTGCCTTAATGATTTTTTAATGACTTTCCATGATTCCTTTGGGGTCAACATTAAAACGTTCTTTCCTTTCTTGAAAATACCTAAAGAGGTCTGGGGTTGTGTCTAGTAACACACATATATACATAAAACGCAAGACAATTCCTCGTAAAAGACCCTGACCTCTGTAGAGAATTGAACAAATTTCCTTAAACTTCATGACATTTCAGAACCTTGTCCCTACTATTTGAGACATGTTCAAAATCACACTCAAATCTTTATTTTCCAGCCCGCTGTAGAAGCTGCGCAACAAGTAAGCATGAGGGCAGAGGAGGCATTAGTGATGAGGAAAGAAGATAGGACACAGCAAAGGAGATGTACAGACAGGATTGTGTACTAGGGATCAGGGGAAAATGTGCCTACATAACCCAATTACTGTGTGGCTCAAAAGCAACTTAGGACACAGGCTGGGTAATCTAATCTTAACCGTCTCTCTCTAATGTCAGCATAGTAGATTATTACAACAGAAACGCGTGGCCACGTGGGAGATTCAGCAGCATGGCCTTGAGGCCAGGATCAGAGCACAGATCAGGTTTTATTAATGCTAAATGAAATCTGTTTAAATTGGACTAGTTGTCTGTTTAAACGAAAACATGGGCATAATTGCAGTGCTGAGTCATCAGTGCAAACACTGAGAGGTAATAGAAGACAACAGAAAAATACAGCTTTCACGTCCAATAGTGATGTAAGAACAGTATAAATCATAAAAATGACTGAGGGATAGAGCAAATGATAACACGCACACAGAACAGAACTGAATAAATAGAAAGTCAGTTTTTTTTCTGTTCATAAAGATGATGTCAGAGAGATGTTCCAATAGCAAAACTGCTCTAAAATATAGAAGCGTCACAAATAATGCATTGGCTGTGCTTGTTAAACAGACATGGGGGCAGCTTCCTGCCTTTCTCCCCTATAATGACTCTGGCTTACAATGAAGCTCTGCCGTCATGACAGCCTGACCACAATTAAATTTTAAAACATGTTCACGCAAATTATACAGAATTAAGGTCTGCAGGCTGTCACACTGTTACATTTTATCCGTTCAGCACCAGATGAATGTCACATCGTGTCTAACAGACAACAAACCGGCTTGATTCTTATTTACAGTGTACAAAATCGAGGGGGGGTGGGGTGACAAAAATAAAAGCGACCGTTTGCTGAGTGAAAGCCCATGCAATGATGTCATGGGAAACAGGCTATCGCCTCGAGGACCAAACTTCATTTAAAAATCTGCCAATTTAACGTTAACCAACATGCCGGAAAAAGTGCGCGTCTGATATAACTGTGCTAAAGACATTTTATAACATGTAAGGACCTCTACAATTCGGTACACATTCCATCGTTATTAATCTCTAGTTTAGTAAACGTACGTTTGGTTCATCTGTTATTCCCTTAATGTATTGTCACGCAAAAAAAATGTATTTTTTTGCTTATAAAGGACGTATTTACTCAACACCTGTATGCTGAATAAATAATGACAGTCAAATGAATCGCACCGAGTCTGTAATGATGTCCGACGCTGTGTACACCTTTCCAGAAACACAAACGAACATTAAACCAACAGATTTTTTAATGGAGTTTGGCGTGTGACCGGTTCTTATCACTTCTTGCCCAAAGCTCTGGCATTAAGCAGTAGGGTTACTCACATGAAGGAATACAACTGCGACCCGGTCAATTTCAGTGCGCTTCACCTGCTATATGACACACACTGAGGCCCACATCCCGCGGACACCGGCTACAGACCGGGTGTGACGGAGCCCTGCCGTGCCTGGCTCCACATACACCGAGGGAGATAAGGAGACACCACCGAGGAGATATTTCAGCCGGGGGTTGGGGTGCTAGGCACCGCTGCTGCCTACGGTACCACTCGTATCAATTTACTTAACACGTAACACCGCTTTTCCGGTCTTGATCTTCAAAATAAAACCACAAGTCCACGTGGAGAATTTTTTTGTAAATGAGCTGTCATTGCTAAATTGGGCAGCTAATACAAGTTACATTCATATTGTAATGCCCATCTCAGTGTGAAAGTCGTAAATAACATAAGTCAGTCCTATATGTGTTAAGCATCAGCTCTGTCCCTAGTGTTCTAAAAGGTTATATAACACTGGCTTTTTCCCCAATATATTTTAGGCACGCATAATTTTAAACACGAGACCACGGCTCAGAAGAACAGCTCTAACGCTCAACATGCCATTCTCCTCAAGAGAAAAATGTATTTTATTTTGAAAGTAAATTTGTCTTACTTCCAGTGTCATGGCTATCTTGACACAGCTCTTCCTGTCCAGGGTAAAATGCTGCTGGATTGATAGCGCTGTTTGTAAAGAGCCACGGCCGTGAATTTTATGGCCTGTCATTGTTACTGGCTCTGTAATGCAGATGTTGTCAGTTTTAGATGAGACAGGGGACAAAGCATGAACAAATTATCCCTCTGGACTACACACTGTGGCACGACACTGATATTTTACTGGCATGAAAAACAAGTTTTCTGGATGAATTGAATTATTGGACCATCATTAAAATTAATATACTGTTGTCATCCAGTGGCAATGACAGGCCACAGTGAGGCTGGTTATAATTAGGTGTGATCTCCAGAGTAACACATTAGCTCAGACAGCAACAACAACAGAACTGCTTTTGTTGGAAGTTTATTCTTCTAAATAAACTAGGATGCTTAAGCTATCAGTAAGCAATACAATGACAAATAAAGCTGCAACCAATTTTTTTTAACCATAAACTTGTCAAGTTTCCTGCAGCATTAAAAATCCATCACATTTCAAAACCAGTGGTGGAGGAAATACTGCAATATAAAAATTACAAGACAAAGTTCTTCAATAAAGATGTAACTTATGTAAAAAGTATTACTGAAATGTACTGAAAGTATCAAAAAAGTAAAGTAAGGTAAAGTAAAATTATGTATAAAGCAGGACAATGGGCCCTGTGAGTGTGTAATATACTATATTTTTGGATTATATGTGTGCAGCATTGTACTGATAGTTGGTCAAGGCGGAGTTAATTTTTAACTAATTCATATACTGCTATACACCAGCAGTTGTTGTTGATGTTAATCTAGAAAATTATTTTGTATAGAAAAGTTCAGCCAGAAAGCGTAACACACATAACCTATAAACAAGTTAGGTTACACAAGTTCAGTAGAAACTATAATTATTTATAGGTTATGTGTGTTACGCATTCTGGCTGAACTTTTCCATACAAAATACTGACAAGAGACCACACTGATCCATTATGGTGAAAAAGGATTGAAGGAAAAAAGGAATTTTCCTCAGGAGGGATTTTACTGGTTTGGAAATGGAAATGACGGGCAGGAAAGAGGTGCTGACTGCGTTAAATGTTAAAAAGATGTCCAGTCCTATTTTACTGATGGACACTTGTTTTTATTGCATAATAAAAATAATTAAAAAAAAAAAATTTGATCATCAGTGATTCAACATGCGGTGGTGCCATGCTGCAACCTTAATAACGATCGGCAGCATCCCAAGCATTTAGCGCGTGCAGACTGTCAAGCAGCCAGCGACAGATCCAGCAGCCAAACCACAGGGAGATAAAGGCCTTTTATTGAAAAGCCAGTCTAACACACATTAGGACTGTGGGTGGGTGCAGGAAGGGACTGGAGGGGAAACCCAGGGCGGGAGGCTGCAGAGATAGCAGACAGTAAAATGGAACAGGAGGTTTATAAATAGTCCCTGAAAAAGATACTGTAATTTCAGCCGTCCACCACTTTAAGTAAGCAGCTCAGAGTCACAAAGCCGTCTGCTGGGCTGGCAGAGAGGCACAGGAAACGTCCAATCAGTGAGGAGGTGGCAGCTGACAGACGGGTGGTCAGTGGACCGTCACTGACCTGGCAAAAGCTTGCAAAAACAACAGACAGGTGAACGTGACTTTCACATGCTCATTGATGATACATGTTCAGCTGGCCAATACAAACTTAAAAACTAGGGTCTGACCTGAAAGTGCAACTGTGAGCTTTTTTCTCAACTAAATTTGTTTGATTTAGTCGTTTGTCTCTTTTCCAGCTTGCAAAAGTGATCTTTTCTTTGACATTATGACGTGATGGTCACCTCACTTATTAAATACAGTACTTTGCTTTTGCTATGTGAAGTACGCTTGTTTTAACTGATGCTTAATAAGCCTGACATTATATTTAATTTGAGAAAGTAATAATCTTTTGATGTTAGCAGAGAAGCTCTTTATTCGGGCAAGCAAGGTGGGACACATCCACAACAATCGCTGATGATCATCGTACATATTTGCAACAGTTTAGCCTGAATGAATAAAAGGTTCGTTACTAAAGTCAGTGAAAGCTGACGGAGGTTTCAAGGTGGTGCAGAGGAAAATTCCAGTTTTAAGTCTTGGCATGCCAACATGTATGGTAGTGCTGAGGGTGGGCAGCCAGTTAGGGATCAGGTCTTTGACTTTTATAGGGCTCTGGCTCAAGCCCAAAGGAACAGAGCTGGGCCGAAATTTGAACGTTTATGGCAAAAAAGTCTCCAAGATCTGCATCAGTAAATTACCTTTTTCCCCCATTCGTGTGTGTGTGTGTGTGTGTGTGTGTGTGTGTGTGTGTGTGTGTGTGTGTGTGTGTGTGTGTGTGTGTGTGTGTGTGTGGAGTCACTAGTGTGAATGATCTATGGGCCCAAAAGGCCAAATCCAAAAGAAGCTGTGGGGGGAAAAAGTTTTCCCTTTCACTTAGCAACTTTTACTGGGATCTGTTCATGGAATATTGTGTCCAATTCGCTTCCAACCATAGTACTGCCACAGTGCCAAGCTTTTGTATTCCAAATGATTCCTCTTTCATAGACTGCTACAAACTGGAAAAAATTAACCCCTAGCCCAGGTAATTTAAGGGGGCAACGAGCAAAGTTTTATGACTTATAGCACAAACTGACCATAATACCGTATATCAGCAGAGTTCGGCCCCAATGTACGTGTACTATAAATTGCTATCATTGTTTTCTTTCGGACAGAAACGCTGGAAAATTTATCCTCCTACAAAAAATGTAGGTCAGTTGGGTTTTGCTGGGTTTGCCCTCGTAATAGCTCGAACAGCTTGAATTTATACACAGATAACGTGTGTAATTTTAAAATGATTCCAAGTAGATGTGACAGATATGGCCAAATTATCATGGGAGTGGTATAAGCAGGTTTGATCTGAATGCAACTCAGGAATGCATAATTGAGGGAAATTGTATGTTTCTAAACAACGGAAGGCTTTCATTACTGGATCAGGAAGTCCACAGCAGCCGGCGTGCCAGCGTGCTATACTTATCCCCCAGTGGCAGGCAGCGTCAACAGTAAAAGGAGGGAAATAACAAGATGCTATGACAGATCCCTGATAGCAGAGCTAGCCAAGAAAAGGTATACTTACTGTTGTGGGGCTGCCAGAAGGAGCACTCACAACACACACACACACACACACACACGCGTGTAAGCAGCTGAATACTTTGCCTGGAGACACAGAGGAATGAGAATGCTCATAAAACATGCATGGTGTGAACTCCAGCACCAGGTCCCAGCTGGGCACCATTCAGGCTGCAGGGTTTAACGGGTACTGCACTTTCAAGGCTGATCCAGTCAACAACGCTCTTGTAACAGAGCTGCAAACAGGCGTAACGGGCCATTTCTGCCTTTATTTCACACGGTTACGTTCATGTAGGGGTGGCGACGGCGCAGTGGATAAGACACATGCCTTTGGTGTGGGAGAACCAGGTTCAATTCCAACCATGCACCAATGTGTCTCTGAGCAAGACACTTGACCCCTAATTGCTCCAGAGGCGTGCGACCTCAGACATACATAGCAACTGGAAGTTGCTGGATAAAAAATGACTAATACAATATGACCATTTTGGGGCATACAAATGATATATTTATATTATAAACATTAATATCATGTTTCTTTTTTGTGCGGGAAAGTCATTTAAACCAACTCGGTACATTCTTTAAAGCCGAGCTATTATTAAAGCCATATATTTACCCAGTATTGTATATCACTAAATTAATATACTGCTTCAGTCCCAGCTGACTATCTTGTGCTTCTACACTTCCGCCACCCTTGCCAGAATGTAAAAAAGGAAAAATGCCGGAGGGTTTACTGCAGTGCAAACATCCACCTGTAAAATACCCTGGGCTCTGCAACAATCTGGCCCATTCATTCACTTGTTAGGCTTTTTTTTATTCATATAACAAAAAGTCAGTGTGTTTTTATTCACACTGGGCCAATGTTTGTGGAAGAAGCAAACCCTGACATGACGTGTAAGGTAGCACTGCGGAGCGAAAACAGGCTGAAAATACAGTAAAATACTGAATGGATGTAATATGAGCGTGCACGACCACATAGTACCTTGACATGGTCTGTAGTCCCTGGTGGAGACACTTCCTCCCTGGGGCACCATGCTCTTCATCCTGGAGGCTTCTTCAGGGTGGTTGAAGCGGAAGAAGGCTGACTGGCCAAAACACAGCATACAGCCTGGAAAACAGCACATCCATCATTTGTTTTCATTTTGCTTGGAATTTACAGAAAGGACATCTTTAAAGGAATTAACCACATTTTGTGAGATTCACTGAAAATATATGTTTCGTTATCTTCAAACTGATAGAAATGTGGCCCACTGTCGCACAGAATCCAGCAAAGTACACACAGAGGACATACTAGTCAACAGAGAGGTAAACAAGGTGAAGATGTTCTGACAGCAACGGGGGGGCAAAAGCAGCGCAAAGTACTCAAACAGGAACCAACAACACGTCCAGGCTGCGCTGACTCAGACGACATTCGCCATCATCAACACAGTCACAAGAAAACGCGAGGCACGGGGCCAGTCCCTCGCCGCTGTGTGAAAGTGTTGATGGATGACACTGTGAGCTGAGTGGAGTAAAGATCGTTAAGTAGCACAGACGTTCTGGGCGTGGCACCAAATTAGATATTTAGAATATGCACAAAAAAAAAAACACACATTTGTATTTACATTTACAAGATTTTTTTTTTTCCATTTCTCTGCATCGGAAGTGTGAATTAAAATCTGAATTCGGTAGTAATGACTAAAACACCCCCCAACATCAAAGCAGCGTCTCCTCTGGCTAAATGAAATCCCATCGGTTTACACATTCAAACTATCTGATGCGCCTCGCCCTGGCATCCTGCTTCCACAGGAAATACATCATTCAATTAAGGAGATAAGCTGCTCTCAAAAAGCTGTTTGGGTCGGTATTTAAGCCCACAGTAAACAAAGTACTGACAGGCTGAATCTTTTATTTATTTCTATTTAGACATTGAGTTTGGTGTTGTTAGATGTTCATTAGCTATAGCAAATGTCATTCTTTAGGTTTTCAGGTGCATGGTGATCTCACTGCTTTCGTCATAAAATACACAGAGTGCTGATACAATTCAGTTAATGCACCGAATTCTGCCCCAATTCAGGCTTAACCTCTTGGAAGTCTTGAGAGCTGCACTTATCAGTATTTTTATAATAACATTGGATCAAATAACTGTGAGTAAGGCTGCAGTCCCCCCCCCAATACACAAATATATTGTGTTTTTTGTGTTCAAAAAACACAATATATTTCTCATACTGCTCACTGTTTCAGTACCTCTTTTCACCATCTAACGCTATTTTTTGCTTCTGATTGGACAATTTCCCAGAGTACAGCAGAGGGGCGGGACCTTGTGGCATGCTGAACTCAAAAAATGTTTTTTCGTTTTGCCATCAATTTTCGTAAAACTTCCGATATTTGAGGTCAGACAGAGCAGCCAGAGGACATCAAAGGGAAAAACAGAAAATATCTACATTTCCTTTATAACCATAAAACCACTTTCTAATAGACTTCACTGCATAACCTCCATCCTCCATTTATAAAGTTATTATGTGTCAGTTTTGTGTCAATAGCTTGTTTCCACTGCTCAAAAGTGGCTCAAAAAAAAATCAATTGGTTCAGTTGCCCCAGTGCTGCATGGTGCTGACCACTCACAAATCTTCCAATGATTCACTATTGTTCAAAGTAAAACACCACTGTCCGTGCGGCGGTTCACCCCTGTACACTGGCTGTCAGGAATAAAACCTGCTAATTTTTGGTGTCTCTAGTGTGAAGGTAACAGGCAAAGAATATTACCGTGGCCATAAGTCACTGATCAGACCTGCATTCTCTTGCGTGACACAGCTCAGACCCAACAAACACACACAGTCTCTATGGCACTTACCTACCTGGTTTGAAATGTCAAAACACATAATGCGCATAACTAATTAATTCCCTTCATGTGCCACAAGCTCGATAATAGATAAGCAATCTCATGTTTATTGCATTCTCAGTGTGGCGCCATTGTCCCGCTGAGATTACGAGGGAAAGGTCTTCCGGCTCGGGCGGAGATAAGATCCCTGCCTGTCGTCAGGGAACACGAGGCACGCGGCAAAGATGGAAACTTCTCCATCACCCGAGAGGCCGAGGTGATGTACGACAAAGCCAGACAGACACACACTGACAGCTCAGGGAGAAACCACCAGATTCTATCAGGCCCATCTGTGGGCAGCAGCAAGGGGAAGTAGGTTTGTTCAGTTATGACAAGTGGAATTATATGCAGCCCGTACATCAGCTTGTCAGGGAAATGTTTTCTCTTTTTTCCCCTTCTATTAATATGTCCTAGTATTTTATTCACACAAAACATTTTTAAAGTGCATCCATTTTCTATACACTCTTATCCTGCGCAGAACATGAGCTATTGATTCTTTTAAATATAAAGTAGATATTGTTTCTAGAGCTGCAACAGCAAAGTCACTATAAATGAAATAAATTGTATAACTGACATCAACATATCAGTCCTTCCTCTTGTCCCTTGTCCTCCTCCCTTTGCTGCTAAATGTGATTTGCTGCTTTTAGGGTACATGGCAAACTGAGCTCAACATGAAGACTTTTAACTGAGCTAGTGCGCTGTGCTTGTGTAAAGCGGCGTTAGAGACACGCACTCACATTCACACAGCAGGACAAGTTAAAGTTGCCGGTTCACCCAGGAGTAAACTTGAAGTACCCAGAGATAACCCAGCATGCAAAGAGAAATGTCCCAGCCAGCAGGTGGATCTGAACCCTGGCCCCTTCTTGCAGACATCAACCGGAACGATTCCCCCACCCGACTGGACACGCACACCTCTTGCTGGGCTGTCACTCGTCATTGCTTCCATTTTTCTTCTACGCTATGCACGAGAAATAGTTTCACAACAACTTTGCAGCAAGCCGTGAAGTTCTAAGTCCTACTTTATTTCATTTCTACATCTACGTTCGATGGAGTCAAAGCCTCAGAAGTTGAGAGGCAGCAGGATCTTAGAAGACAGAGTCAAAGATCAGCCTTGGGGCCCCTTTATGATGTTTCATAGACATTTACTCTTCTTAACGTAGCCAAATTTACAGTTACCACATCCTGCCCACAGAGTTGTGTATTCTGCATTTAAGTTAGGACGTCAACAGCTTGTGAAGAATTGCTGACTAGTACCAGTGGTGGTGCGAAATACCAGTTAAATTGATACTTTATATTAGCACAATAAACGCCACATGCCTACATGCAGCTCTCTGCTTATTTGCATTAGTATTTCTTTTTCCCCCATCAGTTCCCATATGTGGAGTGAAGAGGCCAGTTTTTTTAAAATTTCCATCAGCGTTTCCTTCGGTGGCTTCGACACCATGCTCAACATAATTTTGGTTGGTATTTTCCACAGTTGAAATTGTTTCTGTCGATATTTGGAAGTCTCATCAGCAGGAAAATGAGTACACCATCAGTCTGGTCAAGAAAGGGAAAAACAAAAAGATGCTGAACAGAATATTTGAAAGCAGTCATCAGGATGTTAATACTGCGGTCTGCAGTGCCACGTCAGCTCAGCCACCGTGTCTTCATGCTCTCCACTTCGGCAGTCATCCGACTCCCTCACCTAGGGCTCCTGTTTCCTCTGGATTCTGCCGGCAGCGCTCTCCTCCCCTCCACCTCCCTGACTCACAGAGCACACTCCTGTGTCTGACTTGCGCTAACATGATCTCCCCGGTGAAGATCAATCCAGTCGCTTCCAATGAAAACGCTGGTATAAAGAACGTAGCTCGAAGCGCTGCGTTTCTGACACAGTCGTGACAAACCCATCTCTCACTCTGAGATCTGGAGGGGTTAGGTGACGGCTCTGTTGCACACAGCGTCGTTTTTACTCAGCACTTCTGTCAAACGATGAACGTGTCTGTTAGAGGGTTTGGGAAAACAATTTTGACTCAGGTTCATAACTGCAACTGTGAGAACTGTGGGTTTAGGACGTTTTGTGCCAAAGTGGGCCTGTTATTAGGATGAAAAAAAAGATCATATATCAACCAATTTGATGTTGTTTGATTTGATCTTTATTGTATCATTGATTAATATGTCCTGTGGCAATGAAAACGTTTTATATAAGCATGCAGAAATAATTAGCTAATGCTAGCATGCTAACAAGCTTAAACCAAGATGGTTACATTATATAACTGCTAAACACAGCGTGTTGTCGTTGTGAGCATGTTAGCATGCTGCTGTTAGCATTTAGCCACAGATTGTATAAAAGAAGTGAACATAGCCCAAGGGGCTGAAAAGTGAGGCCAATCCAGAAGTGCATTCAACCTGCATTCTTTCTGATGGTCAACAGGGGGCGACTCCACTGGTTGCAAAAAGAAGTCAGACTGCATTGAAGCCTATGAGACAATGACTCTACTCCCTTTTGATTTATTACCTAAATAAACACTTTCCTAAAGAGTTTATGGTCTAGTTACAAGTCGTCTTCAGAACAGCATGTTCTGATGTATATTTTGTAAATTATGATCGCATTAAGGGAAAATTTGACAAGTAGCAGCGACCTGTCAGTCGTGTTTGTGTTCTGCAATTATGAGAAAATGCACCCAGATAGTGTGCTCATAATAGTTAAACGTAGAGATCAATTTCCAGCCATGTTTTCGATTTAAGATAATACTACCCTGTCAACATTCACACACTAAACAAGTACAAATGTACACAGTGTTACATGGAAGTTCACTAACCAGTATCTGAATTGAGACGGAGCATCCAGCAGCGTAACATGATTGTGACCGGCCCCCGCTGCCAATATTTTTCTTGTGCCACCCAGGCACGCTTGTCTACACACGGGCGTACAGACACAAAGACTCCACGTAACTGCAAAGGTGCAGCCTTTGGTCAGCACCACGGACAGCAACCCAAGTGCAAAATCTAATCTACGCAAATCTAACAGCCTGCCCTGGACTCACACCACACACAGCCTGCTCTCTCCGACTGTCAAACACCCCAAATAGCTTCAGCCAGCCCACAGTAACAAGTCGGCACAAAGGAGATTTCTCAGTATGTCAATAAGCATAGAACAAACGGCAATCAAGAAAAGCACAGCAACTCATTTTAGGCATACACCGTATGAATGGACGGATGACGGCATCTGATCGCCCAGTCACTTTCGTAAACAGTTCGTCAATCATCATTCACCATCAGTGGCACAGCGGCCAAATGTTATCACGGACACGGATTACCCACTGCATAACAAAGAGACACCTGTACAGGTTCATTCTACGGGCCTTTCACTCAGCGAAGAACAACAAAGTCCAAATTCTGTCCAAAGACTGTTGCCTTTTATCCTTCCTCTTTTTGTTTGTGTTTAATAAACATTATCCAGAAGAACACTTGCTAAAGGTTAAGAAAATCACAAGACGAGGGGCATCCTTCTCACTTTTGAGAAGAAAGCAACCTATGGGAATAAGTGGTGAGTTAAAAATAATATTTATTTGTAATAAGACATGCAGATTAATGTGGTGGTAGCATTAATGTAGTTTTCAGTGCTGGACACGGTTAGTAAAGTCACGAGAGGGCCCACCCACGGAAGTTGGAGTTAGTCATACACATTTTTTTTCCAAATGCCATGTATTATTGAGCCGTGTTCAACACAGCATGACAGTGTATTTGTGGTGACTGAAGCTCTGGGAAGGTTTGGGTTAGGATCTGTTCGTAAATCACACCCAGCACAGACAGCATTGTTCAGTGTGGTGTTACTTTGTGTATGTGTGGACATGCGGGCCCCAGCGGTGCAGAGGCGGCTGCAGGCTGATGGATGAAGGAAGACATTTCTCCCCCTCTACACTGTTCTCTCAGCGCAAACTGCTGCTGGCAGCTGACACTCACTCTCTGACTGAGTCCTTTGCTGCCCACGAGGGAGTCTGACCCTGCACCTCAGCTGCCTACGGGCCCCGTGTATGTGTGTGTGTGTGTGTGGTCACTGACAGGACAGAGGCCACCAGGGCTCAGCACGCGATGAGTCAGTAAAATAAAGAGCACACATACTGTATGCTAGGGTTAAAAATTCATTGAGAAACTGGAGGAACTCGATTACTAAAAAGCACTGATGCAAATCATTTGTTAATATGCTTTTTAGTAACCGAAATGCTTCCTTTAATCCACATAACTATGTACAGCGCCCTGCCTCGTACAGACAATTGTTACTGTTGACAAGCGAAGGCGACACAATTTGGACTGCCAAATAGAGGAAGAGACGAAGAAGAGCCAGGCCAGAGGAAAAGTCAAATAATCACTTTATCAAATCATTTTAAATCCAGGCTATTTTGTCTTTACAGTTTGGTTTGGACAGTTGTGGACAACAGAATCGTGTAAAACACGGTGTTGTTATATTATTATTGTAGTATTCCACCAGGATACTGTCTTCTATGTACGTCTGAGCAAACAAGTGAAATAAATCCAGTCGGAGCGACTTAGTGGAATGGTTTCAGCGCGTGCCAAATAACCGTAACGTTGCTGGGTCCAGCCGATCAACCTTTCTTGCGTCTTGCGTCCCTTTCTTCCCCCCCCCCATTTCCAGTGTGTCTCTTCATCTCACTCCGTCCAATGAAAGGCCCAAAAAATATCTTTTGAAATAAATCAAATTGTTCAAAAGCATCAAAGAAAATTTCTGAGGGGGAAAACCCTGAACACTCGACCCTTCATCAGTGACTACAGATCCAAAACCCACATCTGTCTACAGCAGGATGAGGTCACGAGGCCTCAAGATGCATTAGTGCACACTAATTATGGGCATACCAAAGATCGATTAGTATTGACAAGTGGTTAAAGATAAGGATAAAGGGTTGGGTTCAGAGAAAGATCGGCCAGGAAAAGCACACTCGCATTCCAGTTACTGCAAATCCAAACTGAGAGTGTCCTGCTGCTGCTGCCTCACATTCTAAAGCATTCAGCAAATCAGGACTGAAATCTTTAGGCGTACTATGTTGACTTTCAGAATGATCATTTCCTATTCTCTCCAAACCTAAAATACATCTGAACATTAACATTCTTGAATATTTGCCCTTTTACTGAGAAGCTGGCACTAAATACGGGGGAAACTGACCTTTAAAATACTTAAATATAAAAACTAATTTATTATCAATACATGGGCTACAGCTGAACGCATGCCATTTTCCTAATCAATCCATCTGGTCTAAGCTTTCAGTGAAACGGAGTCCATTACTGGCAGCCTCTTGATGCCAATTAGTACTCATCAATTCCGCGACCACAACACCACGCAGCTACTTCTCATGACGGATCCTCCAGCAGCGAGGAGACACGCGTCAGGGAGTCTCAGACAATTGATCGTGACAAAATAAGTGTAGATTTATGGTCCTGTAAGACACGGCGCATTTATCCGGGCCCCCGAAACGGTTCAGGATATGGAGATGCTCTATACGGGGCCATGTATCACGTTCAGTAGGGAGGAGGTGGGGAGGGTTAGGATCATAAATCATGTAGTTTTTCATTACAGAGCGCCCACACAGTGTTGACACAGAGAAACTGCAGTGCTTCATTTTGCATTTAGAGGAATGAAAGGTAATTTTAATGGACACACTTGGTGTAAAGTCAATAAACTGGATATGACTGATGTGCGAAGACCACACTTCCAGCTTGAGCAACATTTAAGATAAAAGAAAATCTTCTAGAAGGAGCAGGCAGGACAGGTGCTTGTAAACAGCTTATCTCAGCTGTGTTTATGGAAACAGCGTCTGTTTCTGGTCTCAAACACCCGTCTCCATCCAAACAGCGGGGGTTTCCCCACCTTATCTCCAGCACTAGACTGATCTGGTGCAGACATGCCGTCCTCATGTTAAACAGACCGCTGGGCGTGGCGGTTAACGAGACCGGAGAGATGCCGAACCCCTAACCACGCAGAGAAATGAACCGCACCTCAAACCACTAAACCCTTTATTTAGACTGGAGGAGCTTTTAGTGAAAATGTTTGGGATGAGTTTATTTTCCTGGCATGTCTGAATGTTACTCAGCACATTTATGACTTCATCTTCCTGACAACTACGTAACAGGACGTGTCAGTCACTCCACCCATAGCTGTCCATATATCACCTAGTTAGCAGTGAGCGAGTACGTACGATACGGTACAAGCAAAACACCAACATGTATTCTTTCTCTGCACCCTATGCAGCGCGCGTCTCTCTGGGTGGCCTGTGCAAACTCGCCTCTTCTTCTCCTTCAAAAGGTCATGTTCTCTACGGTGATCAGTCATCATAGGAGCCAATGAGCTGAGGCGAGAGCGAAGGTGAACCCACGGGTGTTAAGAGGTTGGGCTCTTTGGCGATCAGCTTTCCCTACAGCAGGGAGGGTGGTCTCTTTGACATTTGCAAATTGTGTTTCAACACTAGCTAGCTGTAAGCCTTGGCTGCAAACAAGCTACTTTTGGTTAAATGAAGGACAAATGTTGAAACGTTTGCTCTGGGTTTGATTAAGACAGAATACCACTGAATGGGTTTCTGCAGATTGAGATCTGCGTGTTTAAGCTGTTTCTATTCAACGTTTTAACGCTGAAACTAAGTTCCATCTCTCCGGCGACACCGAATCACTCAAAGCATTACTTTTGTTTCTGCTTCTCATCAGTATGATTAAAATGGGTTTTTTGTCATTCTGTAACTTCGCTTAAAGCAGCATTAATTGATTTTTCAGCACTTTGTGGACAGAGAAACAAGCACAAACACAATATATAGTCTATTGTATATAGTATAAAGTTGATACGTCGGCAAGGAATTGCTTATTTACACGTCCAGCAGACACGAGGAACATTAGCATTAGTGTTTTTGGTGGCCTGATGAGTGGAAGAACAATCTACACTTTCCTTTTAGCTCTGTTTGTGTCTGTAGCTGCTGGGCAGGTACTGTATAGAGGTTTTATTAGAGCTTTTTCACTGAAAACAGCCTCCTGCTGCAGCAGGTTAATGAAAGCCATGAGACTGAACCAAAACATTAAAGTTGTGGGCCAGAAAACCAAAACAATGAGCTGAAAGATGCTAAAACACTCGGCGTCAGGAGATAATTAAAAGCGTGTTTCTCCCTATGAGCAACCTCTTCCACGTTACACAAAATCTTTTGAACCAATTTCTAGGAAAATATTTAACAGTGCAGCTTTAAAGTGTGTTTCGGCTAATTGCGCAAACTTGTTTAAATGGAACTAGAGCAATTTTATTAAATGGTGTTTTTCTCAGCTCACAAACAAGAAAAACTTGCTCAAAGAAAAAAAACACACCACAACAACAGATTCACGGGGTGTCTATTAAATTCATGTCTTCGTCCTGCAGTATTTATGCTTCCTGGCGTTGTTGCCTCTGTCGACAGTCTAATGAGCTCTTACACAACAGCACACATCTTGACTGCATTATTTAAGATATCCATCAAGCTGTTTCAAAGTCCCCATAAAATCAAACATTCATTTTTGTCCATGGTATTGTGTGAACAACTATTTCTCAATAAATGTTAAAGAATCTACAAAATTAGTTTGACATCAAAGTCCGATTACTTTTACTGTTTGGAAAGCAGCAATCTGTTTTCTATCTGGCGGGTACCGCATGGAACATAGGAGGCATAAAAACAAATTCCAACCAATAAAAACCGTGACAGATTTTTGAGGAATCCTGCCCATTAATTCACACTGGATTTCTCTCCCAACGTTAGATCTGGTTTACAAAATGATCCCTCCAGATGAGAACTCCCATTCCATTATCTACAGTACTTAAAGGGGTACTCTGACGATTTAGCAATGTACTTTCATAAAGTTTGGGGGAGTCACAACAGACAGATTAAGAAACAATAGTCAATATCGAAGCAGGGGAGGTTGAAATATCCTGAATCAGGATTGGAGCTGTGCGATATGATTAAAAAAAAAAAAAAAATCATATCCCGATATAGGTCATTTCAAATCCCAATAACGATACATATCACGATATAGAACATTTTTTGTATATTCAATGAAATGTGGCATTTACAACTGTAACTTTGGATATATAAAACACCATGACAAATATTATAAAGAGTAAAGAATGACACAGAAAGTGACGTAGCTAATGTTAGCTAGATTGTGGATTAGTAAACTGACGTCATAGCAACGTCATATCGCACAGCCCTTATCCGGATAATACAGGATCCAACATTTCCCATGATTCAACTCAATAGTGTTATTAGTTAGTCAGGAAACAATGGCTCTACTGCATATATTTAAAGGTGTTCACTGTGTAAGGGAACAGGCATGCAAATGGCTTTGGGACAGAATTCTTCCACCGTGATGTGAAGGTTGTGACTGTAAATGGCTTATATATTCTTCACTTTAAAAACATCATCCCCACTGTTACTGCAGGGATGGACTATAAAAGCAGCAGTACAGTTCTGGAGTTGGATCTTATTCCAACTTTTAAAAAAGGCAACACTTATTCACTTCCAGCCTTCAGTCACTAACAGTTCATTAGCCACGATTTGTAGCAGCAGTAACATATCAGCTCCACATATGGCATGACCATGTAAGTTATTTAAAACACGGCAGCGTCTCCTCTTGTTCTCTTTCTTCCCTCCTTCATAACTCTCTGACCTGGGATAAACATGGCAGGGTTCTTCTAAGAACCAGCAATTCAGGATTAGTTTTGTCTTCAAGGCTGAGTTCAGCGGCGGCGGCAGTAACTGAGGTCTGTTTAATCAATGGCTGGCTTCAAACACGTTCCGACGGGAAAACATGACACAATGTCATTTCATAACTAGAATGAAGTCATATAGGAAAGGACAGGCAATGCTCGTATGAGACCGACCTCACAGAGAGAAGGATAAAAGGAGGTGTGTGTGCTGTGAGCCCCCCACTCCCAGTTAATCAGTGAGATTGATTCCATGACCGGTGTGAGAGAGAACAATTTCTCCCTCAACACTGCCGGAGCGATTGGTCTAATCACGACCTTCATCATAGTAAGTGCACTCTAAGTATTACTGCAAGAACAGCATCTTTCAGCCCCCACACTGTGCTCCAGACTGGCCTCACTTTAACCAAGAAACAACCGAAGATAAACCAGGGTTACGCTTCGCATAGAGCTTTCCATATGGCACGTGTTCAGTGAGGAGTGAGGGCACAAAAAGCATCACTACCTTCCCACAAGGACACGATAACCCCATTCTCTAATGAAACTGCAGGGACACCTAAGTGGATTATAGAGCACATATTGTAAAGGGAACAAGGATTGTTACAGATTGAGTCAAGGTGAATATCTATATTTAGTTGGGGTTGGGTATCAAGAACCGGCTCCAAGCAGAAACTGTTACAAAATATCCAAGACCCGTGGAATACGATTCTGCTTAGGGCTCCTAACTTTAGCATTTTACAGTCCATAGAAGTGTCACTTATCAGCCAGCACCTGCTGCAAGTCAACAAAGCATGAAGAAGAGAGGACTTGTGTTTACATTCCTGTACCTTGGCGGACCGCAGCAAACACTCACAAGTTTGGCTTTGCTTCACACAAAAAAAAAAAAAAGATACGGGCACAGCAAAAAGCAGCACCTGCTGTAAGGAGATTTGGAGCAAATGAGGACGCGGCTCCAATATGACGAAGCATTTACTTCAACACGGCGTGAATCTGAAGGAACGCACCGTGTTCAGTGTGTCGTAGTCTCCCCGCTACAAGCTAACACTGACAGTAGCAAAATCTCCCTCTCAAGTACAAAACACAGGTGAGCTGACGTTCACCTTTTATATTGAAGGGAAACGAATGATGTCTACAAATGTCTCCAATATGTATTTTTCTTAGATACGAGTGCCCAGAGACGCCCTCCCTCTGAAAGAGACTCCTTTCACTTTAGCCATGACGATGAGCGAGGAGAGAGGGGACAAAGGTCACCGAGCGCTGACAAGATTTGTGGTAGGGCTGGACGATATGGCCAAAAATGTTATCATATAAAATTTTCACATCTTTCGATATCGATAATTATCACGATAAGTATCACATTGTTATTTCTTTTGAGTTTAAAGGCTGAACTTTGCTCCTCGGTGAAAGTTGCAGAAACCTGATGCGTAACTGTGGTTTGAACTCTTCTTTAAGGTCAGAACATGACAAACATTTGATTCAAGACAGTGGATCACGTCACAAATCTGAGGGAGAACATTCAAAACAATTGATGATACAATGATAAAATCTTTTTTCAATAAATAAGCACAAGTAAAATTAAGTAAAAGCTTTTTTTCTGTACTTTTTCCTCAACAAAATAAACATCTTAATAAAAATGTCAGTCCTATTTCATGTGATTCAAGTGAATCAAATCAAACATTTATTGAATATATATATATATATATATATATATATATATATATATATATATATATATACTATATATATATATATATATATATATATATATATATATATATATATATATATATATATATATAATTTGATTTTGTTTTAGTTTAAATTCAACCTATGTGTACGGACAAAACAAGACTAATTATCAATGCGTGTTTTACGTGTATTAAATTAGTGAAAAATGCCCAGTCCAAAACCTTAAGACGTTCATTTCCCAGGTATGTAAAGCTGAAATTTTTATTTACTTAAATTGTATTGAAATTTGTTGATTAATCAGTTATTTGATCGGCAGAAAATAAAAACAACTATTGATATTCAATTAATAGTTTAAATCATTTTTCATTGCATTAGGACAAAGGCTCTCAGATGCCAAGCTTCTCAAATTTATGGATTTGTGGCTCTTCTCTGACTTCTGTGATACTGACACAAGTTTCTTTGGGTTACTGACAGCTTGTTGACCCAAACAAGCAATTTAGATACATGACTCTTTGCACTATTTTTGCACTATTTTATTACAATCAATCAATCAATCAATCAATCAATACGGAAAAAACATGCAGTCCAATAATCAGACACTGATAAAAAGAATTGATGCTGCAGCCCTACAATGATGGAAACAAAGAAATTTTAACAAATTTCAGCAACAATTAAATGATTCAGAAATCACATCATTAATATTATAATTTTGTGCCTTTTATACTTATCATTCACTGATGTACGAAGTGTTAACACTGTGGTATCTGTACTGAAATGTGGGTGCGTACTGACACCGGTGTAGGAAAAATTCAAACCTCTTGATGGCTCCCCTCATTTAACAATTATTGAAATCCATCCAATCAGTTCAGTTTGGAGCATTTCAACCTTCATGAAAGAAGCTGTCTTTGTCAGCCCACTAGGGTTCTAGTGACTTTTCTGCTTGCAAAGCAATTTAATAAATAATACTTTTTTCTTTAAGCTACAAGATATGGGACCTGAAATCAGAGAACAACTATTTATTTAATCCCAGAGCTGACAACAATCATTGGAAACCCTTGGGACTGTTCCTTTGGGACCACTCAGGCCAATCAGTGTTAATGCCAAATCGTGCCCCAAGGGCATTAAAAGGAGAAGGGGTTAGCAGCCCTGGTCTGTTTAACCTATCTGGAATGTGTCTGTGGACCAAATATTCCATCATTTCTCTAATAACATCTCTGCGTTTGACCACATTAAATCTTTCCAGTGTGTCGGCTTAGCCTCAAGTACATTTCCCAGAAGATTAGATCAGAGGAACCAGAGGTGGTCGGAGCGAAAATGCTTCACATATCAGCAGAATGGCTTCATGCACAGTGGGGAGAGTTTGCTAAAAGTGCTGCTTCCACTTATCATGATACGACAAAGACATGCTGATTGCACGCAAGTTAACAGCGGAGCAGTACCATCATCCGATCCAGCTCTCGACTGCTGTCCCACGTTATTCCCTCGGCACCGTCCTGCCCGCCAGAAGCTGTGAAAGCATATTTCAGCTCATGTGCGCATGTTCAACCGAACGGCAGGGCAGACATGAACATGCAGACAGGAGAGAGAAAGGAAGAATACTGATATGTAAGCGTCGTATGCAGTGCTGCGAAATTTGCATTTGTAAATGTATTTTTCTCTGATGACATTTCTGTTGGTAGCACGGCTACAAATAAAATGGTTAAAAAAAAAAAGAGCTTTACAAGGTTTTCGCCTCGCATTTATGCACGCAGTGAAAGACCCGCTCAGCCTCCAGAGCCACAGACGGCCTCTCTTTTCTAACAGATATCACCAGTCACGCCAGCCATCTAGTCCTTCTGTTGATTCCAAACTAACCACAATCATGAACTGGTTTCTGTGTTCCAGATTAGTTTTTCCAGGGAAAAATCTACTAGATCCTGAGGCTTCCTGACAGGGCTACTATCGTAGAATCAGTTTTGTTGGAGCGAGTAGTGCATCAACTTGCTTTTTGCTATTTCATCCATCTAAAAAAGGTGGAAAGCTGCCGGCCTGTTTCCAGACCACATGACTGTTTTGTTCGGTGACTGGTCTGGTTTTGCGCTCACTGGTGGCTGCTTTCTCTGGTTGGAAAACAACTGAACCAGTCAGAGCTTTGTTAGGTGGTATATAGAATGGGGACCTCATCTCCCGTGACAGAGCCAGAAAAATAGTGACAGGAACACAAAAATGGATGAGATTAAACCAGTTTTACTGTACAGCACAGGCTGTTGTAAGTCAGCTTACAAAAATAACATAACTAAGCTGACTTACAAGCTTCTGTAAGCTTGTAAGTCAGCTTATAAAAATAACTTCTAAATTCCCAAAGATTCTCAAGTCACTTTCATGATTAGGCAGCAAGACTGAAATGGGAGCACATGCAGGAAAACAACAAACCTTCTCATAATGAGGAGAGTTTACTTCTTGTTTTACTTTGAGACACAGTAAGATCACTGAGATGTTAATCTATGATGTGCTAAAAATGTATTCCAGTAGAAGAATCATAAAGTCAGCTACCTGACATAGTAAAGTCAGTTTCACACTAGCACCTGTCTAAAGTTGGCTAACATTAGCTAACATTACCCACAATAAGCTACTGGTCACACCAGACCAAGTGAGGGTATAAGCACTTTAAGCCCTGAGTGTGTTGAATTGAGAAAAGGTTTATTTCTTGTGAATTCAACTTTTCATTTGAAAGAGGAATATGGTTCTGTTTCTTTGTTCAAGAGTGACACAGTCCAGCTTTAAAGTGGCTTTAAATCCCACACCACATAGAGCCTTAACACATCTAAAAGAGCTTCTAACATATGTTCAAGGTGCCTCGCAGCATCCAGTAATGTCTGCTCTTCAACACAAGCTTAGAGAAAATCTACAAAGATGCAGTTTGGTACTATAAGGTTTTCCACTCGATGAGAGCCCATAGCAGCAGCAGCAGCTGAGGAAATCTGCTTTATTAAGTCCTGACTATGATTCAAATAGCAGAGAACCTCTGTAACAGCCTGAAGCGATATCTTCATGAAGCCTTGCTTCACTCCACTCATCCTGTCAGCCAAAATGCATTCTCCTCGCCAACTCTCTGTAGCGACTGCAACTTTTTTTTATCCACTATTAGTTAACTACCAGGGAGAACGGTCATTTTAGTGTTGTGCGCAACAAACAAAGGCGTTGCCACTAAACCACCAGCATGAGACGTCACTAAAGCGCTGAGGAGGTGCAGACAAAGGGATGCCCAAAACTGTGGCTGACAGTTGCTATGGAAAGCTGATGGTTTACAGCCTCAGCAAAAGGCCAGGGAGTCAAACCCACCAGTTAATCAATGACTGCTTTTCGCCGAGCCAGGGGCCATCAAACACAGACGAGCATACCAGAGGAAGATATGGGACGGGCCTGAAAGAAGTCAAAGGGGAGGAGGAGCAGGCGGAGGAGGAGAGGTCTAAACCCTGCATTCACATCATGTGGGAATAACCATCTGAACAAATAAAAGGTTGGAAGAAATTACTTGGAAGAAGCGATCACATGTTCAGACCAGTCTGACGCCAGCGGGATGCCACGACGGAAGATATCTGGAGACAGTGGTTGCTACAGGGCAGCTGCTTATGAGTTTATGTTGTGCAAGCAAATTCAGTTTGAATGTGGGTCACATACAAAAATCCAGTAAATAGGTTGCGTCTTGGCATTTTACAAACTGTCATCATAAAATTACATGTAGAATAAAAAAAAATGAGCAACTTGTTGGAGGGGTTTGAAAATAATCGCTCGTTCCTAAAAGGTGAATATTTATTGTTTGTCAGGGATTTTTACGTCAGTTCATTTATGACATCAAGTGGCGTCACCTCACCAAACCAGAAGGTCCCAGGTAAGGTGTACCACATCAAAGTTGAGGAAGTTTGATGCTATTTTTTTCTTTAACAAAGCTTACATTTGTGTTGCCAGAAAGAGGAGTTCCTGATGCAACTCTTTCAAGGAACTGTTAATTGTACAACAAGGCCCGAAACATGCGTGTAATTAACATGACAAGAACGGAACACACACATTTAAAAGCATGTGACAAATGAAATGTGATGAAAGGATTCAAAGTGTTCTGCGACCCTAACCAGAAAATATCTTGTGACAGATTTAAAACAGCAGTACTCCAGCATAAAGTTGGGGGACTCACAGGAGACAGATTAATGCTCCCAGCATCCACATCCCACAGACCAGCTGCAGCATCCGACAGGGTGTCAGCTACTGTCTCTAGTGGACGCTCATCACAGTAACATGTCGGAGGCTAACCGCTCTTCTGAACAGATGTCCCCCCCCCCCTCCCCTCCTTTTGTCAGAACTACTAAAGCCAATCCCCTGCTGTTAAACATGGTCCCAGGGGCAGATGGCTTCAGGCCTGAGGATCAATCAATATTAAACCGAACAGTGTGATCTACACGTGGTTTGGAGGCAGGCTGCTGCTCAAAGTGGCCCAATTTTTCTTTCCTTTATATATATATATATGACACCGATCGGTTGATGTCCAAGTCTGCTCTTGTTGCTGGACGCACCTGTGCGTTAAGCCGTGTTACTTTTCTCCTTTGTGGTCTGCCCGCATCAAAGTCAAGTGAATTGTGCAAAATCCTACATCCAAATCTGTCACTTACTCTTACTGGCTTCCAGCATGTCCAGGTTTATTAAAAAAAAAAAAACACTTTGTAGCCAAGTTGCACAATTACACACAAAACAATCATGGCTTCCATACTTATCTATACTTGGCTCAAGTGTGATCTTAATGCTTTCCTTTTACTTTTCACTTTTCCGGTGCTTTAAGTCAAACCCCTCCTTTTTCTCTCTCTGTAAATGTGCTTTCGCATCAAGCCCTCTGGTTAGCTCTCACTGCTTCCCAAATGTAGTTGCGGTCTAGTTTTCAGGAGAATAAAGACGGTTAAGATTTTACTACTTTTATTTTAGTACAACTGATAGATTTGGGATGTCACACTGGCCTTGGGGGTCTAAGATGCACACAACCTAAACTCCTCGCCTATCTCCAAAAATCACTCCCTTGTACCATCACCACTCATTATATAATACACACTTAGCAGCTGACCGTAGTGAGCAGTAAACTGACATTTCAGACACCTGTGAATCATTTCGTGCCATTCTGAGTCGCACACCGGTGATTTTGCTCCTATAGAATGAGAAGCATTATATGCAGGGATTGTTGACCGACAGCAGTGTGCACGGGCACAACTTTTTAATTCCATTGGTGTATTTTTTGAGGGTAGTCTATACAGCATAAATTTCACCCTCTGAATCAGACAACTTAAATCAGATGGAGGAGGGTAAATGTAGTGCATTATGGAGTGAACACAAAGTGTCATTGGCTGTGCTTCTAACCTGGCAGGGGACCGTCTTTGCCGGTAATCCTTCTATCTTTCTGCCCTGACATTTCCTTTAAGAGTCTTTACTACACCCAATCAAATAAAGGCAAACATGCTTCCGAAATGCATTTTAAAAATGCTTGATAAATTTAGTTTAAACTGTAAATTTACTGTAGTGGCATTTAACGAAGGATCACTACATTAAACTGACCCATGCAGGGAGCTATACAGATTTACAACCTTGGAAAAAGATACCCTGACAGTTGAGGTATCGGGGCTGGCTAATCTGAATATGCCAGCATTGCCTTGACAACAAGTAAATCATGCATAATTTGCCTGTGACAACTGCCCTAATTGTGGCTCTGTAGCATGATAAGACACAGTGTATTCCTTGGGGGGGGAGATTATTCCTGTAAAACTCAAGGATGCGTCACTTTAATCATAATGTGTTGAGAGAAGTAGCGATACGGGCAGACGGATGAGATGGTGTGTTGTCTTTTGGCACTGGTACACAGGCTAGAAAAATCAGATATGGAAAGCAGTTTGGAATTCAGTGTAAAGGCCCGCAGCTTGAACTCAACCCTGGTCTACTCACAGCGTGGTACATTTGCAGAATTTAACCACCGTCTCATCTGGACTCACTGCCTTGACCTCGCAGTAGTCAGAGGATGTACGGTCAAAGACTGTTTCAACAACATGCAGGAACACACACACACACTGACACAGCGTATGCGTACCAGCTGCTGCCAGCTCCCTTCCTCTCTCTCTCTGTGCTGATGTGCCCCCATTGTCCCTCACGCATGTCTGACCTGTGCCCTGGGTCCGCTGGGAGCCCACATCACACTCACAGCAGCCTGATGACTGTTTGCAGAGGGGCTTCTCCCTGACTCCTCACATCCTTTCTTTACAATGGGGTCAACACAATGTGTCAGAAATGACAGATGTTGAGGAGGCGCAGCAGTAGACAGAGAATGACCACACTTGTAGAGCAGCACAATGGCTTGGCGAGAAGGTCCTGGGTTGGAACTGTCTAACATGATCAGAAGTCATGGACCCAGAGGCCTCTGAATAAGCAGAATGCATGAAAGGAAAGCTCTATTCTATTCCAGATAGCAGCCCTGGTTAGGTCACATTGGCAACCAGGAATAGCAGTGTAACAGTAGACAGATACAGTGAGGTCTGGTCATGCCAGGCTGGATGGGGGTTGTCTGCAGATCTGGCAGACTTGTATATGTTTGTAGTCTATAAACAGAACTCACATGGAGGCAGGGGGGACTGGGTGGCTGGAGACAGCAACGTTAGAGCAGGTGTTCATGTTGGATGTGTGGAGTAACAGGCCAAACTCCGTTCAAAGATTTGGCAGTTTTGAATTTCCTTGCATTTCGGCAAAAAAGGCTCAACTTAAAGTGTGACTTTAACAACTGAATAAGGTCAGAAGGGTACTTCAAATAACTCGGCATAAAATATAACCCGAAGAAAGGTGTTTTATGTAAATAAAATCAGAACTTTTGGAATAACAAAAGCTAACACAGCTAGCAATCGCCCACCGGTTTCAACTTTAGTGGACGACCACCAATTGTGAATAACAGGAAAGAAAACAACACAAACTTAAATAAGTAACGTTTGGTATAAGACGCCGAATTAAAAAGGACTTCCATATTAATTAATGGAGTATTGTTCTGTTACTTGTAGTTCAACAATATGAAAGTGCATTGTTAACGTTACATTTGCCAGACATTTAAGCGGAGTTTGGCGAAAGTATGTGTTTTGCGTGAAAACAACCCAAACAGGACAACGAATGGCACCGCCGTCCACATTAGCAACTCGTGCTCACAATATGCTAGCTGCAGTCACATAAACTAGCCAACAAAAATCACTCGGGTCCACTTTAAGTTAACGTCCCTCTGTAAAGCTGCACGTCTCCCCGCAGTCCGCAGCGGTAATGACACCATCCACCGGCTACCAGAAATTACAAGCCCAAAGTGCTGAAAGCAAACACCACCACAACCACTGACTTTAAAACCCTATAACTAGTAGACAGTAAAGACCCACTTACTTTAACTCCTGTGAATGAAACTCCTCGCTCCCTCCGTTGTTTTCATCGCCTCTGCTCCTTTAAAGAAAACCACGTGTTTTTCTCCGTTTCTGTGAATTATTGTGGAACAACAGGGGCGTTTATGGGGTTTTGTCCCGACGCGCTTTTGTTATGATAATCCTAAAACCCCATAGATAGCCTAATATATTCTGCAGATATTTGAATGTCCACAAAGGAAGCTGTCTGCTTGCCCACTTGTTAACACACGGGTTCATCCACTGGTGCGTTGGTATATCCCAGTTCATTCAAACCGGTGCGGGAGTTCACAATCACTGTAATCTTTGTCCATTGTGTCCTTCCGAGCGCTTCACGGAGCAACGACGCTATCTCATACTGTCTGCCGGGACTCCTGTGAGAAACAGCTGGCTCACAGTCATCGCTCAGCCCGCACAGAGAGCCAGGGCTGTCAGGGGGCGAGAGGGCTGGGGGAGAGACGCCAGAGAGGAGGAGGAGGAGGAGGAGGAGGAGCGGGAGGAAGAAAAGAAGGTGGAGATCCTGAGTCAGAGCTGTGCAATGAGAGAGAGAGAGAGAGAGAGACTAAAGGGGAAGAGGGGGGTCTCTAAGAAGAGAGAGAGCCCGCGGGAGTGAGTCACCATACACCCATCTGAATTAAACTGATCAGTAACATTTATTGATTGTGTTAATGTCAAACTGTGGCCTGAATTGAGCCTAAACTGTTTTGGCAACACCCACTGGGATTTAATCTGTCATGTCAAGAAAACTGAGTGTAACAGAGAGCCACGGTGAGAAAGCATGCCAAGGTGTGGCTCTCTCTCTCTCTCTCTCTCTCTCTCTCTCTCTCTCTCTCTCTCTCTCATATCATGTATTAATATGAAAGAACAAAGGTGACGCTTTAACCATTAGCAGACATGAAAATACTCATTAAAGGGAGTATTCAGGGTAAGTGTTCCCTCAAAGCACATTAACCGCTGCAATAAATATTATGACAGTGTGTGTGTGTCCTCGGATTATTTGCTAGGTTATCACATGCTTATTTGTCTGCCCCACTGACTTTATACAGAGCCAATGTGTCCCATCTGAAACAACAAACTGTAAAGAAAAAGACTTGGATCTGGCCGCACAAGCTCAGTAGTGTCACATCCTTTACTTAAGTAAAACCAGCAATACAAGTAGCCTCACTCTTTTTGTAAAAAAAAAAAAAACTAAGTTTTTTTTAAAAGTAAAGTACTGAGAAATATTGCCTGTGAATGGTCTAATATATAATATGTTGTGATTATTATTACTGCAGCATTTTACTGCCGTTGAATTCTACGGAAGCCCTAAGCTTCCATCTATTCAAATGTTTTTTTTTCCTCCATTTTCTGTGATAACTGGATAAATAGCCTATCTTGTGATCTTAAAATAACAAATGTTGTTTTCCGTGATAACAGTGCGGTTTTTTGCCTGACAGCTTTTAAGTGTTACTGGTTAGTTCAGTTGGCAGAGCATAGGACTCCCAATCTAAGGATTATGTGTTCAACTCTTGCTCTAAATGACTTTTTTTTCTTCTTTTGTGCGTTTTTTATTGTCCTCTTTAGCAAAGCTGTTATGAAGAGGCTCAGGGAAGCCAGTCATACATTTCCTGACGGCTATTTCAGAACCATTGAAATGTGTAATAGGAGAAGCACAGGAATTTCCTCTACCTGTGAATGATGGGGAAATAAAAGTCTATAGGTTGGACATTGTCTTAATGTTGTTGAGATTTTTGTCTCCCCTCGTAGTCCTTCTGAATGAAGCCGACCAACCTTTATCCCTTTAAAACATCAGCTCATCTCGCTTTGAACAAACTGGCTTAGTTTTTACATGCCCCTTTCATTGTCAGGATTTCCCTTCACTGGCTCTTATGATTTATGTTGTAAATCCAGGAGGATTACAGCTAAAAGCTTGTTGGGCGCATTTTCATTTTGTAACAATATTGACTTGTTGCTGCTCAGTTTTCTAGAAATTGTATCACTGATAAGTCGAGGCCATCACTCAAGTGAAAATACAGACTGCAGACAGCATTAGATTACGTGTGACACATCAGCGTTTAATCATAGCTTATCATGAAGCATCATCTGAACCTAAAATACTTCACTTGTCTTATAGGGAACCTTTAAGTGTACAACAATGTATTACTCATGCAATAGACATAACTCATGGGAGTGGTAAAGAAAATGTTGCGTAACCAATAATGTCTGATCCACTTCCTGCTGTAAAATTAGATCTGTATCAGCCTGCGTGAGTGCTGCAGGAGGTGATGCTGCATTGTAAGCACGAAAACAATTTCTTTTCATACTTCAAACTGTTCATTTAAACTCTACCGGGACCCTGACAGTGAACTCTGGTTTACTTTCACACTCATTCTTCAACCTGAAACTCCCTCTGGAACAGTGTCTGGGGTAAAGGGGCAGTATAAATAGCCCTGTGTCCCTGCTCAGGTTACCCAGCCAGAGTCCAGGTTGAAATACCAAAAGACAGAGGGACACTCTGACAGGCAACACACTTCTTCTTCTTCTACATCACAAAGGCATGCAGAAGACAGGATACTGTATGCAGAGAGCATTTAGAAAGGAATAACTCCAGTCCATGTAAAATGTCTTTCCATTTGAGAATGAGAAATAACACTCCAGTGTGTGATTACACAGCAGCAGAGAGGGAAGTTCACATCCTGCGAGCACCGTGAGTAATGATGACTAGTGTCCCTTTACCTCATTCTCAGAACACGCTGTGCTCCCTCCGAGGCTCGGACGTATTCGTCTATGAATTTCCATGACTAAATCGAAACAGCTACATGGTTTACAGTTTTACTTCTTCTCTGATTTGTTGAAGCAGCACAGAGCAGGACTGTGATGCTAAAATACACCTGCCTGTTAGGTAAGTAACAGAAAGAAACTTTCAAACTAACAGTAACTATAGCTGCTTAATATAGATCATTCAGACTCCTGAAGATCAGCTGTGGATGTTGTCCCCCATCACTTACATTGTAATCACATTAGGAAGGAATCTCTTCATGTCCAGGATGAGGGGGAGGAATGACACCCTGCAAACCCTGACTTTTTTGTGTGCAGCACATCTCTCTTTCAAAATCAGTGAGATCCATTCAGTTACATCATCCTGTGAATTTCTACTTTAGGGTTGTTGTTAGTTGGACAGATGAATCAGACGAGGGGTACAGTTAACTTTTGCCATAGCTCCCCTGCTTCCCCAGGAGGCCGTGACCTCTCTGAAAACAATCCTTTACATTTAAACTGTCAATCCCTGGGGATCACTTTAGTACAGTTCTCCACAGAGTCCGATCTAAGATCCAAAATCACTTCCTCTCTCCCACTGGTTTCTTCAATATCTGCATGCCTGAGCACGTCAAAGCTCACTCTGGTTACTCATTAATACAGGAACCTCAGGCTGTTCCTCAATCGAAGGCAATTTAAAAGCACATACTGTGCATTTTATTTAATAGACCTGCGGGCGCTGCTTTTTCTTTGACCAGAGTAAAACAGAAACCACAGATCAATTTTAGATCTGGTCATTTCCTGTAATATTTGTTCTACTGGGGAGAAAATGGAAATCCATCTGAAGTAGAAGCAATGTTATTAAAATCAACCAAATGACAGCAGAGTGTGTCAGGGGTCAGATGTTTCAGCGGATTCCCACCTTGTGACAGGCGCATGGGCTGTGTGACCTGGAGACCGTCAACCGCACAGAGGTTTCCACAGGGGTGCAGCGTGATGACCCCCGACCTGTTCTCTATGTAGCAGTGCTGAGCGGCCACCCCGGGCCCCTGGATGTTGATATCCACGGAACCATGACCCAGCGTGCTCCGGCCTAAGGGGAGGGAGAAGAGTCAGAATAACATCTGATAAGACATCTGATGAATTGAAATTGAGAGCAAATTGAGAGCAGAGGCAAAGACAGAGACAGAAAGGCCAGACACACAGGTACAGACAGGCAGACCCAAGGCCAAGAGGTCAGCAGTCAGAGAAACACATGATGAAGCCTGCCTGCAGTTCAGAAGACAAAGAGACAGACAAGGACGAAAGATACATACGGAGGTGACAACGGGGTCAGGCCCCAGAGATTTAAGTGTGTGTCATTGTGGCCCCTTGTAAAAGCCCAAGAAGTGTGATAAAATCATTTAAAATAAATACAATAAAGCACACCCCACGTTACAAGCCAATGAAAAAGTCTGGAAACAACAATGTGCATGCAACACAAGTGATGTCATAACTTATTACACGTGTGACTGCTCAGCAAGCATTTTTTATTAGCTGAATAAAGCAAGAGTGATCCAAAATATAACACTGTTTTCAAAAGCCTTTTTTTCCCCAGACATAAATACGGTATTGACTAGATGTGATATTGCGACATTAGCAGGAATATTGTGATAATGATATTTATTTCGATATTCTTAACTATGTATATTCTTAATTGTAACTGTCTGTAAATGCAACTGTAAATGTTACTTGTCTGTTTTTCTTTTCTTCTTCTCCTCTGAGTCCCTCCGCTTTATTTTCTCTCTCTCTCTCCGTTCACTCACAAGCTGCACACATTCAAAGTATGCACGCACCCGTCACAATGGTATGCACCATAGCGTGCATTCGTGTGGTGTACCTATTTGCTCACACCTCCATATGATGGGGCAACTGGCCAATAAAACAGGATTTTTATATCAAGTGAGCTTGCAAACGGATGCATCTGTTTAAAAATGAAATGGAAAATTGCACACTTTCTGCAAACCTTTTCGATATAATGTTGCGCTACCTGATATTGCGAACAGTATTGAGTCACTAAATTGGGCCCCCCTAGACAAAAATAACATAATAAAGTGTATTTTTTAACACTGACATCTGTTGTTGTAGCTACGTGATTCTAACTGGTGTGTTGGTGTTACAGCTGATGTCTCACCCTCAGGCAGGGGCAGCAGGGTGATGGCTGTACTCAGTCGTCCACTACCCAGGCTGACCAGGTGTGGGCGCTCTGCCTGGAACTTCAGCCCCTTTCCGGTCTCAATCAGGTCCAGCGGGGTGCTCTGAAAAGGAGGTCAAAGGTCACAAACAAATTCTCAATTCCATTTATGCAAAGGTTTTAAGACTAGAGAAACTGGCCTTTTTTGGGGTTGTAGGGTTCAGATTGACGGATTATATTTTTCTTTCTTTTGCCAGAAAAATAAAAATAAATGTGGAATATTTGGTATACTCAGAATCACAGAAGGGGATTTTTGGTTGTTCTTGATGACGGTGGCTATAAAAATCCCCCTTTTCGTTTTTATTTAACGTTTTTACTATAAATACACGTAGCAAATTGCATTGCATGCTTTGATCACACTGACGTTTTGTGCCATATAACTATTTGAAAAACTCATATATTCAGTAACTTATTCATAGCTACTTTCATAGCGACAAGTGCTGTAAATGAGCTACAGTATCAGTGATTGACCTTACACACCTTCACTGGAAGCCTCCGCAAAGAAAATGTCGATCACAGCTTTACAGACATCGCAACGCGCCGTATGTAATCTACACCTAAAGAGGTCACATCCTCCGTCTCCACTTGCACAAATATGTCTGGCCTATAAATGGCACACTGAATGATGCCTCATCAGTAATCATTCCTGCCCATTAGCTGAACTAATAGGTTGCGCATGACACCAAAAAAATGTGGAGATGTGGTATTACAGAGGAGCTACAGAGCAGAGATTTCTGTGGAGTTGAAGTGCTTCACTAAAGCGTCAGAGTTACAGAGAGAGGCGCGTCGTCCACTCTGAGGATGAGGAAGAGGAGTCTGAATGTCTTCACTGTGGGAGGTCATTTCCATAGCTGGCTGCTCTGGCTGTTTACATATTCCTCTAAACCCTGAGCTAAGTGTGTGTGTGTGTGTGTGTGCATGTGCATGTTTTTCTGCATGTATGTTGCCCCCCCTCACCCCACTCCTTGCAGCTCTGCCTAAAGCACCACCATGTGCTCTGGGCTCAGCAAGGGGGAAGGGATGTCGCCATAGCAACAGCACTCTGCAATTAAGAAACATGAAGCTCCTGGAGGGAGTGCAACGAGCGAACTTGTGATGAGCACTTTTTCAGCACAGCGATGCCCGCATAGGAAGACAATTCTGCTTTTTAGTCGTCCTCTTATTGTTAAAGGAGTCGGTGTAGAGGGGAGTTCTGGCTGGGATGCAGCAGAATGTGTTATGTTGGGTTTTTTCTCTTTGTCTCTGTAGTCCATTACCTCCCAGGGTAATGGAAGAAAAGGAAAAAAACATTTTGGACTATCAAAGATAAATGTACACCAGGACAGCTGGCAGAGGGGTAACATAGAGATCTTTCACATGTATGTTATGGTAACGTACGTTTACATGAAAGCCAATTATTTAAATTTAGCCACAAATTAATTTTTAGGTCCCAAAATCTGAAAAACATGTATGCAGATATTGTCCTGCATTGCTTACTTTGCATTTTAATTTCAGATGCATAAGGGGCTCACCGAGTGTATCATTTAACTTTACAGTAAATGTCCACCCTGCTTGGTTGATTGGAAATACTTAAAATATATAAATGTATCAGTCTCACAGGTCCCTGTCTGTTTATCAAGTGATCCCATGTAGGGGTCAGAACCCCACATTTATAATTCACTGGAAATTCGCTGTCAGCAGCAGTGAGGTGTGGCTTGTTCATTTAGCGTTCACTACTTAGCAAATTAGCGTCGCATCACAGCAAACGATGACAGTGACAGCACTGACTAAAAAAAAACTGTTTGCTCATTAGTGCCAGGTGAAGTGTTAAATTAACTCTGAAGGGTGTGTGGAGTCTCTCACTGGCATGGATTTGCATTTTAAAACCTGCTGTGGCTGAGTCTTTTTGTCCCACTTTTGAGCCCTTACATTTCTTATTTACAACCTGTACGCGATCATTGACTGAGCCTCTCGCCCTGATAGCTAGCCGTGTGTGTCCTAATAGGATTATCTGATTGTGGTGGTGCGCTCAGTGGAGTGGGGTCAAGCCTAAGAGGATTGAGGAGACTGGCTGGGATGCACAAGGAGGCTCACTGGGAGTGATGGGATGAGAGGGGAGGTGCCATTGGGGCAACTCTGCAGGATTCATACCGCCTCATATGCTGTGTGCTGCTGCTCCCATGTGGTGCACACAGCAACAGCCTGCTCCTCTGTCTGTCTGTACATACACAGTGTGTAAGAGAATGGAATGCACAGTTCTGAACTTGCATACTAAATACTTTGTCTATATTTTTATGTATTTTATTTGATGAGGTGATTTTTTTTGTTTGTTTTTGCGGCAGATGTTTGCACTCACTGACTTTTTGTACACTATGTATAAAAACTAGAATGTTCTCATTGATATTGTGAATGTTGTGTCGTTTCTGGCTTCAGTATTTGACTGCAAATCATCTATTTTCTTTTATTTTGCTCATTTCTTGTTTAAGACAGATTTGGAAAGACATAGTCAGTATTTTTTGGTAACATTACTCAACATATGTCGCAAAGTGAGCGCTTAAGTGGAAAACACATAATGGGAGATATGGTAAAAAAATAAAATAAACCATCTTGACCTCATTGCTGCACAAAAACCACACCTACGTCATGCACCATCACCTATGATTGTGCTCTTTCACCCAGGAGCTCCACAAATGCCAAAAAGCACTTGCACACACACTACTGTGCTGCATACAAACATATTTAAAAAACAAAAACAAAACCAGTGGTCTACTGATTAAACATATTAATAATATAAACAATGATCTCTTTGTTTTACTGAGACTTTCATTGTTATTTTCATGTTTTTTCATTAAGTCTGTTCTTCCTTTGTCTGCTTGTCAGCGGTTACCACCAGAGAAATCAATTTTTTTGTCGCAATGAATAATTCTTTTGTTTACTTTTCAATCACATGTTTCGACAGAAATTACATGAAAATTTGGCGAAATGACATTTAAATACCTCTAATTTGCTTTATTCTTATTTATATTCCTGTTCTCCTTGCACTGGATACAGCATCGTCCCAGTTTCCCGGCAGGAGTCATTAAAGTTTAATCTCATCATGTTTCATCTTCCATTTCGTGCTCCCTCTAAGTCCAATACCAGCACAAGAAAAAAAAAAGGACAAACACCCCCCACCCTTAACGTCTGATAGGATTGTCAGACCCAGTAGGATCACAGACATCCAATCTCCGGGCCTGTCTAATTACTGACTCTGGCTGGAGATTCCTGCTTTACACACTGACATATGCTGTCAGGACGCGTCCCAGCTGCACCGCCTGACCTGACCTGCTGCCTCTTCGGCTCTGTACTTATGATCCATGGAAAAGTTTAGCAGAGCACCCAATGTGGTGACATTTACCATCAATGGAGACAGTTATTAGAAGAAGAGAGCGCCTACTGTGTTTGTTAATGGCTCCGCAAAACAGACACACTGATAACACATGGCTGTGTTTTTCTGTTATGGACGCTAAGTTGAGAACAATTAGACTCTTTCTGACTTCTTCCTTTTCCATCTCCTCTCCCTTCCCTCGACTCCCCAAAAAAAACACACACACACACACACACACACACTTACCTGCAACACTTGATGGGTTTTCCGTCCACACTCAGGCATGTTCCTGTTCAGGCGGTCCATGTCCACTGAGCTGTCCACGGCTCCCTGTGACACATGAAGATCCTGAGGGAACATCGATATTAACAATAGTATGAGTCACACAAATCGTCACGGGTGACTTTATCTCTGCTGGACAACAACGGTTAGTCACAGTATCAACCTGTTGCATGGTTTGTGTTCTCATGGTCACCTTCTGATATGGATACATCAGAATAAAGTGTAAATGTTTCGAAAAAGTGTCCCAAACTAACACTTTTTTTCACCTTCATTTAAGAGAATTGGACCTTATTTGGATGGATTCCCCCTTCCAACTCTGACACTAATGTGTCAAGGTGTGATTTACGCTGTCAGAGCACACGCAGAACAGATGGTAGCTCACATTAAGCAACATGCACTAAGGAAGCTAAACACACACACACACATTTAAATCTCTTGGGAGTTGACACATTCACTGGAAATCAGCCACCTGGACTGCTCTCTTGTCTCTCAGTGTCTATGAAAACACACACACACTCTCTCTCTCTCACACACACACACACACACACACACACACACAGTGCCCAAGACCAACAACAACATTCCTTCTTACTCAGTCATTTTTGGGTATTTCCATCAAGTTAGCACAGAACAAACAGCTATAAATATATTCCATGTCTATATCGGTACACGTGTTAGCGGCCAGGTCCTGTATATGGGTGAATGTAAATGTGAGAAAACAGTCATTATGGGATGTGATAAGCCTGTGGTTGTGAGGAAGCACAGAAAACCACACAGAAAGGTTAGAAAAAACACAATTATAGCAATCACAGAGAATCAGAGCGTACCCGGAGTCATTTGCATGCCTAAAATGTTGTGCAGCAGGGCTGGAAAATACGGTTCTGATGTACTCTGCCCTCAGGATAACAAAACACTGCTGCGATATCATCATATTTGCTCTTCTGACAGACCCGTGAAATGATATTCAGCGGAGTCAGCCTCAGGGAAGCCTCAAACAGTAAATCACAAAACAGCCAGAAAATAAAAATAAATGTTGAGAAAATGTGAAAATGCTTTAATGCAATGAGAAACTCTTTCCTGAGCCACAAGAGGCAAGACACTGGCAACTACAAACTGTTGTTCCACTCAGGTTGCATGCAACATTTCTTCACGAGAAACTTAACCAACTTTTTAGTGTTGACCTGTCCTTTGTTGTCTCTAAATATAATAATTACCTCTCTCCAGTTGTCCAGCAAATGCATAGCCTCCATGGCAAAGAGCAGCTTCTGGAAACTGACTCAATCCTATCAGTGTGAACCTGCCAAAATGTGAATTCAACTTCACTTCACTTTTCGCCGCTTCTTTCCATGAAACACAGATTGTCTCTTTGTGTTGATCTCAGTCCTTTGTCTAAAGCTACCGGTGCAGTATCCTCCACAAATTTCCACTCAGAAGGACCTGTTGCTGCTTGCTCCACTAAACTAAGACCTACATTCCTAACTGGCAGCACCAAAGTTGAACATAGCAGAGAGACGCGTGTGTGTGTGTGTGTGTGTGTGTGTGTGTGTGTGTGTGTGTGTGTTCTAGGCAATCAAAAGAGTAAGGAGAAGAAAAGAGGAAGGGCGCAAAAGAGAGTGATGACTGAAGCAATTTGATAAAAATAAAGGTGAGGAAAAAAAGGATTGAACATGTTGATGGAGGATGGAGGAGCTCCGACTGAACAAGCCATTATGAATAAATCATGGAGAGTCTACTGAATATAGTATGTCAGGATAACACCTGTGGATTGTTTTTATTTTTTTATTTCCGTTAGAAAGACAAGAATAGCCGAAAAGATGAAAATCTTTGCCTGACACCATCCGTAATACAATTTCTTACAGCAGTACATTATGTGGACACAAGTTTCCCATCAGAACAGGAAAACTGCGTTATCATACTTTTACTGAAGCTTAAACATTTCACTTCCTGGTGTCCTCATGTCATTTAATCAGTTACAGAACATTTTGAGCACTTTGCTTTCTTGAAATAGATTTTTTCAAACATGTATTAATGACTGCATGTGCTCTGTGTTTCAGATGAGTGAGGAGCAGCTACAAGACTACAACTGAAGTTGAACTGCCGCTTGTCTGTCTCAGGTTTGTTGTATGCTTTGGTTCTCCAGGAAGTTCTGGCCCTCAACAACTAAACTGAGACCAGCCACCAAGCATCAAAGTTGAGCAAGACCATTGTGGAAGCTACTTCAGACTTTGTTATTTCCTCCATCCATCCATCCATCCATCCATCCATCCATCCATCCATCCATCCATCCATCCATCCATCCATCCATCGTCAATCGCTTATCCTGCTGAGCCCCTCCCAGCTGACATTGGGCGAAAAGCCAGTCCATCGCAGTCTTAAGCTGATGACACACTGGGCAACTTTTTGAGCAATGTTGCTGGGGAATCTTGCTAGAGGCAAGTCCGACTATGCTTTGAATGGCTGGCGGCGGTGCGGGGCAGGTGGCGGAGTGGTAGGGCAAGGGGATTACGGTAGTAATCTTTACTCATTACCACTGACGGCAATGTTGCCCTGCACGATTGCTCTAAAAGTTGCTCTGTGTATCATCAGCTTTACATTTATCGTGTTTTAATTATTTACTACCTTAATAAATGTTAAACATGTGTAAGCTGGTATAAAATGTGGTTGGACTGAAGTTTTGATTTCTGCCCAAAGTCTTGCCAAATGTCAGGTTTGCACAGTCAGAATATTTGATTTAGCATATATGAACCCTTGGATACAGTAACTGACTGACCCTCCTTTGGCAGCAACAACCTCAATTAAATGTTTCCTGTAGTTGCAAATCAGTCCTAAAAAACGGTCAGGAGTAATTTTGGATCATTCCGCTTCACAAAAGTGTTTCAGTTCAGCAAAATTCTTGGGATGTGTGGTGTGAATCACTCTCCTGAGGTCGTGCCACAGCATCTCACACACAGCTGTCCTGTTTAATCGCCCATCTCCTGTTGAGCTTCAACTGGCAGACAGATGGCCTAACATTCTCCTGCAAAACGTCTTGATAACTTTGGAATTCATTTCCAGGCCCTGAGTCGGTGAAGCATCCCAAAATCATGATGCCCCCTCCACCATACCTCACATTTGGAATGAGGTTTTGAGGTTGGTCTGCCGTGTCTTTTTTCCTCCTCACATTGGGTTGTGTGCTCCTTCCAAACAACTCAACTTTGGTTTCATCTGTCCACAGAATATTTTGCCAGTAGTGCTGTGGAACATCCACATGCTTTTTTGCAAACTTCAGATGTGCAGCAATGTTTTCTTTTGGACAGCAGTGGATTCCATCATGGTGTCCTCCCACGAACTCCATTCATGTGCAGTGTTTTATGTATCGTAGAGTCGTCAACAGAGATGTTAGCATGTTTCAGAGATTTCTGTGAGTATTCAGCTGCCACTTTAGGATTCTTCTTAACCTCAGTGAGAATTCTGGCTGTGCTCATACAGACATCTTTGCAGGACGGCCACACCTAGAGAGAGTAGCAACAGTGCTGGTCTTTATTTATACAGTCTGCTTATCTGTGGACTGATGGACATCAATGCTTTTAGAGATACTTCTGTAACCCTTTTCCAGCTTCATGCAAGTCAACAATTCTTAATCTTAAGTCTTCTGAGAGCTCTTTTGGTCGAGGCATGGTTCATGGTTCACATCAGTTTTTTTTATAGGGCAGGGCAGCTCCAACCAACACCTCCAATCTGGTCTCATTGATTTGACTTCAGGTTGGCTGACTTCTGACTCCAATTAGCTTTTGAAGAAGTCATTGGCCTAGGGGTTCACATACTTTTCCCACCCTACACTGTGAATGTTTACAGTTTGTTTAATAAAAACATAAAAACATATATTTTTTTTGTTGTTTTAGTTTAAGCAGACTGCCTCTTTTGTGACCTAGATGGAGATCAGATCACATTTAATGACCAATTTATGCAGAAATCCAGGTAATTCCAAAGGGTTCACATACTTTTTCCTGCTACTGTAAGTAGGTTAGGTAGCCAACCTGCTGATTTCAGTTTCTTAACCTGAACAAAACTCCTGTATTGCTCTGAGTATGGCTGTTTCCTCCCACCACATCAAAGCCCATTTGTCTCAGGGAGGCCATTGGGAGCTTTTATTTCTCTCAGATCCAGAAACTCTGACAAAGAACTCTCAATATCTCTTTCTTCTTTCTTTCTTTCTTTTCCTCTCTATTTCTCTCTCTCTTTCTCTCTAATGCCAGGGCAGAAAGGCTGGCTTTGTTATCTGTTGGGCAGGCATGGATCTCTCCTCACACATGAGGGAATCTTTTTTTTGTTTTGTTTTGATGGGTCTTTGAAAGCAAGGGAGGGAGGGAGGCTCACCATTTGGTTGGAATGCAAAAATGTAGAAGCAGCAAGAGAAACTAGACAGCCTGCCAACTATCTGGCGAATAAAAATGCAGATGGGATGAATGATATTGTTTAAAAAAGGGGGAAAAAGGTGAAATGAAATGCAGCTGCACTTTTTTCTGCAAACCTATATAACTGAATTAAAAAACATTTCTCCATGTTGGTCAGCTGTCCTAATAAAAGAACATTTTTACCAGCACAACCCTCTTTTTTTATCCGTTACTGCATTATGTTTTAATATCTGGTGTAAATAAAATATCTTTTGTAACAATATCACAACATACTATGTATCAATACTGAAACACAAAATTACATGTACTGTACCCCTATCGCACAATACAAAGTACATAGAACCATGCCATGGTTTATCTTCTTGAGAGCAGGAATAAGCACATTGTAGTAGTGAAATATTGTGTATGCAAAGTACAGATTTTTTTTATTGAGAAAAGCTTCAGGCGTGCCCAAAATAAAAATGATTCATCATCTGGGGAGCATGAATAGCCACAGCAAATCTAATCTAGTTCTTCAGATATGGGCCAAAGTGGAAATTAAGGAGACATTTTACTCTGTCAGCTATAGCTGAAATTTCAGGGTATTCATCAAAATCACTTAAGACCATCCAGTCCAGTGGTTCTATAGATACATCGTTCTACACCAAAGTCTTGGATGGTCAGACCAACCAGCAAAGGCCATCATCAACCTTGGTCTCTGCTGCTCATGTGGGCAAATTCAGTATGTCAGTCTTAAAGGCTGTGTGAAGTTGGTTTACAAGTGGTTAACTATTGCACATCCATGGCAACCAGTCAGCGTTACTGTATGCTTGCAATGAAAACACAGTATAGCCTCATGAAACACAGTCTGTACTTTACAACAGCCTGGTTTTAATGTAGAATAAAAAGGGAAAAAACAGGAAAAGGGAGGTGCTAGCGGGTGAAGCGTGTCTGTGGGTCTGTGTAGAGGAAATCTGCCATTCTATCCAGTCCCTCATCCAGCAGCACTCACTCCCCTGGGACAAATAAACTGGTCACTTAAATACCCTTGTGGCCATCTCTGAGAACGAGGAGATAAACAGGAGTGTGAAAACAGAAAAATAGTTGGGTCATTTCATTCTCATGTGAGGGGAATCTGCAACCACCATTCCTAATGTGTCAGCCCTATTTGTTGTATATATTTGCATACCACTCAGATAATGCTGGTTGTTTACTATAGTCACTGCACATCTATGGTGCCACTGACACTTGTTCTATTCTTACTCTATTCACACATCATAAAACAAAACTACAATTCACTTTATGACAACTGTTGGAAAAGTGCTATGTAAATAAAACTTATATATAACTTAAATATAACTTACTTACTCTACAACAGCATTTGGTCACATTGCACATTGGTTCAAAATGCAATCAATATCCTTTCTCTCTGAAAGGTCAGAGGTCACTGTTTGAAGTTAAGCAACAAAGTTATGCCCTAAAGCTGCACAGATCTGAGTTCCATGTGATATAACTAACACTCAGACTAGCATGTTACATGTTTGCAGGTTGGGTCGTGTGTTCAAATGTTTTGGCCTGAGAATAGATGCAGCCAGAGGCGAGACGCTGTGTCAATGAGATGCTTTGTGATCACAGCGGAAAAAGGCTGTAATACTGGAGACAGCAGCGAGGATGTAAATGAATGAATGAGAGGCGGGGGGGAGCATTGAGGTGTGTCATAAACTTCCTCGCAAACACACCTGGCTGCTTTATGGAGGTCCACCGGAAAAGCGTCTGTGTGCAAATAATGGCAAAGTATACAACACTACTTGTAAAGACAGAGATAAGTGAAACATCAACTAACTGTCAAGTCTTTATCCCTTAAGAAGCTCTGTTCCAAAACCGCCGGACTCCATATCCTGTAACACGAGGAAATTCACTCTGTAGTCTCTATGTTTCCATAATCTGACATCAAAAGCCCCTCTGTGTTGTGAGGCTTTGTAGTTTAAGTTGGTCTGCCTCCAAGTGAGGACCCCGTCCGATAACTGAGACTGAGATCTGTCAGCCATCTTGTTTGCTTGATAGCAGTGGAGGATAATAAAGCTAACAGACAATGTCATTGATGTACCAGCTATGACATGTGTGACATGTCATGGAAGTGAGAGAGTGTGTTTGTTTTAATTGACCAGTAATGTAATATTTTGGTTAGTAGCAGCTACATTGAGTAAATGACTAGTTTGTTACAGTTATATCTGGATGGCACTGGGTGTTGAAGGAACACTTAAAAACTGTTTAAACTAACATGTAAAACAAAACAGAAAATTAGTATTTTCCAAGCTAACAAGCCTGTTTTGTGTTGCTGGCTTGGTTCTGTTCAAGTGTCCTACTAAGCCATGACAGTGTGACAGTGAGCCAGCATGTATAATACCAAGACCCAAAACTGAAGCCGCAACATGGAAATCAGCCAACCTTCATTTTATACTGTGACAAATATCTTCTGTGAAAAGGGGCTAGGCTAGGCTAGGCTAGAGATATCTTTGCCTCTTCAATTACAGGCAACATTCCAAATTGATTCACAATAATGTCACTGAAATGGATCTTTATTATGGTAAAGCAACTGATACTAATGCTATCTGAAGCTTTCTAGCCAAGCTATGAACCATGTGGGGTCAAATTAGACAACAAAAGAAGTAGATTTTAACAGCCTCTGGAAAGGCTATTCAAGCGATTAGTGAGCTCCAGGTTAAAACTGCAACAAAAATTGACCTTATTTACAGCACTGCAGAGAAAAAATAATAATAAGCGGAGGGCCTTCAACATAGCTGCCAGAGAACAGATCAAATCCCGTAAAAACTCATATGCATGTCTGCCTTTATGTGTCAAGGAAGAGGCAGATCCAACTGACAAAGAGGCAGAAGACAAAAAGACAGACTACATTAGTCAGCTGAGAGCAGATGAAGGAAGGAAGGGACAAAGAGTAGGTAGCAGGATGATGGAGGAGGAATATTAGGACAGGCAGCGAGCAGCAGAGGAGCTGATGCTTTCTGTCTTGGTTCTATCTTGTCCAGCCAGCTGCCACCACACATCTCTGCTCTGCTCTCCTGAGTTCTGATAATGCAGCCTGCTGGAGAATCCTCCCTCTGCATGGGAATCTCTCCCCTCCAAACTTCTCTCTGTCAGTCTATCGCACTTCATTAGTCTCTCGTTTCATAAGTCTTCCATTCCCTTATCATTGTCATGGCCCCTATCTGCATTCTCTATGACCTTGAGGTTTGTTTTCACACACACACACACACACACACACACACACACACACACACACACACACACACACACACACACACAAACAAGAGAGCTAGACAACAGAAACAATATTAAGAGCAGGTGTGACTGCACTGACGTAGTTGGATTTGATTTTTTGTTTGTTTTGGTGGAATGGTGGATCTAAAGCAACATTTCAGATATATGAAAAGTGTTTTTGCAACACTAGTTATATAGAATCAGAGACAAGTGTCAGGCTTTTCTAGCGGTCATCACTGGCATCACAGTGTCCTCTGTTTTGGAAGCTGACAGATTTTTGCCATTTCAGGCAGTCTGCTGACTGTATGCTGCAGTGTTACTTTGTTTTTCTCTGATGGATGCGGTCAAAGCCAAATGACACATTCTGTTTTTAGAAACAAACCACAGAAATGCAGTAAATTTGTGCCGTGAGAAGGAGGGTGGATTCACTATAGGCTCCTTTTCATATGCTGTCTCTAAATCTGCAAGTCATAAGAGGTAAATTGTCTAAAATATTGCTGTTGATGGCGCAACATAAAAAGCAATGTTTTTGTTAAAATAACCCCATTCCAGCTGTAAAATTGTCAGAGATAAGTGGCTCTTTTCAGCTGAGTTGACAAGGCTCAGCTGTGTGTTGTGAACTAATAGGATGAGAAGTAACTGATTTGGATACAACATCATAACAATAATGACAAGATAGTTAAACATCTGGAAACCACAACGTAAACTGTACAAGTCTGCTTTTATAGAACACACAGCCAGGCAAACAATCAGCTCAAAGCTGAAAGTGGATTTATGGCAGTGAGGAGGAGGAGGAGGCGAAACAGCTCACACACAACATATATGTAAGAAACCACAGTCTGAACACACCCAGCGGACAGACTCCATCTCCTACAAAAGCCTCAGACACCCATGGTTTGGTCATATGGAGAGACCTAAAGCCTCTTCCACATAAAGCGGGCTATTTGTTCCTTTGCCCATGTCGCAGAGCATGGACTGAGATAATGGAAGCATTAGCCAAAATATTTTTCAAAATGAAACAAAAAAATGTTCCTGCCAGAACAGGACAGATATGGAACTGACAACAGAGTTATCACTGAAAAACACGAAGGTCATTACCAGTGTCAGACATTTGTATAGAAACACATATATCGCATGAGCCTTTGCTACAATCCACAGGATTTACAGTATATCCTAGTTTGTAAGATCCATCCGTAGACCCCTAAAAAGGGAGGGTATGACCTCTTGTACTTAGTACTAGTCTTGGAATTTCTGTTTTAGAGGTGTATGCAGGTAAGGGACGTCATGGAATATAATTTACAACTTCTTCAAAGCAAAATCAGGACTGAGGAACTTTCAACTTTTTAAAAGATCTCTTTTTTTAAAGAATTCTGACTGAAAGTCTTTGGGAACCCTGGAGCAGTTGCTTTTTGTTGGGAGACACAGGAAGTAGTCCATCTATGGGCGTTCAGGCATGACATGACATGTCCTTCAACCTTTCTCCACAATTTTCTACTACATAACACATACCCAACTGCATAGACATCAGTGCCCTTCTTTGCAGTGGTGGCATCCAAAACTAAACATAGCATTTACAAGCTTTATGGGCTGATCCTGAATAGCTCTGGTTAGTGGTGTCCTTAGTTGTGGCGTCTTGGCTTCAAGAAACAACTGTTACAAAAACAACAGCAACAACTTTCTCTGTTGTGAGCTTTGACAGCTTCTCTTGTGGCACATCAATCAAAAAGGGGGGAATGTGATTGACATATTGAGAAATATGAGGCTCAGAGTGAAGTTAGAGGTAAATTGAACAAAGTCTGCTATTTAATATGAAAATAAATCGTGTGTGCTTTTTTTTCTTTAAGATAACTATATTTTGGTTTTAATATAGCCCAGAGTCAAAGAAGTCTCAGAGCAACAGGAGGAAGTGTGTGACAGAAACGGGAAGAAGAGAGGCTTCATCCAGCAGTCTGAGGGTCACTATATGTAGACTTCCTGTACAGCCAGCCAAGCCAGGGACGATTTCCTGTTGGTGACACAGGCCAAGGTCAGCGTTAGCCTCTGCTGTGGGACGGGTCTGACCTCAACTATGAACACTACTGATGTGTATTATTATCACGTCCGCTCAGACTTCTGCGTTTTAGTTTTACCATTTGAGTTCTGATTACAGCAAGTGGTGGAACTGGTACTGTAGGGGAAAGATGGATAATAGCTATGCTCTTATCTTCACAAATAATTTGCATTAGTATGATACTGTGTGATGTATTATAAATTTCTTTTTCTCATAAAGATTTGTCCGTCTACACAAGCATGTTTAGCTAATGCAGTTGCAAGCTAAATGTGTTAATCGGCGAGCTTTAGAGGTACTGGTAGGAGGATTTTGTTATCGTTACCGAGTCAGGCTAGCTGTATCCCCTGTATCCAGTCTTTATGCTAACTTAAGGTCTGGATGCCTAAACAGGTGCCAACGAATAGGGGTTAGACCATCCCTAACCGCAGCATCCTGAGGGAGAAAACATGTTAGTCCAGTGCAGGCAGAAAGGAAGGAGTTGTGACAGCAGTTTAAGAGCTAGATTTTTTTAAGGAGTTGGTGGAGACCAAAACAGAGCTAAAAGGAGAGTACACATCAGACTTACAGTTACCAGAGGTTTTGGGCCCAAACACAGACACAAGCAAAGATATAAGAATACAATCCATATTACACTGGGGAAATACTGGATACTGGTCTTTAAAGACGAGGCATCAAAAACATTTATTAAAACTGGGTGACAGTCAAGAAACAATGAACGAGCAACAAACAACAGTCACACCACCAAATATATACACACAAGAGGGGTGATGATAATGAGACACCTGATCATAAGCAGGGAAACAAGGCAGGTGCAACAATAAAAGACAGGAAATGAAAGTAACAACAGACGCTCAAGGAAGAACACTACTTTGACAGCTTATCTTGCCAAACAGGAAACTAATGAATAAAGTGAAGGAACACATAACACGGAGGTGAGACAGAAGCAGTGAATGAACACAAGAGGAAAGCTTACCACAAGAAAACCCAAGTACCACAAAACCCCAAAACTGTGACCCCTCCAAATGAATGCTAATGTAGCTCCATGTTTGCTGTTTGCTAACATGTTAGCAAGAACAACAGGCCACAATATGTCATGTATATGTTTCCAGTTTTTTAATGTGTGTTCAGGTGACAAATTTCAGAAAAGCTGTTCCGTAACTATTGGCTAACATGTCAGCCAGGTCAACTTAAGAAGGTTGCAATAAAAAACATGCAGCTTTAAATAGGCGCTTTCACTAGTCACTAGTCCTGCGATGCAAAGTTTTGTATCAGTTGCTGTTTCATTGCTTTCATGAATGGGCTCAGTTTTCTCAAGCGAAGCTTAATCTGGCAAGAGGAGCTCCTGAGTCAATTCACTGGTCAGATATTTGGTGCAGGAAAGGATTTCTTTTGGCATATGCTTTGCTTTTAAATGAGATTTGGTTTGGAAGCCTCACTGACATACCAGCCTGTCAGCGTGGTCGCGTTCCAATCAACAAAATATACGTTAACATTAAACTACGCAAAACAGAAAAGTGCTCCAGGATTCAAAGTAAATGCTTACGCTGTGAAGCCACGTTCAGAACCTTTCACCATAGAATGGTCAAATTTATTGCTTTTAATGATGAATTCCGTTTTGTTCTGAATGATTGCCTCTACACAGTGTCATATTTTTCCACAGATAAGAATAAGCCTAACCACCACACATTAAATGCAAATCTATGCACAGTGAGATATCAGTGTATTCCTCGTAGCCCGATAGCATGAGTAAACACAGATTCGTTATTCTGGCATGAAACGCTGAGCATTGGAGAGACGCCATTATCCGCTGGCAGCTAGACACACCATCTGCCCCGTCTCTGTGACTTGTACAGACAGAAAATGGTATGAGCACATATACAAAACTCTACACACATGCAAACATACTGCACACACTAGAGGTGAAGTAGATGAGAGGTCACCGAAATGCTGTTGAAAAGGAGTGGGATAAAAGAGGTGAGGAAAGTAAATGAATAGCCTATACCTCTCACCATCATCAATGACTAAAATTGCAATATCCTTGAAGTGTTTTACTGTCTAACAGCAGAAATCTGTGGTGGTACAGAGCTGGAAAATAGCATGATCCTCAGGTGACTTTCCGCCGATGTATTCAGGTTTCAATATAAATACCGAAGTAAACAGAGCAAATAACAAGACATGAAAACCCGGATGACTACTTGCTGAAGTGTGTGTGTCATGAAAGCTGTGAAATAATTGCCAGCAGACATGTGTGACTCTGTAGCGCAGCGGTTCTTAGGATCAGAGAGCCTGTCATTATCAGATTATTGTCTCCAGTGACAGTAGAAATTACACCTTGAAGCCTGCATGAAGGGATACTTGTTGTCAGAATCCAAACCACTGTTATTCAACACTGCAAAATGGTAACTTTGACTAAGACACTTAACTGGAGCCACAGGCAGAGATGACTCAGTGTTTCTCTGGCCGCCTTGTTACTCAAGAGTAGGAGTGGAAACAGTTGTAAAATATATATTTTTTCCTTTTTGAAAAGCATACCTCTGTTTGCTACAGCAAATCACTGTATTAACTGGCACCCCCCTACTCAGTTACTTTGCAGCCTACTACATTAGCACCATTAGCTTTACCACTTCTATACTATCAGGCTATCACCTGTCAAGGTGCAAGAGATATTGTAACTAGGGATGTCCCGATCAGGTTTTTCAGCCCTCGAGTCCGAATCCGAGTCATTTGATTTTGAGCATCTACTGATACCAAGTTCCGATCCGATACTCTATAATACTTAAAAAAAGAATGAAGAAGAGCGAAAAAACAGATCCAGGGTGTTCCTTATTTTGTATTTAATTCACCTTATTTTAACCTTCAACAACTCTGTTTACAAACAGAGCACTTCTGTGAGGTAGCTTGAACAATCAAGTAATAAATAACATAAATTCTTCACTTTTGGACTTTAGTGCAACAGTAAATATAAAATCAGTCTAAGATAAAAACAAATAGCAACTTAACTTAAAATACCCGACAGGCATGTAAACAAACACAAAAATAAAAGTGCCACAGTGTTTGCAAAGCACATCTATATGTACATATATATACATTTATATCCGAGTCCTGATTGAGAGGTAACGTCCGATTCCACTCGAGTCTGAAACAACATGATCGGGCCCGATCTCGTGATCAGTTCTGGACATCCCTAATTACAACTCATCCAGACAGGATAGGCTAACTGGTTATCATGGTAACACGGTAGATATCTCTGAAACACGTTACATAAATGCCTTTGACATGATATCAGAGTTGTTACTTCTTCCCATTCTGTCGATAATGTTAGTTAGTTTTTGGAATATTTCAAATCTTACATATTGTACCTTTAAAGCTATGCGAATCAGCGTTTTTATATAAACAATCATGTCAGCACATTCTCACTCCCAACTCGATCAACACGCTTGGTCAAGACCCCATGGCGTCGTTTTTTTTTAACGCTCTGGGTACGCACCTGGCTTTCTGAGCCACCTGTCCACCTCAACCACCTCCTTACTTGGACTTTTATGTTTTATATTTTAGAGTTCAACAATGATGCTAAAGGTAAAAAGCTCTGACAAACCCTCTGAACACTACCTGCCCAGTGCCAAACAGCACACAGATAAAGTTAGCAACAAGCTGGTGAACATAGAACATAGTTAAAGAGAAAAAGTTTTTAGGTGTGTGTAGAGACCAAAACAGCTAAAAGTGGAATGAATATTGGTCAGAGACACAACTCCCAAATAATGCTAATGTTGCTCCATGCCTGCTGCATGGCTAAACAGAAAACCTTTTGTTAACATGTCTGATAGTTAGCGTATTTTAATTCCAGGTTGTTGTGGAATCTCCCAAGTGGCCAAAAACTGATGATGTATTAGCTATAATAATTCAGCCGTGCATTGTCAGCTTGCAGTAAACCAAAACCTCGAAGCATCCCTTCATTGAATATATTTCTTTTACAATCAACCTGCACAAAGTATCGCAGATAAAAACAGTAGTAAGAGTACATGTCACATGTTACGTCCACCTTGAGCAAACCAGCGGGAGTGGGTGACTGGGAATGTGGTATTCCAGAGTATTCCATTGCTCAGTGGTTCCGTTGACTTTTGGCTCAAAGACGTGGGGCTGGACAGGCATTCCAGCCTTGTGGAGACAAAGAGGTTCTTTCAACAGCAGTAATCCTCTGGAGGAGGAGCGGGAACGTTGCTGGCCCATAGCGGACTACAAGACCCACACTCAGTTTCACGCACGCTGCATAAGCACAACACACCATGGCGACAGGACCATGTGTATGTGGGTTAGATTGATATATGGGGCCAATACTGGGCTTTTAATCAAACTGTGGTTATGAGTTTAATATCAGTTTAAATATGTCCTGAATGATTCAAGTTTTACAATCAGTCATGAAATCTGTTCATGGCAACACTGACCCCACTAGATTCAAATGTGACATTTCCATCCAGGTGTGAAAGATTTTGTCGTTTTGTAGCCTCGATTTCAACACTGAAATGTATTATAATGTACTACAGTATTGTGTTATGACAATTAGCCAACAAAGTAGTGAAGTGTGAGATTTCAATGGTTTGACAAAACAATCACAACTGCAGATCCACTGAGGGAATTTATTTCTGAAGCGTTTTTAGATGTTTTTGTTGAAATTCTCTTTACACTCGACAGCAGTCAATAAATCAAATTCTCTGACACAAAATGAAAAAAAAAAGTGGTATCTGTGTCTGTTGCAGTACATTAATAAGCGCAGCTTTGGATGGAAGGTCTGAAGGGAGGAGTGGGGGTTTTTCTGCTAAATACTTTTATAATCTAGCTCTCTCTTGATAGTTTCTCCAACATTGCCTACCCCAGGCTTAACTGACAGATGGAGTTTGATATTGTTACAGCTACTGAGCTCTCATGTCATTTTGTCAAACAAAATAGTCTTAGTCTCTAATGTACTTAAATGACTGTGTGTCAAAATTCCTGCTACTTATACTACTTCTATGGAGTAATTCCATGTAACGTTGGTGTGGATGGTGATGATTAGACGATTTTCTTGCGAAACATTAGAAACTTTCACTTTCAAATCTTTAAAATTATACAATCCAAGTGGTGGAAAAGCTCACTTTTTGGTTGAGGATCTCGCAAGTCATCTCCATACTCAGCCATAACAGTAAGGTTAGTATTGGGAAGCACTATCTTTGTGTGAACCACCTACATTTCTAATGTAATGTAATATTTAGAAAATTCCACAGTTATTTATCGATTCAAATAATTTCTCATTTGCTACCAAACCTTGACTCCTTTATACAATTTTCCAATTGACTACCTGACAACTCAGCACCTCGTCAGGCAGAGATAGGAGATCCCAGAGTAAGGAAAAGGAAAAAAGGATAGATTTAATACTGCTCTTCAGTTATTGTATTTATTTGTTTGTGTCAACTTGATAAATGTAACTACTGAAGGACTCTTTCACATTTGACCATATACCATATGTTGACATAAAAATAACTAAGGAGATTGGCATTTGGTGTATTAGCCGTCTGCGACACAGGAGGTCAAGCGGGTCGTCCACTAATTGTAAGATCAATCCTGGCTCCCCAAATCAGTTGATGTGTCTTCAAGCAAGATACTGAACCCCAAATCGCTCCAGATGGTTGTGCCATCAGTGTGTGAACGATTAGTTTCTTTCTGATGAGCAGTTGGCACCTTGCGATGGACTGGCGACCGGTCCAGGGTGTACCCCGCCTTTCGCCCAATGTCAGCTGGCTCCAGCCCACCAGTGACCCTGTACGCATGATAAGCGGTTGACGATGGATGGATGGATGGATGGATGGATGGAGCAGTTGGCACCTTGCAATGCAGCCTCTGCCATCAGTGTATGAATGTGTGTGAATGAGGTGAATGTGATATGTAGTGTAAAGTGCTCTGAGTGGTCGAAAGACTAGAAAGAAGCTACAGTTAATTTGCAATTAATCAGTATTTCGGCTCTAATGGAAATTCATCATTTTTGTATGCAAGCACATTAAGTATCTTTGAGTTGGATTGTCTTTATGATCAGAAACAACATTATTAGTGTCCATGAAACACTAAATTCCTCCACTGAAAGTCAATTTATAAACAGCATCAGAGACAGCTGGTCCAGTTTTAATCAATTGAACAATAAATATGAAATCAATTAAAGTATATCACGTCAGATCTCTCCTGCCTCCAGCCTGAAGGAGGAGCTTTAACTCCAACAGGATACACAAACACTCATACGTACAATCACAGCGTCACTCACCCTTCTCTCTCTCTCGTCTCTTCCGTTTGATGCTCTCCTTCCCAGATGTGAATTCAAAAGTAAGCTTCAAAATCCATCCCGTGTCCGTGTACTTTAATACTCCCGAAATCCACCCAGCTTAGTCGCGCAGGAATAAACATTGTTGGTGGTAAACTAGGAAAGTAGGGAGTGACGAGGAGGAGGTGGCAGCGGGAGAAGGAAGGGAAATGAAGGGGTGAGGAGGGGAGGCTGGAGGCAGCGTGGGACATCCCTTTGAGTCATGGAAACTGAGCCAAAGAGCAGACATGCTCACAGACAGCCAAACAGCCCTCTGGGTCTCTTTGTATTGTCCTGTCATTCAGCCCCATTACACTATGGGGACATTCAACAGCCTCTGGAAACACTTACTGTATTTCCTAATTGGTCAATCTCTGGAAAACATGCATAATATCACTACTGAATGCGTACACCACCTTTATTCACAACCATCTGTCTCATCTTACAGCTTTGTGAGGACCATATGTTTAAAGGGCTGCCTGAGGGTTGAGACTTGGTTTTAGGTCAGAATTTGGGTAAGGTTAGGGGTGATGGTTAAGGTCATCATTAGGGAATGCATTGTGTCAGTGCAGGGTCCCCACAGAGATAGTGACACAAGGCTGTTTATGTGTGTGTGTGTGTGTGTGTGTGTGTGTGTGTGTGTGTGTGTGTGTGTGTGTGTGTGTGCGTGTGTGTGTGTCTAAATAGGCCAGGTGAAGATGAGGCGCAGCAGCCAAAAGCACCATGAGATCATCCTTTACCAGCCTGGTGCCTCTGCCAAATCCTTTGTCACCATGGCAACTTTGCAGGGAAAACACTGTTGGTGTTGGTGTGTGCATGCGTCTGTGCAACTGCAGCCTATTCCTCACAGTTAGTTGTTAAATGCAAAATCTTAATATTACAAGGCAACAATGTTTCAAGCAGTCTTTGTATGAGAGTGTGAGAATCGGAGCGTGACCGGGGAAAAAAAGGTTTTCAGGGAACGAGGTGGAGTGAAGTGAGCAGTCTGAGAATGATTCTTTGTTTCACGGTGAATCGCTGGCCTGAAGGCATGCTGTAGATAAAAGACAAAGACAACGAAGGGAGGAAATGATGGGGGAGGAAAACGAAAGGGAGAGAAATCTGCAGAGGTCATATCCCAGCCTGCAGATGACATGCATTCTGATTGGCTGCGTGTGTGTGCGAGCTGTACACGCTGCAGCTGTTGAAGAGGCAGCAGACAGTAAACTGCACAGCTGTTTGTGAGACCAACAAAGTGAAGTGAGTTTGTCAGGACGTGAATTCGCAAATCCCACTTAGGGTAAGGCATGAACCTCTGTGCTCTGCCTCTGACCGGCTTGGCCTTTTGATGACACTTCTCACCCTCGCTGAAAGAACAGGCTGGTTTTGCTTGCAAATTTGCTTCAAATTGTATAATTTCTTGTAAATGCAGTCCATTTGTCCACAGTGTTGGTAGCAACCTAGTTGCGGAGGGTGAAAATAAAATTGTTAATAGTAACAACATCCAGTGAAAGTGTAGCACAGTGTAGTGTGGTGGATGAAAGAGATGTGAAGGTAGCTAGCAAATCCAATCACAATGGAACCTGTGCTGTAATTTTTGCCACGCCTCAAATAGAATAAAAATAGTGTTTGTAATAGAAATAACCCATGACTCATCATAATAATAAAACCAGATCTCCTTTCGAGGATCATTGGGTAGACTGCCACTCATTCACCAGACCTCGCTAATGTTCAATCAAATGAACCAGATGGACCCTGATTGTTGAAAACATACAAAAAATATTTATTCATGAATGAATGAGAGAACAGCATGAGCCACATCAAGTACACATGACAAGCAGCTAACATTACCCCCAGGAGTTCTTCTCTCTCTATCGTCTCCTTGGCAAACAGTGGTGACATTGAACAAGAATGTGAACATCTAATTTTCAGACAGTACTTGTTGTAGCTTAGTGTGACACTGTGTTTGGTGTTTCTTTTTTCGCTAGGACATACAGTTAAATGATCTATCACCCCTCTAAATGTTGGGGTTGGCAATGGTGTAGTGGATAAGACATGTGCCTTTGGTGTGGGAATCCCTGGCATTATTACCTATGACCTCTTTTTACACCAACACAACTCAACATTAGCATTCATTTGGTCATCATGTTCGTGTCTGGCTGAGAAAAATACTTGGCTCTCTAGCTGCTAAATGCTCTGTGGTGTTCACCAGCTAGACATCAGCTTTGTCTGCTGTTCGGTGCTGAACAGGTTTACAGTGGTTTACAGGTTGTTCTCTGAAAACAGCTGCCTGCTGCTGCTGGAAACAACACTGATGATCTTTAATTACATTGTCCCTATTAATCGAAAAGTTGAGTCAGAGAAGAAATTGAATACGTTATATATTATATTATAGATTTAATTTAATTAAAATGTATGAAATATATCTATTTCATTCATTAGTCATCATTGTTTTATCAAATCAAATTAAACCTGAAAGCCTATCACTTGGCATCTAAATTGTTTATTTAATTACAGCATCTCCATCAGGTCAATTAGTGTATTTTTTTTCTTACAGTACAGAATGAATCATCAAAGCGGATCATGCCCCAAGGTTGCCTCCATATTGGGTTTCTTTTATCTGAGATATTACATTGTTGTAGCTTTCATAACAGTATTGTTATTGTTCATTCTGTAGGTCAGAGCAAAGATGCACCCTTCATCATACCTTCACCTTTTGCTGAATACAGGCAATTAGTGTCATGTTAAATGAATGGACTCAAACCAATCGGTACTACACACCCTATCCAGTTTACACATGGAGGTCAATTACCACTCAAACTGCTCCACACTAAATAATCACCATCCAGACTCTGATGTTGTAATAGAGAGGCTCAGATACAAATTGCCTGCGTGTAATGATGCTCTGGCTCCTACTCCAAATTTGTATCCAACAACTGCCAGCATCTGCTAATTTTTTAAATTATTTTCGTCTATAAATTCTCTCATTTCCCATGGGGTCTTACACTAAGCAGCCAAGATGCACCGAAATCATAAGCTTATTATAGTCCTCTGGTGGTGAATTTCCAAAAAGGCTGACTCTCTCTAAGAAAAACCTGTGACTGCCTTGATCATACTAAAGGTCAGCAGTATCTCTAACAGCAGAAATGGAGCACTCAGAGCAGGCATTAAGACCCAACACAGGAGAGCCAGCAAGAGAATGGGACTGGATGGACACTGGGTTTGGGGGTTGATGGTGAAAGGGGGGGGCGTAGATAGAGTGCCTCTGTGCTGGCCTGATTGTGCTCTGAACAGAATGAGCTCACATAACAAAGGATTTATTATCACTAGCTGGAGAGTTGCTGCAGTCTGGGAACTCTGCGCAGCCGTTTTCTCTGCCAGGCGGCCGAAAAATGTGGCCCAGCTCTGCTTTGGTCGGGAGGTTCAAACAACAGCAAAGCCTCTATGGGTCTCTCGCTCCCTCTGCCTATAAAGCAGCCAGTGTTTCAGGAGGGTGGGAAGGCCGAGAGACTAATGTGGCAGTGAGAGAACGCTGCCTCTCACAGGCCCGTGCTCTGCTGGTTTCCTCTCTGTCTCTAACTTCTTTCCTCCAGGTACAGCAAGACTGTCTCTCTGTGCTCAGGGCTCACTCCAGATTAGATGACTGCAAGATATTTATGTTTATAGTACGGTGTAATGTACGATTATCGAATGATTTGCATTATGAGACTAAGAAACGTTTAGTGAAAGGTTTAATTCAGAAGAAACAAAACATACCCATACTCAATTCAACACACTAGATGTTAGAAGCTCCACTATGTTCACCAGCTAGTCTCTAATTGTCTGCTGTTTGCTGCTATATATATTGCTAGGCTGCCTGGGTCTTACCCTATAGTCTTACTCTGTGGTCTTACCCTACGGTCTTACCCTATGGTCTTACCCTATGGTCTTACTCTATGGTCTTACTCTGTGGTCTTACCCTGTGGTCTTACTCTGTGGTCTTACCCTATGGTCTTACTCTGTGGTCTTACCCTGTGGTCTTACTCTATGGTCTTACCCTGTGGTCTTACTCTATGGTCTTACTCTGTGGTCTTACCCTATGGTCTTACTCTATGGTCTTACCCTGTGGTCTTACTCTATGGTCTTACTCTGTGGTCTTACTCTATGGTCTTACTCTGTGGTCTTACTCTATGGTCTTACTCTATGGTCTTACCCTGTGGTCTTACTCTATGGTCTTACTCTGTGGTCTTACCCTGTGGTCTTACTCTATGGTCTTACTCTGTGGTCTTACCCTATGGTCTTACTCTATGGTCTTATCCTGTGGTCTTACTCTATGGTCTTACTCTGTGGTCTTACTCTCATGGTCTTACTCTGTGGTCTTACTCTATGGTCTTACTCTATGGTCTTACCCTGTGGTCTTACTCTATGGTCTTACTCTGTGGTCTTACCCTGTGGTCTTACCCTGTGGTCTTACTCTGTGGTCTTACCCTATGGTCTTACTCTATGGTCTTACCCTGTGGTCTTACTCTATGGTCTTACTCTGTGGTCTTACCCTGTGGTCTTACTCTATGGTCTTACTCTGTGGTCTTACCCTGTGGTCTTACTCTATGGTCTTACTCTGTGGTCTTACCCTGTGGTCTTACTCTATGGTCTTACTCTGTGGTCTTACCCTGTGGTCTTACTCTGTGGTCTTACTCTGTGGTCTTACCCTGTGGTCTTACTCTATGGTCTTACTCTGTGGTCTTACCCTGTGGTCTTACTCTATGGTCTTACTCTGTGGTCTTACTCTGTGGTCTTACCCTGTGGTCTTACCCTGTGGTCTTACTCTATGGTCTTACTCTGTGGTCTTACTCTGTGGTCTTACCCTGTGGTCTTACTCTGTGGTCTTACTCTGTGGTCTTACCCTGTGGTCTTACTCTGTGGTCTTACTCTATGGTCTTACTCTGTGGTCTTACCCTGTGGTCTTACTCTATGGTCTTACTCTATGGTCTTACCACAGAGTAAATCAACAAAAAAAATTAAACTTGAGCGCGATGAGAGATAACCAACCGATGAGTTGAAAGAAGTTACAATGCTCTGTACAATGGTGTTGTAGTCAAGACCGCCCAAACCGAGACCAAGACCAGAGTTTATCGAGACCGAGACAAGACTAAGGCTTTTAGGGGCTAAGCCCAAGTCGAGACCAAGACCGAGGAAAAGCGAGACTGAGTCAAGACCAAGACCGGTTCCACATCACATGACACACAATGAAATGTGGAACGAGATCATAGGTAGCTACTTCCTGATCTTAAAGATCCACATTGAAATAAAATCCTGAGTGCAAATGCGGTCGAATCCGAGACAAGACCAAGACCATCAAAAAGTGGTCTTAAGACCAGTCTCGAGCACTACAACACTGCTGCACAGTTTAGGAGAACTCCAGAGTTGGTGATCATTTTCTGTGGGTGACCCCTTTCCCATACACACAGGCCTCTGATCCATTGTTAATACAAAAATGTCAATTAGCGCAGCAATAAAACTAAGTTGTTCAGGTCTGGATGTGATCCAACATGCTGGCCAGACCTGCCTAGCTGTCTCAGGCTTTACAGTAAGCAGACTCCACCTGACAAGCTCAGTCTAGACTAGTTGTGTCTGTGCTGCAGATAAGCCAAGGACACACTCAAGCTCCAGAGAAGGAAACATCCACAAGGTCCAACACAAGACAAAGACCACTAACTCTTCTATTGAATGATTCATGATGAAGGCATAGCAGCAGGTCGTTCATCAGGTTTGCTGAGTGCATTCCTGGATTATCACAGTAAAAACATTAACATACATGGATATCACAGCCATGGAAAAATGGCATATACTTCCTCTAATCAAAAGTATTTGGTCACTGATAGCAGTGCTCAGACATATCATATCATATCAAACAATGTAAGAACTTCTGGACAATGTAACCACTTAGTCACTTTAACTAAAACCCATTACGTAAAGACTTACCACAATTACTATTACACCACTCATACATTACCAGTCAGCACTGTAACTACAACATCTACAACTTCTTTAAATAAGTTTCACATCTTATGAATCATCATTTCACGTAACAGTTATTCAGAAACGAGTGTGATGACAGCCAGACGCAAGAAGTATCATTTGCAAATCATGCCATAAAAAGGCACGTTTCAAACCAAACTGGTGAAGATGTTTGAGTAGCTTCATCATCCAACCTGATAACTGTCTGACACCTGCACTCTCTCTCACACCCACACACACACACACACACACACACACACACACACACACAACCTCAACGTCTTCAAAACAAGCTCCCAGTGTGAAAACAGCAATCGGCCTTTAAACTTGAATGTGTGAAGCTTCTTCTTTACCTGACGGAGTGGTGTGTGTGTGTTGGGTGATAGGGAGGGTCCACGCCGCTGCTGCTCATAAAGACGGGATGGGAGCGTAAAAACTGCTGCCGGTGTCACAAAATTCAAAAACGCAAAGAAAGAAACCAAACTCTGACTGGGATCCAAAGAGGAAGCTCCTTCCTTTGTTGTGTCCTCTCTCTCTTCTCTCTCTCTCTCTCTCTCTCACTCTCCCTTCTGTTGACAGGGTCTCTCACTCACTGCCTCTGTTCGACACACACACACAGTCTCTCACTGTCATTACACACACTGGGCTAAAGCCATGTGGCTGCTGACACACACTGTCTGGCTGCTGCTGCTCCCCTCCCTCTCTCTCTCTCTCTCTTACACTCTCTCACTTTCTCTCTCCTTTGGCATTGCTCACACACACTAACACACATGTATCCCCTCTCTCGCTCTCTCTCTCTCTCTCTCTCTATCTCTCTCCCGATTCTCCTGTCCCGTCAGCTTCGCCCCAACACGTGGACACAAGGCGCTCATTCTTCTGGATGAAGAAATGCCGTGTTGTTCATGAAAACCTGCAGAAATGTTCACCTTAAACGGGACTCGGAAGGTAAACAAGGCGGTGGAATACAGTGAGCGGGCAATTTTTCACTGGAGAACAGCCATTTATTCTGTCACACTGGAACTACTGTTCCTCTGAGCTACATTTTCCCCCATGTTCACCTCTCTGCACTGATTCTGTTCTTCGGCTAAAATGTTTTTGGATTTAGTATTCAATTCTACACTTACTGTCTACATAAGACAGAGACAGTAATGGGGTCAATGTACCACAACATTTGTGGATGCGTGAAAGATCTGAATCTGAAAATACACAGGTACTCAAAAAACAAATGTAAACGGTACATTATTAATGAGTGAAAAGTGGAAGCATTTAGCTTTAAGAGCTGGGAAACACCTCACATTCTTCACCTCCACCTCTTAATTGGCTGCCTGTTGTGTGTGTCTTTAGCTACACTCATGGCACGACTGAGATCTGTCTGTATGTAAAGCTTTTATTTGCCCTGAGCCAAGGCTAACAGGCTCACTCTATGTAAGGCCAGGCTGTGTGCCCATCGGCTCCAGGGATTGTAGAATCTACCTACCACCATGCAAGCTCTTTTATAGGATCACTATGTCTGCAATAGCAGTTGCTAATCTTTCTGGGAACCACACAACTTCAAATAAAACATTGACACAATGGTGACAACAACAAGCATAAAAATAACCCAAAGTGAATAACAAGGTGTCGGTCCACCACCAACCCTGAACTCTACTGAAGGGATGAGCAGCATTTTTCAGAAGGATATCTCCTCATTTGGTTTAGATTGCAGTCTAACATCCATCCATCCATCTTCAACTGATTCTCTGGGGTCAGGTCCGGGGCCAGCAGCTCCAGCAGGGGACCACAAGCCTCCCTTTCCCGAGCCACATTAACCAGCTCTCACTGGGGGATCCCAAGGCGTTCCCTCTTTCATTTCATTTGACAAAATCATTAGATTGGGCTGCCATGCTGACAAGAGACAGCATGGCAGGATGTTGCATAGTCCCGTACAGGCATGGCTGAAGATCTGACTGAGACCTGACTTGGCAAACCGACAGCCGGTCGTACACAAAAATCTATTCTGGATCTCGTACCCACATGTTTACAGATTGTAGTGCTTGGAATAGATGGTGTTCAAATTGGTCCAAGCTGCTATGGCAGTGACGACTATGTTGCCTCAATTCCAGAGAGAATCAACACAAACAGAACACAAATGTCCAGACAGTTACAAACACTTCTGAGGTCAAACAAATATGGACATGTACACCCACAATGTACCAGAGCATAGTGGTGTCTGAGCGATGTTTGTCGTTGTGCAAAGTTACCATGCACTGAAGAGTAATAACATTTATATACATTCAATAATACTATAAGGCAGATTCACACAGCTGACCAAACTAGTGTCTGGATCTAACCAGCCTCTCCACTCTGATCTCACTACGCCTGAATTCCAGCTGAAACTACTGCATGCATCTGAGCGTATATCGTTCAGCACATGGCTGAAAAGCTTCATGTTGAATTATATGAAAAACTGCACATGCCTAACATTCCTGTAAGACTGGGTGGGATTTATCATGATTTATATGAACTGCACTCATCTGTCAGCTCACATCACACAGCTGGGCTGTTCCAGAGAAAAACATCCTGACCAAACTCAGACGCGACATTTTCAACCTGTTTTCTGTCTTTTTTTCCTTTTTTTTCTGATCCAAATGAAATTCTTTTTCCTTTTTCCTTTTTCTTTTTTTATCCAAAAGAATTTCTGGTTCTGGCAGCCGGTGGGAAATCTATGCATACAGTTCAAGTTGCACAGACTGCTGTAATATACCAATTTGGTTTGATAGAGTGTTAATCACTACTGAGATGTCTGGCTTTCAAAACCCCCTGTCTTCATCCTTCTCAATTTTGGAAACAAGCTGTACCTCCCACCGTGCCGACCTACCCACATTTCCAACTGCTCAGCAATGTTAAAACAGGGCATGACAGTCTATTTTCAAGCTCAAATGCCCTATAACCACTCCAGTTGGTATGTTTTCCTTCTTTACGAGACATATGTGTTGGCTGTTTGTAGTTCACACTGCTCTATTGAGAAATGTATAGCCCTCCATAAACACGGCTATTGACAGAAAACCCTTTACCAAACTAACTTGACAAAGCCATTTTATATATTTATATACCTCCCTAATAATCTTTTAAGTACAGTATGCTCATATTACCACTTTGATTGTGTAAGGCTAACATGCTAGCAAACGACTGTCTACATATTCAGTAGAACAATAGATGAGTTAATCAGGGCCTGAGCATGAAATTTCTGTTGAACGTGTATCATGTCCACACGTACATAAAAGCCTCTTCGAGCAATGCCCCACACACAGCAGGAATTTACACACTTCGTATTTTAACAAACTCCTCTCCAAGGGATTTAGTCCGACCGAGTTCAGATTTTCGCTGTGCTGTCTAAACCCACTGCCGATTAAAAGTTGTACAAACTATGAGTGGCGTGGTGTTGAAAATCAACAATTCGCCATGAAACAGGAAGTTCTTCTAACTTCAGTGTAGATCCTCACATCTGGACTTAATTTGACATGTATCATAAGAATCCCACCCTGAACACATCCATATGCCAATATTCACTCAAAGTCATAGCGCCACCTGTTGGCAACAGCAAATGATACGTTTTATGCTGTTATGTACTACCCCGAGCAGGTTGGGCCTATCAACTTCAAAACTGTCCCAGAAAACCTTTATCACACTGACGAGGCCATGATGTAAAACTTGTGAGTTTTCAGTTTACGGCGTGGCGGTGGTGTCGCGGCAAAGTTCAACACTTATCGCCATGACACTGGAAGTTGTTGTACCTTGATTGTACATGCTCAGATGAGTACGAAATTTAACGTGTGATAATCACATGTACATGCAAACCCACAGTCATAGCGCCACCTTCTGCTAACAGGAAGTGACCTTTAACGAAGCAGCCCCCACGGCACCTACATGTATGAAATTTCTGTAGCACATGTATCATGTCCATACATACCAAAAACCTCTTGGAGCGCTGCCCTAAACCCAACAGGAAATCGGCCATTTTGAATTTTATGGTCATTTTTGGATTTTTTTACACACTCCGTACTTTAAGGAACTCCTCCTAGAGAATTAGTGAGACCGACTTTAGATTTTTGCTGTGCAGTTTAAACCCACTGATGATTAAAAGTTATACAAACGGTGAGTTTTCATGGAATGGCTTGTGCCCGTGGCGTGGCGTCCAAAATCGATGATTTACCATGAAACATGAAGTTGTTGTAACTTCAGTGTGCATGCTCACATCTGCACCAAACTTTACATGTTTAATACGAATCCCGCTACAAATCTACAAACCAAAATTCACCAGCAGTCATAGTGCCACCTACTGGCGACAGGAAGTGACTGCGTTTACTGTGATGAACTACTATTATCTCAGAAAACTCTTAACACATTGAAGATGTCATGATGTAAAGCGTATGGGTTTTCCTTCAACAGCGTATCCTTGGCGGGGTGATAAAGTTCAATGCTTTGCCGTGAAACAGGAAGTTGTCATAACTTTGACAACTGTACATGCTGAAATCTGTACCAATCACATCTACACGCCAATATTTATGTATAGTCGTAGCGCCAAGTACTCTGCAAGACATGTGGCGTACAGCGGAAAGATATTAGAGCTATTTCGCTGAAATAAGCTGCATGCTGGAAATAAGGTTAATGAACTACTAAAACTAAAACAATAAAGACCTCAGAGTTCTCTAAAACAAATGTGTGAGTTTGTTAAAGCATTAAGTGTGCACTGTTCCACATTCGTACTATTCATCCCACCTCGCACCTCTAACCTACATGTTTCGCCTGCCCCTCTAGTGTGGCCATTGGAAACAGGTTTAAACACTTGTATTAAGTGTACTGATACCTTAAAGGTACTCTGTGGAGTTTTCTTGTAAACAAACAGAAGCTATGCTTACATTCAGTGTTGAATGAATAATCTCCTTCCTTGTAAAATATTTGCAAAGACAATTTTATTTCAAACATTCAGGTTTGCTTGCTATTAGCTGTGGCTAGTGAACAGCGTGCAGACATCACATCGCAGGATTTTGACAACTTATGGACGCTTGGAATGAAAACGATTCTGTCTCCGAGTTGAATATGTGCAGAATTGCCTTAAGCAGCTGTAATACGCATGAGGTGAATATACAAAGAGACAAGTTTACATAAGACTTCAAATGGTCTTTCTTGTTTCCCTTTTCGCATCTGTCTGGATGGAAAGATGCTAATCCATATGGCAGGAAGCCTCATATGCTTGCTGCAGTAAAAAGGCACCAGACATGCAGTAGCAGTCACACTGCATGGATGAGCCTCCAGGTAACCACAAAGCGCTGGGGGTCAAAGGTAAATTTCTCTTTTATGTGAATACATGCACACATACACACCCTCACACTTAGCATAAACAGACGCCTGAGACAGTAAAAGCTCCCTCTCCTTTCATCTTTAATGAAAACCATATTTGGTTCTGGCCCCCACCCCAGCACCACACCAGCACCCACGCACCCATTCAAATCCTAACGCCTTTATAGAAACATACAGTGCAGCGCTGCAGGGCTGAGCTGAGGGAAGCGCTCATTATGAACATCAAAGGCCTAGATGGGCGCTGACTTGATCCTTTGAGATGATTGGAGTATCTCACTCAGTGAACAAAAAGCTCGGACGTCTCTGCGCAGGATGGAAATTCAATTACCAAGCGATTCAGGGCCGGCAGAGGGGGAGGAATGTAAAGATTTGAAGGAAATGGGTCATCATTTTTTGCCAGGATGTGTTTGCAGTTGTTGGGTGGTGGATCAGACTCCCACATGTTGCCCCTGAAGCCCGGGGCCATACTGTAGGAAGCTGCAGCTCTGTTGTGGGCCTACAATGTGCCACCAGAGAAATGCTTTATTGAACGCTGAGTGACTGAATATTCCCACAATAACTTCCATGTCAGTCTTCATGTCATGCTCCGTCTTTCAACGTTGAAATGCTGTTCCCATTTCTGACAATGGCCAGCAGTGGTTTAATATCTGGGAGTGCTGCTGTTCTGAGGGATTACTGAGAGTTTAGCTTCAGGCATCATTTCTTTATGATGATGTCTGAGACGGAGAGCAGGGAAACAGCAGGACACTAGTGCCATCTAGTGCTGCTGATGTAAACTGCTTCAACGCTGACAGACGTGAACGAGGATGGGAGACAATTAGGTTTAGTGTTGTGATGCATATGATGCAGATAGATTACACTTTAATGTACTATTGATAATAAACTTGATTTTGATGTCAACACTTAGAAAAGGCAAAAAGAGAGTTCATTTTCTGCAAAGACTAAATGTTTTTAGGTCTTTCATCGAGGCAAATATCTCTTTTTCATCAATCTCTTGGTTTAGAACCACAAAGGCAGAGTGCAATCATGTCAACTGTGGGTGATATGCCAAGCTAGTTGCCTTATGATCAGATTAAACTAGGCGATACATCAGCCAGGCTTATACATCCACCAACATCAGCTTATCAAAGATTTACCTGTATTGGTGTATATCTTGGAAAATTAGAAGTTTGTTGTCATTTTGAAACACTATGTAATAACCAAAGTAAGGGATCCCTGCAAAAAATGCAAGACTATTAACAGATATATATTGTAATCAGATGTTTTAAACTCTCCACTGTTGATAGCGGCAAAGGCCTCAAAAATTCAGTTTAGTTAGGGCCATAGTCAAAATCCCCTTTAAAAGAGTAGTTTTAATGTCTGCAAGAGTTTTAGTATAAAGTCTGAAAACAGTCTCTAGGGAGTTTCCTGGTCAACTCTAAAATCCTGTCAGAAGCACTGAATACTTTCAAATGTCATGAATGAAAAAGACTGCTGCAAAAATATTTATTGTATAATTCATAACCAAACTTAACAATCCAAAAATGTATTCAATGGCATAAAAATATTCACAAACCACATCATTCTAGCCTAGTTAGTCAGACAGTAAGTAAGTTTGTAATTACGTAAATAATTCTGTTTTTAGGAGCACTAAGCCACCACTCTCGCAGACCCATCTGTTTGCATTTATGATATCTGACGGTTAAAGAAAAGGCAGGCAATCCACAAAAAAATGGGTCCAGTTAAAACGTAATAAGTTGCAGTACAGTGAACTGAACCCGGGTGCCGAAGAGATGCTGTTGTTGAGCAGATAGTGGCGGAAAGAATGTCACAGGGAAGCGTGAGGAGAGATCTAAACGCAGCGCTGCTGAGGAAAGCGTGAGGGTCGGCTGACCTGCTGCTGTTTGAACTGTCACTGAGAGGAATTTCCTCATAGGGTTACAGAATTCGCAAGAAGTAGCACAAAATGGTACCTTTTGTAGTAGTAATGTGCAGAAACATATGAACTTCTTTTCAAAGAACCATTTTCATGTAGATACATGTGATGCTAAATATATATATTATTGCTCTAATAGAAAGCTTGTGCACAGTTTAAGGAACTGCATGAATTACTGGAAGTCAGCGATGGTTGGCGAGTTCAGCTTCCTTTAGACAGAGAAGCGGCTCACTGCTGTGCATGAGGCACTGCTGATTTTTTATTTAAAATACTCTTTTTCACTTCCTACAGTACAGTGTACATACGACAGGGAGTCTGCACCATCTCACTATTTATCTACATATTCAACAAACAGGGGAGGTATTCTATCATATATTGCCTAATTCCTTAGGTAAAGAATTATTAAATAATAACTCTATTTCTTTCTCTCTTTGTTTTTTGTTTACTTGCTTTCTTTCACTCTCACTTGCTGTGAGACAGTGTGAGGAAGAGGCCTCGCACTGTGTTTGTCACACTGCTCGGGAAAAGTGTCACCTCTTAGTGGTGAGCCAGAACAGCTGGCACAAACAGGTGAGAGCGTCAGTGACATAAAACAACATAAAACAACAAACTCAGTGGGGGATCCCCCTCCATTCACTCTCATTCCCTGCGTCCTGTCATCTAAACTTACGGTACGTTATTTATCGTCAGCTGTGACAGTAATGACAGTTGACAGTTCCTCTCACACCTCCCCGTCGTGAGTCACCAACGTCTATTGTTCCTGTAAACCCAAGTCAAGTCTCGTCTTAAACAGCTGCTTTGTAAAGTCCCCAAACTAAACGCACTACTGCACAGAAAGAGGAAAAATTAAACAAGAAAAGGGGACCAGAGGGTTGACGGTTTCTAGTCCAGCACGAATTTTCTGAACTTTCTGAAGGTGCCCCTAAGCGAGGCCCTGAACCCCTAACTGCTCCCCAGGTGTTGCCCGAAGACTTCCGACTACTCCTAATTAGGATGGGTTAAATGCAGAGAACTAATTTCCCCTCAGGGATAGTACAGCATAAGGGGAGGGGCAACTATGTTGCAACAGCATAACTGAAAAAAAAAAACAGGAAGGGAAAAGAACCAAAAGCAGGTTCAGCCAAATGGGAATTGTTAACACACGAAAACAACTACAACTACTGTACGAGACTACTACTGTTAAATATTGTGTTGCTTTTGTGGTTTTATCAATGTGCTCTTTAATCTTATTTCCAGTTGCTTTAAAAGTCTGCAAGGCAGTTGTGAATTAGTGGAACAGGTAAATGTTTGAAGGTGTGCAAAGTAAGGATAAAAACACAGAGATGTAGGATGTAGGATCACAGGAGCCATCTCTTTACCTGCCTCATACCTATATTGGTAAGGAAGCAAATAGTAAATCTTTAGTATCAAAGTAAGTGCTGCAGCTAGCCACTCCTGCTCCTGACGCTGTGCTGTAATTACCGTCTCAGTGTCAGCACAGCCTGAGCAGCAGGCAGCAGCCCACCCCCCTCCACCCCCTTTGAACTGCAGGCAGGGCAGCTAATGAAGAGCCAACAGAGGCCCTGCACAGCTTTGTTCAGTCACATACTGTGGCTCTTCTTAAAAAGCAGTGGGACAAAAAGCTTGTGGATTACAAGTGCATTAAGAGTCATTGAACATGATTATCCTGGATGCACTGATACACCTGGTCAGATTGGTGGTCTGTTTTGTTTATTTCATTCTGCCCCCCCCCTCTTTGATGTTAGGCTACTCACCCTCTACACTACATAGGGATCACATATCATTGTTTTCTCTTTCTTTATGTGTTGGATCCACGCCGTGTTATCGCAAGGTCTATTTTCTTAAACGAAAATGTCACATATTAGCTGAGTATGGAAGGACTGTTACATGTTATATTATATTGTAAGTGTAGACCTGAACAGTGTGTGTGTGTCAGGTTTGATCTTTCACGGTTTAAAGCCAAGTGTTAGTTTTATCCTAAACAGGATTCTAACAGAAACTATACTGTATCTTGTAGATGATGGTGTTGTGGACAGTCATCCGACTGACTGTGTCTAACACAACGTTGGACGGACCTATCCGCAAAAAAACGCAAGATGATCTTGACTGTGACACACAAAAAAGGTGCATTTTCCTACCTTGAATCTCACTTTCTTGAGCATCATCCTTCAAATCCAGGTGAGTCGACAGTAACAGAAATAAGATGCTACAGAACTTTTCCAACCCCTCGCTCCATTCAGGAAAAGCAGCCTTCAACCGAGCTCCAATCAGTCGATCCTCTGATTCCAAATCCAATCAAAACATCCAAACTGAATCACCGTCTGCAGTGTGTGCCTGCCTGCCGACTGTGTGTTTAACATGCCAAAGACAACAGTGTCTGCTCCAGTGTCGCCCTGCTCTCCCTCTCCCTCTCCCTCCTCTGAGACCCTTTGCAAAGCTTATCAGTCTGCTCATTCATTCGTACAACGACACACCCTCTTTTTATGACTGGAGGGCTGCTATTAACACCCCCCCCTCCCTGTCCAAATATGGGTGCTGGTAAGCTCTCTTGAACTCACCCCCTCTGACCCTTTAAAGCCCTCCCCCCCTTCCCCTCACCGTCTCCCAGCATTCAACCATCTGTTGGGCCGCAGCGTCTCAGCTCAACCATTCACTCGCCTCATCGTCAAGGCTGTTCAGCTTCTTCTTTCAAACAGTCCATGTGTACTAGTCTAGTAGTAAAACATCATTTACACTCCAACACATTCAAAACAGTCTTGACCTTTGACCCCATGCTACTTCAAATATGATCACGTAAAACGTGTCTATACCCAATAAAAGAACCTTCAGAAGGGAGAAAGTCACCTGTTCACTGTCAGTGAGGCAGCTCCAGTCTTTCAGCAACTCTCAAAGCAGCCAAGATGACCTGAATAATGGGGTTTCTGTTTAGGAGTGGAGTTAAAAATAACAACAAAAAACAAAAGCCTAGCATGGTTAAACACTTCAGAACGTTACAAATCGATTTTAAGTAAGGTTTTGTGTGTACAGGTGTTTGATATGGTTGAAACGCTTAACCACCATGAAGTGAGACTGTTAAGCTACATCAGGTGATTTCTGCTTAATTAAGACCTTCAACCCCCGAACATTCGAGCGCTGCTTCCTCACCACCATCTGGGGTTACCAAAGAGGAAAAAGCTGCAGGGTGCACCTTCAATTTAATGTCATTTTCATAATAAGTTTTCACACTCTACATCCATAAATCTTAAGCATTCCCTCACATGGCACGTAACAAGTTGGTACTATGTACAAGTTAGGAGCACACACAGAATGGTTCATTTTTTATTGTGGGCTTTTTAGGTGGACTCTTATGGAACCTGGGGACTCAGAACCCTTTCAAGTGGTCACAAGATAAATGAGAGGTTGCAAGGTAATGACAAAATAACCTGCTAAACAAAATGCTGTTGTCATTTTTAAGACTTTTCCTCTGTTTGCTTTTTAGCCTCTCTCGTAGCGTAGCCGCATGGAGGGTACTGGATGGACTGCCATGGAATTTGGTACATATATCCGTCAGTCCCCAAAGGGTGAAGGGATCCCCTGACTTTTTATCTAGCACCACCATGAGTTCTACGTTTTAATTGCTCAAATACTTTGGTTTTATGACCAAGTACCTAATGTCACTCCAAACCAAGTTCAGCTGTATATGTGCTAATTAGCACATATTAGCATGCTAACACACACAATGAAGTTACCATAAATACAGGGCCTGAGTTAAGGGGGTCACAAAGCAATCAGGTTGGGAACAATACAGATCACGCATGAGTCATGCATGTGGAAGTACAGGCTGTGGCTCACTGCTCCATGTTTAGTCTGGCTTCAGTGACCCTCAGTTAATGCTAACAAATGATGTCCCGTGGCTGGATGAGCAATTCTGAGAGCTTACAGGTGACGGTTGTTAGTAATCAAATTAAACTAAATGAAATGCCTCAAATTTAAATTGAGTTAATGCAGGAAAAAATATTTGTATATTTATTTATTCTTTAAATGAAATCTAGTAAGTTACACAGTAATTGTACCGTTGTGGACCAACTGACTGCTTCTTTTACTTAATATCAAATTTTCTTGTAATCAATTATATTTTAAATACCATTAAAATATAAATTCTCTCTTGAAGAAAGCAGATAAATGTGATTCATAATGTGAAAAAAGCTTCTTTAGACACTGAATGAAGTAAACATCACTTACATGGAACAAAACTCATAAAATGCCCAGAGCCTGAGAGCGCTACAATAAATTCTTGCATTATTGATGATTCCCAACTGGGTAAATCCCTGGTGCTAATGAAGTGCATCACCAACACAAAAACCCATGGCAGACTTCCATTTTCAATAATACACTTTTATTCCATTAAAGATTCTTCTTTTTTCTAATTGTACACTGGAATGTTAAGATTCCCCTTCAGTAATTTAGTTAAAAATGCTCAATTCTAGTCATTTTCAACCCCACATCCACACAACCATTGCTAAATTGAAAATTAGGGAGTACAAATGAAAAAAAAAAAATGAAGAAAAAAAAAACAAACATGAAAGACAAACGTTATATTTTGAATAATGTTGATGTACTATGAGAACGTCAGTAAAGGATGACCAGGTGGATGAGCAGGGGTGTCAGCAGCAGTTTACTGCGAGGGCTCCAAGTCTCTCTGCTTAACTTGGATGTGATGGGAGTGGGTTAAATATCAGGCTGGAAGTCTGGAAGGCATTTCCACTATCATGCCAACACAAATCCACACCCATCTCGGATCTAACATCCTCATGGGATGTTAGATTAAGGGCTTGGATGTTGTTTCTGGGCCGCGTTCAAAGTACTTCTTCCTCTGATATCTGAGGGCTGATCATTGGACTTAAATGGACTCGAGTGGAACATGGCGTCTCTGTCTGACAAAGTGAGGAGTGGCTGCAATGGTGTTACAAAAAAAGATCGTAAGAAAATTCAACAGATGCAATAGTCAAATGTATTTACTGATAGGTAACTTTGCCTTGCAGCTGAGAATTCCTTACAACGTCCTGCTCTTCACTGTCAAATTTCAAGATCCAGATTAGTGGTAAACAATGACAAAGTATACAGCAAACAGTAAAAAATATCAAAGTTAAAAATAAAAGGACACGGTGCGGCATAATTCTGATAATAACCGCAGACAGAAAAGACAATATTACTGAGCACACAGCCATATTTTGCTTCTCAGCGCAGAACCAATGTGTTACTTCTACAAAAACTGAAAACTCAAGTGTCCTCACAAGACAAACAAAAAACCCCCAATCATCTGAAGTGAGATATCAATAGAGCAAATCACAATAGTTTAACGATTAAAGAGTGACGGGCTAATAATGATTGAGAAAGCTACAAAATCTGCAGTTATTATGGAGAAGGAAATCTGAAAAGAAAGCAAGAACCCCATTCAAGGCGGCATCTATCGATGAACCATTGCAATGCGAGTGTGAAGAAGAAAGGTTGTGCAGGACGCACGATTCTCAGGGGGGACGCTAAACTACCAGCGCTCATCCTACTGGAGACTGATTCAGTGGCCTCAGGTCCCCGTGTTCCCTCTCTACCTCCCGGCAGGGCTTTATTGATAGATGGACGAGGAGACGGCCGACGGCCTCTCCTGCACCCCCGCAGTCATCCTCTACTTAGCCTGAAGTCCTCTTTACAGTTCTGCTTGGCGAACACGACAGCATCAGTGTAGTTTTCTTTTGTGTGTGTGTGTGTTTGTTGGTTTTTCCTGTTCAATTAACTCTATATATAGATGATCCTCTCTCATACAAACATATAAATACACCACCGCTGCTCTGCTCCACCACAGGAAGAGGCTTTGCCAGAAGGCTGACGTAGTCCTGTTGATGTACACAGTCTCTGAAATAGTATACAGGGTGGGCAGGCAAGAGATCTTCAATCTTTCTCTGAAGCATAGATTTGGACTTTTTTTTGTTGGTGATTTTTTTGATTTTGTATTCTTTGAATTTTTTTTTTTTTTTTTTTTTTTACAGGATTTCGTATTTGTCGACAACAAAGGAGGTTTCTGAAGAGAATCTAACTGAGCTGTCTCCATCTACGTGAGTCACTTTGGTAACCTGGGGGGACAAAAAGAAAGAATGTCAGTAGATTATCAGAAGGAACATAACTGAGTACAATCAGGAGTCAGTACAACTTTTTTTTCTACACTATGTATACAGTTATCTATCTAGCTCCGTTTCCCAGAGTCTAAGGTGACGAAAGGTGGCAAAAAATGCATATATAGATATATGTAACACATGTCAATACATTCTAGTACAACACATCATTAACTATTAACACAAAGCAAAAACATCTTTTAATAAATGCCAGCAGCATTATAGGTAGCATAAAGTTGACTTTACCGTAGTTTTGGATTAAGAAGGGGCATTTGAATCAAAAATATTTTTCAACACTTACTAAGAACTATTCGCCTGTTCTTCATAGCTGATCTGAACTCAGTGGTAAAAAGATTCCACACACAGAAACCCCAGACAGGTAACGCTTGTGTTCAGTAACCCACCTGGATGTCGCAGTAGTTGCGCTTGGACACAAAGGACACGTTGATGGGGAAGAAATCATTGGGCTGCCCGGCGATGCTGAACTCCAGGCTGCCGGTCTTGTTGTTGGCATCGATGACAGGTAGGCACCACTCCAGAACGTTTCGCCTGCTGTCGTGTTTGTACTCTCCATCCAGGTCACCGATCACAGGAGCTCCCACGCCGGACCTGCAGGAAAACACAAACATGTGATGTGTGAAGTAATATCCAGAGGTTTTATATTTTTTAAGGTGGCATACATGCACGGATTAGGATGCACGGTGCCAGAAACAGGATCTTAGTCATAAAAAAAGCCTTGCTTAATCTGTACGAAACAGGTTTCGATATATTTCTTTATCTGGGGAAGTGTGTTTTGTAATCGTGTGGACCAAATTTCAGCCACACTATTTCTTTGATGAAAGTACAAACTTTCACAGATACAGTGCAAGAGAGGCTTTAAAGTAAAACTACAGTTTCAACCAGTGTTTTATGTCCCCTGACCTAAAAGCTATTTCAGACACTTCTCCATTTTTACACTCCATCACAAACTTTTACTGTACTGTACAAACTCATTCAGAGCTTCTACATTGTCATTTGTGGATGTACTCACGGTACAGGGATGCTGATGACCACGTCGTTGAGCTCGAGGCTGTCCTCCTGCAGCTCGTATTCAATGTTGACGTCGCAGCCAGTACCACTCTCTGAAGGCCAGCAGTTTACTGTGGAAGGAACGAGACGGTCATATCATCTGTCCTAACTGTGTCTTCGCTGTACAAAGACTGTCAAATGGTGAGTTATGAATCAGTGAATAGCACAGGGCTCTCATTATCTAATGTCCCCAGGTAAAGCACATGTACTGGAACTTACTGGTTAGAGGTATGAGGGCTTCATCTGTGGTCTGTAGTCTCCACTTCAGCACACCAACATCGTTGTTGAGAGGGAAAGACTTCTCCGGGTTCTTCAGGCCAATCACTGAATCAGTTGTGAACAACTTCTTGTCCACATTAGGATGTGTCTGAGCAGAGAGGACAGGCCAACACAGTGAGCAACATAACTGGCATCATTCAGGGCAACCATAGTTTTTTTTTTTTTTTAGAAACTGATGTTTAAGTTCCTTTTTCCACTCGTTTTTCTCTCTATTCCATGTGTGTGAGAAAGAACGAGGCACTATGAACTCATGGCACTGTCTTCCCATCTCTTCTACTGATTTTCATGTGTTTGGACAACACGTTGTGCATTTATCATTTGTTGTTAGGGGTGAGGTATATAATTATGTCATATAAAAACTGTCTGTCAAATTGATTTAATGTGTTCTACTATATCAAAATCACATTATTGAGAAACATTTATCTTCCAAAGTATTTAAGCTCTTAAACTCGACAGATTTTAGTGACATTTCACTTTATGTCGTTCATTTAGGCTGTGAACCACGACACCTCTCTAAAACAAAGCCCAACCTATTTACTGGCCAGACGATCAGCTAAACGCTGTCTACCTGAGCGTGTAAAACCAACGAGGGAGAGCGGCTGTGTAACTGGTGAGTTTCTCATTTGTCACGTTAATTAGTGACTTAGATTATAATAAAAACAGCCCCAGTCACTTCTCCTCTCCTGCAAACATTCATGACTTGCTAACCACCCTGTTTCTCATGTCCCTCTCCCGGCTTCCTCCCGGCTCTCAGCAGAAACATTATGTCCGGTGTGTTATTTCTGAAACAGTGTGGCAGTTCCAGTTGATGGTTCTATCATTTCTCCTACTTCATGACTTCTAAATATTCCCCAACATTACTTACAGCAGCTAACGTTGCCCGTTACTAAATCAGCCACAAAGCTAAGGCGTGTTTATTAGTGGAGGAGCAGGAACGTCGTAATGAGCAGGGAAACTATAGAGTTTAGCATTTTATAAATATATCTGCGAGCCGTTTGTTTGTAGTTACAGTCAGCGTGTCAGAAATGATTAAACCAGAGCGGACATGTAAATAAAGGTGCTAACAGCTTCCGCCAGACAAAGTTTTCTAGCTCCTCTTTCAAATGTAAACATTGACATTAAAGTTGCAGAAAGTTATGTAGTATTAGGTTTATTCAACAGCAGCTCACTGTATCATAGACGGCAGGTTTTAGAGCCAGATGGTTGAGAAATGGTTTCTCGTAGCTTTGGACAGAATTAGAGCGCTGCTAAAAGGATAAACTAGATGTGCTGCATTGAAACACGTTTATTCTCTCACTCTGTTTACAGATGGCTGAAAATGTTGCACCTTCTAAAAGCAAATATTTACTGATGTTCATTTTTTTCCTCAGTTGTTTAATCTAATTTATTAATTTAATTAAATAGCCCACAAACGGAACAGCTTTCATTATCAGCCTGTTCTAAGTGTAGTTTATCCAGTAAAGGGGTCTAAATCGGCTCTTTTTGTCTTTAATATCTGCACCAGCCCCCAAAAACCCATCGGTCAGGCTCTACTGAAAATGTCACAATACAAATGTTTGGACGATTACTGACTGATAATACTGAAAAATTGCCTTACTTCCAAAATGTCTGAAAAATTGGCAGATTTAACAGAATGAAAGGTGCTATCGCACATTGTAGCACTAGAAACAAATAGTAATATGTTGTACGGAGATTCTCCCCAGCAAATGTTTAGACTATGTGGTGGACCTACTTGTAGCTGCAATCCTTTGTTGTCGTTATTGTTGATAATGAGGCGAATGCGTCCGTTCTTGTCGTCTGAGACTCGGAGCGTCACCATGCCCAGCAACTCCATGTTCTGTAGGCCGCCATCACGACCGCAAGTCAGCGAGATCTTCTCCTCCACACGCAGATGTACACTGGAGAGGAAACACATCCAAACAGGCTTTAAGTAACCAATCCATCATACAGGAGACTAATAGGGCAATACTTACAGAAGATCTAAGGCCCTGTCCCATTTCTCCCCCCTTAAAACTTCCACTTGGTTTTGAGTGCCCTCGACAGTAAAGATCTTTCCCTATGAAATGGGACACCACTATATGCAAATTTGCGTAGCGAACGTGCCCACCCACGTCACGCGCAGCGTCGACGTGTCTACCGGTAGTAGCCTACTACTATTTTCATTCAAGGAAAATGCCGGGTCCAGTGGTTGCGTTTCCTGTTGTGTGGGCTGTGTTGGTTTATCTATGTCTGATCAATCAACACAGAAGACGCATTCGCCGACGTATTTTTGTGTGTATTTGATCGTTTGGACGCGCATACCAAACCCAGAGTAAAGTTTGCTTGTCTAGTTGCAGTCTGTTTCCGAGCGCGCTGCCATGGGAACAGGGCAAGTTTTCGTAATTTCGAAACAACAGACACTGCACTTTACAACAATCACCGATTGTGTTCAGTGCTGATTCTGAAGTTTGGGTTTAGGGAGAAATGACAGTGCGCTGTGATGGGAACGATGATGCGTTAGACGAATGCGGCTCGTTTTTAATAGTTTTACCTCACGTTAACGTCTTTTAGAAGTTAATCATTGGAACCCGATATCGACAATAAAGTTAACTAACGTAACCCAGATCAAATGTATATTTGATGGGTAGACTCTCTCGAAGCAATCGGCAGATATCATTAACATCGGCAGATGAAATGAAATATGTTCGTGAAATATTTTGTAACAGTGTTCAAAACTCAACAGTCCATTGGATGTGCATCAAACTAACATATTCCAACATATTTCGACATTTTAAAATGCTTATTTGCGAAAATATACTTACAATTCTGGGGTAATTTCATCTCCCACTTCGTTTTGAGCCTGCATTGGACCTCTCTCTACGTTTTGAGGGTTGATTTTAACGGAAGATTAGCACTCCCCCTTGCTCCCTAAGGTATTGGGACACCCTACCCCTACACGAGAACGCGCAAAAACGAGGGTTAGGGCAGAAATCTAGGGGAAGGGGAGGTATTGGGACAGGGCCTAAGAGTGGAGAAAATGGGGTTAGAGTTGACAAACACAGCATGTGGGCTGTTAAAGAAAATCTAACCTGTCTACTCAAAGCAAGAATAAATGTCATTATGGAAGAGAGCAGTGGCTTAATGCAGGATAGGGGTGGGAGAAATAATAGATTCTTAGATGCATCGCGATGCAGACGTGGAAGATTATTAATCGATTAACAAATGTCTAAAAATCGATTATTTAAATGTTAATTGATAACATAATGTTGACGGAACGCAAAAGGCTGAACTCGCGGAAACGCAGCGCCCGCACCGTCTGAGGAGCGCAGACAGCAGAGAGACCAGTGTCCCCCTGTATTCGTCACCGCTGTGGTATGAATAACCCCAAAATGTCACACAATCATTAATATCAATGCGCAAGTAATTATTTTAACCGCACACTGCGAGCATGGTGACGCTCTGTAGCTGTGTGTGTGAGGCCGAGCGAGTGAGAGAGAGCGAGCGGCAGAACGTGACGGTGGAAGTTAGCGGTGAAAAATATCAGCAGTAAGTTTCTGTCAGGTAGTAAACGTGCAGCGTAGGTCGCTGTGTGACCGTTAATAAAAGTCTGTAGTTTCCCCAATGGCTGGAAAAGTGAAGGCTGTTAGCGCGAGCTAACATCTCCCCGTACAAGGGCTCAGTCTGCCCCCCACACCAGACTCCGCAGCCTTCAGCGTAACAGCCTCCACCCTCTGGAACTCTTCCCCACAGAAACGCTCCCTGTCTGGACACTTTCAAAGATCTACTACAACCCAGCTCTTTACCCAGGCATTCAGTCCTGAATGAGTTTTTGTTGTTCTGTCACTGTAACTATGTATAAAGTGCTGCTGACAACTGCATGCACATCGCGGTTCCTCGCGGGTCTCTTTCAAGTAGCGGGCTATTTAAAAACGGTAAAAGGTTCTTTGTGTGGTTCATCAACAGTGGTAAATTATCCGAAAGTCCTGCGAGGTGCGGACAACTCGGCACAACACCAGTGAAGCTGGGGCTCCGTCTCTTCAGCAACTGTTCCTCTTCTGCCACTACACACACACACACACACACTCTCACACACACTCTACGCCTACACACGTGCACTGACGACCCACGGTTAAGGTTATAATTTTGGATTTATTTACGCACTTTAAAAACATTTATTGAAACTTTTATTCTTTTTACATGTTTATTTACAGCATTAAATGTTGAAATGTATCCTGTAATAGGCTGTATATTAACTTATTGGGAGAAAACTGGTAGTTCTATGTAAAATCAGACGTTGAGCTCTCCCATATCGCCAAAAACAGCATGATCGTCGTTTCGCTGCAAAGGTTCGACTGTGAGATTGACAGTCAAATCAGACTCCGACCACCGAAACATTGAATCTGCGACTATTCGGGGTGAGCCCTACTACTATCATTATTATACTAACACAGCAGGAGCATCTTAATTCTAATGTGCTTTATGAGTCTTTTTTGCAGGATGATTGAATAAAATATAATTATTAAGCAGACAAGTTGTTGATATTTATTTTGGAGAAATCATTGTTGCTATTAATCAAGTAATAAAAACATTATCTTCAGAACAAATTAGTTGTTAGATGAATCGACTAATTAAAATTTGTAAATTTTAATTTTGTAAAATTTGTAGTTAAAAACTCTGTTATTAATTGATAAAAACAAAGAACGTTAGGTGCAGCCTTTATATCAGGCTTGTTGTCAGTCAGACAGTTCGTCAGCCTTGAAAAAAACAACACTGCCCTCCTCTGCCTCTGATTGGCTGTCAGGTTGAGGCATTAGGAGTGGTGACTGGTTAGGAAAGCTGGTTGTAAATATTTTCTCATCGGATCTGCGCAAATCATGTAGGTGACGCATTTTGGTGTCAAAATGGCAAATTTCGCCAAAAGGTGAGGCCTCACATGACCAACTCAGGACGTTTCCTTAAAATATAATGAAATCAAACTTTAATTGACCGTGATGTGTCTGTACCTCTCCACATTGACTGGTGGTGGTAGAACTTTAGATACATCTGAGCCCCTCTTTCCTGTGTTGGCCATGATGGTTTCACCCTCCGACTTGAGCTTGTCAACAAAGTTGTCCACCTCTTTCCCTTTAGCCCCTAATTTCAGAGCTTTACTGGGTCCACTTGACCTGGAAAGAAAAAAAAAAAAACACTCTCTGAGCAGATCTTTAACCATATAGAGAATATTAAATTCTAAACACTGACAATCAAAAGTACTGCTCACTCACAATAGTTCCTGGTGCAACATAATGAAACCCAGTACAAATAGCAAAACCTAATGATCAAATCCAAAAGTATTTCACACATGTACTTCTTGGAGGTGTACCTGGCTGGAGCCGGTGTGATCTTGGGCTTCTCAGGCTCAACGATGGTGTCTGTGATGATGGACCCTGAGGAGACGCTGGTCATGCCGGCGTTGCCGAAACCACCGAAAGCCGGCACCTTCTTTCCAGAGCGCTCGGCGTCCCTCCGGGCCTGCTGCAACTCTTTGGCCTTCCTCCTCATCTCTGCCTTGGCCTCTCTTTCCTGAGTCTGTGGATTAAAGAAACAGCATGCAAAGATGTTCTAAATGATATGACAGCAACACACTGAGAGAAAAAAAAGAAGTCATTTCACTACTGTTTAATCCTGCAAACTAGCGCACTAGTTAACACAATTCAAACTCAACACAATTGATAAAATCCAGTTCTGCACATCTGGACATTTGTGTAAGTGTAAACGGTACAGTAGCCTCACCTCCCATGTGATACTATGCACACTTATATAAGAAGTACTACAATACATTGCTGCAGTGACCCGATTTCCCCATGGGGGGAACACAGTGTGATCTCACCTCTCTGACGGCACGGAAAACCTTCTCCTCATGGGAGTCCATCTCTGTGAAGGTGCGGATCTGAGCCAGGTTGACGTTCTCCCGGTAGCCCAGTGCTACAATCTCATCGAAGGCAAAGATCAGGTCAAAGCAGTGTTCTGATATTTCACTCTCCTCCAGCACGCGACAGTATTCTGGGATCTGGAACGGTAGGGAAGAAAATATCAGACAACTTAACCAGAGCAAACATTTGAATATTTTGGCACATGCCACAGTGAGTCAGAGAGAACATGCCACTAGAAAAGGAATAGAGAAATGAGTTCTACATGACAGTTGAGGCTAAAAGCCGGACTGCTGACAGCTCCACTGATCATGATCCTGAATAAAAACACTGCTTGTTTTCTGATCCTGTTTTTGGCACTAATGCACCTTTCACCTGTTTCAGAAAAGCCGTTTGCTTTCTTCTTTAAATACGTCTTAGAAATACTAGAAGTTTGATGCTCTGTGTATTAATGCCAGGATCTGAGCAATCGCAATGCACATCCTTCTATCAACCAGTCACCATAAAGCAAATCTGTGTTTATTAATCTCTTATTCCTTTTTTCCATTTTGGATTGTAATTTAAGTCCTCCCATTTTAGAGAAAAAGTGAAGACATAACCAAATGAAGATCAAACCTTACTGCATGAGTAACTCCCACTACAATATGTTTGAGTTTTAGCGGTTGACCACTCAAAACACCAAAACACACGTTGCCTGAAATTTAGCTTTTCTGCTTGTCTAGATGTAATTCACAAAAGGCAAAAGTAATAAATTGAGAAAGCCAAAGTGTCAGATTACTTGAAAATAGGGCCGGGCGATATGGCCAAAAATAATCTCATGAAAAAAGTAAAGAAAAAATAATGTCATTCAATATCAATAATTATCAGGACAAATGTTAAATTATTTCTTTCAAGTTTAAAGGTTGACTTTTGCTCCTGAGTGAAAATTAAAGAAACCAGATAGTTAATTGTGTGGTTAAACTTCTCTTTATGGTCAGAATGAAACAAACACTTGATGCCAAACAGGGGATCACTTCAGTAATCTGAGGTAGAACATTCAAAACTATTCAGATAAAATCTTTAACAAATATGATCAGTAAATCTCTTTTTCAGTCCCTTTTCCACAACAATAGAAAAATTAAGTGCTAATTTGTTCGCAATTCAAATAATTAAATCAAACATTTGAGAATACACTGAACAAGAGGAAAATTATATTGCTACAATTATCAATTGTTTTATTGCGCAGCCCTACTTGAAAAGCAAAGGCGTTTATCAGAAAAGAAATGAAAGTCAGTGCAGCATGGTTTTCTGTTAAATACATAAATTTAGTTTGCTAACAGTCTGTACTCAAACTGATTTACTTTAAAGAGTGACTTTTACATATAAATGAATGTCCGTTAAAATTAAGCCCTTGCCAAACGAGTTCACACAATGCTGATTAAGCTTATCAACGACAGGTAAATGTCTCTGTACTAACAGTATATTGAGGTTTAAATCTGGTGTCTGTGGTGACGTCTTTCTGCGCTGGCGAATTGGCAGTGATGTGTTTTCTGCCAACCAGAAATGACTGGTTTACCAAAGCTGAAGAGGGGTGCAACTGTAGGGACAGCGGCAACTCAGTATGGCAGAGCTTATACAGAACTGTGCATTCAGACCAACCGCAAATTTAATCCTTGCAGCGGTTTTATCCCTGGACAACGGCGAGTGTTCACACACCACGCGATGATGTGAATAAACACAACCTGCCATTACTACAGCTGTATGAACCCAAAGTAAACACGCTGCTGTGTTTTAATAGCAATAAACTTAAAATTACAATATGATGCTGATTTGTTAGACATATGCTTTGTCAGGTCTGTCAGCAGGACAACAACTTTTAAAATGTTTATTTTCTGAATGGAGTTCGGATCGATCAGGACTATGCTATGCTAACTTGTTCACAGTAAAGTACAAAAGGTAGCTGGAATAAAGTTACAGACACATGTTTTCTGAACTCACCAGGAAGTTCAACTTCCTCACTTTCTTTTCTCCAAGCAACATCCAGTTTTGTCTGTTTTTTATATAAATATTTAGTAGTACTCCAACAGAGCTCTGCGTGCGGACTAACGCTAGCAACAACAGTGGAACCAGATGTGCACGGACGCTCGCTGCCAAGAAGCTCCAGTGAAGATAAATCAATGTTGTAATCCCAAACCCAAAGGTAATCCCAAAGGAAATCGCAGCTCTCCGCGTCTTTGCTTTGACTTTGTACGTGAACGCACCGCCACCCCCAACGCTCACTTCGCTTTTGGTCTGAAAGCACCATTAGGATGTGTCGACAGCATTGTGTAATTTCTTTAACTGTCAAAAAGGGGCGACAAATGATCCACACTGCAGGTTTAAAGCAGAAAATCAATAGGACCAGTGTGTACACCCCACGCCTCACCCTCCTGTTCCAAGTGTGTAGGAAAACCTACAGTAGCCAAAAAACTCGCAAAAAACTTGCAAGTCTATCGCTACAACCAGGGTTTTGGTTTGTTCATTCAGTGCTATTGTAGAAACATGCAATATGGCAGATTATGTAGAAGAGGACCCCACTCCCTGATACACTAATGAAAACATACTTGTGAATATTATATTTAATTTCTGCCATATTCTGCCAATAGAGAACCCTACATCTTTCACACTGGCCCTTTTAATGAACTAAATCCTAAAGGCTTTTTAAAGGCTTTGGTCATACTGCTTTCTTTGATGGATCCCAGAGATTTGACAATTAGCTTTTCTCATTCAATTTTCTGCTTTCTCCTCAAATGCTATTCTCCTAATTAAACCCATTGTCACGTTTACTCATTAAATGTGTTGAAAATGGCTTTGCCTCAAACTTTGCTATTAATATGGACTGAGATGCTGGAGGCTGCTACAGTGCATGTTAGAAAAACTCAAGGGGTTAACAACAAGAAACTGACGACAGGTGGTGAGAAGTTTCAGTGCATGTAACGAATGTGTGAAAAAGTACATCCATAACATGCAGTCATTAACAATTATTTAAAAGTAACAAGTATGAAACCACAGACAGGGGAATCATCAGAGTAACTGATTTCTTCACACTGACATGTGACAATGTTAATTTTACATAAATTAAACATAAGTTCTGGGCATAGACAGAAACAGAAAGTCTGCTCCATGTTTCCTTACCACACGGGAGAAAAGTCTGAGTGTCTCCAGGTCCTCCAGGATGTTGCTGTTCTTGGTAGTGATGAGGACCATGTAGAGTTTCTCCAGCGGCTGGTACACATAGCGTACACTGTCTGTTTCCACAAAGGTATGCTGCTTGCCCGTGTTCATCAGTTTAGGGAATGCGGCCAGGAGACCCTCGATGCGTGTCCGGGTCATTTCCACAAACTGCCGCGATACAATGGCCTTTCCGGCCTTGGTGCACACCGCCGCTGCCAACAGCACCTGCAGGGGAAGACAACGTGACTGTTGTAGTGCCTCCAGTTCTTCAGCAACACACTGTACAGTCATAGCTTGTTTGAGCATGCAGATGTTAATGATGAATGAACTAAGTGGTCATATTAGATTGAAAGTTTTACTTTATCTTGGGGTAACCAGAATTACAGCTAATGTTTGCATCTTTCTAGAGCGAGGAAGTCTTTCCAAGTTACACATCAGCAAATTTAATGTTGTATTAAGAAATAATTGTGTGACAGATTTGGCATACACGTACACATTTATCTCGCAGTTAACATTATTGGCTCACACTGCTCAAGGCCACCTACTATGTTAAGTCTTGGTGGAAGAAGACTGTAGGTGTAGCTAGCAACTAAGTTAGCTGTCCAACACGACATTTTATTAAAATAGTGTGCGCTGCAAAGATAACATGCATGCCGAATTTCACAATGGGGAGAAGCGAATCAACACCTTAGTATTAGTAGACCTTAAGTAACGTTAGCGTTCACGATGTGTGCATGTGTGCTAAGAAGTAAAGCCGACAGTTTGAATCACCAAAAATTTGAACGGGGCTTGGTTCATCACGGTGAAGACGACGGCAGCTATTGTGGGCAGATACATTTCCATAACAATAATGTCAGTTCATATAAACACATATAAGTTAATATAAATAAAAGTCTATTTCACACTGTTAAATTAATGACGGAACTGAATTTATTCCACGTTGACGATGGCTGAAGTTGAAAATGGAAAAACTGCGACGACTGTGGTCAACGTTGACAGTCCAGTATATACGTAGCAGCAGCTGGCACGGCGTTATGATAAAATAGATGTATACATGGGAAAGGCTTGTTTAAAAACGGCATCCAGCGTTGGCTGTCTGAGAACAATATGACAGCAGGTAACGTTAGCTCGGATCCGGCTAGTGACAGGAGCTAACCCTAGCGCTAGCTTGTAAAGCTAGTTAACGTCAGCAATGTCTGTCACCCAGTACCGCCTACCCACCCGAATTGTGACTCTAAGTAATGAAACGACAATTCATTTACTTGAGTTTACCAACTAAATATAAGGTTAGCGCTGTCAGCGCAGTGAAAAGCAACGTTTCGGTTTCCTCTTATTTCGCTCTTGGAGAGCCTAGCTAAGTGATACCTAGCTTTAGCTAGTTGCCTGCAGGTTAGCCAATGTTATGATTGCTAGGCCCGATAAAAGCCAGGGAGATATCTTGATTTTTGACCTTCACTCACCATTTTGGTCTCTCTCTACAGTACGGCGATCTTCCGTCTCCTGTGTTTCTCGCTTTAGTGATTTCTAGTCACTCTGGAAAAGCAAGGTGCGAATGTACAGTTGACTTCAAGTTGTGTGATTGTTAGCTCGCTAGCGTCAATATGGCAGCAGTACAGAGCCACGTCTCCACCGGAAGAGCAGCGCTGGATCAGCCCACCGTGGAAGCCAATGACGTGGGCCCCAAAATGTTGGCCGTGTTGCATAAGTAAGTAAAGTTACTCGCGACACGCTCGCAGGCGTTTCTTCCTCACTATGCACACTATGCAATGACCATTCTCAACCAAAAATCAATTAAAACTTATAAACATAAGCGTTTTCTTTTCCTAAAATATAATCAAATTAAGTGTTAAAACAATTAAAATGACTATTATCACCCTCACAACGTGTATGTGCCTCTAGGTCAGTGTGTTCATTCATAATAATAGTATCACGTTCTGTTACCTGGCCCCATGTGTGCACTGCAGGTGTCTGTGACACGTAAGCATGTGGTCCATTGAGGCAGGCACACTGTCATATACAATATCTCCTAATACAACTTTGTAAAAGTCAATGCTCACATCAAAATATATTTTACCTGTTGTATTTATATTAAATAGATTTAATGCAGCTTGGATTGCACCTCATTTGTACACTACAAAAGTGTCTGCCAAATTAATTCATGTAAATGTAAACTTGTTAATTTCCTTTTTTGCAGATTATTTTGACATCCATTGTGAAATGCAGTGTTTAAAAAAATAGTAATACATTTCAATAAGAAATATAGTATGAAACATTTAGTTCACATTTTTACTCACACTGTGTCAGTAAAATATAATTTCACCCAACCCTCATTTGTAGAACTTTTATTTTGTTTCTATTTTCTGAGCATACGTTTTGATTTTTTTTTAAAAAGATCAACATAAGTAGCTTTTTACTCAACCACAAAATTACCGAGTTCACAGTGTTGCAGTAAATGTCTTTGGTCACCAGATGTCATTATTTAAACTCTGTATGAAGGAATATAAGGATGGAACCACACTGTCAGCTGCATTTATTCAGTGTGAACAGGTTTTAACATGTTCCACTGTTTCTTTTCCAGGGAATATAGCATATCTATGAAAACTAGGGATATGAGGGTCAGCTCTATTCTGCGAAAATTTGTTTTCACTCTCTCCCCAAAGATTGTCTGCACCTTTCATTTTGGCAATAATGTCTAGGTGTGGCACTTGACATACAATTCAAAAGTTGATATACCAGTATAGCGTTTATTATGGCCACATCATCAGGTCAGATCTGAACAAATCACGCTAGCTCATCCCTCTAGCCTACATTTTTGGCAGCAGATCTGATCTTGAGGAGCCTCAGTAGCATATTGCACTTTCTTTTCACATATAATGGAGAGTGTAGGACTTTACCACAGCCAGTGAAGAAAAACAACAACCCAACACCCCACATGTTACACTCGTATTGTTTGTTTCAACATGAGACTCCCCGCGTACTGGTGCATTCCACCTTTTTTCAATAAACCTAAAGAGGAAACTCATAGACTTTTTTTTTCTCTTCTTTTTTTTCTTTCTTTTCTTTATTGAAAAAATACAAAATATACAAAAAAGTTAGGGAATGGGTATACAACTAGTAGAAAATGTGTAAATCTACAATCGTGGAAATGAAACCAGCACACTCGAACATAGCAGCAGGCAATATAAGTTATAAACTGAAAAACAAGGATCCGGATAATTGATGTAAGATATTTAATAAAAATAAACAAATAAAAAATGTTTAGGAGCACAAAAGAACAAGATGAGAGACATTAAAAAATAATGGAATGGGATATAGAGGAGAGCAGATTTTTTGTGTTTCTATTCATTTTATCCATGGGTTTCAGCAACTTAAAGTAGTTGGAAAAAAATACATGTGAACACAGTAAAAGAGGGAGTACTGCCTTTCCACTTACATGTATGTATGTGATATTTACCCAAAATAATTTCAAGATTCACAGTATCTGAAATTTGTGCATCCAAATTGTCCATAAAATAAATATCATTGGAAACAAAAGATGGTATTTTGTCAATTTTTAAGGACAACCAATCATGGACATCAGACCAAAAAGAAAGGGTGTGGGGGCAGCTGAAAAACAGGTGGTCAATGGTTTCGTCCTCTAAAGAACAAAAGATGCAAGGCTCCACCTCAAATTTAAATCTTGTGTTTAGAAAAGTCACTAACTGGGTATATTACTGATATTATTTTAGATAGATAGAAAAATGTGTCTCCTTAAAGAAACCTCAATATTATCCCGTACAGAGCATGACTGAAAGTCTCCAAAGTTTCTGGACTTAAAGACCAGACTAATTGTTTTGCTGTCACATTTTACGTCCATCAATGGGATATCACCAACTTTTAAGGAAGGTAGTGAAGGCGTGAGCAAGGAAAATTGCGTACTGCTTTGTATCATTTGAAGAAGAGGAGTGGGAATTGCTTTACAGATCTTCTCATACACCTTCCTTGCAACATTAAAACCAAATTTGTTGGTAAATTCCTCAAAGGGTAGCAACTGACCATCTGCGTTCAGTAAATCATAGACAAAGGTTAAACCATTTTCATGCCAGTCAGCTTTAAAAGATGGAGTTTCTGTTCATGGTAATAACCCTATTGTTCCATAATACAGAGTTATGTAGTGAAAAATTGTGAGTAAATATAATTTTTCAGATATCTTACCCCATACCAGAAGTGTTTATAAAACTCCGTCATATCTGGATCAAGATCATATCTTGATCTTCACTCAAATAATCAACAACATACAGCTGATGTATTGCCTTTTCGGTTTGTCTATTTTTTTCCAAATTAAAAATGTAAGATGAATTCTTTTCCTCATGTTCGATCCACCTCGCCCTTGAGCGGATAAATGCACCTTCAGCTCTATTTTTGTAAAGATCGTCTAATTTCAGCTGCAGTTGTTGAAGTTCCAGATTGTTCTTAGGTCTGGTTACAGAGGTTGCTTATTTTGGATATAATGTCCAGTTGTTGCTTTCTTTTCAAACTAGCCAATTTCTTATCTTCTTGAATACCAATAATCCTGACATTATATTTGAACCACTCCCATTTGTTCATGGGAGATAAATGATCTAGTGACCTAACCTCATTGACCAAAGATAAGATCCTTCTCTTAAAATAATCATTCCTCAAAAGATTACTGTTGAATTTCCAGTGGGACATTTTACGGTGTGGTAAGTTGTTACCAGACAAAATAGACAGAGTTATTACACAGTGGTCTGTGAGGGGAGGAGGACAGATATCGCAATCAGAGGACAAATCAGTCAAATTGCTTGATATTAACCAGAAGTCCAGTCTAGAACACTGGGTTCGACTTGTGTTGTTACTCCATGTGTATTGTTTTCTCTCTGGATTCAATTTACGCCAAATATCAATCAAGTGATTTAGAAAAGTCAGATATTAGAGGTTTGAATGCGTGAGAGTCAAAACAGGTAGGAAATCTGTCTTGCCATTCGTCTGGGACCACATAATTAAAGTCACTAGCAACAATACCTTTTTCTGTTGAGTACATATTCTTCCATTCGTCAATCCTGGTGGTGCCTAAACTATAGAGCAATCTCTTATTTCTGGCTCGATTATTAAAACCACATATATTATGTGGATTATGTGTAGAATGTAGTTGCAAAAATTAAGTTCAATAGTAACCATAAGCCAGTGTCTCTCCGTGTCACCTTTGTGGTCAATAATACTACCATCAAATTGATTTAATAAAATTGCCACACCTGCTGAATTTGAATTACCATGAGAAAGGACTATGTTGCCACAGCCCCATTGGGATTTCCAGAAATTAGTGGCATTATCAGTAGAATGTGTCTCTTGTAGGAAAACAAAAACTTTTGGTTGCTCCTTACAAAAAAGAAAAATTGCCTTACACTTTGTGCTATTTCTGAAACCTCTAACATTCAACGATAACAAAGAAAATACCATATAGTATTGGTTGAGTGTGTTCACAAATTTAAGGAAGTAAGAAACAACCTTCTCTAAACAAATTAATAATCAGTGACTCGCCCCATTGTCTGGCTGAGAGGAACAAAGTTTGAAACACAAACTGTCATGGCCAGAAAACTCTTGTGTAACATAGGTTTAGTGTACAGAGACAGTCATTTTAGTCCAGGTAGGCCAAGTTACATATATTGCAGCAGAACAGTCAGAGAATACAGGCCCACCTCAAACAGCTGGCAATATACCGTAAGACGATGCTGTTCTTCAGTCGACCACCCGGCGACCGTCAATGACGGCGTAACCGTCCCGAAGGTAGGCTTTAAAGTCTTTTTCCTAGCTTGCTCCACCTTTGGCCAGAGATGAGTATGGGCTTCCCGGTGCCGAAAAGTGGTCGTCGGCCAAAAACTGATGTTTGGTAGGCCAATGTCTAATATCTTTGTTTATATTTGGAAAACATGACTTACTCCCGACTTAGATAAAATGAAGACAATTTTGCAATTATCCTTATGACTCTGCATAATTTTACTTTCTGTGTAGGCCTCCCAAGCAAGCCACTCTTTTTTTACCTGTTAAAATACCTTTAAATGGCCAATACACAGGGGCGTAGGTATAGACAGTGCAGACAGTGCAGTCGCACTGGAGCCCAGACTGTATTGGGGGCCCTTGACGGGAGTGGCCCTGCCGTGTTACGAGCTTGTGTTCATCAGTGACATGGTAAAATGCATAGAGACTCTCAATGAATAATATATGCCTGTTTCACCTTCTCCTGTGATATGAGAGGTGATCACCTGCTATATATACACCCACTGCCGTGGTGTCAGACACCTGCAGTCAGGGATTTTACACACAAAAGTCTGTAGCAAGCAGTAGGCTATAAGGTATGGTGAAATATAAAATAAATATATTCCACAGATTCAACAGAATGAATTTAGTTTATTTTCTTTGGTATTTGTGTCACATAGTATGTATGCACACTGTAACTGATTTTTGTATTTTGTACAGTATTTTACTGTACATATTACCAGATATATACTTTACAGTATATTACTGTAAATAGCAAAGGATTATGGGAAACTATTCCCTCACTACTTTAATTCTGCCTGCTAAAAAATGACCAATGGGAAGGGATATGTTTTTTGTTGTAAGTGGCGGTAAAAGGACAAAGGAGGAAAAAAACAACTCAACATAAACGTAACTAAGGTATTTCTATTAATTTCATTATTTTATGTAAACATTTTACATTTATAAATGTATTTACTTCTAGCCAGGTTAACTTGCTGTCATACAGTTCTAACCTTAGCTAAGTTATAAGATAAAAAGATAGTGGTTAACATTACCTTAACGGTGTAATGTTATGGTTATAACTTCATGTTTTTCTAACATTGAGTTAAGCTTAAAATGTATAAACCTAACGTTAGCTGGTTATCAAACAATGTATTATTGATTATTTAAATATTCCTATTTGCATTATACCAAAAGTTTTAAACGTTTTTGTTTAATTTTTTAAATATTTCAATGCTATAACGTTACGTCAGTTGTGTTCCTCTGCCTCTAACCGTTAGCTAACCTCCAACGTTCAGCTGTTAGAATGTCTAATGTTAGAGGCTGGCTGGCTGACTTGACGGAAGTTTAAAGAGTAACGGTAGCGTTAGTCTTTTAAAAGTTAACGTTTACTCATAGTAACGTTAATCTTAATGGTAGTGACTTGAGTAAACTGAGCTGGACAAACGCAGGTTAGTTTTTAACAGTATTTTCTTATTTTATTTTTTCAGTTCTAGTCTGGGCCGTGAATTGCGACATGTCTTCGGAGTCTTTTGTTGGACGCATGGTCGCTGACAACGTTAGCTGTAACGTTAACGTTAGTACAACGTCAACTGGTGAATAAAATAAACTCAGTTCAGCTACCCAACGTGACATTTTTTAAAGAGACAGATATACAATAAAGAACCCGGTAATGTAACGTGAACTAACCAGCGTTGTATGGCTCCTAAATTAACTTGCGCTGTCAAGGTGGTAGCGCCATTTGTGTGTAAACAGTGTAATTTTTCAGGGCGAACGCTTTCCAGATTTTACCACCATGTCATAATGCACAGGAACCAGGCTAATTCTGGGTTCAGCTGTAGTTTGCCAACTTGTCCTTGCATTTTTCAGACGTTGTGTTCGTTGTTGTTGTTCTTTGGTCACTCATGCGTCGGAAGCACACACAGCCTAATAAACGAAGAGGGTTAGCTGTAACGTTAGACCTGCTCAGACGGATGCAGTGATTTGTCCGACTGAGGGTTGTGAGCAGGCCCACCGTAAGGGGGGTCAAAGGGTTCAGATAACCCCGGCCTATGAGGGGCCTATGCCAGGTCTATGGTCAACCCTCAAATTGCTGCTCGAAGGCTTGGATATTGTCACTTTGTGTGTCAGACTTACAAGTCAGGTTTTGAATAGCATTGAAGAGATCAGTGTTGGAGACTACCTCTATCTTTTCTTCCGATTCTGGCTTTTCAGCAGCGTATGTTGTCTGTATGGTGGCGGGCCTTGAGCAAAGATTTGCGACATTTCTTCTTCGGTTTGTTCCATCAAATCAATGGCCCAATCCCAATGTCGCCCCTAAACCCGCCCTAAGCCCTCACAGACTTTACTGACGTCAGTTGGGAAGTGATTGAGTTTTGCTGCGTTCCATTTACCTCGGAAGTCGGAGGTCGGAGTTGGGAATGACGTCACACCCGAGTTGACGGCGTTCCAGTTACAACCTCGCTCAGCCAGCTGTTTGTTTACAACTGGCCAGGTTAGCTACTGATACACCGGTTGATTAAATAAAACGCATTATACTGGTATTTACTCACACTAAACACTGTAGCACCACGACCACAGACAGCTGTTGGACAGCACTTTGTGTACGAACATTTATATGAGTCACAAGTAAACAGAAGTGCTAATTAACTGTATAAACTACAGCTTTCAGTAACTGTTGCTACCCCGGCAGCCATCTTGGATCACAAAGTCGGGGTAGTGCGGGTTGTCC